>OY728120.1:317443602-318672977 GCA_963277665.1 Viscum album
AAAAATGTGTGTGTTAAATACAATTATAATTTGGTTTAACATTAAATTGTAAATGTATATACAAAATTATAAATATTTATAAATGGACCTAAAGTTCCTTAACGATTTGGATACACTGAAAAGATTTGTGAAAACAATGTGAGAATATTTGGACATTTTAATGTAATTATTTTATTTATCATTAGACTAAATGAATAAATTTGTCGCTGAATCAGTGGGTTTTATATCCATGTCTCTATTTTATTTTCATCAAAGATTCACAATGGAATCCTGGATGATCACTAATAATTTTCGAATAATTATTTAATGGTTGGTGATCAAGATATTAGCCAAAAAAAATTTTAGATATTTCGTTCATTTGAAAATTTAATAATTTATGAAAATGTGAATATTATTATAATATGTGAGAGGACCATCATTATATATAATGGAACCATTCCTAGTTTTACTGATGTTTTAATCATAGAATTTTCAATCAAGTTTTCAAAAAATGTTTTGTGGGAGAGTAAACAACTTTGTGTCAATAAGATCATGATTTATATCATGGATTATACTTTAAGGCGTTCAATTGATGTTTACTCAACCTTGAGTATATTTAGGAATTGAAAACTTTTTGTGGAAAATAATTATTGTATTATGGTACATGAATGATGGTTACAAACAGTGACACGATGGCTTTGGATTATTGATAAATGGGAACTGATCTAAGAACAATAGATTCAATTAAACAGTTGTGAAAATGGGAAACTAAACCGCTGATGATAATGAGTGGTACCAAAAAAATATGTAAGACATTATATAAAAATTTATGTATTGTGGAATTGATGATATGACCCACACATTTTGACAAGGTATTACGAGATTGATATGATTTTCATGGGAGGAAAAACATTTGTTTTACAATGTAAGATACTAAGGATGTCACTATAGAGATCTATATGGTGATTTAATTTTATATAGATCCCAAAAATTACCATTTTTGGGTGTGACTATCATTATATATAGATTATTAGATGATGCATTGGAAATTGTTTCTATTGTTTAAGATTGTATTGATACTAGTGATTCATGTTGTCTCTATGGTATGAGTGGGAAAAACACATATATAATAATAAAATATTGTAGTGGGATGACATTGGGATGTTTATAGCGATATTTTTATGAGAAAAACGTTGATTATGAAACTCTAATGGGGTTTTGGTCTCATAAGATGTAGAGGTATGATTGTTATGTTTTATGGGTTGTTGATGCATCATACCAATCATTAAACCTTCAAAGATACATTGATATAATGAAATTATGTAGAATCAAAGTATATCTATAACAAAATCAGATACCATATTAAGGTTTTTTAAGAAAATTTAGATGGGTTTGATGTTTTGGAGTCAAGCATGGAAGATGTATTGTAATTATTTGAGGGCGATTCAGAAGGGAACTGTCTCAGTTCTAAGGGTGCAAGATTGTATCTAGTGCCGTTTATTGAGTATAGAAATTTGGACTTAGCTAGAGTTCCATGTTTGAGCATTAATATGGGAACATAGATGACATCATGGTGCATCTAGGAGTAGATTCACAATTTCTCGGTGATGTCAGAGAACATTGGTATTTGTGTCCAACCATTATTTAGAGTTTCCAATCAGATGTGGTTCGACCAATGTTATTTTCATGATTTCAGGTTTGATGATGAGGCTAATAAAACAACAACATAAATTGTTTGATGGGACTATGGTTTTGTAGGTGATTCATTTGGAGGGTGAAAATATGTCTTTGAGATGATATTTATGAGTAATGAAATATAGTGGGGAGTATAATACGTTTGTGAATTAATTTATTGATGGTGTATATATATGTCATGTTTAATTGTTTTAATTTATATTTAATTTAGTGTTGTGATAGTGATTTGAAGTTGGATTGGTACTCATAGAATAATATACCATCCGTTTATTATTGTAATAAATGATTATTAAACATTAGAAGATCAGACATGAGTTTTTGGTAATGTATTAACAGAAGTGTTGGGTCAGTAGAGGTTGAAGGAAAGCCACCAACACATCATGGGGATAAAAGAATTATGGTGGGGTTATTGTTACGAACTATATTCATATTAGAATTTAAAATAATAGGTAATTATAGAAATTATTATTCTTATTATGGTGGATGTTTTCTGAATGGTTTTTAGGATCCGAACAATTCTATAAGTACAAGTTTGTGAAATTATAATGAATATGTTTAGAGGAAATTTTAATGAATATAGTTATTATGTTAATATTGGGACATGGGATGGGTAAATGTATTATTATTTTGAGAATTCTCATTAGAGACTAGTTCACTTTTTTTAGAGTTAGGATTGATGTGGAATTATTTTTTTAATAGATAAAATTACATGATTTGTTGTCTATAATTTTGTATTACTTAGTTTGAATGAGGAAGCCAAAAGATTTCATCAATAATTTGGGGAATTTTTTGGTGTTTTTTGGAATATTATAGATTTATGAAAGTTTAAAAACAAAATTTATCATCTTATTTTCTTATGCCTTCTGGAAGACCATCAAAATTCATTAAAAAGTTGAATATTATTAGACATAATATATTCATAGTTTCAAAATCATATTGTGGGTATTATTTATATTTTTGAAAGAAGTATTATGGGTGAAAAAATACATTCAATAATTTTTCTATTCAAATTTTTTTATTCATTGGAAATTGAAAAAGTAATAATAATACAGTGTAATGATTATGAATAAAATATTACACAAATCCTAACACATTACATAAGACTCTCACAAGTCATTCACATGACAGATGATTTTTGGACGATTCCTTGTAGTTTTTATATAGTATTTAAAAAATTACCCATTGGAAATTTATTATAGAATATGGGTGTTCAAATGACATATATTTTATGATATCAACATAAATAGATATCTCATTATATTTACATCCATTAAATTAATAACAATAATTACATAATGGATATTAATTTTTATTAGTATGAGAGTCTTCTTCGGGTAAACATAATAGTGCATATTTACCCTTTCTAAATTTCTTCCATTTATTCCTCGAAACTAATTTATTTTTGATGGATATATATTTTCATTGATGAATTTGGAGGATTATTCAAGAATAATATTGATATATGTTTTTCATACTTTGGAAAGAGGGAATCCCAGGAAGACAATCACACAACTTTTCCCACTATTTAATCAAATAAACATTTACCAATAAAATTTTCTATGATATTAATTGAATTGTATACAATAAATTGATGAATTGGAATTATTTGAGAATTTTTATTTTGATAATGACCACTTTAGTAAAAAATATAAATTCAGAGTATGTTGGGATCTAGTGTTGGCGATGAAAGATGTTTAAGTGTGTTAATGAGAAAATTTTATTACTTGAATTAAATTTACATTGTAATCATAAAACATTAACATTAATTTTATATAATGTTATGGATTATATATGAACATTTGATATTAGATGAGAAAAGGAAATGATTTTAAATGATTATAAGATGGTGTTCAATTTATTATAAATTGTATTAACATTATATAAGGTATTGAGACGACATAGATTTCCAAATTTGGTATGAATCTTATTTAAGTATGTGATATGTTTTCTAACAAGTATAGTGTGAATAACCTAAAACATAATGTAAATTAATTTACAGTAATTAAAATCATATAGACTACTATTATGGGCCATAGTTTACCCTTTATCACTGGATTGTTTTCTCAACCATTAATTTTTTAGGACATTATTATAAATTTATTTTTATTGATACAAGAACTATGGGTGGTATTAATGATATTTAGTGAATAATATATTCTAAACCTTATGAGAAGTACCATTTATCATATTCAGGTATTTGAGAGTGATAAATTGTAATGAATGGTATAGGTGTAAGGCATAAGATGACATATTATTACATCAATTATATGGGCATTATAATGATATAGTCAGGTCAGTTTTCTCCATAATAGGTATATGATTACTAATGTTTATAGCCCCCAGAGAGGATTAATTTTTGTTTTTCATAGTATTAATGACCTTTTATGAGTTGGGGAATGATGTGGTAATTCTTCCATATCCCATTATTAATGATAGATAAATTATTATAATAAATCTATTGTAAATATATATATGATCATGGTGACACTGAGTGATGAAAATCCCTCTGAGTGTTGGGTTGTAAATAAAGAACTTGAAATGTGATACATTAAACCATGTATAGCGTAATATCTTTTTCTTGACATATGTTCACATCCAATTTCCCCATTTTAATATTTACACTAAATATGGTTTATAGTGATCCCCAATTTCTATACATATAAATTACATCATTTTGGAGGAACAAATAATACATTAAACAAACAGATTCCCAAAGACCGTATTACTTTAGTTCTTGTGTGAATATGGAAACAAAAACACTAGAGCATAACTGATCTATATTATCTCCCACTAGGATCTCCCTGACTATCACCCTTTTTAGAAACATAAAAAATAATAAAAATATTATTATCCTATGGAAATGAAACGTAAGAAAGGGTGAGATATTATGCTCGGTAAGGGTAATCAAGGGAGGTATGTAAGTATAATCATAAGCATATGGTTATGCGAGAAATATCATTAAATTAAATGATCATACCCAATATATTAAATATCATAATCAAGATTCTTTTCAAAAATATTAGTAGTTAAAAAGACATGAATCATAAGGGAATCAATAGTATAAACCATAATAGCATAACATAGGAATATGACCTAGAATTTTGTCAGACAAAAATCATATAAAAATGATTCCCCTAGAAGTTAATACAGAATGTCAAGGCCATATTAGTGTAATAGGTTCTCTACCCAAAACATATTAGTAATCAAGGTTCACTTCCATGAGTGTCTTAGCAGATAAAATCATTACTATATCATGTTAACTCCTCATTCAATCTATATATATATAATGAGATATATATCATTACCCAATACATATGTGGGATATATATGTCCCAAGAAAATATTAATGAAACCATAAATATGTGTTCCACAATTTCATACTCAATCATATCATAACCCATGAGACGAAATGGGTATCATAAATCATTCATAATATCATAACCTGTGGAAAAGACAAATGTTTCAAGATCATTTTATAAAATCATAACCCATGAAATCAATCAGTTTTATAAGAATATAAACTATGAAATAGAATTAGTTTTCATAATCATATAAAATTCGAATGATAAAAGGGTTTCTTATACATCTATAAATAAAATAAGAAACCATTCTGAGAAAGAATATGAATCGAACCCTTGAATCATTTCCCCAAAAAGGGTAGACGAACACCAACATATGATCTCTTAGAGGGAAAATAAGTTTGAAATATATTTTTTAAAAATATTGAGAAAAAATCTTTATTCTTTGAAACAAATTTATAAAACATAATGTGTTTTGAAAATCATTTTCATTGAAAATAACCATGAATACATATAAAGGAAACATGCAATCATTTTGAAAACAAATTTCCACAAAAATGACCTAGATAAAGTATAAAATATGATTTAAAGATCATAAAACATTTTTGTAATCCATTTCTAGGAAAAATATCTTAAAATATCATTTAAAATCCTTAAAAATAGTTTTAGAAAACATTGTTTTGAAAGAACCTAGATTCCCATCCCAAGACAAAAATAAGATCAGATTTTATTTAAAAGTAATAAAAATTATATTAAGGAACAAAGAGTTGAAAATTGGTATCAATACATGAATATATCATTAATAACTAGATTATAATAAAATTATTGATATTTCTCGAGTTATGAATCATAATATTTCATCAATGGAAGCATAATCATAAACTAGACCTATAAAGATGAGATAGTAGCAATAAACACTTACTATGTTGGTAACATTGAATCAAAATAATCATTAAAGAATAAAATTACATGATAATTAAAAAATCATTAAAATATATATATTCATCATTTAACATTTAATATGAAAATATATACACAATGTAAAATCATATACGTGAATATCTAAACATGTGTCTCAAAGATGGAAAATTAAGATAATATAACATTTCTAATTTGGTAGATTTTGAAATGTAAAACCCAAAGAAATATAGATCAGAAAACGGGTAATTAAATAATCGTAAATTGGAATATTACAATCTTTTAATAAACTAATGGTAATTAGATACACTACATAAAATAAATGAGGGGTGAATATGGCATAATTCTTGATGAAATTAAACTGAGACTAGAAATCCCCTTACCTTGTGTTTTAACATTGATCTTACTCTTTCAAAAAACTTGTATAATAAATAATAAATATAAATTTATTATAAATATTTAATAGAATAAAATTAATTTATTTAACACTATATATTTTTTACTTATGACTTTAATATACCTATTTATTAACATTTTTATGTTAATGTTATATTTTTTTAATAACTGATTTAATTTTCATATATGTTTTTACATGTAGTTATTTGTCTTCTTACATAGATCATGATTTAACTACATTAGTAATGTAATAAATGATATAAATTTAATATACCTATATATATATATATATTCATTGTGTATGTATCTATTTTCATATATATATGATTTAAATTGAAAAAAAACAGAGTTCATAGAGACGGTTGGTCGTATGTATGCATAAACATTTCTTCTATTTCATGATGTATTAAATGAAAGAAAATTAAATGAAATATATATTTATATATATTTTACAATACCAATATAATTATGGTTTCATATATCATATAGTTATATTGAACCCATCATTAATACATTCCATGTAATGTATCAATGAATCACATCGCTTTAAGGAGGAAGTAGTCCACCTGTTCACAATGAAGTTATAAAATTAAAAAAGAGGAGCACGAAGGTATGTATGATATATAAATTTATGAATATTAAATAAATCAAAAATATCTTATATATCATATAAAAATATTAATTCCATCATTATTCCCAATGTAGAAAGGTTGTAATGGAGGAACGAACAACATCAGTTCACGAGGTGGTAGTACCCCCACACACTTGAATGATAATTTTGTATCTAATTTTATATAATTGTGTATAAGTTTAGGTTTGAAACATATCATAGAAAAATACCTGTTCATTTATAATACAATTGGTATTATATATTCATAAAATAAGAAGAATTTTTTGGGTGTTGAATGAAATAAAACATATGTGTTTGTTGAATGATATTACCTCTTCTTTGGGAACTCCTTTATGTTTTTCACAAAAATGACTCATTGGCATAAATAATCACTAAATTTTGGCTTCTAAGATAAATTTAGGGAAGTTTGTAGGATATTTTGACAATTTTTGGATGATTCAATGGGAATGAGTTGTTTCAATAAGTGTGAGGGTGCGTACCTTTTTTAATAGAGGATGAGTGGAATTCTTATTAATATAAAAAGGTAAAAATTATTTAGAGGTCACCCCTTAATAATGTGAATAAAATAATTGTAAATTTTCTATAATGAGAAGATATTGTTGAAATATTTCCAACAAATTTGTTTTCGAAATATTTCTCGGTTCACTAGTGCCTTATTATAATGATTAAGCATTAGGAAATGTCATTTTTCCCTTGGTCGTTGTAATTAACTCTTATTACATTCACTAATAATCTTGGTAAAAAAATATAACTACATTATACAGAATAAATAATTCTACATCCAAGTATGAAATCCATTTTTATAAATTCTATTCACAGAAGGGTTAGAAATTATTTTCAAATTAATGTTGTAGACTAGATGAGACAACATGTTTCAACAGTTGAAATGTTATAAAGATTGGAGGGTTTTTATATCAAACATAAATGTGAAAATTCATAAGAGTACATGAATTGGATTAATTAATGTATAATTTATATATTTACACTTTAAATTAAAATTATAATATAACTTATCTAAAAAAAATTTGATGAAAAAACCATTTTCAATTAAAATTTAGTATTTTTTACTATTTATCCAAAAATGAGAAGTTTCAGAAAAATCCCCATAATCCACCCTGAGATAATTTTGTAATTTAAAATTTAAAATATAATTGTTTCATCAAATTAATTTTATATTACTGTATAAAATTAATTTTTATTATTTTTTAATGAAATACATAAAAAGTAGTTATTTGGGAATATAATATTTTCATTCCAAAACATATAGAAATTATCCCAAATTATATATTTCATTATCAATATGTTTTCTTTATATGAAACCATTACATATAATATTTAATAATTAGTTATTACTATTCATATTAATAAGTGTAATAGCTAGGTTATAATTTTCGTTTATAATATAACTATAATAATAAAATGTTGTTTTACAGAAACTCAAAGTTTCATGAAATTCAAGCTAAGATGATGTTGCATGTAGCACATGAATAAATTGGTGTACAACATAAATAATGTATAACATGGTGTAGTTTAAAAATCAATATATCAATGAAATTTTATTTATTCAGAAAAAAGGTTCATAAAAATTGTTGTGTTACATTCTACCCCCACTAAAATGAATTCATCCATTGAAAATCATCAATCTCATACAAACAAATGAGGTTACTTATTCCTCATCATGTATTAAAATTATAATGTAGCTTCCTATAACTGGTGGTTTATCCAAAAATCATTAACCCGGGGATGGGTCTTGTTTTATGGAAAATTATTCATATAATTTAGAATTTCAAATTGTTTTTCCACATAAGAAAGATCATGCTCCAGTGGTATGACCTCTAAGTTTAGTACATGTGCAGGTTCAAGTATATAATTCATCTAGAGAGATACATGGAAAACATCATAGACTTCATAGATGTATGGGGGAAGGTTTAAATGATAGACTACTGTCCCAATGCAATCATTAATTTTGAAGGGGCCGATATACATTGGGCTTACTTTTCATTTCATCCCGAATTTCATAACCTTATTTCAGGGATAGATATACAGAAACTCCTTCTAACTAAATTCAAATTCAATATTGTGTTTATGATATTAAAAATAACATTTAAACCATATTTTTTATTCTTTGATACGCTACAAAATACTTATATACATTACATCAATTTATTCAGTTATATTAGGTCCGAATAGCTTTATTTCTCCAACTTTATTCTAAAACACTAGTGCCCGACATTTCATGCCATGGAGGGATTTATAAGGATCCATATAAATTCTTTAGTTAAATATATTGTTCTATGAAAAATTAACTACGGGAGGGTGTTTATCACAACCTACGTTGAAATGTAATGAGAATGATATCAATATATAATAAAGGTTTTGAATTTTCCCTTCAGACTGACCATCCATCTAAGCATGATTAGAAGTTCTGAAACTCAATTCTTTATCAAGGGATTGTTGAATACTTCACCAGAACATTGAGGTAAACCTCGTATCTCGATCAGATACAATAGAATATAGAACAGTATGTAACATTATGACTTCATTAATGTATGTCCATAAAATATTATCTAGAGATATGCCTTCTAGAATAGTGATAAATTGTGCTAACATATTAAGAAGATATAATACCACCCATATATCATTATTACCTTTAGATATTTTGGGGAGTCCAATGAAAAAAATCGATAGTGATGTTCTCCATTTTCTATTCTTATATGGGTAATGGATGCAACATCCCCTTAGACCTTTTTATCCTTACCATGCTGGAATACCAACCAAAAAGATACAATCTCTTCGATATACCTCTTCATGAAATACCACCAAATGTATTCCTTCAATTATATATATGCCTGTGTAATTCTACTATAAATAGAGAATGAAGTAATATGATCTTCCTTTAAAAGAATATTCTTCAAATATTGTATGGAAGGAACACATACATGGTACCTGAATCTTATCATTACACCCCAATCAATATAAAACTCAAGATCATTTCTATCCTTCCTCTATTGATTAAATCATCCTTCTTCTCCACATGAATCTTCACATGGATAGAGGTTTTAACATTCAATTGAGAAAGATAAGAATTTTACCCTTCCATTGGGATTTCTAGGCGCATCCATTTGAAATCTAGAAATATTAGATCATTTTTATCATTATAATGGATAACCTAGAATGGTACTTTTAACGTAATGCATCAGCCTCCTTGTTCACTTTCACCAAGTGGGAATTTATTTAGCAGGAATAATCCTTAACCATATATAATTGTCTTCTCTTTGACATGTTGAACTCTTTTTGTGTAAGTATATATATTTAAATTATATGATCATAATATATATCAAGTGTTTCTCCATAATGATAATGCTTCTAAATCGTTAATTCAATGATTATCACACTTAACGCTAAATCATGATTTTGGGTAATTTTTCTCATAAATAATCAATTTTCACGAGTCATAGGATATAACAATGTTATTTTAAATAATAACACATCTCATCCACTTATTTTATGCATCAATAAATATTACAAATTCTCCTCCACTATAGGGTAATGTATGAATAGGTTCTCAGAAAAACCTTCTCTTGATTTACTTGAAATTTTTAACACATTCATCTATCCATAAGAACTTCGATACCATAGAAGTTAACTTGGTGAGTCGATTATAAAATCTTGAGTAATTTTTCAAAAATAATTGGTAATGTCCATCCAAACTAAGATTACTATGTATCTTAGTCACCATGGTTGGTCTAGGACAATAATCATTAGCATCCATATTGAGACCCAACCCTAGATAGCTTGGATTTGGTGCCTGCTATCAATTACTTTGGAAATATTACAAGGAATCATGACCTGATGAAATAATTAGTTTATTAGTATTGTTAATCTAGATACATAAATGAGTCTTGTATTATAAATGAATACAGTAATTAAAATATGATTTTTTTCATCTAAAAAAATAAATTAATAAAATAATTTGAGGATAAATCTAATCCATCATGTAAAATACTCATATATATTTTGTAGTAAATTATTAGATTCATGTGGAGAGAGATATAATAAGGTCAAACACAAATTATCGGTAAGTTCAAAATATAGTGGATGTAATAATAAATCAATTCAAATTGTCAATATGGAAATGTTAATAACAGAACACACATGACCAATAATCAATAAATTAAATGAAAGAACGTAATAAATATGGAATGTTAATAATTGGAAACACATTCCAATCAAATAAAATGATATGGAAAAAAATATTTCATGGTTAGAAACTAAAATACATTCTATCTAGAAAAATTGAAATGAAATTTATCCATAGATGTGTCGATGAAAAATCTCATGAGAAAAAAATAACGGAATTATCAATAAATGAAATTTCATTTGTCAAATGTCATGTTTCCCTGGAACATTATACCTTTACCATCAAAATACTGTTTAACCATTCCAATTTTCACATTTAATTCATCCCATTAGACTACTGAGGCATAGCGGGGCTTTCATTCACTGGTCTCAATCCCGTAGGGCATTTCCTAAACAGTCCCCAACCTATGTATTTCATGTACAAATTATTTATCATATATCAAATAAATAATGATCCATATCAAATATCCTTATTGAATAGTGTATCAATATTTATCAATATTTCCCTAAAAAATTAAATAAATTTCATCATAGACATCGTATGTAAAATTCTATATAGTTTAAGAAATAGTAATTTCCATGATAAATGAAATGAATAATTTACAAGAAATTCAATTTTACTTGACCAAAGGTGAGTGAATATTTTATGGGGATTAGCAATTAGATCCTGGAATTGATTGTGAATACTATCCTTGTCCAAATAGATCATAAACCATGTAGAGGAAAAATAAGGATAATATTAGTGAAATATACCCCAAAGTAGAGTAAAATAAATGGTTATTGTTTTTGATAAAAAAATAGAATAAATTTTAAAAAAATTCTTGAGAAAAATATAAATTTATTTCAAAAATATTTTTAATTGAAAATTCCTTTTTAATGAAACACTATGAATGAGGTTTCAAGGAGATGATGGTGGATTAATTCATACTTGTCATGTGAGGTAAAAAGAATATTCCTTTTGTAGGAAAATTTTTAGAAAATTCCTCAATTATAAAGATATAATAATATTCCTTCTAACATATTGGTAAAATACAAAACACTTTCTTCTAAATCATTTTAAAATCACTTTTGAAAACATTTTCATAAAACATTGTCTTTATAAGAAAATAGGTTATCCGACACTAGAGAGAAATAAAGATGGTTTTTCTTAAAAACATTTTCTAAAACACATTGAGTGATAAAGAGTGGGAAAATAGAATTAATAATTGAAAATTTTTATGATTATGAATAGTATAATGAAAGGGTTTATTGGATAATGTTTATGTAATTTCCTCAAATGGAAATTTCATTGCAAAATCATTTGGATTAGTCTTGAGGAAAATAATCCTTAAACATCCCAAAGTGTCCCATACAACTTTAGAATATTTTAATTCATAACATCAAGAAGGAGTAAAATTTAATAAAAGTTGTAATATCATGTGATTAATTAGAATTAGTATATATCATGTAATGTTAATTACATACACTATATAAAATAAACTTGTTGCATAAAAACAATTAAGCCTCAACAGAATGTTAATTGAATCCAAAATATGTTACATATAAATCAAAAGACCCAAAAGTTATAATCATAACATAAAACATCTAAATAAAATGATGATAATAGGGTTCCTGATATTATATATCATTGTGGAAGTATTTACAACATATATATATTTATGAAATTAGGTGTGTAAAAATAAATTGTGCCTCACGGAAAAAAAGTGAGACAAGAATTATTTACCTTGTGTTTCCTTTTGGGTGAACAGATTTTAACATCCAGAATGAGAAACTGATATTAATTATATAATTTTCTAAGAACCTTTTTTAATGTTTATATTTAAATTTATTTCACTTATTACCATTTTTTGAAAAATACATAAACAATTGATTTTATATCCAGTGTTTTGGACCAAATTCAGTTTATGTGACAAAACAGATATTGTTTTGCAGTTATGGTAAAAGTGGTCACTATATAACATATCAAGAATAATAAACATGAAATAATTTTTATTTTTTACAATAGTTATTCTTTTTAAATAAATCACTATATATTATTATGAAAATGAGAATATGTTACTATCATGGAGATCACAGGTCATACATCTGCATGAGTAACATTCCCATTTTTAAATGATCGTTATGGAAAGATGGTGTGTAACTCAAATATTTAGAGAATGATTATTATATAATATTATTTAATAATATATATTAATATATAGAAATATTTTATTTTAAAGGAATCACATCTTGTCTAGGAGGTAGTAGTCCACTCGTCCACAAACGACATTATTTCTTTTAATGTGTGTGAAGGGGTAATTAAGGAGATGATATATATATATTATTCCTAGAAAGATAATTATTTTATGAATATATTATTTATGTTGTTTATGTAACTTATTTGAAATTATTTCCATTACTTTATACATTCCATGTATCTTGTGAACGAATCACATCGCTTTAAGGGGGTGGTAGTCTACAATTCCTGAAATGATGTTATCAAATTAATGTAAAATCGAATGTACTAAATTTATGTATTATAAGAGGTTTAAATAAATATAAAAACATAATAAATAACATATAAATCATATATAAATATATTTTCCATCATAATGTCCATCGTGAGAGGTGGTAAGAATAATTGAACAATCATGGTTTTGTAAGGTAGTAATTCAACCTACACAAAAACAGTCTATTCACTTCTATTAGATGGAGGAATGTGAATGTGTAGGTATGAAAATTAGAATAAATAATTACTATTAGAATGAGGACAATTTTTTTGTTTTAAAAGAGTACAAAAAAATATAACTGAGGGGGTGGAGAATGGAAAGGAATATAGAAATCATGAGAGAATGCATTACCTCTTAATCGGGTAACTACTTCTAGTTTTGACCAAAAGATTCATTGAAATGTATTATGAACAAATTGAGGCTTATAGGTAGAGGTTAGAAATTTTTTGAGACCACTTGGGTTGGGAATTTAATATATTAAGAGGTTGGAGAGGTGTGAGGAATGGGTAGATTTGGTGGCCTTCTGTAGGGAAGTAAAAGGACTGACATGGTATTCCTAAAAAGTAGTTATGTGTACACATGTTCTTACATAAAAAAGTCATACCAAATTTCTAGAAGTAATTAATGGAAGGTTAATGACCGATATATTTCAATCCAATGGGTGTGGGAAAAGTGGATAGGTCATTTGGGCCCGTAAACCTAGGGTTTTAGTGCATTTTAACCCTAATTACACCATAATCACTGTAATTAATTTTAACCACATTCACTATACAATTTTTCTAAAAATTAACACGAACTTATTAGAAATAAAATATTATCATTATTACATTGGTGAATGTTTTATTTTCAAAATTTATGTCATATAACCAGAAAAATTAGGATTAATGCTAGTATCACATGCATATTGATTAACTAGTTTTAGTATAAATATGCTCAAAAGACTGTTAGGTTTTTACATTTAATTTAAATATTTTAATAAATAGATTTATATTTAAACCAATATTACTTCAAAACAAATTCATAATATAATTTAACATTAAAAATTATTTAAATTAATAGGTAGTTTTTAATTAAAACATAGTATTTTTCATTATTCATTAAAAATTGAAGTTTCTCTAAAAAATCCAAAATATTCATCATAATATAAATTTAAGAATATTAATTAAAAAATAAATTTTATTTTATAAAATTAAATTCATAAAAGTGTAAAAATATAGATTTAAAATACGTTCACTATTAAAAGGCGGTAAGAATGCCTTTATAAAATAAGGTTTTTTGTGAAATATTTGGTTTTCTCTTATCTTATGCGTACCAAATATATTGGACGAATATCAAAAATAATTGATTAAATAAGTACCATATTTATTAAATTAATATCACTTACTAATTTTAATTAATTTAATATATTAAGGTAAAACAACTTTTTGAACATAATAATATTTTTCTATAAAAAAGTTCCTTTTCATATTCAATTGGTTTTTATATTCGTTTATAATTTATATATAACTAATGATATAGCTGTCTAAACCATATATTTTCTATTTTATTTAATACTATTCATTATGGCTATTTTATGTCTTATTATATTAAATTATATTGTTTTAATTACATGTTGTTTCTCGATAAGACTCAATATTGTGTATAGAGCAAGCCATCGAACAAGGTTTATTTTGCAAGTAAAACAAGCTATATAAGAAAGTATACATTGAATGTAATACAAGACAACTTGGTGTTTCATTCATTGAAATACATAGAATATATTTTAAATAGTAAATATATTATAATGTATCTAGGTATTATATTACCTTACATTCTTACTATCGCATGTCATACATGATATCGAGTACATGGTTTTTACATTTTTTTATTGGGGAATAACATTTCACCCACCTTATTTAAAGTTTTTCTTAAAAATTTAAAATCAATCATGGTGATAGATTTTTTATACTTTCTATGTTTTAAATCCCACATTAAGATATGGGTTCATAAGTGATCCTTTATAAAAGAGAGAATGAAATGTATAAAGGTCACATGGACTACCATGTAATAAGGTGTCTATGTTGAAGAAAATTAGTGGAAAGTAAAGATACATACTTGGAGGAAAAGCATAAATATATATAAAGATTGAGTGATGTTATTTTTCACAAACAATTGAGTGATCAATGGAGTGCTTATGGCCTGAAATATATAAATCAGTAATTCTTAAGAAGAGCATTGGTTCAACATAAACTATGGTATTAGGATTACATTTTACTTCCAATCCTTTTTCCTAATGCAGGGAAATTATAACCAAGAATATATGGATGAATTCATAAATGGTAGGTTTGAATTTTATATGAACAATCATAACTTTTGGTTGTGCTTCGACCATATTATAATTCATCCCTTTTCTCCAAAAAATTAATTACCAACAATAATAGTTTTATAACTGAATATATAAGAGAAGCATTCAAATGATCGTAAGGCCTAAAAATGAGTTACATGTCGTACTGTTTTTCTTTAACCATCCCCCAACATAAATATGTTTAATAGATTGATTTATATTCATCAAAAGTGTTATTAATGGTTCGTCATTAGTATTTATTCATTAATTTGTTTAACTATAGACAATGAAAATTGACAAGTACATTGAATAGGGTAATGGTTGTCATGAAATACTTATCATCATTTAGTTATGGGTTCAAGACTCATGGACTTACTGGATTTTATTGGTTAACAACTTGCATACAGGTTTTTATTTTTTGATACCCAATTTATATAATTTCCAAACATAAATATTATGGACATCATAAAAATTAGGATAATCTAAAAATTTCATTTTTATTAATGTTTTCAATTCAACCTCAATACATAAGGACCTCATCCATTTTATGTCAAAAAATGTCCTTCCTTGGTCTAGGGATTATTTATAACATCATTTGTTATATTTCTAAATCATGACACCTAGTCTTCAATCTAAAACTCCTTAGGATTAACCTAGGTTACAAATTATGTTTCCAAATCCTTCATAATGGTCTGTAATGGAAAATTGAATTATCATGTACATATCCCCAATTAGTGTTAAACTAGGTTCCTAGTGAGACCTATTGTTATGTACCGAGATACCTCGAGTTAAGCCTGAAACACATTGTTATATTTGTTATTCCTAGGTCCATCTTTTCGCGAACCACATACACTTGTAATATCTATAAAGGGACGTATTACTATAGAGACCCAAAAAATTTATAATTTACCAAAAAAATATTTTATTCTTCTATACGTATTCAAATTATACCTTTGGGTTATGTTTTCTAATCTAGGTTTTCCAAAATCTAGTTTCCAAGGATGCTAATAAACCACCCTTTGGCACCAAATATAGCAACCCAGCCCTAGATAGCCAGGAGCATGTGTCTTCTTTCAATTTCATTGGAATGATTTCATGGAATAAATCCCCGAAGGACCAATTAGTTTAGTAGTCATGGTAAACCAAATAAATAAATGAGTCCTGTATTACAAATGAATACACTAATTATTACATAATTGTTTCCTTCTAAACAAATAAATAAATAAACTACATCGATGATAACTCTATTCCATCTATTAAAATCCATACACATAATTTATAGTATTCTTCTTGGATTCCTAGGGAAATAAACATAATAACAGTGAGCTCAAATTCTTAGTAAAGGAGAAATATAGTGGAATCAATAAGGAATCAATGAGAATAGTCAATATGACAAGGTAAATAACTAAATGCAGATGCCATATAATCAATAAACTGAATAAAAGAACATAACAAATATGGAATGTTATTAACATAAAACACATTCAATTAAAATAATAGGATATTGAGAAATAAATATGGCAAGGTATGAAACTGAAACACATGTCATCTAAAATTTTTTAAATAAAATCAATACATAGATTTTTAGACACAAAATATCTTGGATAAATAATAAATGGATTCAAAATATTTTAAATTATTATTTTTCAGAAAGCATTTTTCCAAGAAACATGATACCCTTACCATAAAAATATATTTTAACCATTCAAATATATGTAATTAATTCATCCCATGAGGCTACTGATGCATCGAGGGGCTTTCACTCACTAGTCCCTAACCCTTAGGGCTTTCCTTAAATAGTCCCCAACCCATGTATTGCATACCAACTCATTCCACATATATCAAATAAATAATTTTCTTTATCAAATATCTATATTCAATAATTTATATTTAATTATCAATATTTCCCCAAAAAATCAAGTAATTGATAATGTAGACAATTTATGTAAAATGGTATAAAGATTAGGCAATAGTAATGTCCATTTTAAATGAAATGGATGATTTAGGGGAAACTAAATATTCAATTAACATTGGATATTGAATATTTTAAGGGGACTAAAAATTATATCATGTAAGTGAATGTGAATACTATCCTTCACCAAATAAATCATAAACCATCCAGCAGAAGAATAAGGATACTATCAATACAATATACCCCAAACTAGAGTAAACTAAAGGGTTATTTTTTTTATTAACTACAATAATATCTTCTAAAAATATTCTTGTGGAAAATATCCTTTTCTTTTAAAAAATTTTTAATTTTAAATCTAGTTTGTAAAAACATTGAGAATGAAGTTTGAACTAAATGACGGTAGATAAATGTGTACATGTCGTATGAGGTAAATGGAATACTCTTTTTTAGGGAAAAAGGTTAAAAAATGCATTTCTTATAAAGTTTAAAGTATAATCCTTCCAATAGATTGTTAAAATAAAAAATTTATTTTACCAAATAATTTTAAAAATAGTTTTTAAATCACTTTAATAAAAAATGGTTTTCATAAGGAAATAGGTTCTCTAACTAAAGAGAAAACCAAAGTCAGGTTTTCTTAGAATCATTTTCTAAAAACATTGAGTACCAAAGAGTTAAAAATTGGTAATAATAAATGAAAATGGTTTTAAATAACTCATGGATATTTTATGGTTTTATTTATCAATGGTTATGTAATTTTTTCAAAAATAAATTCAATTGAATGATCATTAGGATTAGTCATGAGGAAAATAATCATTAAACATCCCAAAATTTCCCAGACCACTTTGGAACATTTGATATCATAACCACATTAAGGAGTAAAATTGAATGAAAGTTATAATAACATGAGATAAATTAGATTCATTATATATCTTTTAAATGGTAGAACATGCACTATATAATTGAAAAGAGTTTCCTAACAATAATTAAGCCATAAAATAATAAAAATTGAGTTGAAAATCCCTTACATATGAGTCGAAAGACCCATAAAAGTTAATAATCAAATAAATCATAGAAATTACACGAATATAAGAAGTTTCATGAAATATATTTCAATAAGGAATTATATATTCCACCTATATATATATATAATAAATTATGTTCACAACAATAAATTAAGCCTCGCGGAAGGAAAAGTGAGACAAGAATTACTTACCTTGTGTTTCCTTTTCAGTGAACATCCTTTAACATCCTATATAATCAAATTAATTAAAGTTCATACTTATTTAAGAATATTTTTAATGTTTATAATTATTCTTTATTTCACTTATTATCTATTTTTTATAACTACATAAACAATTAATTTTATGTTGGTTTTTATTTACTAAATCTGGTTTATGTGTCAAAATAGTTATTTATGTTCAACTATAGTCAAAGGGGTCATTATATAAAATCTCTAGAATAATAAACATGAAAAGATTATCATATTTTTACATCAATTATTCTTATAAATAAATAATTAAATATGGTTATGAAAATTAAAATGTGTTACAATCATGGAGATGGTAGATCGAGCATACGCTAGGGTAACATTACCATTTTTAAATGATCATTATGGAAAGAAGGTATGTAACTCAAATATTTCCATAATGATAATTATATAATATTATTCAATATTATATACTTATATATAGAATTATTTGATGTAAAATTAATCACATCATATCGAGGATGCAGTAGTCTACATGTCCACGAATGATGTTATCTCTTTTAAAGTGTGTGATGGGGTAACTAATGAGATGATATATATATATATATATTAAAGAAAGATAATTATTTCATGAATATAATATTTATTTTATCAATGTTAAATGTTTTTAATTATGTCCATTAATTTACACCTTCCATGTATCATGCGAAATAATAACATCGCTTTGAGGGGGTGGAAGTCCACACTTCCTCAAACGATGTAATCATATTAACACAAAAAGGAAAGTAATAAATTTATATATTATAATATGTTTAAATAATAATAAATACATAATAAATAACATATAAATCATATATAAATATATTTAAAATCATAATTTCCACCATCAGAGGCGGTAAGGAGAATTGAGCAATCCTCATTTCGTGAGGCGGTAATATGTCGTACACAGAATTAGTATGTATTCTTCCATTAGATGAATGTTTTTGTTACATTAGGTTAAATAAAAATTATAAAAACATCCATTTAGAATGTTGATATTGTTTTTTCTCAATAATAGAAGAAAATATTTTTTAGGTGGTGGATAATTGAAATGAAACTAAAATCATGGGGGAAGACATTACCACTTAATCGGGTAACTACTTTTGGTTTGGATGAAAATCATATTTGCAATGTATTCTGTCAAAATTGATTATTATTGGTCTATGGGAGAGATGTTGTGAGACCATTTTGGTAGGTCTTGGACGATCTTATGAGGTTGGACAAGTGTGAGGAAAGGGTAGAGGTGGTTCACTTTTATGAGGAAGGAAAAGGATTGACTTCCCATTCTTGTAAATAAGTTATGTGTACACATGTTATTAACTATAAAAAGTCACACAAAACTACCCATAATCATTAATGTAATGTAAATGGAAGAAATATTTCCAACCAATTGGATTTGGACAAGTGGATAGGTCATTTGGGCCCTTAAACTTAGGGTTTTAATCTATTTTTATGCCTAAGTACAACTAAAAGAACTAGTTCACCCCAAGGTGGATCACTTGGGAGAATGAATCCATTTCAAGGTTTTCATTGAGTGTCTTCTTCAATTCATATTACTCAATAGGGACCATTATATAGGTATTCTTTCAAATTGGTGTGGAACCAAGATTTATTACTATTGATAACTGAACCTCTTGTTTTTTTGGAATCATATGAAACTCTTTCTAAAATAAATCTTCAAATACCTAATAAATAGTCATATCCTCGATGTTGAGATTCTCCCCATCCATTTGATATAAAAATGCCTTAATAATGGGTATTAAGACCCATATATTTGATGTAATGTAAATAGGATGTTTATACTTATCATTACATTGATAGAAGATCATATATTTGTTAGAAATATCAAATATAACTTCCATTACATGAAAAATGAGGTGTTATTCACACTCATAAATTCAATCCAGGCTTAATATTCTATCAAATTAGAAAAGATGAAAAATACCATGATTTTCTAGAATAAATTCCCACCAACATCAACTAGAGATGATTCAAAAACTTGATATGTAATCATCATACCATTAGGGGTTTGAAATAGTCCAAATATAATCACTTGGGTGTAATAATAACACCCTTATAAAATTCATTATATATGAAAGAGTTGGTATAACTAGAGTAAAATAAAAATATAGCTACTCTAAAGTGGATTGTAAGTGTACTTATCACCATATCGTTATCGCACCTCTCATCCAAAACAATGATCACATGAGATTTTCAATTTTCCATTAGATTAAGAGGTTTCTAATTTGAATTATTTTCAATATAATTCTAGTTTGGGAACTAGTTTTCATAATTCTCATTCTTTTTCACATGAGGCACTAAAGTGGAGGAGGGGTATTCAATTAATATTTCACTCCATTCACATTATTAGTTGTAATCTTCCAATAACATCATAAATAAAATTCCTGATGACCTTCGCATCCATAGTTTTTACATTTACTATATCCTATAATATAATTTAAAAAATTATTCTTCCCAAACATATTGCATAAAGGAAATATAATGATCTTTTTTTCTAATGGTTTTTTGATTTTTCATTGAACTCTAGATTCCTTTTATTTTAAAAACCATGATATTGATACGTAACTATAACCTCCATTTAAACCGTTATTTCACTATACACTATCCCTTCATAGCTACTGATGTTTCTTATATATGACACACTTTTATGGCATGGCCTTATGAAATCGTATAACCAGTCAACCATATGATCATGTTGGATGATAATTCCATAATAACTCCTTGAAAGTCTTATTAAGTTGGATTCATTGGTACCAGCATATTCTTCACCCCTTTTCATTATCTTGAGAATCATCTTCTCCAATTTCATAAAAAGAAAATGAGGAAATTATTTATTGAATAATAATTTCTTAAACTCATAGAAATCCATGGATTCAATTATGTCTTCTTATCTACTATTATTTATTAGAGTCCCCCACAAGTCTGTTTCACCTTATAAATGATAAAAAACCAAAATACCACTTTCATGTTCTACACACTAATCAACGTAAAATATATTTTAACTTGTACTAATCCATATTTTGGAAAAAAAATGTTTATTAGAATACCCATTATTATACGGTGTATCTTTTCACATGAATAACTAACCAAAGTGTTGTTACCTCCATTAGTCATTTGGATATTTAATATGTCTCATACTCAGATAATGTTGTTTCAGAATACAATTGTGGTTTTCCATTATAGATATCATTTAATTTAGATGATCTAGAGAATAATAATTTTGTTTCCCATCACTCTCATCGTTGAGGTGGATGCTTTGGTTTCCAACTGTTGACTATAACAACAAAATCATTGATTTAATTATAATAATCATATTGGGGAAACTACATAATAATTGAATAATTTATAGGATGTCTAAATTATGAAACCATCATTAAATTATGACATTTTAAGCTTATATTAGATTATTTATAGCTATCTTCTATATAAATTCATCTTGATGGTCCACAAAGAGTTTTCAATTTTTAAACCATATCTCCCAAGAGTGTCAAACCAAATGTCTAACAAGGCACATTATCATGCACAAGTTCCACAAAAATTATAGATCAATATAATGTTTTGGGGATTTTTACCCTTGTGTAAACTGGTTCAAAAGCCACATCCACTTGTACTATATAGATAATGATATGTTATGAGGAAACCACTCACTCTATCCTTTTCTGAAATTCTGGGGCATTTTCTTATACATTTCCTTATCCATATATTTATCATTGGAAATTTCCATAGGGTTATCAATAATGTTTTATCAAACTTGTTTCGATTGTTTAAAAAATTATCATTCATACCTATTATAGAAGACATAACCTTTCATACATATACATAACATATCTTGTGATAATTGATTAACATATTAAACAAACTGATTTCAGAAGACCTTATTTTTTAGTGCATCTAAAAATAAAAAACCATAAAATTGGTAAATAACTGAGGTAAATTATCTCCCACTAGATCTCTATTAATTTCACCCCTCATAGACACATGAATCATAATACATATCTTTAAATCCTATAGAAAGGAAACATAAGAAAGGTGAGCTCAAATTCTAATTAAGGGTAAATAAGAGAGATATGTAATCATAACCATGATCATAAGGGTGTGATAACAATATACAAATATTAGAAGATCATACCCTTCTTATCAATTAAATTTATCAAGACTCATGGTATAAATATTATAATTTCATAAGACATGGATCATAATTGAATTATGAGTATAAGACGTGAAAGCATAACATTGAAAGAAGACATTAAATTATAGACGATGAATATATATATATATATATATGAAAATATATATAAATGATTTCTATAATAGTTAAAGGTTATTTATAGTTCCATATTAGTTAAATGTTTTCACTCCCTATACCATCTTTGTATTCAAGGTTTATTCGATAGTGCTTCTTAGTGGAAAAGGACTTTTATTGAAACGAGTTCACTCCACATTCAAACCATGTCTATCTCAAGAGATAAAAATTATTACCCACTATGTTAGGGAGAGATATAGGTCCCACCCATCTCTTAATTAAATAATACATATGAGTTCCAAATGATAATAAACAATCATAACATAACCCTTGAAATAAATTTGGTTTCATAAACATGTCACCATATCATAACATGTGGAAAAGGGAAAGGTTTTTTAATAATATCATCAAATAATATCCTATTAAATCCTAAAATTTCATAAGAATATAACATGTGAATGTGAAACCATTTTCATAAAAAATATAATCAGTGAAACAGAAATGGGTTTCATATACATCACGACATCAAATTATAAACCATTCAGAGAATTAATATGAATGGATCCCGAGGATAATATCCCCAAAAAGGCTTGTGTAATAACAAAAGAATCCATCATAGATGGAAAATAATTTTGAAATATATTTTAAATAAATTTAATGAGCGAAATATCCTTTTTATATTTAAAAATAATTTTTTAAACATAAATCCGTTTTAAAACCATCTTCAACTTAAATAACCTTTAGTACATATAAAAATAGCTTGAAAACATTTCAAAAACCATTTTCCATGAAAATATACTAGAAAATATAAAAGAGTTTATTTCAAAATCATAAAAAATTTTAAAATCCTTATTCATAAAAGTTATCATTAAATATTATATAAAAATATTTTTGATGTCTTTTTAAGGAAACAATATTTTGAAATTAAATATATTATCAACCTTTGAGTGAAATAAGGTCACACTTTATTAAAAACATTCTTAATTATCTTAAGTAAAAAATAGTTTAACAATTGTACCAATACATGAAGTTATAAGGAATAACCATAGAATATGATATATCCTAATAGTACTTGATTGATTTATAAATAAAATTTATAAGTGGAATATTAATCTTATGCTTTCTCGATAATGATTAGATTATAGTAACAAACTCGTTCGAGAAAAGTAAATGTGAAATACAATCCCTAGGAAAAAAATATTAAATAACCATTAAAATATATAAAAAATAAGGATATTCATTATATAATCTATCAATTGGAATTATATAAACTTTGTAAATGGATATTGGTGCATACCAAAACATGTGTCTCAATGAATGTAAATTGAGACAAAATCGCTTTAACGATCCAGTTGGTTTTGAATAATGAATCCAAAGTTAATAAATATCAAAAAATGGATATGTAAATAAACATAAATATATTTATAAGAATCATATAATACATTCATGGAAACTATTCATTCCACAAAATGGAAATATATGTTGAATAAGGCACCAGTTACATAGAAATAAAAGTGGAACAAGAATTCCTCATACCTGATGTCTTGACTCACATCATACTCATTCAAGCCTCCTTTATAATTAATATAAGATTATAAAACTTCTATAAATACCCATATTAATTTATAAAATGCCATATATTATTTACTAATGAATTTATATTACCAATCTATTAACAATTCCATTTTAATGTTACATTTATAGTAGTTGCCGATTTTGTTTTTCATATATATTTTGTCCTTTTATTCTTGGTCCTCTTACATAAATTATGATTTAATTTAATTAATTATGTAAACTATGATATAAATATCATATATACTACAAATATTTTTCATTATAATAGTTTTATGAAATTTAAATAGAAAATTAAATACACGTTTCATGAAGACGGTTGGCCTTACGTGCGCTTGAACGTCTGTTGCATTTTCTTCTCGTATTTAATAAAAAACCTAAATGATATATATATATACAAATATATTAATTCCATTATAATTATTAGATCATATATATCAAATTTTTCTATTAACCCCATCATTAATACATTCAATATAAAGTGTGTTCAAATCACATAACTTTGAGGAGGTGGTAGTCCTCTCATTCACAAATAAAGTTATCATATTCCCAAAATATTGAAAGCATGAATTTATCTGTTATATAAAAATTAAAAATTTATAATGAAATAATAAATATGATATGTAACATATAAAAAATTAAATCTATCATTATCCCCAACCAAGAAAGGTGGTAATGGAATTACAAATGACATTGGTTCGTGAGGTGTTTTTCTAACATACATACGAAAAATGATTATTTATTTTGTTTGATTGAAGTGTGTATATTTGTAGGTCTAACCAATAAAAAAAATATCAGTATATTGATTATATATATGTTATTATGTAATAATTTAATAATAATAATAGGGGGTGAAGAATGAAATAAAACAAAAGTGCTTTTTGAAGGATGGTACCCCATATTTTGGTAAGCTTCCATGAAAGGGTTTCCTTGGTTTTCTTTATTCCCAATGTGAGGATTCAATGATTAAGGGAGAAAAGTGGGGAGGATATTTGGGATGTTTTTGGTCGAGCCAAAGAGCATGAGATATGGGAATAAGTGAGGGGATTTAGTACCCTTTTATAGTGGAGGTTGAGTGACATTCTTATAATGATAAAAAAGTTAAACATTGTTGAGAGGTCCACCTTACCAATAGTGCCTCCAATATTGGTCTATATTTGATAAAAATGATGATATATTCTAAAAATGTCCTTAAAATGGATGTTTTACAATATTATTGGTTATTTTACCCATTAAGTAAATATTTAACAACTATGTAAACTCATGTATACCATAATCACAGTATTTAATTTAAATTACATTCACTAATATTTTTGGTCAAATTTTTATTGAGCATATTAGGAATTATAAATTCAAATTATTTCAAATATGGATCTATTTTTCTAAATTATAGTCAAATAAATGAAATATGATCATTTGAAATTAATCCAACAAATGAGATGAGACTATAGGTTTTTTAAAGTCAATAAGTGAAAATGTTTAAAGTGTTTTAATTTAAAATTTAAATGTGAAATTAGATCCAAAGATCAAATTTAGATTAATTTATTTTTAATTAAACTAATTATTCTTTAAAATTAAATTAAAATATTAATTAACTATTAAAAAACATAGATGAAAAATATGTTTTTAAATACAATTCAATACTTTTAACTATTCATCCAAAAAATGAAACTCATTAAAAAACCCTAAAACATTCACCCTAAGATAATGTCTGAAATTATTAATTCAAATAACATGATTATATGATGAAATTAAATTTTTATAATTTTTTATGATTAGTTTTTAATACTGTTCAAAGGATATAAATAGTAACTCTTTTGGTAGAATATTATATTTTTAAAACATAAGGAAGTTAATGAAAATTATATAATTATTTATAAATATATTTTACTTATATTAAGGAATTAAATATAATTTGTAAATTAATTATTACTATTAATATTATTATGTGTAATGGTTAGGTTATAACTGTCTTCTTTAAAATAACAATTATAAAATGTTATTTCATAGAAACTCTGTCTTTAGTGTAACACAAGAAATGATTATGTTTCATGTAATGAAACATTATATTTTTTTTAATTCATAATGATTATTTAACTTGTTCAAGTATAAAACAAATAAAATTAAATAAATTTAATTTATTTAAAAATGGTTCCTAAAAACTCAGGGTGTTACAGGGGAATCTCTAAGTGGTTAGTACGATTTTCATTGCATGTCTCCTCAAACTGTTAAGGTCAGTAGTGAAAGAAAATCTTGGATATCAAAACTAAAAAAACACAATAAGTCACTAGATGAATCTCATATTGATTAGTTATGAAGGATCATGGATTATTCATAATGTGCTGATGAAACTATGATATTTCTCCCAATATTTGGTTATGTGTGAAGACTGATTCCATCCAACAATTGCGATGTGGTGATTACTATTTATATGCTTCGGTCCCAGTAATGAGTCAATGAGCTCATGGGACTAGCCATAGTTCCATTATTATAAATATATTCTTATAAATCATTGTGGATACTATATTATTATATGTATATTATTCCAAAAAAAATTTAGAGGTTATGGTAATTAAATGTGGATATTTTTTAAAATATCTAGTGGAAAGTGGGTATAAATTAGGTTTCATAATGATACATAATTCTTTATAGGGTGGGAGATTTTTTATCTATATTCCTATTAAATTTAGTGGCATTACCTTGATGATTCTATCATAGATGATAGTATATGCAATTTCTATGATATTATTAGGTTATTATGTCTCCGCTAATGATTAATTTGATACCTAGGATGTTTCCTATGATTATGAGTTAGCACCTTATAGCATCTTTTGATTTCTAGGTTTCTCATTAGTATTTTTATTTTTTGTATAGTACTGTGATATATCATTTATAGTCACTAGTATATATTATAATTTCAGAAATATTTGAGATAAAATGGATTCCTAAATGATAAAATTATGATCATGATGTGATAAGATTCCATGAATACTATATAAGAGGTGCATTTTTTTCATTTATACCATGAGATACCAATGATATCAAATAGGATCATGCAATCATATAGATATTTTAAAATACAAATTATAATTCATAGGATTTTTAATATAAACCTAATGTGTTCATATAGGTGATAATTCTTGGATAGGTCATATATCCCACAATGATATGTATCATGTTAATAAACATCTAGAAATAAAATATGAAATTATAGTAAACATTATCTGTCATGTTAGAACATGAGTGTCGATAGAGATTTATTTATTTAGTTTGGTCATTTTTAATGATTTATAATCATATCAAATTATTATGAACATTAATTATTAGTTATATTTGGGAAACCACTAGTGTTTTCCATCTACGTTGTACCCACACCCTAGTCAAACAGCATGTTATGAGAGTACCTATGTAAAATTTAGTGTTCAAATTTTTAGGTTTTGAAGAGGCCCAACATATCATGATCATGACAGACCGAATTGAAGAAATATGGAGACTATTATATTAAAAGGATAAATGATGATATCAAATTATCCTTAAATATATTTTTATTTGAAAATTATATAAATGTTCTTAGAATAATGGGAAATCAGTCTGGAAGATAATATATTCTTCATAGCCTTATTTTCATTATATGTGATTATTGGTGATTTTTATTTTTTTAATAACTATTTTATTATGTCTTAGTCTCTGGTTGTTAACACATTAGACCCTCGCTGGTTTTTAGTAACATCTAGCTTATGGGGAGGTGTTCCTAAGGTCAAATTACACAACATTCTATACATTGAGAGAGAGATCATTGGAAGGAAAATTAAAAACACACCGTGAACATAATTCATCTTGGTTTTCACACATCAATAAATTAAACAATTAATTATAAAAATTAATAAAAAGATCTAGTATATTTACTAATAAAAAAAATTTAAATACAGGAATATAGACTGATATATAAGAAATATGAATTCTAATTGTTGTGTCTTTCCATATGGACACTAGTATTGGATATCAATATGTCTCAAATATATGAAAAGTCATTTCAATTTTGTATGGTCCCTTAATAAATGTTAGAAAAACCCATATATTTTTTATTGGATTAAAGTATATAGACTATAATACATTATTTATAAATAATTATACATCAAATACTAGTAATCTATATAGAGGGTAACTATTATAACCTATTAATATTACAAATACATAAAGGGGGTTTTTCAAATTAATGTAACATTAAAGAAAATTATTCATTTATTGTTTTATTTGTTTATATTTTTTTCACTTAATCTACAATGTATATTGGTTATACGACACAAAATCCATATCTTATATTAGAAAATTAAACCGAGAGACATAGTTCATTTTTTTAACAAATGATTGATTTATTTAATTGATAATTCTAATTAGTGTAAGTTGAATCCACTTATCGATTATCCAAGTGTTTTTAAAATAATTTATTGAAATTAATAAAGATAACGAACCTCAATTTAGGCTCATTAAACAATTTTTTATATTTTAAATAAAATTTCCATAAGTGGGAAGATTTCTAGTAGTTAAATTTTACTGAGGAAATTCATATATACATCATCCATAACATTAAATGATTCATTTAATGGTAGGAAAAGAATTCATTATTTTATTAATATAAATCATATTTAATATGACTATTAATGATTGGTTTATGGTGTTACATTTTAGAAATATTAAAAATATTTTTATAGTGTGAACAATATAAGATAACATCTACATCATTTCTAATTAGTTTAAAATGTAAAGGAAAAATATAAGTATTTAAAAAGATATGGAGGTGATATAGTGACCTAACCCCAGAAATCCTGATATCGATGTCTACATCTATTACAATTGATTAATATATAAGTAAATAACATCTAAAATGACCGAATAGTTTATTAGTCATGGTAATTTAGAAACCTACATAAGTATGTTATTATAAATAAATAAATAAATTACCACATAATTTTTCCCATTCGAGGATAATTACATTATTCCACCTTGTGTATCCTTTCAAATAATTCATTGTCCACTTCTTGGATTTTTATAGAAATGAAATTAAATTACGGTGTGTTCAAATTATCAGTAAGGGTAAAGTATAGTGGAAGCAATAATATATCTAATGAGAATAATAAATATGGAAATTTAGATAATTAGAGACACATTCCATGTAATCAATAACCACATAAGAAAGTGCATAAATAATATGTTAATGTAAAAAATTCAAAACACATTCCTTTTAAATAATTAGAAAAGGAAAATCAATATATAAATATACGAAACCAAAAAACATGTTATTTAATAAATGAACTAATAATGAAATGCATTTAGAGATATGTTGAAAACAATTGCATGTATAAATAATAAATTAATCTAAAAAAGGAAAATTCATAATTATTTTATGCTATGTTTCCTAGGTACATAGAACCACTATCATCCAAACCATTCACAATTATGTTTTTTATATCAGGAAAAAACCATTCTACGGCTAGAAAAATAACTCATCCTATGATACTACAGAGGCAACAAGGGGAAATATATAACCAATCCCCACTTATTTTATACATATACAAAGAATTCCACATATATCAAATAATCTATTTAACAAAACACCTTATCAAATATCACTATATAGTAGAAGATTCTGATTTATCTATATTTCCGCAAATAATTAAACAACATTTGATGTTAAAACCATATGAAAAATGGTATATGTTTTAGTTAATGAACATACCCAAGATAAATGATATAGATAATTATTTTAAATTCAATGTTCAATGATATTAGGAAATTAAAAATTTTATGTTGAATAACAACGGAATAAAGTGAATGAAAATATTATCACTAGAAAATAAATTATAAACCTTATATTATAATAATAATTATTTTATACATAAAAATATCCAAAGTTGATAAAAGTTAATGGTATTTTTCTTTAATGAAATATAATAAGAACATTAATAACAATCTTGAGTAAAATATCTTTTTTAACCCTATTTGGAAAACAATTTGATTGAAAATAACTTTTTAAAACATAATTTTTTTGACAAATTATCAATAAGGGTAAAGTATAGTAGAAGCAATAATATATCTAATGAGAATAATAAATATGGAAATTTAGATAATTAGAGACACATTCCATGTAATCAATAACCACAGAAGAAAGTGCATAAATAATATGTTAATGTAAAAAATTCAAAACACATTCCTTTTAAATAATTAGAAAAGGAAAATCAATATATAAATATACGAAACCAAAAAACATGTTATTAAATAAATGAACTAATAATGAAATGCATTTAGAGATACGTTGAAACAAATTGCATGTATAAATAATAAATTAATCTAAAAAAGGAAAATTCATAATTATTTTTTGCTATGTTTCCTAGGTACATAGAACCAATATCATCCAAACCATTCACAATAATGTTTTTTATATCAGGAAAAAACCATTCTATGGCTAGAAAAATAACTCATCCGATGATACTACAGAGGCATCAAGGGGAAATCTATAACCAATCCCCACTTATTTTATACTTATACAAAGAATTCCACATATATCAAATAATCTATTTAACAAAACACCTTATCAAATATCACTATATAGTAGAAGATTCTGATTTATCAATATTTCCCCAAATAATTAAACAACATTTGATGTTAAAACCATATGAAAAATGGTATATGTTTTAGTTAATGAACATACCCAAGATAAATGATATAGATAATTATTTTAAATTCAATGTTCAATGATATTAGGAAATTTAAAATTTTATGATGAATAACAACGGAATAAAGGAAGTGAATGAAAATACTATCACTAGAAAATAAATTATAAACCTTATATTATAATAATAATTATTTTATACATAAAAATATCCAAAGTTGATAAAAGTTAATGGTATTTTTCTTTAATGAAATATAATAAGAACATTAATAACAATCTTGAGTAAAATATCTTTTTTAACCCTATTTGGAAAACAATTTGATTGAAAATAACTTTTTAAAACATAATTTTTAAAAATGGGGTTTTTGGAAGAAAATATTTTCTTTGACAAAATACAAAAATAACATCCTTTTTCATAAAAAATTATAAATCATATAAGCACCATAGAGTTGTAGGTTTGTATTATTACTTGATAAAGGCATTGAATAAAAATAAAATAAAAAAATATAATGGATTAATATGAAATGATCAATTATTTCATCTAATGAAAATTCATGTGTAAACAATCCTAAACAAAATGATTGTGAAGTAAACCCTGGAAGAGATTATAAAGTTGAAGTGAGAATCAATAAATGAGTAGATTATGTGCAACAAATTTAAATACACATAAATAATTGGAATTAAATCAATAGATATTTAATTTCATTATACATATTATAATAGAATATTAATTTTAATTAAGAAGTGGTATAACCCAATGAAAAGGTGCCAGGTTATGTAATTTATTTACCCCATGGGTAACTATTAACTCAAATCCCCTTATAAAAAATAATTATAATTAAAAAACAAAATACAATGAAAATTGAATCAATCGTGATATTATAAGTCAAAATTTAATTATATGAAATATATATAATTAATTAGGATCCCAATAATAAAGTTATATTTTCAAAAGAAATTTCTCAATTACAAAATGAAGTGAGATTGAAAATAAAATCATTAAAACATTCTTGAGGAAAATAATAAGTAAACATTCCATAGTGTCCCACAATTATTTAAACCATTTAAATCATAATCCCAATAATTGAAAAAGATTATATTAAACTTATAATATCATAATATTAATTATATTCAAGATATAACATGAGAAGTAGTAGTATATACACTATATATATATAAGAAACTAGGTGAATAAAAACAAATAAGTCTCAATGGAACTTAAATGTCGATAACATCCCATAACATGTAATTTACTTTGGGTGAACGTACATTAAAATACATTATAATGATTTTAATCATGTTACTAACTAATAAAAAACCATATTCATACTTATGATATCCTATATTATAACCTTATAATATCTTATTACCTTTTTATTAATATTTTCTCATTATTTTCTCCATTTCATGTGTTAATTGCCTAGTCTTTTTAGTATGTTTTGACTTGTTAATTGTTTTTATTAATATTAAGATCATGGTTTCATCATATACAGAGTGTAAAAATTTAATTAATTGTCATATATATGTTATATGGGTATTTATAATAATCTGTAATGTTTGTAGAAAATAAATGAAATGCACCATTAATCGATACGGTAGGTCTTAGTTACGCATGAATGCTCCTTCCATTTCTTTTTCATATTAAAACACTAAAATTAAATAAAATATATTTATATTTTAATTCATTTATAAAATTTATTTCATATATTTGATATATTTTTTTAAAAACCCTTTTATATCTTCCATGTATAGTGTGAATGAGTAACGTCACATTGAGGGGGAAATAGTCGACACATCCACAAACAATGTTATCATATGTACAAAAATTGGAAGGTATAACGTTTCAAGGAATAAAATAATTAATGACACATTAATATAAAATAAATATCACATATATCAAATATAAATATATTTTCAATCATAATTACCAACCATTAATGGTAGAAAATTAAAAACTAATGCCATCGTTTTGTGAGGTGGCAGCTAACTGTACACAAAAGGGTATGTTCATCACCCATTAAGTGGCAGTTTTTTATTATATGATCTAACCATTAAAATTAAGAAAAATAATTTTATTTAGGCTATTTTTTATTATATACAAATTTATTAATGATAATTGAAGTAGTGGAGAAATATGTAAAGTTAAAGAGCTTGAGTAAGGATGTTACCTCTTGTTGGGGTGTCTCCTTTTGATTTGCAAGAAAATAAATTCGTGGAATTATTTCCCCCAATTGTGAAGATAATAGGATTAAGGGATGGATTTTGAGGATCTATTTTTCAATATTTTGGTCACGAAAAAGAGTCAAGATAGTTGTGATGAAGTTGGAGTGTTGTGTTCCTTTTATTTTGGAGGAGTGGCACTCTTGTATGTTTTTAAAAATTTAATCACAAACAATATTTTTATGTGATTGGTTTCTCCAATAATATAAAAATTTGATAAAATTTTGGATATATTATATATACGGCCAACCAATGGCCTTTGGAAAAAAAATTAGTTCATTTTGGCCCTAAAATTTAATGTTTAATCCCTTATTAAACTAATTTTTCTCTTAATTGTTGTAATTAAATTTAATTTCAACGAATAATATTTTTGATCAAAAACTATTTTGAACATATTGGAAATTATAAATTATAGTCATTCATATATATAATCCATTATTCATAATTATAATTTCATATGTGCAGAAAATAATTGAAAATTAATCCAATAAATGAGACGAAAATATGGGTTATTAAAGTAAAAATATTCAAAACATTATAATTTTTTTATAACAAATTTACCTGTGAAATTGATTAAAATGACCTAAATTATATGAAATTATATAAAATTGATTTATCTATTCGTTAAAACAGATATGTAATATAATTAATCCTTTTAAATAAACAAGATGAAAAAGATTCTTTGAATTAAAATTAATTATTTTTAACTATTCATTAAAAATAAAACATCAAGAATAATACCAAAAATAAACCCTAATATAATTTTTTATATTTATATTTCAAAAAATATATGTTTATATTGAAATATAATATATAATATTTTGAAAAAATTTTGATTTAAAATTGGTTCTTCATGAAAATGTGTAAAATTGACTTTATAATAATTCAGTATTTTATGTATAAAACATGGTTTGTTCTTATCTTATGAATTTGTAATATTATGAATGAATATAAAAATTATTTTATTAAATATATAACATATATTTTAAAAAAACTCATTCTATAATACTAATTTATTTAATTTATTATGGTAAAACAGCTTTATGAGCATAAATTAGTTTTCTATAAAATATTCCTTTTATATTCATTTGGTTCTTTTATTCATTGATAATTAATTAAAATATATATATTTTCAAAATTTATTTAATATTTTTAGTAACTTATAATTTACCAGGTACGATATATCATATTAAATTATTGTATTTTAACAATATATTTTTTTTTGGTAAAACATGGACTTTAGTATAACACAAGTCATCGAAGAAACTCATTATTGCATGTGCCGCATGATAAATCAGTATCAGCACCACTGTAAGATACATTATAGACTAATTTTATGTGAAATAGTAAATATATTTTAATGCCTTGTGATATTATATCCACGTAAATTCTCGGTCTTCTACGTCTTACATGCCATTGAATATAATATTTCGACTTTAGATTTTCAGGGTGTTACATTCTCCCCTCTGTATTTAAATTGTGTCTTCACAATATAAACTCGATAATGGTGATATATTGTTTGATATTACCAATGTTTGAAATACCACATCAAGAGGATAATTTTAAAAAATTCAATATAAAAGGGTGAAAGGAAGTACAAAAGTCACATGGCATAACATATAACTAGTTCTCCATGTAGAAAATTATTAGCATGTAGAGATGAATTTTTTGAGGAAAGGCATAAATATTTATAGAGAGTGATTGGTTCCATCAATAAATAACAATTGAATGGTTAATGAAATTTTTAGGGCCTTAAATCCATAAATTATCAATGACATAGATGAAAATATATTCACTGAGTATTATTGTATGAGGAAAACACAATTTTTTTATCATTTTCCTAAGGTTGAGTAATTATTTTACAACCTATGAATATAATGAAATATAATTTCATTGTATGTTTCAAATTCATAAAAAATAATCTTTTTATTCTTCTTAGATAAAATTTTAATTCATCCCTTAAATAGTAAAATTTGTATCCCCAAATTAACTTTGTTTCCTGAATCGCTAAAATAAACATTTAAAAAATTATAATGAAAATAAAATAGTAAAATGTATTTACATATGTATCTAAATATTTTCCGAAACTAATATGTTTATAAAATTAATTTCTAGTCCAAAAAAACAAAATTATTAGTTCATCCTTTATATTTATTTTTCAAATATTTTATCTAATAACAATGAAATATAAACTTGGACATTATGTAGGTCATTGGTTGGAATAAAACACATATCATCTTTCATTCATGGTTTTATGACTCGTGGCCTTGTAGGATTTGATGGTTTTTTACCTACAATTATGGTTTTCTCATTCTAAAACCATATTTATATAATTTTCAAACTAAATATTATATAAATCATTAAAACAAGGTTAATAACAATAAATCTTTTTAACCAAGGTTTTGAAGACAACATCAGTACATAAATAATTCATCCATTTATTTCTACATAGACCTGGGTATATATTTGGTCTATGGTTTATCCATTATTTTTGGGATTTTTCTAAAACCAAAAACTATAGTTTGAGCATCAATAATCACACAAAAAATAAAATATAATACTTTTTAAGATGATTAAATATTGACATATTTCTTTTGGTTCAAAGAATACTAAGTTTTAACCAAGTTCATTCATTTTCATATCTTTTAAAATACTTCATAATGGTTTAAATAGAGAATGTGAATTATCCTAATATAATCCCCAAAAGGTGTCAAACTTGGTATATAGTAAGGACCATTTTTCTGTACCAGGTTACACTGATAAAATCCTGATGTACCTTATCAAAGTTGATACCCCTATATACAACTGTACTAGATCCACATCCACTTGTAGTATCCAAAAATGGATGTATTGTTAGGAAGACCCAAATAATCACTACATTACCAAAATTATATGATGTTTTTAAATACTTATCCAAAAATAATATATTAGGGTTGTGTTTTTTAATCTATGTATTCATAAATATATATCCCAATGTTTCTATTAAAAAATCTATGATACCAAATGCAGTGACCCATCCCCAGAATGTATAGATTCAGTGTCTACTATAATTACATTATCTAAATATACAGGTAAATTACATCCCAATAGACTAAACAGTTTATTATTCTTGGTAATAAAGATATATATACATGATTATAACATTATAAATTATTACAATACTTAAAACACATATTTTTTTAACATTCTAGGATAATAACATTATTCTGTCTAGGGTATCCATTCATATCATTCATAGTTTACTTCTTGAATTCCCAGAGAATGAAAGTAAAATAAGGTTGAGATCAAATTCTCAATAATCGTAAAGTACACTAGAAGAAAAAAATAATTAATGAAAATAGTAAATTCGGAATGGTACATAACTGAAGAAACATGTTTTGAAATTAATAACCTAATAGGGATGTTTATAAATAATATTTAATGGTAAATAAATTTATGAACATTCCATTCATATAACTAGATTAGGAGAAAACAATATTGAAAGGTAAGAAACGTAAACACATGCCATTTAATCAATAAATTTTGAATTAAATGCATCTAACGATATGCTGACTAAAAATAAAATAGAAAACTAGTAAATGATTATAAATGAGTAAATTGAATAATTATTGGTCTCCATGTTCCCTAGGTACATGGAACCATTATAGTCCTGTGCTTTTACAAAACTGTTTAGAATATCTGGAAAAAAATATATCTAAATCTATCTAACTAAATAATTCCATTAGACCATAGATGTATCATTTGGATATATATATATATATATATAACGAGGCCCCACTCATGTCATTCCTATCCAAATCATTCCATATATATCAATTAATAAATTTAACAATATTCCATATCAAATATCTGTATGGAGTACAAGATACAGATTTATAATTATTTCCCCAAATAATCAAATAACATTCAAAGTAAACTCCATATGCAAAATGGTATAAAGAATAAGAATTGTACATATCCCTGATAAATTATATGGATAATTGGGGGGAATTTAATGTTCAATTATAATAAGAAATAAAAATTTTATGATGGCTAACAAAGGAACCAAAGAATTGAATGTAAATATTATCATTGTCTAGATAAATCCTAAACCATCCATATGTTGACTATGGATGGCTTCATTAAAAAATTTCCCATGTGGAGTAAAAATAAGTGGTTTTATTCATTGATCAAATATAAAAATAAAATTAAAAACACTATCTATAGAAAATATCATTTTTTAGTAAATATTTAAAAAATTGTTTATTTGAAAATCACCCTTAAAAAGATAATGTTTTTTATAAAGTGTGAGAATGACTTTGATAATTCAATTTAAAAAGTTTAAAAGTAAATTTCAAAACATTTTCATAAAACATGGTTTTTAGAATAAAAACTTGTTCTTCGGCTAAGGAGTTAAATTAACAAAGGTTTTCATAAAAATATTATATAAATAAATATCTAACAATGTGTGGGTAAATGGTACAGTTACATATTAAAGGTATTCAATAACTTGATGTGAAATAATTAATGGTTTTAATAGATAGTGATCAAATTATTTCCTCTGAAGCAAATTCATGTGTAAAAAATAATCAAAATAATGAGATTATGAAATAAACCCTTGAAATGATTTTAATGTTGATGTGAGATTAATCAATGAGTGGATTATTTTTATCAACTATAAATCCACATAATGAAGTGTAAGTACTTAAATAGACAATCAAAATTAATTATACATATAATGATTTAATATCAATGACAATGAGGACATAATATAAGATAATTATATGGTGTCAGTTAAGGAAATTTATTTTCCACTTGGGTGACTTTTATCCCAAATAACATTAGAAAAAATAATTCAATGTATAACTACAAATACCAAGAAAAATGAATGAATAATTATATTAAAAGTCAAAGTGGTAGTATGTAAACTATATAAAATAAATTATGGGAACAAATATAAATTGACTATTTTATGACAAATATAACAATCATAAAAAGTTGTGATATTTCAATGAATATCACAAAGAATGTTCTTGAGTAATATATTCATTAAACATTCCAACATGTCACATACTAATTTAAAACATTTAAATCCTAATCTCTATGAAGTAATAAAAATAAATGAAGCTTATAATGTTAATATATTAAGTATATTAATCATATAACACATTAATGGGATGTACTAGGCCATAAAAATGAGACTAGGTTCATAGTAATAAATAAGTCTCATTATAATGTAAATTGAGACAAAATCCCTTACCTTTCATTTCCTTTTGGTTGAGCATCATTTAAAATCCAATATATTGGTTTCAAAATATTCTATAACTTATAAAATAACGTTATTCATAATTATTATATCATATATTATCTTATTATAATATCTTATTACCAATTTGTAAATAATCATTCATTATATTGACTATTTCAGGTGTTAATTGCCTAGTTTTTTCTAGTATATTTTGATTTGTTAGTTGTTTTTATTCATATTTATATCATGGTTTAATAATATAAAAAATGTAAAAACCGATTTAATTATCATATATATCCAATATATATGTTTTTACAACAATCCATAATGTTTGGAGCTATGAAATGAAATGCAATATTCATGAAAACTGTAGTATATATGTACGCATGAACGCTACTTTCGTTTATTTTTCATATTAATATAATAAAAAATAAAAAATATATATGTACACTATAATTCCATTATAATATATATGTCATATATTTTACATATTTTATTATTAAAACTATAATTCATATGTTCCATGTTTAGTGTGAACGAATCACATCACTTTGATGGTGTGATAATCCTCGCATCCACTAACGCTGTTATCATATATACACAAAATAGAAATTATAATGGTATGTGATAAAAAATTAATAAAGAATAATTTTTATATAATAAATATCAAATATATCATATAAAAATAGTGTTTCCATCATAATTCCAGTCTGTGAGAGGTGGTGATGGAAAAACGAATGACATTATTTTGGTCATGGTAGTTCACTGTACACATAAACATGATGTTTTCTTCCCATTTGGCTGAAGTGTGTGTAAGGGTAGGTTGATCCCTTAACATATAAAAAACTCCATATGTTATTGATAATTATTTCATTATATATTTTAGGTTTAATTATACTTTAAATAGGCAGGAAAATAAATAAAATGAGCCTGAGAAAGGATGTTACCTCTAATTTGTGTAACTCTTTTTAGTTTCCACCAAAGGTCTTCCTTTGTGTGATTTCTACACAGTTTTTGGATTCTAGGATGAGGGGTGGTATATTAAGAATATATTAGTGAAGATCATGGCTAGTAAAATGTGTCTTCAGTTGTCTTAAGAACTAAGAGGGTTGAGATCCCTTTTATAGTTGAGGAGTAGTGACACTTCTGTAAATTTTTTAAAAGGGAATTCCATCTATGTTTTCCTATGAAAATGTTCATCATTATTGTACCAAAGTAGATAAAATTTATCATAGGGTTTACATATCAACATATAATGTAATTTGGACAATTTTCTATGTCATTTTCACCATACATTTAATGTTTACTCCCTTGTTATGCTAATTTTTCACATAATTATTGTAATTAATTTTAATTACAATCAGAATTTTTTTGGTAAAAAAATTTGAACATATTATAAATTATATGTTTTTAAGAATAAAAATATGGAATCTATTTATCCTAACTAAAATCACATTAGTGGTATAAATTATATTTAAATTAATACCACTGATAGGATGACAATGCGGCTTTTTAATGTAAAAATGTTCAAAAAAATTCTATGTTTTTATAACAATTTTCAGTTTATGATTGATTAAAATGAAATAAATTGTTATAAATGATTTAAAACTGATCTAATTATTATTTAAAATAGTAAAAACATAATTTTACCATATAAATAAATTATATGAAAAAGAAATTTTGAATTAAAATCCATAATTTTCACTATTTATTAAAAAATGAAACCGCACTGAAAAATACCAAAAAAATATCCCAAATATACTTTTTATGTTTTTTACTAAAAATTTATGTTTATTTTGAAATATTAAATACATAAATGTTTCAAAATTTATTTTTATAATAGTTTCTCCGTTAAAAGGCTATAAAATTGCATTTAAAGAAAAAATATATTTTATGAGTAAAACATGGGTTGTTATTATCTTATACATATCCATTATATTAGATGAATTTAAAACAATATTTTATTGAATATATCAAATATCTATATTGTTAATATCATTAGATAATTATAATTAAAATAATTTATTATTATAAAATATTATTTTGATAATAAAAATATTTTTCTATAAAAATATTCCCTTTATATTGAATTAGTTCCTTTAATCATTTATAACTATTTTTTAACTAATGAATTAAACCATCTATTTTCATAATTAACATAATAATATTCATAACATATAATTTAACAAATCAGTTACCTCTTATTAAATAATAATAATTTAATAATATTTTTTCGTTTGGTAATCCTCGGTCGTGCGTGTAACACAAGTCATCAAAGAAACTCACAGTTGTGTGTGTCGTAGGATAACTCAGTATCACATGCAATGAAAGAGACATTATAGAATGAATTTATATAATATAGTAAATATATTTTATATTATTAGGATATTATATTCCGTTATGCTCTTGGTGTTGTGTTTTATACACACTATCAAAAACAATGTTCACACATTATATTTTCAGGGCATTTCAAGGGAAATATCAATTGGTGGTTGATAAAATATTCCAAGTTGAAATCATTCACGTAAAATAGGATTTTAGGAACAAACAAGGAGAACCATTACTCATTATTCCATGGAAAATTTTGTTGTTCTAATCTTTAAAGAACCAACATGCGATTTAATACACTATATAATGATCATTGATATCTTTTAATTATAAAATTCATGATCTAAATATATGAACATATTATAATATAAAAGTTTTCTGGCAATGAATTTACCTTAAAACTTATAAAATAATTGTTTACCTCCCTTGATACCCCCATTTTTTCATAAAAATAACCTATTGAACCATACCATATGACGATTATTTTATGAATGAAAATACCTTTGGAATAAATGGACTTTCAATCCTACAATCACATCCCATGTGTCTTGACCATAATTTGACATCCCTTTACCATATCATTATGACATGGTATAATACATTTTACATTTTCTTTTATTATATTCATTTTACTCAATATTTCTACCAAACCATGACTATCCCAAATTTTTAATTTGATAGTAGTTTACCATGTGTAGAAATCCATCCTAAGCATTTCTTATAACCCTTATCTATGCTTTAAAAAATAATTTTTTATAATGATTTTTTTATAATATCAATGTAATTAATTATTCACTCCAAACATAGATGTATTATTTTTCACATTAAAGAATCAAAATAATCAAGATCACAACATGCTTTATATATTTCACACATTTTAGGAGACAAAACAAGGGAGAAATATGGTTCATTCAAGTTGTAGGATAGATCTTGGATACACCTGAGTATGGTTGAGATGAATCATAATGTATTGGTACGATGGAAAAATCCTAATCTTTTCCAAATTTTAATGAATCAATCTGGAACCCTATATGTTTAGTAAGCATATAGTATTATTTATAAACCATCCCCACATCAAATGGAAAATATCATTTTTTATGTGAGAAGAAATTAATTATGTTATTTATCATTATTCCCAATTATTCTATTAAAATTGATTAGATATTTCCATAATTGAAACAAAAAAATCCCTTTAATCAAGAAATCGGTTAATAACACATGATCCAAGTTCCAATAACAATTTTCATTTTTTTAATCCAATACAAAAAATGAATTAACTATTTCAATGGAATATATGGGGTATATATATTCTCTAATATAATAATTTAATCTTATATATCATGGAAGACTTTTCCATGTAATTTCCCCTATAACCACCACACACACTATAACTCCTAGCATAGATTACCTATATTGCATTGATTATCCCATATAATAAATCTAATGTTTCTGCTATGAAGAAAGTCAAGGTTCCTTATGATATAGATAACAAAATTGAAAATATATTTCATATAATAATACTATTGTATTAATTTTCATCCTTATAATCTGAAAAAACTAATTCATATTATCTATCAAATTAATACTTATAAATAAAATTATCCCAAATTAATCTATTTATATATATTCCCAATGAATTCTATATCACCATTAAGAGTTTTCAAAAATAAATATATTTTATTTAATATTATATTTATCCATTCTATTTGAATATCACTAATATTTTTAAAATTATATGGAAGATTAATATAACAATATAAAAATAAATATTTCATTAGTATGATTATTCTAAACCACTCAGACCCAAAAATAATATATAGTTACAATTTACATAGATCATAAATATAATTCCCTAATCCCTCATAAACCAGAACACCAACAACCTAAACATACCACCTAATCATCTTGAAATTTTCAAAAAATATATACACTTCTTCTTGAATTCCCTTTATCAAAACACAAATTAATCATAAAATTAAACCCTGGAAACCCATTATCATGAACATAATACAAAATAATGAAAACATATATTAATCCTAGACCATAATAATTGTACACATCTAATATGTGGCTCAGAATCGACTAATCTACCAAGAAAAGTTACATAAAATAAGTTGTCATTAGAAAAGTTGATTCTCAAAATTTATTTTAGAATTATTTTTTTCTTCATATTTATATCTTTTTCTAGAAAATATATTTCAAAAAGATTAAACTTTTAAAGGAAATATCCCAGATAAGGGAATTTACATACTGTTATTTTAAATTGACATTTTTGATAACATAACCTCATATCAATATGGGTTGTAATTTTCGTTAAGAGGAAAAAAATTTAATTTTTCATCCATGGCGTTTCCATTAAAAATGTAAATAATTAGGGAAAAATAATTCAATTGAATTTCTTATATATAGATTTTTCCAAGTATACAAAATATATTATTTATGTTGTTGGACATTCTTAAAAGATCATAAGGTTTTCCATTGTACCACTATGCCTAAGATCAATCATTTTTAGGATAGAGTGGTGATCATTATTCATAAATAAACAATTAACTGATAGCATTATGTAGTTTGTAGTGAAGGATTATTTTATGAAATGTAAGATTAATATCCTCCCTTTTTCCATGAAAGATCTATTTTTCTATATTCACATTTATTTGACTGGCATTTGTTTGGAATGGATTTGGAAAAATTATTATTGTATTAATGGGATATAATGTTTTTTAAGACTATAAATTTTTAATAACTTTAGTTATGGATACTTCAACCACACCACATTGTGTAAGAAACATATTCATATTATATTAAATCAATTAAAATTGGAATAACACTAATTATTGGAAATACATTTTCAATGAGAGGAACAAAGTTCTTTTCTATAAACTAAGAGAATATTTCTTTATATCCAACTAAGAATTGGTATCTTAAATCTTAAAAAACCATTACGTCACTAATTCCTTACCCTCCACCTATGAATCCACACAGTAAATTATTTAACCAAAATTATTTCCAAAGTGGGATAACAAATAGATATCATGGAGTTTGGTACCAAGGTGACCCGACCATTTTTTGAAATATTTTAGATAGAGATATATCCACTAATTATGAATATAGGGTTCCCAGTAATGATATATCCCCTATAGAATATCCTCGAGTATGGTTACCATGGGTGGTTATTTTTTTGATTATATTTCTTCTCTTCAACTCATTATAAGTAACTAATGAATATTTATCATCACCCATCTAAAAAAATCAATACTAATAACATAGTGGTATCATCCAAAACATAAATCAAATCCACACAACCTACTACCCATTAGATTTTATATTCTTCTATAGCTACCCTACCCACGTCCTTTTTTATTTTACCTCAACAGGAGATGTAGATTAGATAAATTTTAGTAGTTTAATATAAACATAATTTTTTATTCTATAGAATGGGAATTATTTTTACCATATATAATAATATAAAATATATCTATGTAATTATATCTCAATATATAGTTAATTAAATTCTTAATTCTATGGAATGGAAGAAAATTTAGATTAGGAGAAGAAAATAAATACAACGTAGGATGACATTAAGAGATCTATGAAATATTGTTTGAAAAATATCTCTACAAATATAAAGAAAAATTGTAAATTTATTTTTAAAGGAATCCCATAATTTTTTTTATGATGTTTGATTAAGATTTTCAAAAATCATTACAACCAAAATTAATGATTCCACTACTATCATCATGAAGAAATCTATTTTCTAACTACATAGGTGAAAAATTTTATTCCACCTATATATTTTCACTAATGTAAACCACATTCTCTAATACCGCAATATCTTAGTGAAGTCGAGTCTTGTAGAGAACCCTATCAATTCGGGTACTCACTGCACCTCATTTAGCAATTGAGTTGATTCTTATAGAAGAAATGTTTTCATATGTAAAATTATGTGATAAAAAATATACTTCTAATCCTTGTTTCTACATAGATATATTGTAATTGAATGATTTATTAAAATGAAAACCACATTCTCTTATGCTTATAGAGTAATAATCTAGGAAAGAGACAAGAGGTTCTTCCTCAGGTGATGCTAAGTATATATTATAATTTTAGTTTTCATTTTATAATTTAGTATTTTTCAAATTTTCACCATTTTGTACTTTCCAATTTTAAATGATGTAATATTTTTATTATTTTATTCTAATGTAATCGAAATAGGTACTTATTATATATGATTATTAAATTTTTCCTTGATTATAATTTTGGGTTTTTTAAATCATGACCTTATACTAATACAAATTTTCTATAGAGATATGAAATGTATTTTCTATAAAACCCTTACAGAAACCACAACTAATTGAATATGGAGTAACACATTCTTGTAATTTAAATATAAATTTTTTATAGACAAATTTATTATTTTCAATTTTTAATCCAATTGTATTTTCTGATATTTATTTCTTGAAGTGAAAAAAAATCTTAACGGTAGGTTAGTTTATATTATTCAAACTTTTCTAGTCATGATATTTGTTAAATGGGAGGTATTCATATTTAGAATATTTTGTTTAATTATTAATGTGTAAAATAATAATTAAAATTATAGTAAATTTTGTAAGATTAAATCATTCAAAATATCAATATATTAACTGATAAAATGAATTCAAGAAGAAAGCTAGATTCTTTTTCATTTAAAATCATGTTTTTATAGAAATAAATGGTTAGTATAATACTTATCTTTCAATAAATTTGATTTTATCTAAAAATTTAAATACCAATCCATATATGTATTCAATACCAAGTATTTTAATCTTTTTAATACCCCATTTCATCATTGACTATAAAAAAATGCAAGATAACCTGGACATTAAACAATTATATTTGATAGTAAATAGGAAATTTTGGACCTTATTGAAATTATTGAGTCCATAGTTGGATATTATTTCAGCCCAATTTCTTATTATACACTTTATGAAAAAGAATATTACTCTAATCTATTTGAAAAAATAAACATAGGGTAGGAAGACGACATTATTAATTAAATTACACATCCTAATGTGAATGTTTATAAAACATTAAATGGTTATTTTAAATCATAGGGTATTAAATTTGGTTATACATTTTAAGGCATCATGAAAATTTCAAGATATTATGCTTCTATAAGAGACTACCCTTCATTTTTAAGAAACCTTCACAATATTATTTAAATGAACATATTTGATTCCTATAATATATTAAAAATAATTAAATAATGTATTTTAAATGAATTTATTTTTATCCTTTTACCATCTCCTTTAGTGTTTTAATATTTATAAATTGTTTCAATAGAATATTTATGTTAATGAATGAGGGGTTATTTTTTTACTTGATGGATGATGAGACTTTTTTTGTCACATTAATTCCATTAATAAAAGAAATAAATTTTGAGAATAAAAAAATTTTATATTATAATCTTGAATGTTGGAATCTTATAAAATTCCTGGGATTGGATTCCAATATCTTTTAAAGTAGGAGAATGATGATTTAATTTTCCGCAAAATTATAATGACGATTTATATTAATAATAAAAAATAAAATAATTTGTGAATAGATAATTAATAAATTTTTTTATGAACATCCAATCTTATTATGGATATGTAATGTAACTATTCCTAAATAAATAAACCTTGTTATTTATGTATTTGTGATTTTATATTATGAAATTTATAATTTTTTTGATCTTCTATATAGGTAAAAAAATAAATTGAGTATTACTATAGTTTAACCCTTATTTTTAGTTTTATGAAATAAAAAAATAATTGGATGACATATAAGAATATGGTTATGGATTCCTGAGGGGTTTTTATGAAGTGATTTTATGTTAAAATAGAAATTATATTGGTAGTTCATCTATATTGAATTGTGGGATACCTATAGAGATTTAGTAGTTTTAAATTAGAATAAAATCAATCAATCGTCTATATTATTAATTTTTTTTAGTTATAATTCTGAAGTATTTACATTATTAGGAATAATTGTTGATATTTTGTTCATGAGAAAAATAAATTATTTTTTTATGTGAAATTTTTATTTCATATTTAAATATGATCAAATTTATTTTTTATAAAACATTCAAGATTTATATTCAATATTTACATTTTATGATATATTTCTTATAGAATTTTATTTTTTTCATAAATGGTGTATTTTTTAATAGAATTGTTTTTATCCTATAATGGAAATAGTGATGAATTTTTAAAAAACATTTTTGAGATATAGATATATAACAAATAGATGTTAAAATTTTATATCTACTTATTAAAACTCCTATAGAACTCAAGGTGATTTGGGTTTTATAGTTCATTCTTACATTCCATGACATTCCACTTATGTATGAATTATATCACAATTCCATATAATATTACTTGTGAACCCTCCATTATAAAATTGGATGAAAAATATAGGGACACATGGATTTATTTGTTTCACTCCAACAAGACAATACCAGGTGCATTCACACATGCCTATCATGGTGCATAGAAATATAATTTATTATTAACTTGTATACCATAGTGGTAAATAATATGTTGTATCATGAATATGAGTTCACACAAATTTTTTTATGTTATTATATTTCTGTAAAATTGATTATTAATAGTTTTGATTTGAGAAACTAGGGATTCGACAACAAGGTTAATTGTTTTCCAAAATAAATATTAATTACAAATAGTGATCGGGCTCGTCTAGTATAGGCCTAGGATAATGTTACCACATTTTCAAATTATAACATATTCAACCAATAATAAATTTTCATGTGGGGGACTCCTTTAAATTCATCTAACTCCCTTGGTATATGATTATGGCAAGGAAATATTAATTTAGGTCTTAAATATTTATACCCTCCTTCCAATATATCTAGAGTTATGTCAGATCCTTTTGACAAATTAGGGAAATCCCATATTGGGTATTTTTATTCTCTAATTGACAAAATTTCCTATCAAAATTCCTCACAGGTGAAGGAAATCACCCCACCCATCCCAAATCAGTTTTATAGTAAAAAGATATGAATTGGGGGAAGAGATATATATATATCATTGATTAAAGAATTTAAAATTAAATAATCTAAATATAACACATTTTCATTTAGTTTTACTAAATAATTAATAATTGATACAAGATATATGAGTATAAAAAAGTATATATTCATTTTTTGAAAAACCACTAACAATGCTTGATTAGTCTATCCTCTCTCTTTCCTAATCAATAAAAGAAAAAAACACTCCATGGAAAGGGAAGTAGAATTGATTATTGATAAGTGATATATCACAATTATATAATGAAAATAAATCATTTAAAATTATGTAGTCATGTAACTATTAGTAATATTTCATTGTCTCTCAACAATCCCCCTTCAATCACCCCATGAATTCTTATTTGTTGGCATATATCAAGATATAATATGTTTTATTTCCCATTAATACAAAAATAAATTCACTTAATGTCAATCTTGATATTCATGGATAGTATAGTAATTAATGGTGAAATATACTCATATTAGTGTACCATTTAATCTTTCACATACTGAATAGTTTTAATGAAGTGAATCATTCTTAGCGTGTACCACTCACTAACTCCAAAAATTGAGAATTTTTTCCTAGTTAATGCTATCAATCATATTCAGTTATTTTTATTCATTTTTAACAATCTCTTGATACTAACTAAAATAATAAAAACAATAAAATGTTTTTTAGATTAATAAATAAAATTCCATAATTAGTACCTTTTATGTTATAATTTTTTTCCAATATATGACTCTTTCATATTCACCCAAAAATATAACTTCATATTCATCATGGAGGTAATATCAACAACATTTCATATAAGTTTTTTCCTACCAATATAGAAATTTCAATATAAACAAATTTAAATGTTTTATAATGGATGATAAACTATCAAGTTTCACACAAAATTATTCCTACAACTTTCTATTCTTAAATAAAAAAAATTGTTTTCCATTTCACATTTCAACATTAAAATAAACCATGTATCCCCTATCATCAACTTTTATATATTAAATCATTATTAAAGTGCACACAACTTTCAATTTAATCACACTAATTTTCTTTTATCCATTTCTCAATGTAACAAATATAATTTGAATTATTCTCATACATCATGTACATGTCACTTACCATGGGCTTGAATGTCGTCTAAAATCTACACCACATAAAGATTAATTTCAAATAAACTCCTAATGGATTTTCAGTTATATTCAAACATATATAAGGATTAAGATTTGTAGTGAAAATACACACACACACACACATATATATATATATCAAAGAAGAAGTTTGAGTCTTTAGAATAATGTATGATATTAAAAGATAAGTTCAAGATAATACACTGGTAATGATTAAAATTTCATATCCTAACATCCCCAATGCATAATGTATACACATGATACAAGGAAGCATAATGAATTAATCACCCCTATTTCTATTTATTTTTTATATTCACCCTTTTTACACATCGTGCTGATGAAAGATCACAAATCCACCACATAATAATATACAGTTCGGAGATTGTTGTTTTGAAAATTTATATTTTTGATCCTCTAAATACCCAAACCTCTCATATATTTTCTTTTAATTTATATATGTTTTTATTTTTTAGTTTTATAGAAATAGATGTGAATAGTAATGTACAATGATAACATGAACTATCCCAAAATCAATTGATACCCTACATTTAATTATCTTTGTCAATGTACATCCTCATCCACCAGGAACAACAAGATACCCCACATATATTATTACAAAAAACATGGAACATACTAAGATTATGGTTGGAATGGATATAAAGGAATGATATATATATATCATCAAATCATGGTTATTCAGGTATTATGTATGAAAATATCTTTCAATGTCATGGTGGGTCAACGGATGAAGGGATAACCAAAAGGATTCCCTAACCATATTAGAAATTATTCTGTAAAATCATAGCATTGATAATACTATTGGAACGTTCTATATGAAAATATACCCAAGATACTAATTAAATATACTATAGAGAGATATAGGAAATATTTTTTTTATTTCCCAAGCATAAGAAATTTTTTTTAATTAAATTAAAAATGAAAATGAAAAAAAAACAATAAATTAATTCATATAAATCTCATAAATTTATATCATTCAAAATCTAGGAAAAATTTTATTTAGAAAAATAAACTCATTCAAAAAAAATCATTCTTTTTAAAATTCTTCCCCACATGTGTAACATTACTTATACATTTCGTTTTTTCACTCATCTAATCAGGTAAATAGTGATAATTAACGTAACGACCCAATCTTTTATTAATGAAAATTCCTCTTGATCTAATTAAATGACTTATTATTTAAAATGGTTGTATAAAACATATATACTTCCCTAGTCTTATTATTATATATTTTAAAATACCATTTATAATTGTTACCATTGCAAATATATTTGTTGAATAGTGATCACTTGATTAGTATAAATATAGGGATTTAAAATCCAATTTACTCTGAAAAGGGAAGAAATTTCCTCATCTAGTAGAATTGATACATACGAAGCCCATTTTTTAGAGATTGGAAAGGAGGTAGAATCACTAGGCTAGGATCTTCACAAATCCCAAGCTGATCTTCAAACTTTAATCTTGAACGGAATCGCCTATGGGGGAAGTGGATGTTAATAGATTACCACCCGAGTGATATTATCTAAGCCACCCCAAGATTTGGTCACCATCACACACCATACCCTTTGGTCTTATGTAGGTGTTATAATGGGTTATCTAAGAAGACCCTAGAACTAATATTATATGCATTATTTTTGTATATAATAAATAATATACATTCATTTTATTATTGTTACTTTTTAAATGGGTTTTAAAGCACAAATTGTATTTTTAGTTAATATTCAATTAAGAAATATAATTTGATGAATTAATATATTTTTGAATTAACTGATATTTTAATAAAATACTATTACTAAATTAATTTTTATTAAATTTTAATGATCGTATAGTTTTTAGGAATAGAATTTTAATTTTTATTATGGTTTGAATGTTATTTTTGTCAAAACCCATGAATTTTCGAAAAATGTCATTTTTGATTATAAATTTGAAAATTCACATATTTAGAAAATTATGTAGTTAAAATAAATATTATTTTTGGATTCAAGATGTTGAAACTATATAATGGTGAATTTTCCAAATTTTTTGAGACAATCGATTTTTTGGGTAAAATTAAAATATCGTTTAAATATATAATGTGTTTTATTAAATCATAATGTCCCAAAAGTGATGTAGTAAAATACTATAAAATTAATATTCGGCCAATGTATGGTTTACCTCCAAATAATGTGATTATATATTTTTTTTGATTAGTTTTAAAATGCCTTAGTAGACTCTCAATGAATTATAAAATATTTTAACTTTTTAAAATGATTTCCTGGAGAGTGTGACTCACCTCCACATAAGAAAGCATAATATTTTAAAAGCATCGTCCATTGGACTTATAAAATAATGTTTTCCACTGCCATTTGGAAAAAAACCATGGGCCAAATCCATTGGATGATTTGTTTTTTATTAGTTTAATGTGTACTCTCCAAAAGCTAAATAATATAAAATTCGGTCTCCTATCCTATATAATCCCACTCAATATCCCATTCATCTTCACTCAAACCATTTTAATCTCAACAAAACTATGACCTCCTCTATCTAAAATCCTCTCAAGGAACCCAAATATTCTAAGAATCCTCTCTCAATCCTCTCCCAAGCCTTTAGGATCACACTTCCAAGTAAGGGATCAACACTTTCCTTCCTTCCTTATTTATATCCAAGTTCTCTTTTCTTTTTATTTCATTTTTCAATTAAAAATATTGGGCAATGATTTCGAAACCTCCAATATACTTCCCTCATTTTTTTCATTATTAGAGACCCCATTTGCTCTCATTAATTCCTCCCTTGTACACTAGTTACCATGTCGAAATTCCATAAGAGATTTATCTCTCTTCATTTACATTCAAGTAATTATTTTATATTATGAATCTAAATTCCATTACATATATTGGGAATTGTATCTATATAAACCCCTTACTATCCATTTTAGGTACATATGATGAGATAACACTTCCTCTCTCATCAACCATTTTTTATGAATTCTTATGTTATGTTGTTATGCTACCAAAATCACACCGTGATTTTCCCAGCCAAAGTCATTTTGTGGTGAATACCATACCCAATTCCCTATCAAGGGTATTCACCTTTATGAAAATGTAATAATTGATTATATGTTTTCATGTATTTATTCCATATTCCATTATCATATAATAAATGATGATGTGGAATAATTACATTTTGTATGATCCATGTGGAACACTTATGCATGAAATGAAACATTTATAAAGGGTGCTCCCTAAAAGCACTCCAGTGCATTGGGTAAAGAATTGTATCATGATACGCCATGTTCAATGAGGATTTTTTCATGCTAATTCATGTACAATGAGTCTTTAAAAATTCTATTTCAGGTTAAATGCGTGTTTACTCATTCTCTATGTGCAATGAGCCGTGGATTGTGTTAATATCATGTTAAATGATGTTGCCACATCTCCATGTTATGATAATCCTGCTATGTCATGCCTTTATGTTCATTTTTATCTTACGATCCATTGATGTTCCTATTGTCGTACATGTATTGTATTCTTCATGTTAATCCTTGTTTACTCTCTTTCTAGGTGTTATATCTCACCCTATTCTTATGTATGTCCTCAGGTTATCCCATGTAATGTTATGTAAGATGGAATGATGTGGTCATGTTAAATATGTTTTCAACAAATATGTTGTATTTTATGTCTTAAGCTGTCATGTAATGTTGCTAATTTCCCAAGAAACTATATCTGTCAATCCTCATAGTTGTATAATGAGCAATTTTCTGTAAAAAATCATGTTTATGTGTGTAATAAAGAGAGAGGTTGTTATAGTTCGTGTCAAAGGATAGGTTTACATATTTTGGGAATCATGATTTGAAAACCCTAGGGAAATCCATAGGGAAAACATTATGTATAATAAAAAAATCCCTAAATTTTGGTTATTGTAGATTAAGTGTTTTATCAAGAAATTACATCCCTATCTATATACAAAAACGTAGAGGTGGCTCTGGCACAGATGTATCTAGTGGTAAAACCCAAAAACATTGCTTTCAACAAGACATGAATGGGAATTGGTGCACAACAACTGGGCTTGATGCACTCTTGGTTATGACACTACCAGAGGATAAGCTTTGGTAAATTCATGATCTTAGTATGATCCATTATGAAGGGAATAAAAAATTCCCCTGATAATATATTTTGGAAAATAGATCACGGATAACATTGATTGAAGCCTATAAATTCACACATTTATAAAATAAATGTAATTTACAAGTTATCCTTTTTCTATGTATTCTTCTTTTTGTGTTGCCACTAGAATTCCTTTTATTCTATCTAATGGCAGGTAATTGGAGGACTCAGGCTAAAAACTATGCACGGATCAATTTTCTAACAGTTCTAATGAGATTCCCAATCCGATGGGAGCAGGAATCACAAACTTTGTCATGATACTCTCTCAGTTAACTCAAGTTTGGAATATAAATATGGGTAAAGAGGAACATCACCCCCCCACCCCCCAGATAGAGCAAGCCACAATTGAGAGAATCATTAGACAACGGCCTCCTACTTTTAATGGATCATCTAATCCCTCAATCATCGAACAATGGATCATCTCCATTGAAAATATCTTCTCCATACTTCAATGTTCCGAACAAGAGAATGTTCTTCTAGATGCTTATCATATGGGGGGGGGGGGTAAATCTAATAAATAGTGTACATTGATCAAAAATACGAAGCTTGAGGAAGAGATTGAGCAGTTCAAATGGAAGGATTTCTGGAAAATGTTTTTTGATAAATATTTTCCTCGCTGCCTCTGACTTATGAAGGAAAGGGACTTCCTTTACCTCACGAAACATGATGACAAATCCTTCAGAGAGTATGAGGAAAAATTAAAATGTCTTGAACAATACGACTATGGGATTTCCATTACTTATGAATTCAAGGTTGACCACTTCTCTGGTGGGCTGAAACCTAGCATACAGAAATCCCTATAGATCCATGACTTTGATAGCTATGAGAAAACTTTTCTGATGTTCCCTCAAAGTCAAAATGAAGATCAGTGAATCTTATGTGTATCATAGAGATAAGAAGCGGAAAGTGGACTTTAATTTTGGTAGTATGATGGATAAATCCAACAGTGCTAACAATTAAAGCACCCAACTTTCAAAAGGTGTGAAAAGAAGCACCCTAGAAATTTTCATAATTGGGCGAGTAAATTATTTAGGTGTGGGAGGGAAGGTTACCTGGCTATTAATTTCGGACAAGAAAACCCCACTACTATAATAGAGAAATGGAATGCTTTGTTTGGCCATCAACACATTGTTTATTGCCTCAATTTCAAAGATCCTGGGAACTTCATAAACTATTTCCCTAATCCAAGGGTTTTCGGAGGCAACCAACAACCTCCAAGGAAACAAAGGTGATCTATTTCCATCACTATTACCGAAGAGAACCACAAAAAAGAAGTGGTAATTGGTACGCTAGTTATTCATTCACAAATAGAAAATTTAGTTTTGGATTCTAGTTCTATGTATTCTTTTATATCCCGTAAGTTTATTATAACAATCCCAATGCCACCACAAATCATAGAAGTAGATATGTTAGTGAGAATGGAAAATTGGTCAATCATTGACTCCCATGAATATAACTCATCCCATATCACCATATGTGGGTTAAACTTCCTAGTGAACCTCATCATACTCCCTTTGGTGGAATTTTATGCAATTATTGTCATGGATTAGATTTCCCTATATAGAGCCAATATAAATTTCCACGAGGGGGAAATCAGTCTCCGTATGGAGAATCAACCCCTATTCTGTACAAGTGAAAAGAGGAGGATGAATCTTCTTTAGAACCATAATCTCAAGTGTGGATATTACTACCCTATGAGCACTCATATATTTCTCATATGGTTGAGTCCAAGGACGAAACCATCCTTGAATAGATTCTTATTTTGAGGGAGTTTGTTGAAGTGTTTCCCAAGGAATTTCATAGTTTTCCTCCTAAAAGAGATGTTGAATTATTGATTGATCAAATACTTATGGAATTTCTGATATCCAAGACTCTATATAGAATGGTTGTTGTAGAGACTGAGGAGATAAAGAAACAAGTACAAGAGAATCTTTTAAAAGGTTTTATATTCCCAAGTGCTTCTCCATGGGGTGCACCAGTCCTCTTTATCAAAAAGAAAGATGAGTCAATGCAACTTTACATTGACTATTGTGAGATACATAGAATCATGATAAAGAAAAAGTATTATATACAATGAATTGATGAATAGTTCAATAATCTATGTGTAGTACAATGCTTCTCCAAGGTAGATCTTCAGTTAGGATATTACCACTTGTGGGTGAAGAAGGAGGATATCACCAACAATACTTTTCAAACAAGGTACGAGTACTATGAATACATAGTAATTCATTTCAGAATCACTAATGATCTTGAAATATTCATATACTTGATCAATATATTCTTTATAGATTACCTCAAAAAATTTGGGGTAGTATTTATAGAAGATATTCTAATATACTCTAAAACCAAGGAGGAGCATTAAGAGCATATAATTACTGTACTAGATACCTTGCGAAATGAGAAGCTCTGTAAAAAGTATAATAAGTGTGAGTTTTGTTTGAACGAGGTCTCTTTCTTGTGTCATATCATCAAAAGTAATGGGATATCTATGGATCCCTCTACGAAAAATATAATTGAGGTATGGTTTAGTCCAAAATTTTTTATGGATATCTGTATCTTCCTTAGGATAGGTGGATATTATCTCCAATTTTTGATAAATTTCTCATGATTTCCAAACACTCTTACCAAGATAACTCTTAAGGGAGTCATATTTTTGGAGTGATGAATGCGAAGAGAGCTTCACAGAGTTGAAAAGGAGGATTGTCACTACGCACGTGCTCGCTCTACCTGCAAGTGGAGAACTGTTTATGGTATTTAGTGATGCTTCAATGAAGGACTTGGGTTGTGTGTTGATAAAAAATAAAAAAGCTATTTCCAAAGCTTCAAGAAAATTGAAATTTAATGAGAGAAACAATTCCACACATGATCTGGAGATGTCTATAGTAATATTCTCCTTAAAAATTTGGAAACATTAACTCTTTGGGGAGAAATGGGAAATATAAAAGCATCACAAAATCATGATGTACATATTCACACAGAAAGAAGTTAATCATTCACCAATGAAGATGGGTAGAGTAGATAAAATACTATGACTACTCAATCCATTACCACCCTGGGATATTGAACATGGTGGAGGATTCTGTAAGCAAAAACAACCAAGTTATTCATTCATTGATATGTATTAAAAATGATCCAATCTTATTAAATTATATGAATATGAGCATGGGAATCATAAATAATGGAACATCATCAATCTATTCACAAATTATTTCACAATCGTCTATTTTGGAAAGGATAAAGGATGCTCAAAAGGATGATGTGGGAATTCAAAAGAAAGTGGAAACTATTATAGAAGATGAATACTAAATGTTAAATGTTAATGAAGAAGGGATTTTGAGATTTTGGTCAAGACTATATGTTCCATGAAATCTGGAGTTAAATATTTAACTTTTGGATGATGCGCATAGTTTGAATTTATCCATTCACCCAATAAACACAAAGATGTCCCGAGATATCTGAGAAACTTATTGGTGGGATAACATGAAGAAGGATATCACTAAATATAAATCAAAGTTCATGGTATGTCAGCATGTCAAGGCTGAGCGGATGAAGTCTAAAGAGATGATACAACCATTACCCATACCAATATGGAAATTGGAAAACATCACCATGGACTTTTTCACCAGACGTCTGAATACATGTAAAGGAGATAATGCTATCTGGGATGTAGTGGATCATCTAACAAAGACTCCACACTTTATTGTAATTCCAGAGGATTTCTCATTTGATCAACATACAAAGATATACATTAGGGTAGTGGTATGTATTCATGGAGTACAATTATCGATTCTATCTGATCGATCCAGGATTCGCCTCTCTGTTCTGGAAGAGTCTCCAATATTATCTGAATAGTAAGCTAAACATCCATAAAGCATATCATCCTCAAACTGATGTCCAATCTTAGTGGACTATCCAAAAACTTGAGGACATGTTGAGAGCATGCTCAATGGAATTCAAAGATGTATGAGATCAACATCTTCATCATGTTGAGTTCTCTTACAATAATTATTTGCATTCAACCATCTAAATGGGTCCTTATGAATCTCTTTATGGGAAGAGGTACAGAACATCGTCATGTTGGAATGAAGATGGGTATTGAAAACTCCTAGGTCCAAAAATGTTCGAAGAAATGGTGGAGAAAATTAGGACCATACAAAAACACACTAAACATTATCAGAATTGTCAAAAGAGCTATGCCAACAATCATCGACAAGACCTAGATTTTGATGTTCGAGACATGGTATTCCACTAAATATCACTATAGAAGATAGTTATGATATTTTTGAAGAAAGGAAACCATAGTCCATGTTATATCGACCCTTTTGAGATCCTTGATCGCATTAGAGTAGTGGCCTATTGACAAGCACTCCCACTATACCTATCTCAAGTACATGATGTATTCCATGTATCATTATTGAGGAAGTACATAAATGACCCATCACATGTACTCAATACCAAGGTGGTACCATTGGAGAATGTCATCTCTTATGAAGAGAAGCTAGTGAAGTTCGTAGATCGTAGGGAAAAAGTTCTATGAAATAAAATAATGCCCCTCATCATGGTGTTGTGGTGAAACAACATGTTGGAAGAAGCAACGTGAGAATTATAGAATGTGATTAAGAAGAGTTAGTCTCATTTGTTTTAGTGTGGGAAAAAAATTTCAAGGGTGAAATTTATTAAGGGGGAAGATTTTATCAACCCAAACTTATTTTTATGAAAATTTCTCATTATCTAATTAAATGTATCATTATGTAAAATGGTTATATAAAACATATTCACTTCCTTGGTTTTGTGATTTGGTGTTTTTAAATACTATTAATAATTGTTAACAATGTTAATGAAGCCATTGAATAGTGGTTATAAGATTAGTATAAATGTAGGTCTTTAAATAATCCAATTTACTGAGACAAAGGTAGTGATGGCGTCATCCAGTAGAATTGCTCCATATGGAACCCATTTGTCAGAGCTTGGAAATAAGGTAGCATCACTGGTATTCTCTCTTAAACAAACCAAGATGAGCTTCAACATCTTAATCTTTAATTTAATCGCCAATGGGAGAAGTGGTTGTTAATAAAGACTACCACACGAGCGATGTTATCTGAGCTTCCCTAAGAGTCAGTGACCATCACACACCTTAATCTTAGGTCTTATGTGGGTTTTATTAGTTTTTATGTTACAATAACCTAGTAGAATTATTATATTTATTTGTTTTTTAAAAAATAAATAATATTCAATCATTTTATTATGGTTACTTTGTAAATGGGTTTTAAATCACGTATAGTTTTTTACTTAATACTCAATTAAGAAATATATTTTGATGAATTAATAGATATTTGAATTAAATAATTTTTTAATAAAATATTATTATTATATTACTTTTTATTAAATATAAATGATCGTATTGTTTTTATGAATACAATTGTAATTTTAATTAAGTTTTGAAAGCTGTTTTTGTCGAAACCCATGAATTTTAGATAAATGTCGTCTTTTATTTTAAAAGTAAAAAATCACATATTTAAAAAATAATTTATTTAAAATTATTAATTTTTTGGATTTTGGACGTTGAAATTATGTAATGGTGATTTTTTAAAAAATTTCTGTGACATTATAATTTTTTTAAAAAAATTTAAATACAGTTTAAAAATATAATTTGTTTTATGATATCATAATGACTCAATAGTGATGTAATAAAATAATATAAAAGGGATATTCGGTGAATATATGTTTTAACTTGAAAATGATATTATTTTAGATATTTTTTGATTAATTTTACAATGACTTATTGGACCCTCCAAGACTTATTATATTTTATAATATTTTAAAATGATTTCCTTGAGAATGTGACTCACCTCTATATAAGAAACCTAATATTTTAATAAGTTAGGCCATTGTACTTAAAAATAAATTTTTTCACTCCCCTTTGGTAAAAACCTAGGGCACAGACCATGGTATGGTTTGTGGTTTTTATTATATTAATGTGTAGTGTCCAAAACCTAAATAATAAAGAATTCCCTCTCTTTTCCTATATAATCCCACTCAATCTCCCATTACTCTGCCCTCAAATCAATTATAGATTTCAAAAACTATGCCCTCATCTTTCTATAATCCTCCCAAGGTACCACATGATCCCATGAAGCCTCTATCAAGACTCTCCCAAGCCATTGGGATCACACTTCCAAGTAAGGGATCCTCACGTTCCTTCATTCCTTATTTATGTCCATGTTTCTTTATATTGTTAAGCCCTTTTATTTTCTAGTAAAAATGTTAGGGGGTATGATTTATAACCTCCCTATACTTCCCTACTTTTTTTAATGATGGGAGACCCCTTTCTCTCTCATTAATGCCTCTCATGTACACATGTTACCATGCCAAAAATTCCGTAAGGGATTTAAATATCCTCATTTGCATTCAAGCAATTATTTTATATTATGGATTTACATTCCATTACATATGTTGGTACATGTATCTATATGAACCCATTACTATCCATTTAATCTACATATTATTAGATACTCCTACTCTATCATCAAAAAAAATTTATGAATTCTTTTTCATGCAGTTATGCTGCCGAAATTGCACTGCGATTTTCCAAGCCAAAGACATTGTGTGGTGAATACCATGCCCATTTCTGTATCAAGGGTATTCACCTGTATTCACATTTACATATTTATTATTTAGTTTCATGTATGTATTCCACATTCCATTATCATGTAATAAATAATGATATTGAATGATTCCATGTTGTATGATTTATGTGGAACGCTTATGCATGAAATGAAATGCTTATAAAGGGTGTTCCCTCATAGCGCTTCAATGCATTGGGTGATGAATAGTATCATAATACACCATGTGAAACAAGGTTTTTCTAATTATAGATAAATTTCAATGAGTAATTAATCATGCTTATTTTATTTCAATTAGGGTTTACTCATGCTCCATGTGCAATGAGCCTTGGCTCAGGCTAATATCACGTTAAATGTTGCTGCCATATATCCTTGTTATGATAATCTTTCTATATCATGCCTTTATGTTCATGTTTATATTATGTCCAATTAATATGCTGATTTCCTAAAATTTATTTTATTCTACATGTTAATACTTGTTTACTACCTTGTTAGGCTTTATAGCTCACACTTTTCTTATGTGTGTCCTCAGGTTATCCCATGCAATTCTATGTATGACGGAATTTTGATGACATGTAAATTAATTTTTCAATAATGATGTTGTATTTTATGTCTTAAGATGTCATTTAATATAAATAATTTCCCAAGACACTAGGCCTCTCAATCCTCAGAGTTTTCTTAAGATCTTGTTTATGTAATAAATCATGTTTATGTGTGTAATAATGAGTAGGGTTATTATAATTAATAAATGACATAATTATTATCCTATATAACATTTATGTATCATATATAGATAATATAGGTAAAGAGTAAAATTTTTCTCATTAAATATTTCTTATAATGCTCATATTGTGTTTAGAGTTATATAAAAGTACTTCATCTCCAGTGATGAATGTTATTGGTTTAATTATTTTTTCATGGCCTATAATCGTTATTTCTTTTTATAAAATTTAATTTTCAAAATATTATCTCATTATATTCTCTATACCATTTTGTTTTAATTTACTATCTTTCCTTAATCATTCAATTTATATGTTCAACTGTCATACATTTCATTAGGATTTATGTTTTAATTCTAAGGGTAGTTTGTACCTCTTCTTATAATTGAATCTATAGGGGATCATTCATATGGGGTTTTTTTGTTTTCTAATAATCACATTGTGTGTATTAAATATTTTTTCCTCAAACCTTCTTATTTTTATTTTCTCCCTTTTCTGTAATACCATTGATTTCTCTACTGTAATCTTCTACATTGACATTTTTTTATATTGTATGGGATTTTTGTTTTATTATTTTTCCCATACAATTTAAATAAGGCCTCCAATTTGTTATGGAAAAATTGGGTCCCATGATCTCAAAGGATGGTTCAGGGTACTCCAAACAAACAAAAAATATTATTCCTAATAAAATCTATCAAAATATTATCATGATCAATCTAGGTGGTTTTTTCATTAACCTATTTTGAAACCTAATCGACCAATATAAAAATATAGTAATTTTTATTTAAATCGGGAATAATATAATGAATTATTTTCCCCATTTATTAAAAATTCATATAAGGTAATTAGATTTCAATGCTTCTATTTTATTGATGAAAAATTCCAAGAAAACTATCATTTCACTTCTTTTTTACAAAATTTGTTTTCATATTTAATTAATTTAGGACAATAAATTATAGATTCTATGACATTGAAAGACTTTATTTGGGAGAAAAAATTTCCTCCACAGGTTTATATACTATATAATTAAAAAATTAAATCAATTTCACCTTCAGTTAATCATCCCATAATTACATGTTATGGGAATATCATTCAAAGGAGTGGGTTTTTCTAAATATAATTTATTTAGTTAGATTTTGGTTTCAGCTACTAAAGATATTTTAAATGATATGGTTCAAGAGAAGTCAATAATAAATTTACCATGTCAGTGTACTTGGTTTCTGCATTATTTGTGATGTATATTTGTTTTCTAGGTAGTTGTTCATTGAGTATTTTTTTTGATTTGTAATTTATGGTTCAATGATGTTGGGTAGTTGACATGGGTGATTTTCCACTTGAAAATCAGTTCCATTGTTGTATTTAATCTTCATGTGGAAATATAATATGAGAATCATCCATATCACGTATCATGTCATAGAACCATCTTTCTTCAGAAGATACATGAGAGATTTATGAGCAGAGAAAACAACAAATTTAGTTCAAAGTAAATAGGATATAAATTTATCAGATGAATATATCACTTCAAGGACATCATTTTTGTTGGTTGTGTCATTGATTTTCGTTTTATCAAATTTCCTTCATGTGTAGGATATTACATGGGGTTTTTCTCAAATATTTTATGGGAGGGAATCTCCCACAACATGATTTATTGCATTATAGAGTTTCTCAGAAGGATGATCCATGTTGGGTGTTTACATTATTTGATGTCTATTACACCATTTTTCAACACCTAAAACAATCTAATTTAGTCATAATCAATGTTAAACATATCTTATATTAACAGAAATATCTATAGGGGTTCGGATATGTAACAAAATTATTTTATAAATCTTTAATTGAAACATACACGAACTAAAAATGACCTAACATGCTTATAATAATTTGTTTACAAAAATGAGTTTATCAATTCAACATTCAAATTACCTACGTAATTTAAATTTTTTGAAATTATTTTACCAAAAATGATTCTTCATTAGAATATAAAATTTCCTTTCTAAATGATTAAAACATGATATTTATTTATTCATGTTTTTAGAAAAATTTCAAAATTACATAATCAATGATAAAAAACAAAAAAAAATATGAAATTAATCAATAAATACAACAACAAAATCATCAATGTGATTTGGAAAAATGATTGCCATACACTATTGAATGATACATGTGTCACCTCATAGACTTATATTAATTCACTTCTGGGATATATTTATAAAAATATAAATATTTTCATTTTTTTCATGTCTTCTGGATAAATGTTTTATTTCATGTATATTGTAATACTATGTAAATTTCATTAACATTTTTCCATCAAATATTTATTTTAACTAATAAATTAATGGGATTGTAAATTGGTAATTAATGTATTGTAAATTGACTTTCTATAATATATATACACCCTAAAATAGTTCAATACTCAAAATCAGATCAGTTCATTCTGATGATTCTTAAAAATGGTCAAACCATTATTATTTAGTAATACATGAATATAGTTGAACCACTATGAATTAGTTATTCTGTTAATTATATCATATGAAATAAATTTTTTCATATCATTCATAAAAACTTATATTATGGTTGGACTGATTTCTTTGTGGTTTCCTAAGGAGTCACCATATAGATATTTTCTATGAGAGCAGACATTTTTGTTGATCCTTGAGATAACTCATACACTCCATCCTACAGCATGGACATTTCTTTTGACAAGGTGATTCATTGTTTGTTCATGGCCCTCATATAGATTATTAGTAATTTTCACTAGATATTTATTAACTTCTATTAATAACAATTTGTATAAACCAATGGAAAATGGTTTTAAATAATGTATTTCTGGATTTTGAGGGTTAAAAATAAGTTGAGGTTCCTTAATTCTGTGGGTTTAATCACGTGTTCCATGTTAAATACTTTTAGTAAATATTATAAAATTTGGAATTAACCTATTATTATAAATAAAAATAGTATTTCAATATTCATCGTTATTTACACATTTAAATTAGTGATTCTACATTAATTCTATATATCCTAGAATCATACTAGATCCTTCAATATGTAATTTTCCCTCAACATGGGAGATTTAAACTAATGAATTGTTACACGATGATAGATTAATTGAATTATGTTAGAGGATTCAAACTATAATATATCCGATATCTATTTATGTTTATATTTATGAACATTGATGATGGTTTTTTCCTTTCTTTAGGAATGTCCTCCCCAAAATTAAGGGTGGGTTTCCTAGTTTTATTTTGTATTCTATAGATATAATGTAAAAATCAAATATAAAATTAATTTTTTTCAACCCTACAAGTACATATTCTAGAACTCTAGTAGGGAAAATATTGGTTCTATTTTCTAATTTCACCATAACAAGTGTATTCTTTAATTCTCAAATATGAATTTCTAAAAATATTGAATGTGGTATATCATGTATTAATTTTCATAAATATCATAATTCAATAATCATTGTTTAATATCCTATATTATAGTTAATAAATAATGTTCCCAGATCTTCTCCATTTGGTGGTATGAGTGGTGTTTTGAGTTCCTGGGTGCTCATCCCTAATCATATTCACTCACTTCTATCAAGTCATATTCCCATTATTCATAACTCCTTGATAAAATTTTCATATTTTTAGTTCTTTATGATCACTTCTATAAGTGTGAAATTTATTTTATCATTATGAATGGTCTCTTGAATTTATTTTTGAAGTTGGTATTCTTTTATATACACCACTAAGGATGTAGTGAGTATTTCTTGGATTACCTTTCAACATTATTTCATATGTAATAGTGTTTTTGGTATTTTTTTATTGTGGTCATTACATATTATTTATTATTATCCTCTTCTCATGTCTCGATAGGTGGATCTTCCTAATTTGAATAGAATAATTATCCTTAATATATTCTAGAGGCTAAATATCTTTTAAAATTAATTAATTCATCATTAAAAGACTCTCTATAGGGATAAAAACTATTTGTGATGGTGTCATATCATCATTTTTGGAAAAAAAACAAAGGAGTTATTAGTTAGATGGATAAGTCTTTTACGGTTTAATTCAACTACTATACCTCTAATATTAGCTTCATAGTTGATGGAGAAATAGTTGATGGTGTATCATCATACATAATTTGTATTTGTGGTCATTCCAAAGGATATTGATAGGGTTGTTTAATGTTTGGAAGGTTTTGGTATTTCTAATACGTGTTGGGTGGTTGATTGGGGTATTGATAGGGATAAAAATATATTTCATGTTTTTTATTAATTTCAAAATATTTCTTGAGCCTGGGTTTGAAGTGGATTATTTTTCTAGAATTTACATTGATGAAAGTCTAGATAATAGCTTTCTATCCCAAATACTTTTGGGCATTATTATGTAAAATATGAATGTGTGTCCCAAAAACCTCATACCTCTGATGAATTTTGTTTTCCAATTTCTGATTTCAGGGCCATTTTTTTACTAAACAAGTGAGGTTTTGAAACTTGTTTTCAATTAAATATGGTAATAAGATGTTCATACATTATGTATTCCCCTATTTCTCTTAACTAGATTTATTATTTTTTATTTTTTATCAACCTAGTAATTATACCTTAGGAATAAAAGGTCAATGTGTCAATAAAGTATCCTTTAGATAATTTGTTGAGTAGATTTTTTCATTGTTATGTATGACTTGGTAAAAGAAACCTAGGATTTTTTTCCATCCATTTCATGAGATTAGAAGCTTTCACATAGATTTTTTATGTATTTCTAGTACTTAAGGAAAGTCTCTCTAATTTTTTGGAATATGTTGTAAATATATTTTCAAATTACCTTTAACTTTATTTTGGAGAAGAAACTTTGCATGAAGCATGATTTTATTTTTTCCCAATCACATACCAACCCCATATTTGGATTCTTTAATCATTCCTTCTTGATCCTTCAAGTGATAAGGGGAATTCCCTCAACATAAATTGGACTTCAGGTTCCCCACTTGGATTTAGGATGAGTCATACATAGTTAAATGTTTTAATATACTAATATGGGTATTCTCCAACAAGACCATGAAATTATTTTGCACAATAAACATATTTACTCATAATTTGAGATCATATAATACATCAGGCATCGAAAGTTGGTTTTTTATATCGGTATATTTAGGTTCACTAATGTTTCTTAGACTCATGTTGGGATCTCTAGGCATTTTGTAGGTTCAGAATGATCATTGAGAGTGTCACATGAATCTTAGTGGTTAATTTCATAAAATTCTAATTGAAATTTTATTTTCCTCTATAAGGTTATCTATTTTTAATTTCATGTTCAAATTTTGATGATAATTTATTTAAACTATAAATTCATATAGGTTATAAGTTTTTTGGTTTTCAAGTGGCACTACCTCCCTATAAATAGTTCTATATTTGATGCATTCTTTTCATGGGGATTTGAAAATATTTTTTAATACTTATTTATAGATTATTTTTAAACAATTGTTTCCTATGTAAGAGGAGTGAAAAAAAATTACTTTGTTATGATTTTTTGATTTTAGGAAAATTGATTTTTACTTGGTTTTATTTTAAAAACTATGTATTTGAAAATAAAGTTTTTTTTTATTAAAAAAATTCATTTAATATGTTGATCGGGTCTATATTTTGGGGACATAATGAAATTTTTTCCCAATTTCAAATTATATCCTATAATCCCTCAGCTAAATTGGTAATAGGGTGTCTTATCATGATTCATCTCTCTCACTTTATAGATGGATAATGTGAGGGTAAACCTAATTTATGTTTTAAATTTGATTACCCTCCTTCTTGTATGCATAGAGTTGTTGCATATCCTCTTGATAAATTATGGAAATCCCTAATTGGGTATTATTATTAACTCAATAATAATAGTTCATATCAAGATTCCACACATATTTATGAAATATCTTTATACTCACCACACAACCCTAACCTATTCGACTGTAAACATATGAGAATTGGGTGGAGGGAGATATGGATTATCAACCGAAGATATTGAAATTTGAAGAGTCAAACCCAAACATAATTTAATTTGGTGTAAGAAACTAAATTTACATTTTAAACCATAAATAAGAGGAAAGAAAATAATTTATTAATTAGGTTAAAAACACAAACAAGTAACAATCGGTATATCCTCCCCCATTCATGATCATTATAAAAACTACCCCTCTAGGGTTGTCGCAGTCATCTTGATTCAGGATAAGGGAGATACAAAAAAATTACATGGAATATAAAATAAGGGGAAGAAGTTAGCATATTAGCACAATAATAGGATTTTCTATCATATCTTCAATCCTCATTCAATTTCCCCAGTCTCACTTATTACTAGTAAACCCTCAACCTGTGATAGGTTTAGTTTCCAATTAACGAATAAATAACATCATTTAGGTTCAATCCCATTAAACATGGACATTTTTATGTCAAAAATTAATTGTTCAGGGGAATTAATATCAAATATTCTCATATATGTTCCCTGTAAAATTTTTAATGTCATTAATAGTTATCCTAGTGTGATTTATTGAAACCTTCATCCATAAACCGACTGCACATTATGAATTATTTCAAGGATCATGTCATGATAGAATTTTATGAATTGAATTCATGTTTTCTTGCATGAATCAATATATCTATATCTATTTATTTATTTGAAACCACTAGAATTTGGCCTTATCTTGTCTTATATAATTTAATCTATTATAGTATTTATTGTAAAATCATGTAACACACTACACTGCTTTTCCCTACAATTCATATTGTTTTTGACAAACAATATCATAATATTTTTTATAATTTTTAATCAAACATTGTATCATAGCATAAAATATAAAAACAATTAAATGTAGGGATAAATAATCTATTAAATTCTATAAACATTGGTTTTTATGTTAAAAAATGAATGAAAAATAATACACTTTCAAACCTATAATAGTACTTTGTAAATTTACATTCCATTAAAACTATTCAATATTGATTGCACAATTGTTTTTTAAAGGATAACTATCAATCTATGAAGAACCTATAATCATTGAATTATTACATAGTTCATTGTTATAAGGTAATTAAGGAAAATATATCATATATATGGATTAAGTATTTTTCTACTATAAAAAAATAACAATAATAAATTGATGTTTATAGTGGTCCTTCTAAATTATCCTCCTTAAATTATAGATCTCCATGTTCTCTTTTTAGAAGAACAAAAAATATAATGATTTTTCTTTAACAATCACCATATTAGTTGTTTTATATATTTATTATATTCATGTCTCTTCTTTTTAATATTCTTATTCAATTTTAATTCAATTTTTTCATTTAAAATTAGTTATATTATTTATGGTATTGGTGCTCAATGAATTCTATAGTTATGTTTTACCTACTCCCAAAAATGCTGATTTTTATATTTCTAAAATAAAAATTCATTGAATATATTAGTGATAAATATTTATTAACACTTCATAATCTTCATTTCTTACTCAAATTATTAAATTCATGTATTTTTCTAATAAATAAATTATTTTTAGTCAATTTTTAGTTAATAAAAAAACATATAAGGTGATATATAATATTAATTATATTATAAAATATCATGATTTAATAGTCATAAAAAACATGTATCACTGAAAAATTTCCTTTAAATCATATTCAAAGTATGATTCTCCATATTTTATTCTCACATAAACACATCAAATTAAGTTTCATAAAAACCATAGTCTCAAACTACATCTTAATTTATTATTTTTCCCACAACATATCCTCACATGTTATCCTTTGAGTATATAGGATGAAATGGAATGTTAACAAAACAAATAATCATGATTTAGTATTCCATTAAATAACTGAATAAATTATTCATCAAACACATTGAATATGAATGGATAATTATTTTTAAAATTTCAAATTGATTATTGAATAGAATAATCACTGAGATTAGACAATGATATTTACTGTAGATAAAATGACCACACTAAAATAAAAATGGGTCATGACAATGATGATTAAATTGAAACACCCTCATATAACCATGATGGTTCATAAGAATATGTCAAATATTTAATTACCACATGGTGTAGAATGGGATATCATTTTATATAATCTCAATAAAATATGAAAATTATCATTGAATTTTTTTGGATGACATTGGTTGCTTCAAAATATAATACTTTTTCTCCTTAAAATGAGAAATCATGTTTTTTCTTGAGATAAAATTCTACCAGGGATGAAATATAAAGCATAAATCTTTCTTCTAATAATATTTTACAGTATAATATATTTTTAACACCATAGTGAAATGAAGTTGATAACCTATAGGGATTCATGAATTTTCCAAATTTGAAATTCTGTAATATATTTTTCTAAAATATATCAACATTAATATTGAATGGATTATCTTATATACATAAGGAACTCATGAATATAGTTATTTCCCATTGATACCAAATGAATATACAATGATTCAAATATGAAAAAACCATTCCATATTTTTCATTGAATTTTACAGACAATATCATATGTTGGAAAAATATAATATGTATCATTTCATCACAAAGAAAAATCAATTATGTCTTACTTATCAACCAATATTCCTCATTGTATTACTGAACCGTCAAATTTCACATATGAATGTCTATATTTCACTAAATAAATCATTTCCACCAAAAACACTATTTACTCTATATTTCAAGAAATATATTTTCCTTTCATTTCTGGTTATTATTATCCAAAATAGATTGACCTATATAATATTTTTTATAAAATTATCCTCCTTAATAATTTTTTTATATATCTTCATATTCCCTTCAATGAAAAAAATAAGTATCCCCCAACACTTATTTTATCCCTACATTTATTCTATACATTTATGTATAAATTAAAAGAAAGATTCCAATTTCTATTACTTATTTTCATTCCTTTTTACATAGAAACATCTGGGAAACAGAAAATGTAACATATATATGACATTCAAATCTCCAATACCAAGTGGGTTGATCTTCATTAAAACACCCAAAGATTTTTATGAGGAAAATTATTTTCAATTTCTTTGTCATCTTGGGTTGTGCACAAAACCAAGGTAATTATGTGTTACATGAAACATCATCATGGATTACGATATACACAATGCTTGGATTGTCTTGTTTTACAGAACATTTCAAGTTATTTTGACTAAATACAATTCATGGAAGACTAAGTTTAGTGAACAACTAAATATTATAAGGTTACCTCATAACATAGCCATTATAATGGACGGTATAAAAAATATTCATAAAATAATGAAAATATTCAATAAATATGTATATATTATTAAAACTTTGGTGAAAAATAAATTTTAAATTAAGATAAAACCCTTTTAAATAAAAGTAAATGTTTTTATAAAAAAACTATTTAATTTCAAATAAGTGGGTTTGTAAAATAATAAAATCCCTCATGTTGAATTTTATTAATTAAATATAATGTTTAAAATTAATATTATATTTTTTATAGGAATTATATGAAAAAAAATTTATTTTTTGTAATTAAAAAAGTATTTTTCAAAAAAAAATCATTTTTATGACATGTGATGGAACACCCATTTTAAATCTATCTTTAAACCTTTTTATATTATATTTGAAAAAATATAATACTTTGGAATCGGGATATAAAATTTTACTTTGGCTGAATTTTTTAAATTTTTTGAGAAGAATCTTATTTTGATAAATAGTTAAAAAATAAAAAAAATAAAAAGAACTTCTTTCAACGAAATAATTTTTTATGTTAAGTTATTTAATGTTTTTAAAATTTAAATATTTTATTTTATTTTATTTAATATATTTTTGGATATTGGATTAGTTTTATATTGATTTTTTATGTTAAAACATTTCAATCTTTTTGAATGAAATTAACATTTTAAACCCGTTTTCTCATTCAAACAATGAGATTAATATAAAAAATATTAAGGAAATTTATTTTTTTGAATTTTTCAAAATGTATTAAATATTTTGAATCAGGGGTCCAAATTATGTAAATATCATTATTTTATTTTTGTCCATTATGGAAATTAACTTCATTAATTTTTTATTAATATGTTAAAAAGGTAAATATGGTAATTAAATGTAAAAATAATAATATAAAATTACCCTAAAACTTGTCTAAATATCATTGGATGACTGATTTTCGACCTAAATCAAATTTGGGTCAATATTGTACCCTTTTGAAGCCACTTGGATTATATTAATACATTTAATATATTTTATTTAATAAAAGTTATAATTTGTCTCACTCAAATTTAATAAATATTTTTGTTTTAATATAAGGTTATACAGAAGATAAATTCGATTATAAATACTAATTTTAAATATAAAATTTTATTATTTATAATGGTAATTTATTTTTTAATTTAGGAAATATATAATTACCTAAGTCTTATACATTGATGATGTAGAAATTATTTAATTAAAGAAAATATAATAAATTAATTTTTTTTAAATGATAATAACAACTAAAATTCAAAAAAACCATTACCAAACATTATTGGTTGATTATATCTTGAAAATATAAATAAAATCATCATAGTATTGAAAATTTATAGCCACATGGAAATTATTATAGGACAAATAATATTTTTTTTTAAATTGATGTCAATGTTTTCACATTAATGTTTTAATGAATATAACATTTTTAATATAGGATTTTACAAAAGATTTATTCAACTATAAACATTCCCCGAAATGATATAAGAGTTCTATACCTTATGGTATTTTGTTTAATTTTTCCTCAACAAATAACTATATTAAATAATTACAAAAAGTTGGGGTAGTAATTATTTTACTAATGGAAATATCAAATTAATGTTCATAAAAATACTTAAATAAATATAATTTGGGATATATATCAAATGAATTTTTTAGAATACCAGGAACCCTTAGGAATATAATAAAAAATATGTTTCTAAAATAACATATTATCTAGATATTTTTTAAAATTAATGAAATTAAGGGTGTCAAAATTGATGTTATTCATATTTTATCAAAATAATTTTTTATTAAATTATTTAAAAATCATAAAATATTAATAAAAATATAATATAATTATTATATGGTCGAAAATATTATAAATTTTTCATTTATGGTATAATTGACCAAATAATAATGAAAATTACCCTAATTTAATATTGAACCATTTGTTATCTTAGGATAAATTAAAAGTGAATAACTAAGGGTTAAATAAAATGATATGGTATAAATTGACAATAAAAAAAGTCTAAATTTTATTGGTTAATGATATTATAACCTTATCTCATCAAATAAACTAAAATATTTTATTTTGGAGGTTTATGTAAGTGATTTTATTTTATTATAGATTAATATTTTTGGAGATTCCAAAAGTTCCCCTCAACTCAATGATAAAAGGGAACATCCTCCCTCACAACATCACATCACATTGAGCCTATATTCTCGGATATCCCATCTAATTTTTTTTCAACTTCATTATTTATATAATAAAGGTTTTATTCATCTCAAATTATGAACTCTAGTGCCTTTAAGGAGATATCTAGAGGGAGCACATCGGAGAATAGGTAATCTCCACTACCGATTCTTTCAAATTTGTTTCTTCATATACCTTTTATTCATGAGTTTTTTCAAATATAAAGTAATAAATCTAGTATCACTTATGTGATGATATGTAATTATGATTTTGGAACAACTATATTCTACCATCTACTCATCCTGTGAAAAATAAAATAACCATGTTTGTATACATATGACATACCATATCCATCCCCAAGTGTAATATGTTTTTCATAACCACTTTATTTGGATGGGTATAATGATTTAACTAATAGTAATATTTAGTTATGAAAATATTATAATGGTTTTGGAACAACATATATAACATAAACTTCCTTAAGATTTTATTATTAATGGAATGAAAGCATTTCCCATGCATACGTACGGCTCTCCACAATGCGATGTGATTAATTTTTCTTATTAACCATTCAATAATGATTATATAAATTTATAGAATGAATAAATATGATATTTATACATTTATAACATTTTGTAATGAAATAAATATATCTTATGTACATGAAAAAAAACATATACTACAAAATGTGCATAATAACCTGATGTAGTTTACACAAGAAAGATAATTAATAATGTTGTTAAACACTTTTTATAATATGATCATGTATGATATCATGAAAATGAATACGATTTGTTAATATATTAATAACATTATTTAAACATTTAAATATGAGGTTCAATCATGTACTAAGTAACCCATACCAAAGTTAAGGGATTTATATCTCACATTTTTTTCTATGGGAAACATGCCTTATAAACCACTTGGTTCTTCTACGTGGTGTACATACCAACAATTAACGTATTCTATTATTTTTATAAATTAATTTACAGGTATATAGATATGTATTTTTTGAACTCTATTTCATGGAATTTTATGGATCAAATTTTACCAAATGAGTAAGGTAGTTTTGCCTATATTTTCTTTCATTGAGACACATGTTTTTCTTCACCTGTGATCTTTTAGAAGGTGTATACACAACCATTTGACATTTCAGTTCAGGAATATAATATTTTCATTATATTTTAAGAATCTTTTAATTTTATTATTTCATGGATATTATGATTCAAATGTTTCAAATTGGTATGGGACACTTAAATATTTAATGATTATTTCCTCAAAAAATGTTTTTGAAATATATTTTAAGATCTTTTTCAAGGAAAAATTATTTAAAAATGTTATCAAGATTCCTTCATATGTTTTCAATTAAATTTTTTTTTAAAATTTTTTTAGTATTTTGATACAATAATTAGTTTTTATTTTCAATGAAAAGCGTTTAAAAATGGTTTTCATTCAAATGGATTTTTACCAAGGATAAAGGATATTTTCCGGTAAAATTATTTTCATGTGACCTCTCATGTTTATTTACCATCTAAGATAATGTTATTTTTTGTTAGATATGTTTTACTAGAGACTTGATTTAATAATATCATTCATATTCTTTTTTAAATTGAATTATGTTAATTATATAGTGATATTTATTAAAATAATATATTTTGTGGGTTATATTATGATTGATTCCATTTCATTCCATCGGTTCTAATTTGATAAATGATTTTAAGTTTTAGTGGAATAGAAATTATTGGTTTCAATATATGTGGGTGGGACATATATATCCATTAAATGTATTGGGTAAAGATGGATAACACATGAGGTATATATGTTATGTGTGAACATGATTTCTTGTTCACAATATTATGCATGGATGTGGTTTTAATTTTCATTATTTTATAAGCGGTAATAGTTTCCATGTCTATATGTCTATAAAAGGGCCTAATTTCATGTCCGTAATTTAAGGATTGTACTTGTTACTATTTATTTATGTTCAAAAAGTTACAAATTTATGATTATTCTATAATTTCATGTCTTAAGTTTATGTTCTGATCTCATGGATTGTATTATTTTTTCATTTATAATTCAAGTATTATGAACTGAAAATATTTATTCCATGAATCATGTATATGATCTTTTTATATATATGGTAAGATCATAAAATTTTATTCTCATGTTTTCATACCATTATGTTCTTTTTATTATTACGTATCTTCCATAATTACCATTACTGAGCATCTGAGATAAACTTTTATTATGTTTTGTGTTCGCTGGGTAGAAATGAATTGATTTAGGTAGCGGTATAAAATGGGAAGATCTTTATGGGAAATATTAAAGATATTTTACTAGACTTTATGTTTGAATGCTATGATTCCCAATAAAAAAACTTATATCGTCTTTGGATTTTTGGTTGAATAACTTATTATGTATTCAACAAAATTATTGTAACTTCAATTTACAAAAATCTCAATTCATCGTATTTGGTATTAGACTCATTGTTTAGTTAATCTTGTGAAACTGGGATGCTAAATCAATTGTGAAATCCCTAGATATTTTTCTATGGAAATTTCTTATGATTTCCCTAAGCGTAAGTATAACTATAGGTTATTATCCAAAAAATTTGGTAACTGCCAAGAATAAACTATGATTAAACCTAAGTTGTCATAAATTGAAATATTAAAATTAATTTTCCTTGGTTATGTGATTTTCATCTACACACTATTCTTTTTGGTCTTATTCTACAGTTGTAACTAGATAAAACATGGTTAAAATTGAATGTTTTATGTGAGGAAGGTATGTGAATTATGAAAATTGATTTCCTAAGTGGAAATGCTATAAAGGGAATCCGAAAGGTGGTACGAGTATTGGTTATACTACTGAGGATAAAGAGTTTGTAAATGACCTGTGAAAGGTATGAGATGATCTAACCATATTTTTTACCTTAAAAATAACAAGGGTTATTATATTATCATTCAAGTACCTTAATAAATTATTCTAATTTTATATTCATGGAATGAATAAAATAATGAAACCAGAGTAGTGGGATAAGATAAAGTTAGACGATTAAAGTATATATGTTTTGGAATTTAATAAATATATATATAAGTATTTTATGTATATCTCTTTCATTAAGGATTTAAAGGATATATTGAACAACAATGAAGATTTAGAAAATAAATTTGAGGGAAAGGTAATATCCTGATTAAGGAAAGGTAACCCTTAATTTTTTTAAGATGTTGGAAAACATTTGGTAACACTTCCTGTGTTGAAGATGTGGAAAACATTGTGTTTATCTATGATAATGATATATTATATATGATTAATTGGAGGATACAAATTAAGGATTTGATGATATGTTTTTTACACTATCATTGAGGAATTTTAATAATTTTTGGACCTATGGAATATATCCAAGAAACTTTGGAATAAGGAAACATTCATGTTTTTAATAAGGATATATATAAATTTATGTTATTACAATTACTCAAGAGAATATATGGTGAAGGTGTTCACATGTTTGGAGAGTGACCAATAACAGAGAACTTAAGATATCTTGAGGATAAATTTTAATTCTATTTTTCCCACCTCTTTCTAATGTTTGGAATTTTCAGATTTCAAAATAGTTGTATGATTATCAATTATTAGAAATTTTATCATAATCATCAGATTAGTTTTGTTAGAAAACAGTATTATCTCACCATAGGTGAAATTATTTAGATTTAAAAACTTATGTTAACATTTTTTGTGATAAAAATAGATATAATGACATATCATTCTCTTTATGAATCACATGATTTTCTAATTATTAATGAAAGAAAAATTCAACTTCATATAACATATGACGTATAAATTTTTCAAGGTAGAAAAATTGGTGAGATTGTACAAAATAAATTATGAATATCATACCATGAAAATTACTCAACATTAAGAAAAGGGATCATTATGTTAAGTGGTGACTTATTATCATCATCTTTGATGATATCAATGAAGAATTTCATGCTTATTTATTATACGGTTTTTTTATTATTATCTTTCTCTGGATTGGCTACATTCTTTTGATCAGTGATCTTTGTTAATCTATTTGATTATTTTTTCTTTTCCTCAAAGCCCATATCTTCACCATTATTCTCCTACGTAGATACCTAGTTATGAATTACTTTTGGTAAAATTTATATTCCATCTATTACTATTTGAATGGAAGTTTTATTTTTTTATTAGGGTTTATATGAAATAAAATTTCAAGTATTAATCATTTTATAACCTAGATGAATTTATCAAAAGGAATTCATTTTAAGGGGGGTATAATGTGACAACATAAGAGTTTTATGAGATATATTCTTTTTAATTTCACTATAAATTTTTTTACACTATACCGTGGTAATCTAGTGCTAAACATATCTTCATCTTAGAATGTGGTATACAAAACACTATTTTGTTTCTTGTGTTACACGCAATTTCAAGTTATTTTAATATAATTCAATTAATGCAAGATCGTGTTTCAGTAAAAAATTAAATATTATTATGTTAGATAGTAACATGGACATTATAGTGGTGGGTATTAATATTAATAACTAAATTTTAAAAATATTCTTTACACATGTATAAACTAAAATCTTGTGTGGGAAATTGATTATAAATGAATATAAAACCCTTTTATGTAAAATGAAATGTTTTTCAGAAAAATTATTTAAATGAAAATATGTGAGTTTATAAAAAAATTAAATCACTCTTTATGGTTTTTTTAATTAAATATGGTTTAATTATATTCAATATAATGTTTAAAATTTCCTATACGTTTTCTATAAATGATATAATAAAAATTCAATTATTCAGATAAAAGAATTATTTTTTAAAAAATATAGTTTTAAAACCTTTTTGATGGTCTACCTATTTAATTTTTATATTTAAAACTTATTTTTACAATATTTGGAAAAATAAACATCTTCTATTGAATTGAGATATAAAATTTTACATTGGATGAATTTTTTAGATTTTTCTGATAAGTTTCATGTGTTGATAAATAGTAAAAATATAGTAAATTTTAATTGAAAAAATATTTTTACATTGAAATAATTTATATTGTTATGTTATATAATCTAATGGTTTTAAAATATAAATATATAATATTTTTTCAATAAATATAATTTAGTTCGTTGTATTAATTTTACATTGAATTTTGTTATAGAAATATTTCAATATTTTTCAATGCTTTCACTTTTAAACCCCTTTTTCTCATTCGAAAAGAGGGATTTATTTTAATTTAATTTGTATAAAATAATTGTTTTGATTTTTAAAAGATAAATTTCATATTTAGAATCATGGGTTCCAGATTATACAGATATCTGTTTTTTTTATTTTTGGGAATTATGTATAGTATCTTCATAAATGTTTTCATAATACGATAAGAAGTTAAATATTGTAATTAAATGTAAAACATTTGTTATAAAATTACCCAAAAACGTGTCCTAATAACATTGGATGATTGTGTTTTGACCTAAATAATACTTTGGTTATAATGGAATCCTTTGGAATCCAATTCTATGAGAATAGTACATTTAATATATTTTATTTCATGAAAATTAAAATATGTCTCACTCAAATTTAAAAAATATTTCATTTTTAATATAAGTATATACATAAGCTATGTTAGATTATAAATAATATACTAAAATATATTTTTTTGTATATAACGATCACTTATTTTTAATTTTTTTTAAATAAATAATTACCATAAACACTTATACATTGATGATACAAAAATTATTTAAGTGACAAAAATCAATAAAATGTTTTTTATTAAAAATATAATAACCATTAAAAGAGTAAAAAAAATTACGAAATCATATTTTTAAAGTATATCTTGGAAATAATAATCCAGGGGTCTAATTATTGCACTTTTGGACCCTCATTGAAAACATTATGGTGCTTATAATATTTATTTTAATTGACATTAAAGTTGTCAGATTCATGTTTTCAAAAATATAAAATTTTTAGAATTTGATTTTAAAGATGATATATTATAATATAAATATTCCCATTAATTATATATTTTTTATCTTTTCTTGGTATTTTTTTTATTTTTTACCCAAAAAATTAGTATATTAAATAATTACACAAAACTAAGGTAGTAATACTTTATTAATAGAAATATCAAAATAATGTTATTAAAAATATTAAAATAAAAATAATTTTTGATATATGTACAATTAATATTCTATATGATCTTGAAACCTTATGGATATAATAAAATATTTGTTTTGAGAAGTACATCTTATCTTTATATATTTTAAAATACAAGAAATTATTAGTGCCAAAATTGACCCTATTTATATTTTGTCAAAATTATGTTTTATTAAATTATTTAAAAATCATAACATATTTATAAAAATATAAAATAATTATTATATGGTATAAAATATTGTAAAATTTTCATTTATGGTATAATTTACTAATAAATTAGTGAACATTACACTCTTTTAATATTGAAATATTTGTTACCTTAGTTAAAATTAAAATATAATAACTAAGGGTTAATTGAAATGATAATGTATAAATTAACAATAGAACTTGTCTAAAATTTATTGTATTATTCTTATACAACATTAACACGTATATTATTCTATAATATTTGATTTTTTAGTTTTCAAGATGTGTTTTTATTTTATTATTAATTAATATTTTGGGAGATTCTAAAAGTTATCATCACTTCAATTTTAAAAGGGAACATTCTCCCTCACAACTTCACTTATCATTGATCCATCTTGCTCGGATATCCCCTGAAAATTTCATTTTTAAACTTCTCTAGATATATTATATATGTTATTTTCATCTCAAATGACCAACTCTAGTGACTTTAAGAGGATGTTTATGTAGATATCGTTGATGAAGAGGTAATCTCTTCAACCGATTCTTTCAATTATATTTATTCGTATACTTCCGATTCATGTGTTTTTTACATTATATAGTAATTAATCCATTATCACATATTTATAAGTTTTCATTATGATTATGGAACAACCATATTCTACCTTCTAATCATCTAATGAAAAATGAAATAACCATGTGTGCGTAGATTCAGCTTACCATCTCCACGTCTTGGTGTCATCTGTTTTCAGCACAACTTAATTTGGATGGGTATAATGATGAAAATAATATACATATATATTGATTATAACATGATATTTGTTCTGTAATAACATTTATTCCATACACTTTCTAATGTTTTTTTATTAATGGAGTGATACAATCGCTCTTGCGTACTTACGGCCTACTGTCTCCACAGCCCGATGTGATTCATTTTCCTTATTCAAAATTCAATTATGATTATATAATTGTATATAATGAGTAAATATTATATTTACTATCAAAATACCATTTCATAAATAAAATAATTGTATCCTATGTGCATGAACTGAATATTATATGACAACACATGCATAATAACATGAAGAAATTATCACCCGAAAGATTAATAATAAAGTTATTAACAAAAAGGTAATGACTTTATAAAATATGATATCATAAAAATGGATATGATTCTGGAAAAATTTAATAACATTATTTAATAATTTATAAATGAGCTTCAAACATGTATGAAGGAACCCAAACCTAAGGTAATGGATTTATGTTTCACTTTTATTTCTATGGGAAATATTCCTTTTAAACTACTTGTTTGTTTTATGTCTTGTATATACTGACCCTGAATGTATAATATAAATTTTAAACTTTAATTTATGGGTATTTACAAAACCATTTTACAATAACTATTTCATGGTATTTTACGGTTCGAAATTTTCCAAATGATTAAGGTAGTTTTTTCTCATTTTTTCCTTCTTTGATACACATGTTTTGTTCTTCACCTATATTCTTTGAAAAGGTGTATACCTTAACATTTTACATGTTATAATAGTAATATACTTACATAAATGACATTTTAATCTTCTTGTAATTTTATTATTCCCTGATGATTATGATTCAAATGTTTCAAAGTGGTATGTAACACCTTGAATTATTTAATGATTATTTTCCTCAAGAAATGTTTTTAAAAGATTTGATGAGATAATTTTTGAGGAAAAAGTATTTTTTTAAGATTCATTCATAATTTTCCAAGTAAAATGGATTCTTAAAGGTTCTTAATATTTCTATACAATATTTCATTTTTATTTTCAATGAAAATTGTTTTATAAATATTTTATGTTTCCAAAACCATTTTTTAAAGGATAAACGATATTTTCCTCAATATTTATTTTCATGTGACCTCCCAACATTATTTTCCATCTAAGATAATATTATTTTATGTTGCTTATTTTTTACTAGATATTTAATTTAATTATATCATTTTTATTATTTCTAAAAATAATTTATGTTTATGATCAAATGATATTTATGAAATTCATTTATTTTTATGGATTATATTATTATTTAATCCTTTTCATTACATGGGTTATAATATAATGAGTGATTTTATATTCTTATGGAACACATATGTATGGTATTATTTATATAATGAGTAGGATCTATATCTCCCTCCAATGTATTGGGTAAATATGGATATCTCATGATGTATATATTTTATATGTGAACCTGATTTCATGTTCACAATGATATGTGTGGAACTCGTTTTCATGTCCATAATTGTATGAGTGGACTTGGTTTCTATATCTATATGATTATTCAAGGTCATGATTTCATGTCTTTAATTTTATTATTAAACATGTTACTATTTATAAACATTCACAAAGATACATGTTTATGTGTATGCCACAATTTCATGTCATATGTTAATTTTACAATCTCATGGATTAAGTTATTTATTTCCTTATGAGTCGTGTCTTATGAACTACCAATCTTTATTCCATGACACATGAATATGTATTTTTGATATGAAAGGTATGATATTCATATTTTATGTGCATGATTTCATACCACTATTTTCTTTTTATTCTTATATATCATCCATATTTACCCTTGTTGGGGATCTAAGCTCATCTTTTATTATGTTTTTCCTTAGTTCATAAACAATGGAATTAGGTAGGGGTACAAAAAGTGATTATCAATGTGTGAAAAATTAATTATCTTTCACTATAAAAGATGTTTTTGTTATAATTTTCCAAACACACTAATTAAATACAGTGTTTGGGTGTTTGTATGAATATTTTTTTAAGTTTTCTGCAAAAGTAATGTAATTTATATGTACATAAAACTTGAATTTTTTCACTCATTTTAGGATATAATAAAAAAATTATTATCTAGAATTATTTTAATTATGTTTTAATAGACCCATATGTCTTCCAAATAAATTATACAAGGAATATATCTCCCTAATTCTCCTACACAAATGATAATGATGCAATTATAAAAGAAATCATAAGAAATTAAAATACTAAATATAGTTCTTTGATTGGATATTGTAAACCTCCTCATGTTCATGTTCCGGTTCTGGGTGAACGTATCATTCTGTATAATTCCTATCAGATGACGGTGAAACCATGGGTATTATCATTATTTACTCATATAATATATTATTCAAAACATATTCCCACTTGAATACTACATTGAATGATTTTTCATTAATAAAATAATAATTAATCTCCATATGTTTTCTTTAGGTGTGTTAATGTCACTACCCATCCCAATGGGGAAAACCTACCAAAATAAAAGACTACTATAAAATCTGAATCCATCCTTCAATATGAAAGGGTCTAAAATGTTTCCAAGAAGGAAAAACTAAAATAGTAGTTCTTACTCTAAGGTACCATTACACACACACCCAATTATCTCTATGAAACAGTGCAGATGAATAAATAAATGACATTAACATGTAAAATATAATCTTGAATGAAATAGACTATAGGGAATAAAACTAGATAATATTGTATAAATTAATTCAAAATAAGGAAAGTATATTTCCAAAAACAAATGTTGTCCCAACCAAAGAATAATTGGAAATGGGAAAATCTGAAGAGAGTCTGGCTCCTACTCACTAATAATGAACACTAAATATATTATACGAACCAATGTATCTTTATGCTATAGTGATGTAGACGCTAATGTTCCTATCTCTTGGATAAGACACAACACATTTGGGAAATCTACATATAAAGGTGAGTATGTACATATCATATAGGATCCTCTGAAAACCAAGAGTGGTGTAATAGATAAAAACAAAAACTGTGATCTCATCTTAATAGAAGTGCGAAATAGAATCCTAATGTATATATGAAAATAAAAAATCCATATGAAATAAAAAGTGGATCTCCACCTCTACATCCCAAATAAGAAAAAATATTTTTCATCTAACTCCAAGGGTCCATCTCTGATTCCCAGCATTTCACTATCTGTATTTAGAATTCATGTAGAGGATCCCCACCATTCCGTTGAAATATCTATCAATAAGGGGTATATTTTTCAATAGAGGACTTGTTCCCAAGTGCATTAGATGGTGAACAAGACATATAGGGGGCCCATAACATAGGGTGATATGTACATTTCACTGAGTAAATAGATAGTGGACATGTGGCGTGGTATGTTAGTGGGCTCCACTCAATGAATAGAGGACCCATGCCTTTTTTTTTGATAGGGTTATTCCTCACATTGTCTAGAGGACCCATTCTATAGTTCGATAGGGGGTACCAAATAGTATGCATATGGAGGACAGGTGACATTGTAAAAAGGGTGGTTCCACTCAGTGGTCCGCGGACATACACCACTATAATGAAATGGGGTTCCAATTAATATTTTTAAAGTGTATGGGGGGCCCATTCCTAGGTGTCATATAGGGGTTTGAATCTCTAAAAACTCTCTTATGGACTAGAATATTAACAACCATAATCTATGAATTTTGGGATGTACTGTCACTCTCATCGCACATTATGTCATATCTAGAAATACACTATATATGATATAATAATGCTCTATCTATAAAGAAACTCTTCATAGTCTACTGATAGGCCCACATCCAAATAAAGAATAACGAGAGACACATAAGTAATTTTTTTTGAGAAATATACATGTGTGAACATAGGGTAACATGACATGTGACATCACTTGGACACATTTGTATATCCTAACCTGCACATGGGATAAATTTTTTTATGGATATACATAGTTCGTACATGAGGTACATCGTGTTTCTCGGCCACCCAGGACCTTCTTGTGTTCATCAAGTCCATTCGTGTGTACCTCAGCCGCAATCCATATTCCTAAACCCATTCTTGTGTACACTGGGAATGCTCATATACCCAGATGTGACTAGTCTCATGGTCATCTACTATGATATGATTGTGCCTATATACCCTTATTTTGTATATTGTGTCCAATAACATGGGTTTATATAATGGTGTGGATGGAACACTACATAGAAAAAAATGTTGGGTAACAATGTATGTGGTCCCATCCATAGGATTTGTGATCCAAAAAATAGAAAACTATGGTAATCATGGGGAACCATAAGTTATAGTGTGTGATCCTTTAGGGTTTATTTTTTTGTAGTTAGGGATTTCATAGAATCTTGTGTTCCTTTAAGAGGATCCCAAACATGCCTCATCCACCAAAAATACCAACATTTGAACACGTAAAATTATGGGTTCAACACAAAATATCCATATAGCTCTTTTAGTGCCTAAAAATTGAAGATCTAAATTCCCTCTATATATCTTTCACATGAACACTTATGCATCTCATCATCTCTCTAGATAAAAAATCAACATTGGAAACACCTGATACCCAAAATCCATCATGATCCATCTAAAAATACATGATTTTTATATCTTTAATGTATATTATATGAATATAGGGGTCTAATAACACTTAAACCAACCTTGAAAATGACAATCCATTACCTCATGGTCCAATAGTGAAGAATGAGAAAACATTGGGGGAAAAGACCAAGAACAAGATGAATCAACCATGTGATGATGTTATCCCAATTAATTATTACATAGATGGGAAAAAGGATTATTTAAAAATCATAATGATAATTAAAGTTTTTCTAATACCACTATTAAAATTGTTTTCATATGAATAATGATTAATCATAGATCAAATTAAAATATACTAAAAATATGTTCTTATAAAATTCAAAATGGTTGAAATCCAATGGAAATGTTTTATACAATTATTTAAGGATAGATCATTGTTAAATAATTTATTCTTCAAAAATGAATAAGATCTTCTATGTTCACGGTCTACCTCTTAATCCACCTAGATCTAATTATCCATAATTGATCATGATCTTCCAACAAAGGTTCCCTCCTCCCCTCTGATGATCATAGGATTATGTGGATAACCCTTGAGAATATCATCAACGTTCAATATATATAGAAAATAGGATATTCCATTTAAATAAAATAAATAAATTTAATTATTTTTTTATTAAATTCATCTGACAGTGGTCACTTTCCATGTGACTTCTATTATCAACCAACCTTATGACAGGTATTAGGAAACCCCTTCATTCTAGAATCTATAATGGTACCATATTTCCCATAGAAAGTGTTAAATAATGGAGAAGATATTTAAAGGATTATTTATGGTCATGATATAATAAAATTAATTTTTATAATCTATAAATATGAAGCTTCTCAGGGGCCCTAAATATCATAATGATTGAGCACCTAACTGCAAAAATATTCTTTATAATATTTCATAGTCATGTAAGGAATAAATAGAATCACTACATTCTCTCATCCATTAATTATTCCCCCCCCCCCCAAATCACAATCCATAAAATATTTCGATACTGAACCTGCAGATAGTTTTCAAACTCATAGGATCTCTCCTACATGATCACAAGATTCCAAAGCACTTGAAATAATGTGATAGTTCATCCATATAGGATCCACTCCTATTAGCACTCATTAATCACAACGTACTCCATGGAAGTGGTTCCATCAAGGAATCACACTTGTCATAGTAAATTAGAGGAATCGTGGAATGTAATGAAATCCTCTTTTGTGATAAATATAGTAATTCATGAACTAGGCCTAACAATCATGGAAATACCAAATATTATATGACCTCACCAACACTAAATAGGGTCTCGAATGGCCTGATTAACAATAGGGATTATAGTCTTCCACCACTAAACCTTTATTTCTATACTATGAGAGAGACTCATAGGAAAATATGGTCTCCCAACATGAACTATATGGGAAAATGATGTCGATATGTGTTATATTTTATTCAACATTAGTTTGTAATCATACACTCATACATCATCTATATCTTCTCCATTTTCCTTTTAACCATCCTTATCCCAATAAGAGAAACTCCAATCTCATCCCATCACAAGGGTGACCTGTTGGGTCTATGATACTGGGCATTGAAATGTTTCATTCCAACATGTAATGGATTACTATAATTGTAATAAAAATCCAATAATGGAGAGTGGTACTCAAATATTTGGTCAAAGTACAACACACAGGATATCATTATGTCCTCCAACATGTGGATAGTCCACTATTCTTGCCATCATTCTGTCTGTGAAATGTGGTTCTCATCCTCAGCTAAAACCAGAAGGCATACTGTAATCCTATATCATCCATTATGGGAATAAAGAATCATAGTTAGAAAATACTTCCTTAGGTACTTCATGATGTAGGATGATCATATAAACATACAACTACCCTAAACTCTCAACCACACTCTTCTCCCTAATATAGAGTTGTTTCATTACTTTTCGAGAAAATCAGAAATCACCCATATGGGATCGTGGAATATTTATTTTTATAGAACCTTTTTCATTATGTACATTTTAATGTCATTTCATATCCACTATAGGATTTCAAGAAACTGTAGAAAACCTAGTGGAACCAGATTATTCGCATTCACCTTCACACAAGAAAAATAATGAGAGATGAACATGATTACAATCTTCTTCATTCATGGCTACCAAAACTAGAATTGAAGGTCCTTGTACATATTTTCCTCAATGATGTAAAACTAAGGGGGAAGATTGAAAGTCCCTAGTTAGATCCTATTACAAAATTATTAGAACCACAATCCATTATTTTAAAAGGATTTCATGGGACTGTCCTTCATAAAGTACTTCTGATATATCTCTTGAGGATATATGGTCATACAGATATTCAGATTTTATGTCACCTAACTACGTATCACATAGATTAGAGAAATTCAGAGGCTTATACATCATTTAATGAATAAAAACTACACCCATATCCCCCACTAGGGTTAGCTATAATGATTCTAACTATAAAAGGAATATCTCACACTTATCATGAATGGCATATCCTATTAAATGAGTCTCTCACCCTTATCCAGATTGTAGAATATATCATATACATTGTATTATAGGAACTCTAACAATAATATATATCTTATGATAAGATATATATGAGAAATGATATACCAAAGACTCTAATGGTCTCTGTAAACAACAAAACACTCCCCCAGAAGAGTCTGCCTCCCCATATTCAGTATGAAGACTACTGCTTCCCGCTCCAGTTTATGAGTCATGTAGTTTTACTTATGGGGTTAAAACTACCTATACACATATAAAATCACTACTAACATGTGATTAAACACATGGTTAATAATAGATATAAAGTAATCACAAACACAAAATTTAGTATCACCCTCCATTTGTTGCATCCACAATATAGCACTGGTCAGACATAGAATAAACTCCTTGAATACACTCTAACACAAATCACACTGGGTAAATGGTTTCCCTTACCATGTCGTGATATTAAAAGGATCTATTATCTTGTATATGTCTACCAAAAAGCTCATGTAGTACCCTTGAATTCAAAGGAATCTTATCACCCCAGCCATGCTCTAGGGTTTCACCAAAGAAATAACCGAATTAATAAACAATGGTTGCATAGATAAACCATGCATGGAGATTACCTGCCATAGAAAATGAACCTCATGAATCAATAACTAGAACATTGAATGCTTATCATAAAACTAATGCTACTAGAGTATGTTTAGGACCAACCATAGATAATCTACATTTTTCTAGACATATAATAAATTATTATTTCATTGTTGAATAAAACAAAAAAATCCATCAATTCAAGTTTGTATGATCCATTACATAATGACCATGAATACTACATGGGAATTCATCCCATTGAAAAGAATAAACAAGAATTGATAGTGTCCATAGGGAAATTGGAATTCTATTTTAAAAATATTATAATTGAAAACATTCTACTGATTGATATTTGACCTAGGATAAATCTTTTATAACCAACACTATCCTATCAACTGGTCAAATAGGTTTCTCATCCTTGAAAGTAGAGAGATTGTTTTTACCATTACCAGATTTAGGTGATGTCAATACATAGAAATCCACAAGGCCCCATTCTCATTTTTAAAAAATAAAATTGATATTCCCATGGGGACACAATTGGCCTAATTAAACCCTTATTATTGAGGTCATACTTTATCACCTTCACCTCCCAGAGCTCAGTGGGGAAATCCAATGTAGAAAATATGTTTTTATAGTCTTGGTGTGTATGTAAATGCAGAATTTTATCTCCCACTATGGAGGTCATCCCAAAAAATTCTAGGAGAATACATCCATATAATAATCCAATATCACTAGAATCTAGATGCATAAATATCCCACTACACCAAGGGAAATACTCACCAATAGATGGGTGATTAATTGTAGTTTCCTTCTCAAAATACCCACTCACAAAGCCATGTTATCTCTCTCACCTTGAAAGGAATATCATGACCCTTTCATCAGATAGAATCTAATGCCTCTATGATAATAGTTAATCTGGGCATGAATCGTAGATATAAAATACATTACAAATATGAAAACATATTATCTCATTATGAGGACCTAGACATAGGATGAAAAACTCTCTCCATATAACACATGTTCGCACTACTAATATGCATGTGATACTAACAAATCCATCCATGTATGAACCACTTTCCATAACATTTGGGGTAATATCGCAACATGGATATATATATATCATAAAATAGATATGTAGGTAAATGAATAAATCTTGCCTAAGTCTTCTTATATTATAAAAATAGTAAAAAATTCTATAATTATACCATGAATATTCTTGATTGTAGCCTAATAATTTTCCCCCAATTCAAAAAATAGAATATGGAAATAACCACCATCACCATGAGCCTAGTTTTGGCAGCCATATAATAGAAGTGGGAGTAGCTCATAGAATTTTCCCCAACCATTTTATCCGACCTTTAGAGATTCACATTATCCTCTTAGAGAATCACCATACTGAGGGGTACCGTAGAAACACATGGTAGACCCCTGATCATGATGTTTCCTATGTCATTGCGATCAATCTCTTACCCAACTACCATACACAGCCTGATGGGTTAGGCATTCGTGACCCTTATGAAAATACTAGTCACAATAACAACATCACCCCAATATAGGATAATAGAATCATCTAGGTAAACCTAATTTCACTTTCCCACATCCTTGAGTCCAATACTTGGGATGTTGCTTTTGTTTGGACCCTACCGACTGCTGCTTGATAGCTACTGCAAATAACTCATCACCATGATGCCCTTTATTATATTTGTCCACCCCAAATCCTTCTTCAATAAATATTATCATCATCATAGACCACTATAGAACTAATGTATATGTTTTAATGCATAATAGGAGAAAATCACCACAAATGTCCCTTCAGATATACTTCTTATACAAATTCACCTAGAAAAAATAATCATGCACCATATTGAGGGAGTTCCATGTCAGGTTGGTGAAACACATGGAATACATATAGATTGTAACACCACCCAAATTTAGCATGATAATATTTTGAATTCACATAGATAAAATTAAATAGGGGTTGTAATCCTCAGGAAATAGCTTCTGGAACTCTTCTTATGAGATTATTATATTATCATAATTTTATAAAACCACACACCATCACCACCCAATTTCTCATTTGAAAAGACTATAATCTAGTGAATGTTTCTTAATTTAAAGGGTCTAAATAATATTGACGACTCGGATCACTATATAAAGATAATACCCAATATCCAGAGGACCTATATAACTAGGAAACCATATTGGTCTCAACTTTTAGAACTCACATAGTGAGTTATGCCTATGTACATCACCAGCCTAAACAGATGGTACTATTTATTATTGGATGTGAGGTGGTACTACTCTTGGCTTATAGGGGGTATCAATAATTACAAGATCCATAATCATAGAAATAATCACCCAAAAAATCACCATCACAACCCCGTATCAGCACTCGAAATAGTTTTCTTCAAGGTTTCATCTTGAAAGTAATTAGACATACCATGGCAAGAGGAGCATATATTCATGGATAAACAACATAGGAAGAACAATAGGTAGAAATGACTCAATATTATTCAAGTACAATTTGATACATGAAAATTGTGTCTCAGGACACTAGGCCCACAATTTGGTAGTTAGAGTCATAGTTAATGGATATGTCGACTATCATACAAATATTGTGTTCCCATGCCTAAAATCTAAACTCAAGACACTCTTCCGTAATTTATATATGTCCCAACCAATTCACATGAAGGGGAAAACTAAAAACACCATCCCATGTAATGAACTAATTATATACCACTCTATCAGGACATGACTAACCATGGACATCCAAGTCAGTGGCATGCTGAGTGTGACAACCCCAGTGCATCAAAAATAGATTTGGGAGATGTATATGTCAAAATGGTATAGATAAAATGGTATGCCTTTGGCTAATGTAAATGTATACATTCATCCAACAATATCCATGAAATACTACAGAAGAATAAATAATTTTTTCTTACATTTATAGTAAAACCATGCATGAAATAACCCATAGTGAATAACATTGAGTATGCTAGCATAAAATATTGTATTAAAAGAAAAAAACATTCCAAAATAGATTTATGGTCTAAAAATAAAAAAAATTGGATAATGGGAAAACCTAAATACTCACACCCATATGCGATATGGGGTTACACTCTAAAAATATGGTGGAACACCACCCTTGTACATTAGGGGGTCCACTTAGTGTATAAAGGAATCATTCCCTACTATGAGAAAAGGGTTATACTCAGTATTTAGATAGATAACCCATACCCTATTATAATAGAGAGATCCACATAATGCTTATTGGACCTGTAATTATATAACATAAGAGGGTGCCACTCATCCCATGTAAAGAGTATAGGGAACTAGTGTCATGGGGTGATAGGGTGGCTTCCAACCCAATCATTTCTATAATGAACCAGCATGATCACTCTCATTAGAAAGGCATGTCTGAAAGATTAATCACACTCACTAAACCTCTTTTCATGGATAAATTTACACTATGATGGTTACCATCACATTTTATGAAAAATAGTATTAGGATAGGCTACTCACGAGAATGTATCAAAGTCCATAAAAATGATATAAGAAATGTTGAGGCTTCTGGTAAATGTACATAGTATGCACATAAGGTCACATGGGGTTTGACCCAATCTGGACACCTGGATGTGTCCTTTACTGGGAGCCACATGGCTAGAAATGTGGGTCCAAATGGCATGCATTGTGGGTACATGGCATGTTTGGGCCACATGGATCAGGGTAATGTATGTATTTTCTATTCCCATGCAACTCAAGCCTTGCCTGTTTAACTCACCTAAAACCCACGTGCATAGGGTGCTCTACTGTACTAAGCCATATTTGGGTCTCCTATCCTTGTACTTGGTGTTTCACATGCTAGTGTAATACTATAGTATAATTCATAACCAACAATATGTGTTCTTGGATGTTGGGAACTCAAAAATGTATTAGCCACTTAGATTATGTCACACATTGTGTGGACTATGCCAAATAGCATGTGATCCTTTAATTGTAAAAAACCTGCCTGTTTTGGGGACTCATAATATACAGTTTTTGTTTTATTGGGAATCATAGGGTGTCATTATTGATTTCATAGAATCCTTTATTCCTTCATATGGGTCCAATATATTCTTTTCCTTCAATAAATTTCATTTTTTGGCTGCTGAATGTAATTGGATCTCCACTTATCATCTATATTTGTCACCTGGTAGATACAAATTAGAATTTAAATGTCCTAAAATGATCAATAAATGCTCCCATAACACCACTTAACATATCTCTATATCCAAATCGATGAAAAAAGCACCCAAAATCCAGTTTTATTTTTCAATTAATCACTGATGAAGAACATCCCACACACATATTCCAAGAACCAGGATGTTCAATCACATTCGAAACCACCATGGAAATTTGGAACTATAGTCCCATGGGACAATGATGAACATAATGATGAATATTAGGGTAAAATCATAATAATGAGGTGAATCAATTATTGGATAATGTGTTTATGAAAAATAATAACATAAACGAGAATAAGGATGAGATTTAAGGAAAAACTAAAAACAAATGGGGTTAAATACAATAATTATAATTAGGATTATATGAATCATGATTAATCATAGTTCATATGATAAGATAATTAAAATACATACTTATGAATTTAAAAGGATAATAAATTTAACAAAAACATCCTCCAACTAACTTTATGGATAGATCATTGGTGATGAAGGAGTTTACGAGTGATACACAAGATCTACTATGTTCGTGGTATGCCTCTTAAATCAACACAATATTATCATTCATCATCGATCTTTATCATCCAATGAAGGCTTATATCCTCTTCTATAATCATCTAATGGTTATAAGGCTAATAAAAATGATTTTATATAATATATAATTAATTGATCATATTAATCTATCCCAATTATATAAAATTAAAAAAATAATTATACTTTTTATTAAAAACACAAGTCAACTATTAATTCCCACATATCAACCTAATCTGACCAACCTTACATCAAATCATGGGTAAAAAAAAATTCCTAATAACCCATGGTCCCACAATTCCCATATGAGGTTACAAAAGGTGGGGATAATCATTTAAACCAAAAATGTCCACAATCGTGAATAAAATATTTATTATTTTTTATATATAAATATAAAGATTCTATAGGGCCTAAAATATCCTTATGAATCCTTTCATGGCTCTAGGAATATCATTATGAAATTACTACTAATTATAAAAATATATTATCAATATAGTTGAATTGAATTTTTTGTTATATCAATTGAAATTTTCTTGTAATAAATTGTAACCGATGGTTCTTTCACATTCTCTCCAAACCCATATTGTTATTATTTCACAATTAAATGATATGTGCTATTATTTATAAAAAATATGTATTTTTCCTTAGTTATTTAATGTGATGTGATATCATGATTCTAATATATCCATCATACACACTTTGAGAAAACATAAATAGTTACTCCTCCTATAGATTTTTATATGAACACATAACCAATAGAATTAAAATCAAAGGAGGTGAAAAATACCTTTTCTTATATATATATATATATTATACAGTAAAAAAATATAAACTACAAAATATTTAACTAATAAGTTTTTTACATGATTTAAATTATACTATATGTGGTTTCTTTTAAATTTGGAAACATGGAAATTTTTATGTGATAATTTATAGAGAGGTCTTTATGTGTTACTACAATCATACTATAATTATCCAATAAAATGTTGGATCCATTAACATTAAATTTTCATAAATTAGATTCATTTTTCTATCTGCAATTATTGATTTCTATGGGTTTGAATCTTTTATATTGTGCTTCACCAGTAGAACAATCAAAAATTTAGATTATGTCAGATATACATATACCATTTGAAAAAACACAAGTAATTATTGAAGGTAATTAAACTTCACAAACATAGTTTCATTAATTCATACATAATGAGATTAGAGTAAAAAATGCATAATGTTCCAGTAATTCATTAATATCATTTATAAAATTAGAACCAAAAACTTCACTTCCTTGGTTTTTTCCGAAAAAACTTTATTATAAAAAACTGCCCATTTAAATTCCATACTCGATATGTATTATTATAGTTATGAACACTATGTTCAAGTTAATTTCATTAGAACAAAAAATCCCTTATTCAGATGGAACGCATTGATTCCATCCCATCTAATTATAAAAAATAAGTGTTTTTTTATTGTATACATCTTCAAAAATCATATAACATAAAATGGATGTATTAGTAACCATATAAATAATTTCAAAACCATATTATATCACCACTACTAGAAATACTCTAAATGATTCTAGTAGTTCCACTAGTAAACAATTATAATCAATGTTTCATCCTTCAAATTTTTTGTAGAAATTACCAAATAAATAAGACTCATTTCAATAAAAATTCCATTTAAATTAACATTGTTATAACCAAAAACATTATTAAAACTATGTTATTGATTTCATTCATCTCCACATGTTCCAAATTTTATTTGTAATAATTTTATTCTAGTACCTATTTTATGGACTATAACTATGATTTATATTTTAAACGAACATCAAATGATGTTGGATTCATGTTAGAATATATGAAATCAGGTTATATTATCCTCATTCCACATGTATGGTTTCATGCATATGTGCCAACTATTATATTGGATGGATCAACATCCATTATTCTATTTATTATTATTGGTATGGGTACACAGTCATTAGATGTCGTTGGCTCCTTTGACCAAGTCATAGAGTAATCATAATTCGATGAAAATTCAACAATATCCATATTTATTTAACAATAAACATCATATTTACCTTATTCATTGAGGAATAAGGATTTATAATTCATTCCCTAAAGTTTTATCAAATAAATCAACATTATTTCATTACATATTGTTGTAAATGATTTTTATATCACCTATTGTATTTTTTCATCAATAATTAAACTAGGAAAACACTTGCATCAATTTTTTCACAATGAATTTATTATGTTCCTTCTATTTTATGAATATGAAATTTTTTTCAAAAAAACATTAGTATTTCCAAGTGATGGATTCCTTTGATAGAGTATATCATAAATGGGTTACTTCTCTCCAAGGTATTTTCAATGCCAAGATTGATAATACACTATGATATAACATTCATCCATTCTATAATATTGAGATTTATCACATTCATCATTAATTACATTAGACATATTTTTTAAAAAATTATTATTAAATTTGATGAATCTATTAAAACTAGAAGTCTATTCTAATGATTTAATATTATTAATGACTGGTTTTTAAGGACTTTTTTCCACGTCAATGGGAATGTGTATTTGTCAATTATTATACTAAATTTTTTTATTGTGACATAGAAATCATTTTCAATACTCAACTTATAGTTATTAAAACATTTCATAACATCATTAATATATTTCAAAAACATGATTGAACCTATTCTAAATAATAATAATTAAAAAATAAATTAATGTGCCTTTTTTTACTTCATGTCAATACATTGATCTAAAACATTGATGTTCTCAATATTAATTAGATTTGATATTATTTTGACCATTTTTATTAGATGAAGTATGTTATATTCCCATGTATGGATGAATCAAATTTTACTTCTTATAAGGTCAAAAAAATTGTTACACCATTTTGGGTATATATTTTATACACATATATTTTATATTTTATATCGTTATATGGAAAAAGACTATTCTCTAATTCATTCACATTAACTAAAGTTTTTTCCATGAAATCAAGATTATAATGAATGAAAATTTTCAAATATCCTTACACACATGTGTTCCAAATATTAATTTATATAAACCATCATTTATGACTGAAGATAACCTTAATCCCAATGTTATAGTTTCCATTCGCTTTCAGGTGAATATATTACAAGCCATCCAAATTGGTTACCCAAAAATTCTATATATCATCAACTGAAAACCTGGTAATTCTTCAACATTTTATTTTATGTTACCCACTATTACCATAATGGTTAATATCACTAATCTGTTCCATATATTTTTAAAATATGTTCATATTTCTAGTCATATTGCATTAACTCCAGCTATTGAGGATTCATGTACTTTTATTAAATATTAATTTGTTATAAACATCTTCCAACTCGTCTTTCCTTACATATATTTTAATTAAATGTGAGAAACAATTAATTTATGGTGTTGAATGAAATTTCATTTCATTTGTAAATTTTTAACACATTTTTAAATCCATTATATACATTAAATAATGATTATATATATATATTATGGTAATATGATTGTTGTATAAACCACAAGTCCTATAGATACACTCCCACTAGATGGATTTCACTTTCTAATTGAAACTGATGATGTGCCAAAACTAATATGTTACTAAATGAACCTGACATACCCAATTTTTGGATGACTAATTCTCCATAATCAATGAACTAAATTGAAAATAAAATAACCACAATATATAAAAATCACTACATGTATTTAGATAAATGGTATTAATGGATATATATGTTGAATAATGTTTTTCTATATTGTTCAGATGTTTTTCTAGTGAGATTGTGAGAACACAACTACTATTTTAAATATAATAGGATGATAAAAAGTCTTACAAAAAAATTTAAATATATATATATATATGATGATAGGTTAATTGATTATTAAATAACTAGAATATGTATATATTGGTCCCACCCTAACATTATTACAATGATTTCCCCATATTTGTTTTGCATATTCATAATTTTTTATATATAAACACCAATTCATCCTGGGGTCCTTTGGTCAATTGTAGTATTATACACATGATCAATATTCATGGATAATAATAATCTTACAATATCACTATAAATTCTTCTTCTTAATGTCCAACCAATAGAACACCATATAGTACAAACCATTAGTAATAAAATTGCATCTAAAAAAGTGGATACATATTTGTGTTGTAATCAATGTTTTTTCTTAACCAAATCCTTAAACAATCTAATGTTTTTTTTTCAAATAGACTTTTTCTACTAATCTTATCATGAAACATCAAAATTGAAATAAATTACCAATAAATGAATGGATTAGGTATCTATTGGGGAACATGTTTTCATTATTTCTTTTCCCTACTACCCTATATAGATAAATCACCTTATCTTTTATAATATATTCTATAAAATGAATTATATAGTGGTGTGAATTGTCTGATCCGAGATTAAAAAAGTCTGGAATATGTGATTTTCACTCCTTCTATTACAATAGATTATTTACTCATATTGAAACCACTTTATGTTGTCTAATAGCTACATCAATAGTGTAAATTCATTATATTAATCAATTATAAACAATTATTATCTATATTTAGTTAAAAAATATATAATTTTTTCCAACCATAAAATACAGCTCATAGTTTTCCACCAATATGATTTGAAAATTTCAATTTTGGAAATATAATTCTCCAAGTATCCCCAAATTTCCACAATAAATACCCATATAGATTATTATGAATCATGTAACAATTTTTTTATATTATGTTACATCAAGAAACCAGGAAACCTAAATTATGATATCATAATTATCTTTCATTGGATTTATTATGGAATGAAAGACAAATCCCACTACATGTCAGTCATTTAGATGTTTTCACATCATAGAATGACTTAGACTACTTGCCAGTGATGATATTTCACATAATACATCTTCTTCCCCATCCACATTCATTGGTGATTTATGATCATAATGATTAAAATTTTCATCCATGGGGATTGATTCATGATTAAATATAAACATATATATCCTCATGATAACCAATAATAGATATCCCTCTATAATAGTAATCCAAAATATTTTCAAGGATTCGGTGAGATAATTTTTCATGATGATTATAAGAAACTAAATCTTCAAAATTTGAATCATTCTAATGAAATATCCTATAAAAATCATATCAACAACTAACATGATCATATATATATATATAATTTATCATCAAATACTACTCAATAGAAGAAGTAGTCTATGTTTCTTAATATATATCTATTTTCTATAATAATCAAATAAAATATATTATTCCATTAAAAATATTATTTTTTAAAACCATTTAATCATAATTTCATTTTTCAACCCATTTTTTTTAAACAATCCTATAAGAAAAAATAATGGTTGGGGAATTTAAATATCATACCCAAAATAATATTGGTGATACTTTGACACCTTCTCACCCATGACTATTCCAAGAACATCATATTTTATTCAACTTATTATTAGTTTCTATTAGACCCTATCATTTTGAAAATATATCATTTTGAGTATAAATTTCCTAACCACTCATAGCCTATTTTTGAAAAACGAATTCATCTTATTTAAAAAAGTTGACACCAATTTTAAAGAATCACTATATAAGTCGATTTCATCATGGATTTTTGGTACCCATTAATCTATAAAATTTTAATCAAAATCATGGGGTCTAATAATGAATACCAAATAACCTCATAAAAACTCACCATAAACTAGTTTCATCTAACTAGCCACACATATCTATATGATAGAGGATCTAAAATGGTAGAAATGGTCTCAGGTGGAGTCATAGGGTGAATATAAACTACATAAAATTGCATAAGAACAATAAAGAACAAAAAAATATTACTATACACTGTTAGAGTACAAAAATACCAATAACATTGCAATAATATGATACAATGATGATACAATAGATCTAAAATATAATAACCAAAAAAATATTGATTCTCACCAAGAGGATTTCATATATAAATAGGAAAATAAAAATTAAAAAGAGTCTTCACAACACAGAGCCTCACCTCATCCATGTATCTATAATTATACAGAGTAATCATACTCAATGATGAAACTAGGTTACACCCAACATGTAACTATAACAATTGTACCATTCGTAATAGTAAATGGTCCAGGACTAGCAGCCAAAAGTGTGGGTAAAAATCATTAGGAAACCACCAAAAAGGATGGTAAAAATATGGTAATATATAGTATATTTCCATTATATATTATAAGTAGAATTTAAACATGAAATATATATTCATTTAATATATAATAAAATAACAAAGTAAACAAAAAAAATAACAACCACATCGCAAGAAATTTTTCTCAAACTTTGATGCAATGAACCATTACCCTACTACATTTGATAAATGAAATATGTATGGTTATAGAGGATATCTATAGTTATAAAATCCAATCTACAAAAAAACTATACATTCCTCTCATTACACACATAAAATCTACTCATATCATGCCACAAGGTCATCACATCATAAAATTTCATAGTGCCAAGACACGTGATAATTGTTTCCAAGAATTGTGCATTGATTCATAAAACAAGGTCAACATGCCCTAGGTTCCTCTACACTAGTTCATGCCTCATGGACATCATAACCTACCCTATGTTCAGGAATATCATATCAATATTATCATGAAGTGAAAACTCTATATTTAATTTATAACCAAACCATGATGTTCACCATTTATAGATACCCAAATAAAAACCACATATGGTATGACTAGTAAATATAAAAATGTATTTCCCTATAAAAGTCTAGAATAACATTGAATATTATCGTGACTATTAATTGAAACATATGAAAACATATTGTACTTTTCTTATATGGAGAAAGAAGTCAGGAAAGAAGACACATGGAAATAAGATTCATATAGGGGTATCAGGGATATACATGCACCCACATGTGATCTATATCATGTAATATAAAAAAATTATTCTCATATAGGTATCACATTTATGTCTAAAAATTAAAAAAATTAATAGATCATTGAAATACATAATAACCCATGAAAATATAAAATGTTATCAAAATATAATATGGTCTATTAGACTATCTCGGAATAATAATGACATAAATCAAAAATGATTTTCTCATGGTATTAATACATATAAAAAATACCTCAAGGTTCTCATGTAAATAATGGCTTTATTTCATGAGTAAGATTTTCCCCTCAATGGATGAAAACAATCCAGTGAAAAAATTTTAAACCATCATCCCCCTCGTCATTTTTTCTTTTATATTAGTCATAATCCATTTAATTTATATGTATATAGAATATTTAGTTTATTATTCATTAGAAAATGATCCTTTATTTAATTAATTATTTTGGATCATTAATTAATTAATAGGTACATATTCATTAAAAAACTATTAATTTAATTTTATGTCACCTAAGGTGGAGAATAAAATATTATATACAACTAAAAAATTCCTAACCCATAATGTAGATATATTTGGACCATAAACCTCCAACAAGTTCAAATCCATGTAATGAAATACTAAATAATTTTTTATGTTGTCTAAGTCAGTTAATTATTTATTGATCACAATGAGGACCTCCTTATTCCCAATACATCCATGTATTTAGTAAAAAATAAATTATAATAAATTAATAAATTTCGTGGAAAAAATTTTCAATGGAAAAATCCACACATGCATAATGACTCACTGGACATTATCGTCATGACATAACCTCAACCCACCTTAAACTTATGTCTCTATCACACATTCAACATTTTTTAAGGAAAATCACTATTATGCATTGACAACTAAAATGAAATGTTAATACAATTATAATATAAATTCTAGGATGAAACGAACAAAATCATGTACCTTATCCACAACATCATACAATAGAGTTAGACCCACTCCCATGATACTCACCATTATACGAAGAAGAAGAGAACCCAATATATTCTTTATTTAGAGGGAAAATATGATATAAATTGATAAAAAATAATTGATTGAATTATAAAGGTATATACATTCATCAAAAAACCCATCGACATCTTATGTTCATCATCATGGAATACCCTTTAGCCATTATTATACAATGAACCACAATTACCATTAAATTTAATCATTATTTAATGGTATTTCCTGGAAATTCACTAGTTTGAATATGGAAAATGTTAAATCAACCATCAAGTTACCAAGATATTATAGTAAACAAATTGGATTTTTGACATTCATGGATTGAGAATGAAATAACATAGCAAGTGAATTCATCCTTGATGAATGATACAATGATCCAACATCATAGGTGGATGAATGGGATAAACACTAAATTAGACTTATAGATCATACCTAGATTCATTAATTTTAAATTATAAGATCCTCCAAATATCATGGAGTTCTATTGGATAGAGGATAAGAGATGTCAATGAACAAATTTAGCTCAAAAATTTAGTAATGCGGAGTTCAAATAGAGTGTGGATTTATCTAAGAAAATACCACAACACCCCAACATAAAGATGCACATTTAAATCCAATGGAAACCTATATTGGGATGAAATGTCACGGCCTACCTTACTGGTTCACCAATGATACCTACATAGAAATAGGGACTCTTACCACCAAGGTAACTATAATGTGGGGTATACGATCTATATAATGAAGATAATACTTCCCAACATTAATTACCATGTCTACATCCTTCTTTTATGTTTGAGTTTCCCATTATGAAGTCTTTTGAGTTTATGAAAAACTCTATAATGTCTACTAGATTTATAGAATCACAGGTCAAAAACTAGTTATCCAAAAGAGTCTTCCACTATGTGAAAAGTTCAAAATCCATCAAAAAATAAATTGCATAATGGCACTTCCCATTAACATATTCACACCATTTAAATTTTTATCCCACAAAAGATATCATATCACACAAAACCCACTTAATATTTCTCATTCATTATTCAAATAGATTAATCCATGTTTTATCATTGATTGAAAATCATCCCTTGAAAAAAATTCCCATTTCTTTATATCCGTCATGGATCCGATATTTGATTCCAACCATTATTGTTAGAAGTTTACCCAAACTCTCATTGTTATCCTACACCAAAACCACTATTAGATCATATTTTTAACTTGATATAGCATAGTTTCTTCAAATGATTCCTTTGGAATAATTCCTATGCCCCCCCCCCCAATAGAATCGTTATGATAAACAAGATTCTATTAGTCTATTGACATGATTAGTGTAGTTTGATTCCATCATTCTCAATCAAAGTAATGACACATATTTTATGCCAAGACCAACACCTTGTTCATGGTTTTGATCTGATCGATTGATTCTCCACTAACCAATGATTCCCAAACAAGCCAACCATTCCTAAATTTCCATGGATGACTCATAAACACCTTCATCATAATGGATATGATGAGTTCTATATGTCCCCAGACCACCTTAATATAGTCCACATAGATACACCAATTAGTATATCTCTAGATGACTAAAATTAAAGGTACACCTAATAAATAAATGGAAGTACATTATTACATTTATCATGATTCCTTAATAATCCAAGGAATCTTAAATAAGTTTAACATACATAACAATGTCCCAACTCGACATCAATGTAATCTCTCCTTTGATTCATAAAATACAAAAACCAACAACAAGGCTTAAAATTGTGTGTGAAAACATCAATGATCTAACTCTCCCATGTTTCATATTGATTTATCCTAATTACCAATTCCTTATATTGAATTTTCTACTATTAAATCTAAATTAAATATAAAAAATTGAATGTAGAACTAAATACTCATAGTTCCTTCACATGCCAATCCTTTAAATTTACTATGATCATCCAATGGTTTTTCTTGAATTTAACATGAAACTTCTAACATGTGAAAACATTACACATATGACTGGGTTAATTCTCCCTACTATAGAAGTATCTGTATTGCCAATATAAATGAACACATTAATCTATGAAACTCAAAACTAGTCATTATTGAACACGATCGCTAAGCATTATCATCTGAACAAACAATTTCCATGGAAAAAACCATACAAATTGTATACCTATATATCTCATAAAAGATCTCTTGTATCCAAAAAACAACTATAAATGTATATAATGTTATCCTATAGCATCATAATATATTATGATCACCATTAAAATGGGTACCTTCTCCTCACAATATTTTCATCATCAAACAACCACATCTCCATCAATGATAATCTCTGGATATCCACACAATGGTATGAATTTCCACAATTGATTACATAATTCATCATATAATTAATATCATAAGCATCAACCCATTGGCCACCATGACCTGTGATATTCATGAAAAATGTGACAGCTTTGAAAACTGAGGGTGATCATAATTTTTTAAAAATAAGTGTCCTTTTTTCAAAAAAAACCACAAGGATTATCCATAGATGTATGGAATTATTAATGGATAATATATCCCAAATATTTTACTAATCCATGACTAAAACTTTTGTGGATTCACTGAAAAAAAAATTCTCTAAAGGAATAAAATCCCCACTCCTAAACCCTATAATGTGATTCTCTCACTATTCATAGAAAACAAATCTCGAATCACTTTCCATTACATATTTATACACATCACAAGTTATAAACTCGACTAAAATAAGCACCCACATCACTCGCCTATTAAATTTCACTATGCATCACTTAAGACATGTGTATCTAGTAAATCTAATGTGCATCCCCAAAACTCCAAAACACACCCCTTTATCATGATTAATATAACACGAGGTGATCTATACTCCTCAGTTAAAATAAAAATTTTAAGACCTTTTTCCTAGACTTCCATATATCTTTGACATATATAAGTCATTTATATAATAAAAATACACCCTAAATATTAATCTTGGTTACTACTTTGTAAATATTATCCTCAATCATTTTACTTCAATGAACAATGAGTCACCAACCTTTTAGTAAAAATAGATAGATTTATATGGATAAATGTTCTTTCAACCCACTCGAACATGTTCTCATTAGGAGTTATACCTTATAGAATGTCATCTATGAACATATCCAAAAACATTCCATGATGTTTTCAGTACTTCAATAACCAAATTGATTGTTAAGTGTTCCTAATTTGGCTACACATAATTCCACTAAGTGCTACATGGATCACACCCCATATACTATAGTTAAAACCATAGTCCACTATAAATATACAAAGGATAATAATACAATGATTTTACTAAGTATTTTAGATCCTGAAATTGATCGTACCTAGCACATAGAATCACCTATGGAATGATGAGTTATTACATCATTATTTTCATCATTGTCAACATTATCATCATCATTTATCAGAAGAACCTTAACATAGTCTTATAAGAACTAATATTAGATTGAAAAACACTGGAGATCAACCTATATAATTACATTAAGAATATATATGTGTAACATATTCTAATTTTTTGACACAAAATAATCCCTTCTTAAATGTCAGTATAATCACAAATAAAAAGCTTATATTTTATATGAAAACTATTGAAAATATGTGATACATGTATCACCTCTGGAAGATATGTCCATGATTATATCCCATATATAATTAAAAATAATAAAATTTATGTGGTTCAAATTATTTTAATATGATATATCATGGTAGAATATTATGTGAAAATCAATATCTATCCTTCATAACCTAGACATCCCTATTAAAAATGTGTTTGAATGTCACTCGATTGAATTTGTCATAATCCCCACTGCATTCACATGTTTCCTAAATACCAACTCTAAAAATACAAAAACTAAATAAATCATATACTTTGGAATAATTTTATAAAGTCTTGAACTAAATCATAGGTTCCAATAAATAATGTTTCATAGCCTCATGATCGCCTCCCTGCATGTCAGATGTTGTAGACTAGATGAAAGGGTCATGGGTTGAATCATTTTGGAGAGTAATGACTCTATTACAGTAAAACAATTAACTGAACATAAAAATATATGAAATCATAGTTCACATATATAAATTTTATACCATCAATATTAGTGAATGTTGAAAAAATAGACTTGAATGATGTTACTTGGAACAAAGAATTGGTTGTCAATGGGGAAAATCACATATATGATTATGAAACAAAAAATATATAAGAGTATTTGTATTTTGATTGCATCAAATAATGCTAGTTTTTATAATCATACCAGTTTTTCCCTCTCAATAATCAAATGGGACATCATCTGAAAATATACCTACATTATTTGATGCATTCCCTAGTACCCATGTTCTATGTCCACAAAAGAAGTGTATGAGTAATACATAGTAGGACTCCACCAATGTGGTCTAGTTCAAAAACTGTAATATTTTTTGTATGTCGAAGTGATGTTCTAAATAGAAAGTAAAAGGATATACATAAACTATACAAACCAATTACAATTACTAAGCAAATACATGAAATAAGAACCACATTCTTGGCGTTTACATCCTTACCAAGATTCCACAAACCCAAAATAGAACTTTTTGGATCCACACTGAATGGAATTTTATAACATATGATTGGGATAATAAAAATAAATCCATATATATTTTTTAGTGTCACTAAGTAGTCATAGTTCATCATGTTGAATCATACTATAAGGTCATCATGTATAGAAACAAATTATAGTAAGGATACCGGACCAAGGTATCTCAACCTTACGCCATAGGTCAATCCATATTCCCTCACACCCCTATATACTCTACCATATGTCTGACCTTACATCCAACATGCTCAAACTCTATGCACTTTTCCATTTCCTCTATCATCTTATGTCATTTTAACTCCCTCTATGAGGGATTATAATTCAATGATGATCCATATATTCTATAATCTAGAATAAAAACCTCCAAAAGTATAACAAGTACACATAATAGGGTTTCACGTTGATATAAGTATAGAATATCATGGAATGTCATTTGGTGTATTACTAGAAACATAAAAATTTATGTGGTCTTCATCAAATTTGAACCATTAAGATACACATGTATATTCATGTTAATAATGTTCATTTTGGGGTATCCTTGCAAATACATGCACCCACATGGGATTACTATTATGTGTGGTCGACAAGAGATGCCAATACATGTATCACATCAAGTCTAAGATGACTTAATAGGTAAAAATCAAAGAATATAATCTTGAGTCATATAAAATACACATGTGATCAAAATAAATCATGTCAAAACCTAATATTGAGGTAATGTAATGGAATAAATCAATATACAATGACTCAAGGGATTCAAATACACACAACACACCTAATGGGGTTTTTATAATTAATGTAAATCATTATTGATCTATCTTCAACCATCGGTGGCCGAAAACAGGCCAGTTCATAAGATTCCATCAAGGATAATGGATCATTGTCCACAAACATTAGGAAGAATACCTTTAATTAATTTATCCTCTCCAATCATTGATTAATTAATAACAATAAAATGTTTCATTAAATAGTTAATACTTTTGGTTCTTTAATTAATTAATCATTACACATACATAACACAATTATATATTTGTGAATCATTATTGTAAGTTGTTGACCCAATTTTTGAGTGAAAATAAACCTTTTAAAACCCCTTTGGGAGATTAAATTACACCATAAACATTTAATGGAGTCAAATATTAGAGAAGTGAGGTGAATCATATTTTTCTGTGTTTTCCAAGATCATATGCCCTTCGCCAATCACCAAAGGGTACTCATTATTCTAAATTATTAAAATAAAATAATTGTACTTAATTATAATTATTTAATTAATTTTATGGAATTGAAATTTAATGGAGAATGAAAATTTTCCACGTGGGTTTTTTTTTGGATAACTAACCACCCATGTGAGGTAAAATAAATAGTCTGATGAGAAATAATATATCAATCCTTCTAATCATTTGAAGGTGGTGCAACATTTTATTGATTTCACATATAGTTCACATATTCTATTTTATTGTAATAATGTGGTGTTATTGACCTTATGGGTTTATTAGGGTGTGGTTTCAATGAAATTGAACACTTATTCAAGTGAGGATTAATTGTTTTTATACATAGTAGTAACTTCCAATGGCTCCCACATCCCAAACTACCTAAATGCATAATTTCCAATGACAGGTGTTCCATTTTGGTTTTACACCCAATGACTCTTAGGAGCACACATTTTTCCTAATGAAGGGTGGTTAGTCTCCTCAAACTAATTTGGGGGGTAATTGTTTCCTACATTGGGACTCCCCTATAGAATTAATATATGTTCAACAGTCTCTTCATAATCACCATGCTAGAAAATTTAGCCTAAGAAAATTACCATAGGTAATGTCTTTTTATATGTAAAATTGATGGTGATCTTATTAGTGAATATATATATATATATATATATATGGTTCTTCTTTAATTTCCTATTACTGGGTATCTTATTATATGTGGAATCTATATTACTAGGAACATTACTGTTTTTTTTCTAGGGAGGACATTAAAATTTTGAGGATAGGATTGAGCCAGTATGAGGCTTTATAAATATCCTTATTATATAAGGAATCAAAAACCACATAGTTCATTAATACTATGTAGTTTAATATCATATGTAAAAAACATATATATATATATATATGAACGTGGGAACCATATATTAAATTCAAATGTTATGGAGGAATCAAACGTATCCTGGTTATGGAAGGAATTTGAGTTATCATAGTTTATTCACAACCTAAGGATATTCGACAAGGTATATACCTTTGTATGGTTGTTATTTATATCATACCACCAATTGAGGCATACACACTGAGGTTTCCCTATAAGGTGGGTATTCACGATGGTAATGATGTAATCATTGAAACTCTCTATTCCCATGTAACCTATGATCAATTTGATAAACAAAGGACATTACTTAATCATCCACATTACATATTGATGTTGGTTTATTGTCTATTGATGGACTATTATATGCTTATTATAAATATCTAGCCTTTGTAAGGAGTCATACATATCCTAGTTATGGTTGGAATCGGAGTCATCATAGTAAAAATGATATCTTAATCAATTGGTGGATGAGGGTGGATGATCATCCCATGGGAGAAATTTTTTCCCCATGGTTGGAATGTAAAAGACAACTTGTGACTGACACTAAAGTTGTTTCTCATTTGAGATTGGGCATTTTGGATGGTTTCTTATATGTCCAAGTTATGGAAAGAATCAGATTCTTTATTGTTCAATGTGTAAGTGCCTATACACAGAGTATTCCCTTATATATAACACATATCATATTATGATGGTGATCAAGGAAAAACACTAAGGTCGGACATATATGTGGGACATATCAAACTATTCCATTGATCATGGAATACATAAGTACATTGACCTTATATTGATAGATTATTTTGAGGTGATTGATATAATCGTGGAAACTCTCTAATCCCATGTGATACATGCTCAGTATGAGAAATAATGGATTGAATATAATCAGTGTCATTGGTTATGGATGTGGTACATATGAATTTGGAATGACCCATGGAGGTTTCATATAGATCTATAACCATAGTAAGAAATCATATTTATAATGGTTTTAGTAGAAATTAGAGTTATCATATTTTTTTAGTCTGGACTTACACACTGAGGATGCCCTTATATAGGATTGTCATGGTTATCATGTCATGAGATTCTTACCAGGGTTGGTCTGATTGTCTTCCAATAATGCATTGATTTTATTTCCTAACATGCATTTATTTTTTTCATTATATATTGTATAATATATTACCAACATGTCTAATGGAAATTGAATAATACATTTATGTTTCCTGAGGAACATCTCATAATCTAGATGGAACGTGTAAAGGTTGTTGCATGGTAAAGGATAACCTATTTGGAGAACATCACAAGACATACCTGAATAATCATAGAGTCCATCACATGATAAGAGACGAAATTCATGGAGGGAATCACATGATATAGATGTCTTTCCATGGTGTCAGAAATAAATATTGATGAAACACTTAGGGGGTGCAGTGATAGTTAGTGGGAAATGTCTTGTGGGTTCTGAATATATTGGATCTCTTGTCCAAGTTTAATTGCGTATATTTTATGACATGTTTGGAGGAGGTTGTAGGATCCATATTCCTTTTCTAGTGGACATCATGAAATCTTGATGTCTTGAACGAAGGACATCATGAGATCTAGTTTACATGTCCTTATTCCATTGTTATACTTAGTTGGCATACATTGATATCTCTATATGATCTTGGATACTTTTCTAGAGGACATTGAATACTCTGTATGTTGGGCTAGGAGGGATTCATGAGACATGGGTGGAATTCTTGAAAGGTTCTATGTGACTTTCTATGACATTTCCAGTGGGCTTCACATGATCCAAATTGAATACCAATGGAGTATCGTGTCATCTGAGAAAGATGTCCTAGTATATTCCCATGATATTGGTAGTTAATGGGAAGAAAATGAGTATCATATTAAATGTTATTCTCAAAAGCATCCCATGTTTTTATTATTATATCTTACCTTTCATTCCATATTCCTTTTATTTTAACAATATAATCTTATTTATGTCTCACATGACTGATCACATTTGTTGGATGTTCTTCACATAACCCTCCTAAAGTCATTTTCATGATCTATGAGTGATCACATGAATTTCCTATGCATGTCTCATGATCTTATTAGGTGGTTCCCGAGATTTTTCAATCTAGAAAAAAAATTATAATGAGATCAAATTTTTCATTAAGTCAACTTTGATTCAAGAGTTCACCATTGTAAGGATCCTAGGATGAGTTATGTGATTCTTGGGTGGGGAATTTATAGGGCTCTACACCTCGATTATTATCCTCTTTGCACAGTGTGTATCACAAAAATCCATTATATAGTAGGTGGAGGGATTTAGTGCCAGGAGCTTGATGAGGTCTTGTTATAGTTCATCTTGAGGGTGTCACATTATTCCCATAGACCATGACACCATCCCATAAAAAACACTATTATTGGATTATGGCCAATTAATTGGGTCCTTCATAATCATGTGGAAATTCCAAATGGATTTCATTATGTTAGTCCAGTGTGTACAAGGTAATTCCTTAGATCATGATGCATGTTGAAATTATTATTCAAGATCATTGATTCCATGTATGGGGATTTTTATGAGATAATGTTGGGTTTTCATGTTGTCCTTTGTGAGATCACGACGTCAGGTCGATGGGTATTTGTGAGGTCTTATGGAGCGCATGGGCACATAACATGATGTTTATGACTGAAAAATGATACATCATTTTCTATTTTGTTTCCTTGTTTTTATTATAGGGGCTTGGAGTCTCACATGTTTGTTTGAATTTGTTTCTATGACTTTCACCCTCTTCATTAGAGATCTGTCGTGTGACCATCAAATGCTCTTATAGTTATGTGTGCGAATTATAATGGAAAGACTCTTTTTTGACTATATAGACAAAGGGGAATCACAATACCACCTGAAAATGTGAAAATTCCTTCACATGAAAATGGTGGAATGTTAGTGGTCTCTTGAAAAACCAGTAGAACAAACCACCAGGGATTTTGTGGTGTCTCACAAGATTCATTGGTGCATCACAGGATTTTTATGACTGAAAAAGGATCACAAATTTTCTCTCATGTTTTATTATTTTATTTTTCATATTGTTGGGGAACCAATAAACATTCAGGGTTTTTTTCTAAGGAGATAACTCTCCCCATCCATTATTCATCATGTGACCAAAAAAGGGATATTTGTTGTTCTGTGAGAAGTTCATGGAAAAAAACTTTTATTTTTCAATGGGGCCGGATGGGGAGTGAATGTACTCTTGGATTTTTTCGAGTCCCTTTTAATTTTTAGGGTGGCATTCCAATGATATTTTCTAAAATATGGTTGAAATTTCACCATGTATTCTATGATTTCTTGTGAGCTACATCGGTGTGTCATGTGATTTTTATGACCACAAGAGGCTCCCTCATTTCAACTATATGCTCTATATTTTCCATGTATTTTTGTATTTATGGTATAGAGTCTTTTTTTTACCATTCATGTGACATTAGGGAGTTTATTTTGATACCAACATAACATTAGATAATTCCCTACAGGTCTTTTCTATAGAATAAGGACTCATCAATGGTGCTCCTTCGGAACACTTCAGGTAATGCTTTGTGTGTGATCTCTTGCATGGCCTTTTGAACTTCATGCGATCAGATTTCTTCTTACAGTTCACATGATCTTAATGATTTTGGATAGATTGTTATTTATTTTATTTATAGAGGAAATAATACCCATATTGTTTTGTCATTCATTTTGTATTTTCTGATTCTTATTTGTCAGGTATCAACAATCCCCCCTACACTTTGGAGAAACATTCTTGGGGACAAGGGAATTTTTTATGAGGATTGTATGTTCCCACATGTAGATTTCTTGAGTGTATCTTGGGTTTTTATAATGCCACATTATGGACATAAAAATCCATGAATATTTTCAATTATTTCATGCTAAATAACTTCTATGCATTTTTTTTGGTACTTTTACCTAGGAACATTTGTAACTGTAGTTTAGGGACTTTTAAATCAGACCTTCTATCATTGTAATTTAGGGTCTTTGAAGTAGTATGATCGATCATTCTAGTTTATGTTCTTTTATCTCAGACATTTTATCATTTTATTTTACGAAAACTTAACTAGAACCTTATATCATTGTATTTTAGGTTATTTTATCTTAGACTATATATCACTATTAATTAGGTTCATTTAGCTAAGACTATCAATCACTTTTGATTAGGGTCATATAACTCAGACCATGAATCATTGTAGTGTGGGATCTTCGTGTTTGCACCATATGCCACTAAATTTTAGGTTCTTTTAGCTCAAAAATTATATTTCTATATTTTAGAGTCTTTTATCCCATACCTTCTATCATTGTAGTTTATATTCATTTTGATTGGACCTTATAGCATTGTATTTTATGGTCATTTATCTTGAACCATCTAAGACTATAGTTTAAAATATTTTATCTCAGACCTGGCGGTGCCTTTCTCTTTAGTATCTTTTTTCCATGAATTGATTGATGATTATGGGATATGGTGAATATGTTCTAGTGATAACTTTAAAAACTATGATTCCATGTTCTATTGTGGTGTTTCTAAGGCTCATGAGGATTAGAACTCCTTTCCTGCGAGTATAAGATATATATGGTTGGTAGGTCAAAGCCCTTATGCATCAGTATAAATTTATAAAATATGTTCCCAAACTCTTTTTCCTGTATCATGGACGATTTATGGGTGAGATATTGGATAAGGGTAAAAAACTAGGGATCCCAGGTCACCCTTGATAGTTAGATTTTTGATAATATATGTAAAAACTAAAAATCATGGGTTAGTGTATGTGGAATTGGGAAGAAATGATGGGGATGAAACGGAACACCATGAGGTTCAAGGTTCCTCTATAGTGTAGTTATGGTTCACAAGTATTGAACCTCCTTTATTTGAAGGAGGATATACCTTTGGTCGGAAGGTCCAATCCCTTATGTGACAACATAATGGTCAATAAAATATGATCTCATGTCATTTTTAGGTCCATGAATGATTCATGAACACTCAAATGACCAGATCATGAAGTTGGTTATGGGTTGAAATCTATCTATGAAGTGTTTTGGCACCCTAGGGTTTTCCAAATCTTAATCAAAAACCACAATCCCTAGTCCATGTGGTTTCAAAACACAAGGTGTGGGATATCAAAGGTTTAGGGATGGAGAAATGCATTCCTACTATGAGAAATGGTGCAATTCACATTAACATAACATCAAAGTTGATGAATCCAATTGAATATTCTAGTATGGGGATTATAAATCATGTTCCATAGTGCTTGTATCATGAGGATGATATGGGAAAATCATATCGATAATGGAATGGAGCACACAAAAGTGATGAGTTCTTCCATGGTGATGTTAGGTCTCATAATGATTTTAAATCCATTTTTACAGAGTTACACATTTGGTTAATGACCATATTAACATATGTAGAATCATTATTTATACACGCATAGTAAAACAATGGGAACCCTGAACCAACATATTATTTTCCAAGGTCTGTGGAAGGTTTACATTTTATTGAGTGGCTCAAATCATGCTGTTTGATTTTGGGAAAGTGTTAAATCCATGAAGGGTTAGAGAACCCTAAGATTCATGTCACTACGTAGAAAAACTATTCTCACTACAGGGATGTGTGAAAACCCATTACATTAACCTTTTACTAAACCATGGGGTCTTGGGAGAATAGATTAAATTTCAATAGAGTTATAGATTAGCACATGTGATCTTTATTCCTTATTTATTTGTGTTGTAATTTTTTCATAAACTTTGTATATGGAGAATATATAGAGTGAATACATTATTTTTTCTCATGCCTCCCTTTGTGGGTTTTCAACCTGAAAGGATTTGTATCTATTTTGATAGCAGTTTAAGGTCATGAATTTCGGACTATTGAAATCTATAGTTTAAGGACATATCAATTTCACCAAAGTGAAAGATGTTTTGGTCAAAATACACATGGGCCTATTATAGAGGTTGTTACATAGAATCCCAGTTTGGATTCTTAGGGCCAATAGTACTCTAACATCCTTCTGAGTAGGAAAAAATGTGGTTAATCATGGCTTGAGGTTCTTTATTTATGTAAGATGATATGGGAAAATCGTATCATGGATGGCCCAAAATACCCTTAGGTACTGAGTTCTTCTATAGTGATTTTAGGATCACGAGGATCATATTTCCTCCCATAGAGAGTCTAGATATACCTAGTTGGTGGTTTTGAGCGCTTATGCATTGATTTCATTGTCATGTAGACATGTATCATTTCCTTTCTCAGGTCTCAGAATGGTTTTGAAAAATTATGGTTCATGAGCTATGAGATGTTATATATGAATTATGATTCTTAATATAAGATAGATGTTCCTAGTACTTTGGTTGATCGGAGAATGTCTCTTGTGGCCCTTTAATAAGGGATAATAATGGGTGATGTCCTAAAAAATTTAATGTCATATTTTGGGGATGTCTTTGTAGTTAAATTTTAATATCATGATAAAATGAAATTTTCCTTGTAGTTTAACATTATACACTGAGGAAAAATGTGTTTCCTTGTGGTTTAATGTCATGATGTAAGGATGTGGGAACTAATGTGAAACATTTTTCAATATGTATTATATACTCAAGAAATAATTACATAGATATGAATCATATCTAGGTACCATGATCTTGTACAACTCATCCTTCATGTTTTTGGGATTCATTTTTCTATAAGTTGTTGTTGTTGGGCCTAGGATTTGGGATCTAGGTGTCACTGCAGATCCTATGGTGATAGTAATAAAGAAATGAATTGTACTTGGAACTAGAAAATCTATATGTAGGCCTGAACTACATGAAGAGGTGGGAATTGTTTCTATTGATTATTGTAGATGGTCCTATTATTAGAGATCTAAGCATCCCTATGTATAATTTTATGATAAAAATAATGCTATATATAGCTCAAAAAATATGGGATTCATGTGAAATTTTGATGTATACCTGTGGACTAGGGAACTTTTTATGTCTCGTTGTTGTGAATGGACTTGAGGTTAGATATTTGGGCATCACTATGTATCCTATGATTTCAGTTCTCAAGCCACATGAAGTTCATTAATGGTGGAGTGGTGGGAAACCAGCACCAACAATAGTGGTCATCTCATATGGGATACTTAGGAATGTGCACTTTTATGACATGTGAAATATATCAATCATGAATTTTAAAATCATGAGGTGGGAAATCATGGTATTAATTATTTGGTCTTCAAATTAGGAACATGTAAAATATATCATGAGTTGAAATGTCATGTTCTTGTGGGGAATCTCTTACTGAAATAACTAATCTCATGTAAGCTATTCTTAATGTTAGAAACAATGAATATAATGAGGTAATCTCACCATGTAGAGGCAATTAAGGATAAAACATGGGTCTTTTGTATCATGTGGTGTATGGACCAAGATATATGATCGAATCATCACTACTTATCTCATTAGAATACGATTCAAGTCAAATGATTTTTTAGAAACATGTAATGGTTATTGTTGTCCAGCAAGGACATTATCTAGGCAATTTATTATTTTCCATAATAGGATAGGGTCACCTATGAAGAATAAAGATTGATATTAGGGATCTTTGTAGTTTTATGTCATGTAGTAAAGAAATTTTTCATATATTTTGATTTCATGTGTTATTAAAAATGACCAACTAATGTGAAAGAAAATAAATAATGTGGTTGGTCCTAAGAATAGTGGTTCGGTCATCAATATATATCATGTGATAGTAGGAATAAAGCAATATTTAGTTCATAGATGATGAGATTCCCTATATTGATATGACTCTCACATGTGGGAAAGGTAATTTCATCCTTCATTTACACTGATCTAGCTCATGTGTGGTGATTAATTTGTGAGATGGTACATCCCATGTAGTTTAGAGTGATGTATTGAGGATGTTTTCCATGCAGTTCAATGTCATTGAGTATGGACCTATTCCATATTTTTTAACATCTTGTGGTTTTTATGTGAGATTTTTTTCAGTTTTAATGTCTTTTTTCTATGAGGAGGGTCATCCAAATTGAATGAATATGAATCATTTTCGGACACATGCTATTTAACGTCCTTTGGTGAGGAAGAAACCCAAATAGTTTAAATCCATTCAGTCAAGGAAATCTTTTTCAATTTCACATCATGAAATCGGGGTGAACTCTACAGATTTTAAATTTATGTTGTTAGTTACGGATAATTTGTGTAGTTTAAATTCCTACTACTAATACATGATGCATTATGATATCTTTGAAATTTATTTATTGAGAAATAATTCATTTTTGGGGATTTTAACATGATTCACACCCATTGTTTCCAATAACTAGTCTTTATTGTGGTACAAATTATGTATGGTAGTAGAAATTTCCCATTTGGGTGCTAGATTTGGTGGATTATTTTATTGAATCATTGGGTTTCTAAGTTCCATCACCAATTAACTTTTTATGAATTAATGGATTTAGACCATTTATTTAAGGCCCATGTGATCTGATTTTGATGGAAATCATCATTATACAATGTGTGCATCCTATTCTCATCGAGCTGATCAAACTCATCAGGTCACTTTTTTTATTTCACATCATTGGAGTTTTATTCAAAAATGTCTATTCAAAGCAAGTAAAATATGAACTATATGGGAAATTATGCCCCAATTATATACACCAAAGAGTATGAAGTTTCTTTTGATTTATTTTTTGAAGTGGTACGGTAGAACCCTAAACAAAGGATATGTTTATCCCGAAAAAATTGTGTATTTTTTATGATCTTCTGGATCATTATTGAAAAGGTATTTTTAAATTACTCTATTTTTCTATTTTTCACTAAATGATATCAGGATGAGTGATTTAAATATATGTATTACTCCTTTTACAATTTTATAAACTCTGTATAACAGATATTGGTGCCATTTCTTGTAATTATTTTATAAGGGACCCTGAACCTAACAATGATATATAACTTTAAAAAATTTATGATGTTATTCTTCTGAAATTCTTTGAGGGTTATTTCCTCAACCCATATGGTTAATAAATCATCAAATGTAAGGATATACTTGAACATAGTATCTTCTCCAAGAGGATATGGCCCCACAAAATTAATTCCCCATGAAGAAAATGACTAGGAATATTTAGAAACTTTTTAGAAATTTTTTGTTCTGGTGGATGATGTTTTCATGGATCTGGCATGCATGAAATTTTCTAGTGATTTCCATAGAGTCTTCTATCATGGATTTCTCAGTATTAAACTAGCCTCCTGATTTTTTGGGTGAGGCTAGTCCAAGACTGATGAGCACTATAGGAGCCCAAATGGACTTATTCCTTGACAGTGTGAATCTCTGTTTCTTCTGGGCATATAAGGAGGATTCCATAAAATCATTGATTAGTAGGGGATTTTTTTCTCATTTATTCCATCCTGCAAGGTAATTTTTGTTGCACAATGTCAAATCCATTCTCTTCTTTCTTATTATATTGATAGAATCCTAGTTTATAGATAACCAACTATGGGATCCATCCATCCAATGGTGGATATTGGTTCATGACACTATGTGTGGTGTTGACCACATTGATTTATTCCATATCAAACAGGATGATTGAAGAGACCAATATTCTGTTCGTGATACTGAATATTTATTCCTACTGAATAGGATTTTCCATGGAATTGGATGCATTATGTAATGAAACGTCTTGAGCATTTGGTTATTGGGGAACATGATTCAATGTGGGATAAAAATTTAATTCATCCATTAACCCCCTGATGTTGCCAGTGTGAGCTGCTAAATATTTCTTTTTAGTGGAATATTTTCCATTGATCTGCTTTATCACTATTTTTGAATACCATTTGATGTTCGTGTAGGATATTTTTATTTTTCGGTATAATTCCAAGATAGTAATGAGGGCTTCTCATTATTCATTTATATTCATGAAAAATTCCAATAGTAAAAAATTCTATGGTAAAATTACTTTTTATAGAGAAACAAATACAATCCTTAAGATAACCTGAGTGGGCATTGGATTTTCCATCTTTTTTTTTGATAGGGATTTAGGTGGAGGCATGAAAATACAACTCCCATGCCTAGGTACTGTCATGGGGATAGATAAAATCCTCATTCAGGAGTTCAATGTCTTCTGGTGTACTTTCCAGGGTGGGATGTTCCACAAGAGAAAATACAAATGGGTTTTCCCTTTAACCACATTCTATGAAAAGTAATGGATATCATTTTGTTGCCGAATGACTTTCCATCAGTCCAAATTCCATATCTATAAGGAATATCCATGGATGTACTTCAAAGGATCAAGACAAGATACCAGATTGACTTCATGGTGAAGCATGTATTTCATCATCTTCTTCCCTATAAAGATGAGTGAGAGATTGTTCTTTTTAGCATCTGAGTATTGAGTCTGAGTTCCAACAACATTCAGCCTAGGTAGTAGAGAGTATTCTCACACCCTGCATCATTCTTATTTCCTAGGAGGGCACCAAGTGAGCATTCCATGGATTCCACATATTATATTAGTGGATTCACTTCCACATGTGGCATAAAGACCATTGAGTGTTGTAGATACTAAGTGAGTCTTTCAAATGATTCCAGGAAGTACATGTCCTCATGATGGGTGGTTCTATTTTTAAATAGCTTTTTGAAAGGGATATATATTTTTGGCTAATATGCATATGAAATGATGAATGTAGGTGAGGTTATTCTGGATCCCCCAATGTGATTTAATATTTTTGGGATGATATTTCTAATATTATAGTAGACTTCTATGGGTCTCCCTTGATGATGTGGTGGCATACCACAAGACCAAGGAACTACCCTAATGTTGCCCTAAAAACAAATTTTATCATATTCACCTTCAGAATGTCATACCATATCTTTTCTATGATTGGTTAAATATTTTTTATTTGAACAACTCACTGTCGAGATTTGACAACCAGGACATTGAAATAACCATTGGATATCCTTCCCAATAATGGCTTAAATATATGAAGAATCACAATTTTATAATTGGTTCCAACATTCATATATCCAAAGGGGATGACCTGAGAGAAAATATACCTTAGGATTCTCAAAAGGCAGTGGTTTATTCATCTTTATGGTCCCTTTTTAACTGATTGTACCTTGATCCATGTAGGAAATGCCTAGGAAACCGTCAGTTTCATCGATCAATAGTTTTTCATTTTAAATGGGAATTCATCCTTTGTGAAATATCTATTATGGTCTCTTAAATAGATGCAGACCCAAATATGTCTATTCTTTTTCTTGATGGGGATGATATTGGAAATCCTTCTTAGGTACAAAAATTCTTGAAAAATGGTTATTTGATCAGTTTTTCAAATTTTTCCTCTACATTGATATACTGAGTGTGGTGAGTCCTCCTATGTACCTTCTTAAAGCCTCGATGGTCATTGGGTAAGATGGGATAATGCATATCAACATTATTATTTATTAAATTTCATTTTGTATGGTTTCAAGCTAACACATATCTAGGAAGATATAAAAATTCATTGTACATTTATTTCTCTTCGAGATGCATGTGGAAATAAAAATTACATGCCACAAGTATTCTTATATTCCCATATATACCACCCTAATATAATCAATGGTGGGGAAGATGGCTTCCTCGAATGTGGGAGGGGAGTTCCAGTGGTCATACTCTCCTTCTTCCACCTCTAAGTAGATAGAAGAATTTCCAAAAAAAAGTTATAAATACAATGGAATATATATAACTGTAGATGAGAAAGTGTCCATGAGAAAACAAATTAGCATCCCAAACTTCGAAATCCGTTATACGGAGATTACATGGCTGACTTCATTCTACACTACCATTAGTGATAGAATGGGCATGGACCTCTGGTCGAAGGTATATTACCTCACCTAGATTTATATAGAGCATGTAGTCATTGTCGAGATTGCTCTAAGAATTTTTAGTGGATTTCCCTTAATATTTTATGGCTGAAACCTATATATAATTGTCCAACATTAGTTATTTTCATTACCTACTTTAAAATCCTTGTTCTACAAATGTGTCTTCATAAGTCTTCAAAGGGGATCTATCACTAGGGTATGTTCTGACCTTTCCATAAATGGGTTATTTTAGATATTGATGGAATGTTGAAGGTTCTACAAGATGTCTATGGATCTAGTGATTTCTGAGAAATACATTTTATTTTGTTTCCTTCTGTATGAAAATAAACTCAGTTTAAGATGGGTTGTCCCCAAACTAAACATTTAGTTTCATCCTTTAAAGAGGAGATTTATCACACTTATCATAACCTTGAATGGTTATTTATGTGGGAGGAAAATTACATTCACTATATCCTAAAAATAATAGGGTTTAAACTGGGTTGATATTGGTCTAGGAAACATTGTTAGTCAGAGCCCTTCAGATACCATCATTATTGAGTCTACTTGAAACATATAGAGGTTTTATATTTCCCAAGATGAAATCTTCATGATCATGTTCTATGAACTAGATAGAGACATGGAATTATTCTTCCATGGTATCCACTTGATAGATCTATAGTGTAACAAATTCAATCTCAAACCATTTTTTCCTATGAAAGGTATCAACGAGTTCCTCTCAGAGTTATTTTGAGAGATGGATCTTATATAGTATTTAGAGCTAGATGGGATAACTATTATCTATTTTATAAGGTTGTATTTTATGTCTAAGGTAGGATCTTCTTGAGGTGGGTTTTCTCCCTGACAAGTGTCTCAAGAACCGAGGAATTCAAGGAAGATTCGATTAATGCTTATGAATAGGTTCTGGGATAATCATCTGTAAGAATCATAATTCATGTTCAACTTCCCTATGTCATGGATTATTAAATAATCACAACCCCACTAGGATTTCATTTAAGACAACTAGACATGTATGACTATTTGATGGTTTTGAGACACCTATATACTTTTCCTTTTCTTTCTATGGTTCTTTCCCATGGGTCTCATCTATGTATGTGTCCTCTATGGGGACATGGCTGAAATATTGGGACATATCATGCTTGTTCTGTCGCATGTATCAACTAATCCTATGAATATGGCCTCCCATTCCCTGATATGGTGTGGGGAATTCATACTCAGAGGGGTATTCATCATCCGGAAAGGGGTATTCCATGTTTATCACATTAACATAACCAAATATGAGATCTTTGTCTGATTAGGGTTCCATGTGGTGGGGTGGTGCCTATGATTTGGATGTTGGAGGGAAGAAGTCAACAAGAGTTAGTGATTTACTTGGAGAATAATATTACTCTTCTTATACTCCCTTTAATGTGTCCTCTCATCTTTTCCACCTTTGGGAGACATATCTAAGGTCACATTATTTTTTGGTAAAACTATTTTGGGTCTGTAAAGTTGTGATCTTAGGGTGGAATTAACTCGTTCAACTATATTTTGTGTAATCTAGTTATTGAACTTCTCTCCATGCATGGATAAAACATTATAACAACTTCTCTATTCTTCTATCAATGAAATTTTTATGCAGTCCACCTACTCAGATGAGTTCTCTAACACCACCAATGTAGGATCATCCTTGAATTGAAGGATGTCTTTGAAGATGAAGCATTCTTAGATGTTATAACCCATCATTCAATGGAAAGGGATATAGTTTTCCATGTAGTTGTGGTTAACCTCATTGGACTTCATGGGATGTGGTATCTTATTAATTCAATTTTCTATGGTTTTAAGGAAATAATCAGGGACATTTTCATTTTAGAAGGAGTAAACTTCATTCATTCATTACTAGAATCTTGAGTAACCCTTATTTCTCTATGGTACCTACTGGGGTTGATTCTATGATTATATCCATATGATTGGAGGTGATGGGATGTTTGGGATCTTCTTAGGTTTTTTAAAGGTAACTTCTTCTAATTTGGTCGTAATAGAGGTAGATTCTACCTTTGTGTTCCCTTTCCCCTATGCTGAATGCATGATTCGGGATTTATCTCTAGTTCTCTAAATTGAATCTTCCAAATGTTGGGTAGTTTTTGTGAACTCAGGAAACCAGCATAGATATATAATTGGGTAATGTTGTGTCTACAAATCCTCCCTACTATATTCATCATAGATATCATGTACTTTTTTGTTGGAAAATATGGATTCTAAGGTAATCGGTTAATCCCTTTAATCTTTCTAGAAATCAGACACCAACACATTTTTTGTTTATTATAGTTTTTTGGAAACAACTATCAGTTTCCTCATCATGGATATGTACTCTTATAAGAATTGATGATGAAGGTCGTCCCATACTGTAAAATATAATGTTATAAGGATAATGTTCCAAACGAATGTTTCCCCTACCAGATTATGCACAAAACAACTCATCTTGGTTACCTCTTATTGATCTAAAGGGCCCATCATCCTACCGTATCAGGATATAAGTAGATAGAGATTATTTTAAAAGTTTCATGCATCATCAATGGAAGATAAGGCTAAAATAATTAAATTTAGTGTGGTAAACGTGTCATCCACCAATTTATGATATAGTTTCTTATCAGACTACACATATGTGGCTCATTGTTCCATGGTTTCAATACAGCTTTCCACGTATATGATGACTTTGAGAAATTTTTTAGGTGATATTGTTTGATTCACCTCCAATATATAGAGAATGTGTGGTGAATAATGAGGTGGCCCTATTTTCATGTCATGTTGATTCGAAATATATGAAAATATGGAATGATTTCATGGAGAGTGAGTGGTCATTGTCGTAATGGATAGAAGTCACAATCATTTTCAACTTTCTCATTTATATAGACCAACTTCCTAGATGTCAAGCCAGTATGATTATCATATTATACTCTTTGAGGTATATTAGATCATTCCATATGTATGGGAGGAGGTATATTCTCATCTATATTAAGATGATACTCAGTGGAAATGTTTCCCTCGAGTATATCCTTATTTATTTATTTAATAATTTGTATATCATTCTCATATTCTGTCATTCATTCTCCTATGGAAAACAATTGACTATTAGTGGTGGTGGTTGGGATGTTTCCACACATTTTCATTTATCTATGGACGTGTTCTACCATGGAGGTCATCATTTAGTATTTGGAAGTGATAGATTTTGGAGCATCCTCTTGTTCTGGGTGCATGTGGCCTTAGTTGGTGCATCAAAATAACCTTCCATTCTTGGTAAAGTTTCTTTATCATGTCCCTATGAATCAATTTTTCATATCCGCATTGTCTATTTCAATGATAGTGGTGAAATATAACAAGGTTTTTCAATCAATAGTATCTTTCCCATTACTTTCAAAACAACGGAATGATTATTCACATCCTGCATTAGGGGTGTTTAGCGAACTGTTTTCTATATTAGGATGTTTTTTATTACAAAAATGGTAGGGGATGATTGCCTATTCAATATGCTTCTCCCATCCTGAAATATGACTGATGAATTTTAGTTAGTTTTTGGAGGTGATTATTGATTAGGCCCCACATAGTTGAGCCTTTTCTTATGGTGATGGGAATATATGGGATTTCAACTATCGATACATACCTTATAACTGGGAGAGTATTGATTATCTCTATTTTATTGATTATGAAATTTCTCCCATACCAATAGTTTGGGGGCTTACCACTACCATAATTTTTATTGATTGGCCTATTCTTGAGGATGTGATTATTCCCATAGAGGATTTAATGATTCCTATTATGGGAATAGAGATATAAATTCCCCCATTCCAAAGTGATGTGGTTGATCTGGAATATTCACTAATTTCTTAAGGACCCTATCAAGGGATGACTAAATTTGTGATGGAAAATTGGATATAAATTTCCCATACACAGTGGGATGAGGTTTGTTTGGAGCTGCTAACAACATGTCCTAAATCCTTTAAGGAATTAATGATTCGAGAGGTATATGTGATGGTAAAAATTCCCCCAACCTAGTGGGATGGATTTTCTATTTGGCAGTTACAGTGGAATATTATATTGAATCGTTATTAATGTAGTCTAGTTGTCCTTGTGTATGAGTTGGGTGTAACTGTAGACTTTGAAAGGGGTTATTTTCAACCAGATACTTTAAGATTGATTTAATCCTAGGATTCCATATCTGAGATTCATTCATCTAACTTCATGGGGGTCAGTTAAAAGACTTGTAGGATATACTCTTCCACTATTTGGGATGTCTGGGATCCATATATGTGAGGGAGTTCTATTGTTGTGACTCACTTTCTCTCGTATTACCCAGAACCCTAATTTCCCCAGAGGCTATGACATTACATGACGTTTTATTTGAGGTATTTTGTTTTTTTGGAATATATTGAAGTGTAATTAACTATATTTAGACCACCCTCAAATACGTACATATAGAGATTTTATTGAAATCTATTGGAGGAGAGTTAGTGTGATGAGGAGACCAATGATGCATTGGTATTTGTCATGATCATTTTAACATCCCATTACTATTTTTAGGTATTTATAAACCCTCTTGTGTTAAATTATTATTATCTTGAGTGGGAAAATAATGATTCATCATCTATTTTTTTATAAATGAGTTAAAGGAGTTAACTTTAAGTTAACATCTTGGAATATCCAATTGAATATTTTTGGGGTTTGACACTGAGTTGGTGAAATATTTTGAGGCCTGCAATGGCTTGACAAGGACGGAAAAAAAATTATTAATTAGAATTCAATAAACGTGCACTTTTTATTCAAAAAATTTGGAATATCTCTAAAATGGTGCATCGTTTGAGAAATATGAGACCAACGTTTTTTCCGAAATATGGGTTTTACACTATGAGGGGTATAAAATTCCAAGGCACCCAAAATTTGGATGTCTCAATCATGATATAATATTTTTATATATTATTTAATATATTATTTATTTAAAAAATTAAATATCTCCTAAATGGTGTGTTGTATGGGAAATTCAATACCACCAATGGGTCAGAAATGAGGGTTCTACCCTAGATGGGGTATAACATTTTTATGCTTTGGGATTTCAGATTCCTCGATCGCAAAAATATCCCTTATTATTTTAATTAATCATTTATTCCATTTTTTATTAATAAATATTTAATATCTCTTAAGTAGTGCATCATATGAAAAATTAGAGACTAATTTTGGATCTAGAATAGAGTTTTTACACTAATTGGTGCTTAACATTTAGGAGAAATGGTATTTTTATAAGGGTGCTACTTTCTTTTGAAGTTATTTTTTATTTAAATAATTAATATCATTATTTAATTTCATTGTGTTAATATTAATATTCCTTTTTAATGACTATAAAAACATTTTTAATGCTTGGGGATTTTTAAATCGCCATTTTTTCACCATTGTGAATGAATTTAAATTAGCAGCATCCTAATAAATGGAAATGAATGACATCTTCATAACTTTTAGATTTATGTGTTGATTTAAATAGTGTTTTTACTTTAATAGAATGAAAACACTTATTTACTTTATTGAAAGAGCCAATCCCTTTATCGTTCCATGGTGATCATTTTTGTTGAGTCTAGAGAGTTGTGAGACTCCTCTATGCACGATCTGAGTAGTCTCTTCGAGCTAATCGATGTAGTCCTTTAGCAAGGTGTCTACAGTTGTTCCTCATACTACAGACCAGGTGACTTTCACCTTGGTTTATTTAATTTATTTATTTTAATTTATTTATTTTATAATTTACTAAATTCTAAAATAAATAAAAAATATTGTAATTTAAAATAAATGATAAATCCCAGATTAATTAGGTTTAATTTTTAAACAAAATACCAAATGATAATTACAAAAATTATTCAATAATAATTATCAAAATTTGATTTATCAATTGATATTAACCAAATAATAGATGGAAATTATATTAATAATTATCAAAATATAATTTCGTGATATTATAAAAATAATTTTATACAAATCATCATAGTATAATAGTGAAAAAATATTAAAAGATATTTGTAATAATTTATCAAATGATAATTTATTGAATAAAAATTATCTAATGATAAATGCATGATTTTATCAATGAATAGTTTATAGTATTTATAGATGATAATTTCATTGAATTATCAAAGGATAATTATTAAAAATATTCAATGATAATTTTTCTGATGCTACTGAAGGATATTTATAATTAATTATGAAGAGATGATTACGATAATTATTGTATCTTTAAGATAATATTTAGTTTTATTTAACAAAAGATAATTATTTAAAATATTTTAAAATGATAATTGAATTATTAAATGGTATTTTGATATATATATACACACATAAATATATTTATTTGAAAAAACGAATAATTATGAAGAATACCACATTTGTTCTCAAGTTATTTTAGGGATATAATTATCGAATAGGGTTTATAATTATTCTTATAAATATTTCTTGTGGTTCCATGTGTTAACATAAAATGATAATCCATAAATAATCAAAGAGAGATAAAAATATATTCCAATGCTTTTTAAATGCTTTACATGGATGCTAATTTTATATAAACTATTTTATGTAATTTTTTTATTTAAGCCATTGTTTTATAAATATTATATCATTTTTAAATCCTTTTCATATATTTTTTTCCATCATTTGAACTATATAGCATGATATGTTTAATTATGCTTTAAAATGCCAAACATTTTTATCTTTGTAAGATAACATGAAAGCCTTCAGTAGTTATTGAGTTATTTGGACACACTATATAATTACTACAATGTTCTGAAACATACATGCAGCTAGTCACATCATTTAGGTGATGGTGACGAGTCCTCTCGGACTTGTGTCTATAGGACATACATGTACACATATTGTCATGATCACATAGAAATTGTGGATTCCAATATCTAGAAATACTATCATACCTATTTGGAAGATGGCCATGTTTCTCACTTGTTTATTTATATATGAGATATAAATGTATAACAATGATGTAAAACTACTTTACATTCCTCTTTTGAATTTACATAAATTATTTTATGTAACTATTTTATGAAATCCATTGTTTTAAAAATATTCCATCATTTATAAATCCTTTTCTTAAAGTATTGTTCCATCACTTTGAAAATGTATAGAATGTTTTATTGAAATATGATTTTGAATTGGAAAATTTTTTTATCTTTAAAAATTGGAAGATTTTCATTGGATAATCTATATTTGGAATCTATTATGGAATCATAGGTGGCATCCTATTAGGCTTAGGCTCACACCCTGCTTTTTCCTTTTGGTGTTTATAGACATTCACTCTCTAAGATCGAGCAAAGGGAAGGGATATCTTAGAGATGGATCCAGATGTTGAGCTTTGATATTTGTGATTTGTTTCTTTAGGGACCTTGTGGATTTCTTTTCATATTAGTACATTGTTTGTAGTTCATTGGTCTTGTTTATGCCTTGTTTAATTCCGTTACATTACTCCCAGTGGATTTTCTTTTGTTATGCATAGTGTCTTGTTTCTTTTATTTCACATTGTTGGTAGAAAAATCATTCTTTCTTGTATGTTGTGTGATGCCAACTGCTCGTCACCAACCTATGGGGATTAGGAATTCCCTTTGGGACATGTCATGTCTGGCTCGGTTATCGAGTTACCAAGATACCTAGGTTGGTCCATGAAAAAATGTTTTTAGAGGAGGTTGAACTTTTGTCTTGTAGTTATTGTGAATTTATGAAATCTTTTTTTGATTTAAGAGGTAGTTGTGATTGAGTTCCTAGAAATATCTCACTATAATTGACCTTAATTCACTATGGGATTTTTGGAAAATGCCTCTTGTAATTTTCATCTAGTCTTTTCCCTACTATGATTTTAATAGTGTTAGATCCAAATATTTTTAGTTCTAAATGTTGAGAAAAAATATCTCTCATTACTTATTATGAGTGCTAATCTAATGTCTTCAATGTCGTATGTTGATGTTGTGTAACACCATGACTTTGATAAGACTTGTGAATCCTATTGTGGATCTGAATCTAGTTGAGGTGATCATGATTAATGTCCAAGCCTTGGGGCCGACACCACCACCAGTTCCTGTTCACGATCTGTTAATGGATCCTCAGGGGCATGCTCCTCGAAATCATTCTTTAGAGTTCATACACCATAATCCCTTTTATATTGTACTAGTGTGGTCGGTATAGGTATTTAAAGAGGGTATGCTTTGAGGTACCCAAGAACTGTGGCTTCAATAGAAATTTAGAGAACTTGCATATGTTCCGCCATAACTTTTCCACTCCGTGAAGTAGAACCATATCATCAACACCTCCAAAAAAATTAGGGAAATAAAATGCATCACATAAAAAAGTGTTATATCCATAGGATTCTAGAATAAAGCTTCTTCAGATAGTGGAAGAGTCTTTATAGGAAGATGATACCTGTCCAGTGACCGTGTTAAATATAATTACAATATCTTCATCTTTTGTAACTTCCCCATTTGATACAAATGCATCTCACATGATTTTTTCAATGTGTATCTTTAATTTTTCTAATATTCCTATGGATTTTTTATCTTGAGAAATGGATATTAATATACCCCTTTTTATGAAAAGATAATAGGGTCTTAATAGTGCCTCTTCTGTCTCCTCTCTTTCAGATTTCACGCTTTCTTGGAGTTTTCTGGTTCTCTACATGGAATCTCTTGTCATCTTATTCAGGATAGATCAACTCATTGCCAATAAATCCCAGATTGATTATTATCTTCAATAGGTCTACAAGGTTGACCGGAGTCATACCTTCTTATCTAGAGTTTGGAAATGTGATGTCAATGATTTCTTATGATCAGGATCGAGATTAAATGAGTCAAGATCTCCATCCAGTCATCATTGAGTTTCCTGATGTGTTTCTTTCTGAATTATCTGGTTTCCTACTTGTAAGGGTGGTTGTGTTTTCTATTGACTTAACGATCGGTACTCAAAATTTTATATTCTATTATTCCACATGAATCTATTTGAACTAAAATATTTGAAGTCCCAATTGGATTCTTTTCATTAGGATATGCTTCACTCTTGTGTTCTCATCATTGGCGGGTATTGGGATGATTATTTAGGGCTTGTTGAGGTTTTTTATAATAGTTAGAAATTCGTGATTAGAATGGTTCCTTTTGAGGAACTGTATGGATGTCCTTATAAATCATTGTTGTGTTGGTGGAAGATTTATGAAGGTTCTATGTGTAGACCGAGTTATGATTAAGTGATGAAAACAAAGAATTAGTTGACTCATGATCGAATGTTAACAGCATGGCATTGATACAAGTCTTATTCTGATTGTCGACTTAGTCCTCTAGAATATTTAGTTGCTCACTAGGTATTAATGAAGTATTCATCATGGTTGTGTCATCGACGACGTGGGTGGCAATGGAAGTTTACTCCATGTTTTTGGGGACCTTTTGAGGTTGTTGATTAGGTGGGGAAGTTTCATATCATTTTTAACTACCACCAAAAATGACATCGATACATAATGTGTTTCATGTATCTCAACTTGAAAGTTTTTATCTATCCATTTCATGTTCTGTGATAGCATGATCTGGATGTGGAACCTAGTTTATGTGTGAGGGAACATCTAGTTAGAGTTGTTGATTCTGATACCCAGATACTTCATGGGAGGACGATACCTCTAATATTTGTGTTATGGCATGATGGTTCTATTTCTCATGAGACATGGGAGAGAGAGGCACTGATGCTAGAGTAGTGGCATTTTCTTATTGACATGGAGGCTTCTTCGTAGGCTTTTGGGGGACAAAAAGATTATATGGTGGGGTGGTTGTAACATCCCATTCTTATTTTTAGGTATTGATAAACCCTCTTGTGTTAAATTATTAATATATTAAATGGGAAAATAATGATTTATTATCAAATTTTTGATATATTTCTTAAAGGACTTAACTATCAGTAAACATATTTAAATTTTAAATTGAATATTTTTAGTGTTTTACACTAAGTTGATGTAAGATTTTTAGGCCCTCAAAGGCTCAATGAAGACTGAATAAAATTGTTAAATAAAATAAATTCAGTGAACACTTTTTATTAATAATAATTGAATAACTCCAAAAAGGGGAGTTATTAGAGAAATATGAGACCATTATTATGTATGAAGAATGGGGTTTACCCAGGGAGGGGCATGATATTCGATGGTTCTGTACATTTGGATGTCTCACTTTTGAGACAATGTTATTAAATAATATTTAATATATTATTTAACAAAAATAACTAAATTTCTCTTAAATGGTGCATCGTATAAGAAATATGAGACCACCAATTGATATGAAATTAAGTGTTTACCCTAGATTGGGTTTGAATTTTTAATCATCGGGCGTTTAGACACCTAACTCACAAAAATAACCTTTTTAGTTTAATTATTTATTTATTCTGTTTATTAATTAATAATTAATTAATAATTATTAAATAGTGCATCGTATGAAAAATATGAGACCATTGTTGTGTCTGAAATTGATTTTCTACCCTAAGAAGGTCTTAACATTCACGAGCAGTAGTCGTTTTCTCGGGGTGCAATTTTCTTTTGAAGTTATTTGTTTTTTTAATTAAATAATTAATATCACCATTTTCTTTAACTGGGTTACTATTCATCTTCCTGGTCAATAGCTGGAATGCCATTTTTAATGCTTGAGGATTTTCAAAGCTCTATTTTAGCACCATTTTGAAAGAAATTAAATTAGTGACAACCTAATAAATGGAAATCAATGACTTCATCGTAACTTTTAGATTGAATAGATGGATTCAATAGGGGATTTGGTTTTATCAAATAAAAACATGTTTTATGTTTTCTTGAAATATCTGAATCCTTCAGGGTTCCATGTTGTCATTTTTTTCAAGTCTAATGAGTTGTGATACTCCTCTACCCATGATCCGAGCAGTCTCTTTGAGCTGGTCGGTGTAGTAATTTAGCTAGGATTCGACGGTGGTTCCTCTGGCTACCCACCAAGTGAGTTTCACCTTGGATTATTTAATTTATTTATTTCCATTATTTGTATTCATAATTTCCAAAATTTTAAAAAAAATAGTGTAATTTAAAATAAATGATAACACCTAGATTTATTAGAGTTAATTCTTAAAAAAATTATCAAATGATAATTACCCAACTTATTCAATGGTGATTATCAAAAATATATTTGTTAACTAATAGAACCCAAATAATTAATGAAGTTCTATAAATAACTATAAAAATATAATTTTTTTCAGATTATCAAAGATATGTTTATACAAATTTTCATAGGGTAACTGTGAAAATTTGTTAAAAGGTAATTGCAATAATTTTTCAGAAGATAATTTATCAAATAAAAATAATCTAATGATAAATGCATTATTTTAACAAGGGATAGTTTAGATAATTGCTTGATGAAAATTTAATTGAATTATAAATGGATAATTATTAATATTATCAGGGGAAATTTTTTTCCAAATTTACTAAAGGATAATTATAAATAATTATGAATATATTATTACAATAATTTATTGTAACAGCAAGACAATATTTTATTTGATTTTTCGAAATATAATTATTTAAAATAGTTAAAAATTATAATTACATAATATAATGGTATTTTGATATATATATACACACATAAATATATATATTTAAAATAATATTAATTATGTGGAATACCACGTCTGTTCTCAAGATATTTTAGTGATATAAATATCGAAAGAGGATTATATTTGTTCTAATGGATATATATTTTCATTTCATGTGTTAACAAAAAACAATAATCCTGACATTATCCAGGATAGAGAAATGTAATCGCATGTAATATTTTACATCCTTATAAAATAAAATAAATGTTTTGGGTCTAGGAACCATGGATGAACATCAAAAATTTATGTGTCGATGCTTACAATAATAATGTCATGAGGAGGTGTATTAAACCACACTGGGTAGATTATCATTGCTGCTAACATCAGTGACCTTGATGTTGGTGGTTCTTTCACAATGCCTTATTTATATTACCCTTAATTTTTTTGTTTAAGTTTCCATTGTTTTAATTCAAATAATTTTTTTAAATATGGATCTTTTAGCTTTTAATTTATTTTTTTGGAAAACCCCAATTCCAACGAATTGAGGTTTTTTTTTCAGAAAAATGGGTTTTTGGCATGGGAATTTGGTTAATTTAAATTGTTTAATTTAAATTGTGGATTGATGGAAACAATATCTATTAAATTGTTGGAAAATAATTTTGAAATTGATGGAATTGTTTTTTAATGGATTTAAAACTTGTGAAAATGGTTTAAAATGTTTAGATATAAACCTAGTGGTTTTATCTTTTAAAGAAGAACGTTTTTTATTAATCCTTGTTTTGGTTTTAAATTGAAAATTGGAATTTAAATAGAATAATGGGATTAATTTCATTTTATGTTGTCAAAAAATAATTTTCACATAATTGATTGAGTAATATCACATGCAATAATTAAGTAGTTTGTGATTTATTTGGACACACTCTACCTTACTACAACATTCTAAAACATACATGCAGCAGGTCAAATACACTAGGAGATGGTGATGACCCATCTCTCACTAGTGTCCAAATGAAGTATGTGTACACATATTGTTGTGATCACATAGAGAGTAAAGATTCCTATAGCTGGATATACTATTGTACTTATTTTCTAGATGACCATGTTTCTCACTTGCTTATTTATATATGATATATAAATATAGGACAATGTTGAAAAACAGCTTTATATTCCTCTACTAAATTTACATAAACTATTCTATGAAGCTATTTTATTTGATCCATTGTTTTGAAAATAATCCATCATTAGTAAATCCTTTTCCTAAAGTATGTTTCCATCATATTGAAAATGTATTGCATGTTTTGTTAAAATATAATTTTGAATTTCCAAACTTGTTTATAGTTAAAAACTGAAAGATTTTCCATGGATAACATATATTATTCATCTATTATGGAATATTTGGTGGTGTCTTATAAGACATAGGCACACACCATACATTTTCCTTCGCGTGTTTTTATTCCTTCTTATTCCTCATTCGAGCAAAGGGAAGGGATCTATTAGAGGTGGATCCAGTTGTTGAGCTTTGGTCTTGGTGAGTTGCATCACTAGGGACCTTTGGGTTGTTTTGCCATTTTAGTACTTTGGTAGTAGTGATTTGGGATGGTTTATGCCTTTTTGACTTATGGTACATTACTCCCTATGGTGTTTCTTTTTTTATGTATATTGTATCTTTTCTTTTCTTTTGTATTCTTAGTGCAAAAAAATTATTCCCACTTTCATGTTGTGTGATGTCAGGTGCTAGTCTCTGACCTGTGGGGATCGAGAACACCCTTCAGGCTATGTCATGGTTGACTCAGTTATCAATTTACCAGGGTACCCAAGTTGGTTCATAAAACTCCTTCATTCCATGGTTCCATTCTATGGATAAATCAGATATATATTACCGAAGACATTGTGTATTGATGAAATGAAGGTGATACTCATAATATTGATTGGGGGGATATCTATCCTTCAATCTCTATTGGGTATTGAACATTTTTTCTAATAGATAAGGCATGTAATCATTATCTAGCTCATCTAGGATCACATTTTTATAAGTGGGAAGTGGCCATAACAAGATGGGCTTGTTCTTTTTGGCTAACACTCACCATATGTCAATTTATACTTCCTATTCATCAAACATACATGCATATATCTGATCTGGTCATAGAAGGTTCCTTTTCGAGTGACATACTAATTTGAGTGGAGTGTTTCTAGATGTTGATTAGTAACTACATTTGGTTGACCCCAATTTTTTGATAACCTCCCAATTTGAAGGTATCAGAATTTTAAAAACCTCTCTATATTGAGGTCATTTAGGAAGGGGAGTATTTTTTGTCCATGGGAGATATCGCAGTTGAGAGGTTGACCATGGTGGATGCCCGTAGTTCTTTCTTTATGATCCATCTCCACACTACCATGAGTTGAATGATCATCTTAATGGCCATCTTCTACATAGGTTATAGTGTTGAGAAAACCTAGGCGTGTTGTGAAAATGTCTCAACAAAACCTCAAGTGCATTGGAATTGAGAAGATTAGGGATATTATTTTCATTCAACATCTTGACTATAGTAATCCGACCTAGATTCTAAAATTTTATAGATATTTAATCATTATTTGTGATGGTATTTTGACCTTTTTATTACATTATGTTGTTGTGGGATAATGTGAGTTCTATGATTAAGCTGATGGAATATGATAATGATCATATTTACTATTGGGATGAATATGATCCTTTCATGAGGTACCTTTCATTCTCACATGGTAATAATAGATCAAAACAAGAGAATGATCCCAATCTTGAGCATTTGGAATATGTTTCTTTTCATTTATGATATGGATATAGTCCAACCATGAGGCATTGATCGTTGTCACATGGTGAGCCACGACTATAGTTGAAATATGATCCTTGTCCGAATATGAATTCCCTATCGGAATATACTGAATGACATCTAGAATGTTGTAAGGGATTTGAGGATCCTCTTGTAAAGCCTTGTAAGTATGATGGTGAATTCATTCCTCAAGGGAAGTAGGGATATGAGCCTTACATCTGTGATCTTCCAGAATATTCCAAAAACATTCACTGTAATGTATACGAGAAATTCCTAAGGTATTCTCCATTATCACATGTTGATCCTTGACTATAACTAGGATATAGTCTTGACCCTAATATTTTAGGGTATTTCTTGGTATTTTTCGATAGGAATATATGTAGTTTCAGAGGTAGGTGGCCCTCTAACATTGTGTTACCATCTATAATGGCGATATGAGCCTGATCCGGGATCTTTTGAGTATTACTCGTTATTTTTCAACCAGAATGTACCCATATCCCAAGGCATGTTATGTTCTCACATGGTGAGACCCAGTTGGAATGGTAATAAAATCACATTCTGATTCTTCATCTTTAACAAGAATAAGCAAATAAATCTACTGGATGGGATCAAGAATGTTCATTTTCTTTTGAGAAACCCCATGTTCATTATGATATGAGTATTTCCCTTTATCTAGGTATATGATATGCACAAGTATTTGAATATGTACTAGTTGTGGAATATGTCGGCAGATTTCTTCAGTTGTTTCTTAAATGTAATGGAATTTTATGAAAGAGTGTGTAGGGATATGAGCCTGAAATTTTTTTATCTCCAACATACACTAGAAGATATCTTAAATTGAGGGGTGATAGCATCCCACATATATCATCATTGTGAAAAAAGGATATGAGGATGTACATCAATCTGGGGGTAGAGATATGTGCCTCCCCAATGCTCACTCTAGAAATATGCATGTAGACTTGTTCTGAGTGAGAAAGGATATATACATGATCACTGGATATTTCCAGAATATTCTGCTATACATTGTAAATAATAATGTGGATATGATGAAAATCATGATTATCCATAGACTTTTGTACAATAAGATTCTATCTTATTGATCATGCATGGGTCTTAGAAGTGGAATTGTGATGGGTGGTACACTCTGTAGGTGACTAATGGGAATTTTTGGGATGGAAATAGCAATGATGGTTGACTGTAGCCCTCTTAAGTACCCCTTAAACCATAATTGAGTTGTAATGTTCTACATGATCCACATTCATCAGAAACTTATGGTGGTGATTGTCAATCTAGGAGGATAAACTTCTTAATTAGTTGTATGTGGAAATGAGGGCAGCTAGATTTTTTGTAGATTTATTTGGATGGTTCAAAATCATTAGTTTTAGTGCATAAATACCCTTTGGGGAAACCTAAATGGTCGATATTGTACCATTATGATGGTATTCCTAGAACAATGAATCCTCCACCCTACACTGAACATGATAGGTGGGAGAGGTCACTCTGAAGCCCGCGGGGCTTATAGTTGAAGAAAATTTTCCAGAACAGCCATATAATGAAGACATATCGGGTTAGTTTATTGTTTGTGAGAGTTTTTTATGTACTCTCAAATAAAATTAGAAACAAGTTCACCAATCATTGCACCATTTTACACATGATATGTTCTCAGTCATATATGTATAGGTAAAACAATGGTCATTTTATTCTCGATCTGACCATTATGCCTATGTGGAATTTTCAATGAGATGATGGGCATATTTCATGTATTCCATGGTTATAGAGGATCAACACTATGATAAATGACAAATTCAACTAATCATCTTTCCAATTGACAAATTAACATCAAGTTCACCATTTTTTCAATATAATGAAAAAATGGCCTTATGTAAAATAAGCTGATCATTTTATTATTTAAGAGATTCACATTGGGTTCAAATTTTTTGTATCATGTAGTTTTCTCATATAAGGAACCACCCATGTGATGGGACATAAATGGTACACTAAGAACTGGGGAGTCTATATTTTTTATCATATAATTTAGATGTTAAGTGAAATGATTTATTGTCCATTTAATCACATTTATTTCATTGGAAATACAGTGATGGCTAGACATAATGGGTTTAATGTGGTGTGGGTTCAATATATTTGTAAAATAATAAAATTTGGGATTACAATTAATTTATCCCTAACCGAAAATCCCAATGGATCTCACATCCATGACTTAGTATAGACCTAATTTCCAATGTTAGGTGGTCCTTTGGGGTTACATAACCAATGATCCTTATGATCTCACATTGGTCAAGAAGTTGGTAGTTTAGACTCATCACACCCTTGGGGTGATTATTTTCTACTATGAAACTCTATTATAGACTTCAGATGTGTTCAAGAATCTCTTCTTAGTCCCCATAATGGAAAGGTTACCAAAAACATTGATATTAGGTTAATTCAGTTTATATTGATTCTAGGGGGGATCTAATTTGTGAATCAATCAGTGCGTATATGAGCTTCTTCATCCATTTCCCATTGCTGGGTAGCTGCTAATATGTTGAACGTATATAACCAAGAACTTCAAGGTTTTTTCCAAGTAAGTGGTTAATATTTCATGGATGGGATTGCTCCATTATGTGGCATCATACATATCCTTGTTATTGGAGAAACCAAAAACTATAGAGTTCATTAAATCCATGTAGTTCAACTTTATAAGGAATGTTTATATTTTAATGCACTTAGGAAATATGTATTGAGATCAAACTTCAAGGAGGCATCCTAAATATCTTGGTTCTAGAAAGAATAATATTTCTCATAGTTTAACCATAGACATGGTACTTTACCATGGTAAATACCATTTTCTAGTGATAAGTTATATCATTCCTTCAATCTAGCCTTACACACTAAGGTTTTCTAGGATGGTATAGAATCATGATGAAATGACATGATCATTTAAACTCCTTAAGCCCAGGTGGACTAGGATTAATGTGAAAATAAGGTACACAAAGAAGTCAGCCACATTTCATATGTAAGTAGGGATTGCATTCTAGGATAAACCATTGGATTCTTAATATAAGTCTTAATCCTTTTTAAAGCTTCCTACATGTCTTAGTTATGGTAGACATAAGTTTCATCATAGTATAGTTGACTTTTGAATCCACTGGTTGATGAGAGAGTATGATCATGCCATGTAAGATATTAGGTACATATGGTTTTAATATATAATACATGGTGGGACATGTACTAAATTGGATTCCCATTTAAACTCAAGCCTTTTGTATAATGTCCTATGTATCATTGGTATCGATGGAATAAAAATCCTTGTAGTTAAATAGGTTGGGGATTACACACAGTGGTTACCCATATTAGTGGTACATATAATATTTTGCTGCTGATTGGGGAATACACATTGAGTTATCCCTTATATGAGGGAAATATCATATTATGCTACTTCCTAGGGCTTAGAAAAGTGTTTTCTTGTATATTGATATAGGCTTGTAAAATAAATGACAAGATCATTTCTAAATTTTAATCCCATGTGAGTAGTGCCTGGTGTGATAAATAATTTATATAAAATAATGATTCACACTACTTATGGATATAGGACATATATACTGGGACAACCCTTTGTAGATTTTATAATGAGCTTAGTTCTTAAGAAGGAATCCTATGTTTCCTGGTAATGGTTTGAATCATATTTCTCATAGTTCATTTAGTTAGGGATTATTCACTAAGTCCAACTTATATATGTTGCAAAATTTTAGTATGTTCAAGGCCTCCATTTTTCCTATATATTTTTCCATCTAATATAAATTTATTTTCACCTAACATGCCTTGATTTTCTACTAGAAATTTCAGATAAGATCATCCTGAAATAACCAAACACATTAGTATGATCTAGTTTACTTATCCAAGGGACTTAACATAATATGGATTGAATGTTTAAGGTTTGTTTTATGATTATATATGACATGTCAGGAGAACATTGTAATAAAAATTATGTTTATCCTAGAATCATTGTCATGATCTCTATTGATATGCTTGAAGGATATCGCATGATCCACCTAATCTGCCATGGTGTCATCACTAATACTGGATAAAATGAATTGATGGTGTTGTGAGAGTCACTGTGGCATATTGCGAGGGTGATGCATCTCCTAGAAATCATTTTCTAGTGTCATCTTGAAAATCATATAACGTTTTCAGTGGATGTCGTAGGATTTGTCTAGAATGTCAAAAGGACATCAAAAATTCTTGTTGTCTTTCCTTAAGGTCATCTTGAGATCTAGTGGACATATCTTAATTCCATCATGAGACATATATGACATGCAATGATTTTGTTATATGATCTGGGTGACATGTTTGGAGGGTATGGTCTAGATTGTGAGTCAGGAGGTTTAATGGGACAGGAGTGACATTCCTTGAGGGAGCCGTGTGACTGTCTTTGATATGTCAAGGAGAAATTTTCGGAACCAATTAGTAATCTAAAAGTGTGTCACTGTGTCTGGGAGACATGTTTGGGTGTTGTCACCTAACCTAGGTGGTTTATGAGAATCATATGAAGATTAAATTATATGATCTTCAAATATATCACCCAAAATATTATTCTTATTCCCAACCTTTTAACAAATACATCAAATATTTTTTTAGGAATAGAATTTTTATGTATCGTGTGACTGATTAGGTATACAGGATGTCTTTCTCATAACCCACCTTATGTACTACTCATGTTCAATGATTTATCATAGGAAGTTCATAGGCACGTTGCATGATCTTCTTAGGTGGTTCCATAGATTTTACCTACAAAAAAAATTTCTGATCACGATATTAGACACTCTATCAAATATGCTATTATTCATGAGTGTGTTGATTCAAGGATCCAAGAATACATTTTTCTATTCTAATGTGGTGTATCTATAGGCCCCACCACCCATATTATTCTCTCCATTCCATGGTGTGTATCCTAAAAATTTGGGACAGAGTTGATGGAGGGCTTGGTATCATGAATTTATAGGGATCTTATCATAGTACATCCTAGTGGAATCACATGATTTATAGTGAAAAAAAGAACTAAATTTTCTAATTTTAAGGATTATATCTGATGAATTGGGTCTTACCTAGTCATGTGGACATTACAATGTGATTTTATTATGTCTGGCTGACATTTTCAAGGGATGTCATGAAATCAGGATTCCTTTTGAAAGGATTTCATGTTGTATTTGATGCCTTGTTTGAGACAATCTATGAGGAAATATAGGATTTTCATGGGGTCTATCATGATATGAGGACATCATGAAATAGTGATTTTGTGAGTTTTGCAGAGTTCAAAAGCATGTTACATGGATTTTACAACCACAAGAGGATCTCAACTTTTTCCTACTTTTTTATTTGTTTATTTTTCATGGTCTGGGGTCTCATGAGTTTTCCCAAATGGTGTAAAATAAAATCACAATTTTCATTAGTGATGTTTTTCATGACCAATAAATGTTTTAATGGTTATGGGTGAGTATTATAATGGAAAAAGCATTCTATTTTTATTCTGTGATGAAGGGGAAGTGCATGACCACTTGGACATGTTTTAATCCATTCGAGTGATATGGGTGGTATGAGAACGTCTCATGCATGACCTAGAGGAAATGCCACCATGGATTCAATAGTGTCTCATGAGCTACATGGGCGAGTCATCTGAGTTTTATAATCACAAAAGGCTCCCATATTTTCCCACTTATTTATATCATTTATTTTTAAAAGTCTTGAGGATCTCATGAACATGGATTTGTTTTTTATAATACAATAACTTTCTACATCTATGAAGCATCTTGTGTCCAAATAACGTTCATTTGATGATGTGAGAGCATTTAATGGAAAACCCCTTTTTTCTTTCGGGATGGAGGGGGAGTGCATGTCCTCTTAGACATGTCTGAGACCCTTCACATATCGAGGGTGACATGCCAAAGGGAGTTTTCAAAATATGGAATACATGTCACTAGTGTTCCTCAGTATCTCACAAGCTACAAGGGTTTGCAAAGAGTTTTCAGACCATAATAGGATACATCCTTTTGGATATTTCTTCATTATTTTCCATATTTTTTGAATAGGTGGTCACGCGTCCCCTGGTCGACAAGTCTTGTGACCTGGTGGAGAATTTATGCATGCCACTATATGATTAGAAAATTCCTTGGTCACCTTTGTGGTAGTAAAATAACTCATCCAAGGTTCTCTGTGAGATCTATTTTTTTTTATGTTTTATTCATGATCAATTACATGACCTTATGAATATCCTAACATCATGTTTCTTCTGGTGGTTCATGCGATCTGCATGATTTTTTTCACCATATTATTATTTTTCTTTACTGAGGAAATAAAACTCATATTCATGTATTTATTACCTTTTGGGTTTTATGATGTTCATTTGGTGGGAATCAACTGACATACATTTTGAAAGAATCCTCAGACATCACTACCTAGTCAAACCCTTTACCAACCTTTTATTAAAGGATTGCACAACACATTCTACTTCATTATAAGGAAATGACCAATCACATGGTAAAAAAACAAATTTATTAAATTTAACATCATCTATTATTAATAAAAATAAATTATTATTTATTAAATATTGTATAGAATATATACATCCATAAGAATATCATCATGAATTTACATTTAATTGAAAATAGTTTTCTTTGAGGACATCCCTCAAACCTCACATTCGACTTACCGAATAAAGATGGGTAAATTCTCTTTAACATTAACTATTTTTCAAGCCATTTTATTTCTTCTAACATTATTGGTTTGGAGACCATCATAATCTATAAGAATTTATAATTCATGCTAAAAATGTTTTGATTTATCTCAAGATAATATCATTGTTTAGAATCATCTAAATTCCATTCAAAATCACCATGTTAGATATCCCACAAGAGGTTCTTATGTGAGATATAAAAACATAAAAAAATTCAAATGTAACAACAACAAAAGAGTTTCACAATTATCTTTTCAAAAAAAACACATTAATATATTTTGGATGAATTTCATTCTTATGGAAGTCAATAAAATGATCAGATTTAAACAAATACTTTGAAAATATCAAGATGGAAAGAATCATACTCACAAGCAGCTAGTCCAAAGTCCTAGGATTCATATATTTGGGTATTAAATTCTTCATCAACTATTTAAATTTATTCACATGCATTATGTTGATGGACAAAATCCTATTTGATGACTTCTAAATAATTATTGGTTCCTTTATTTCTATCTTCCATAATTCCAAATTCAATATGAAATATGGTTTTATTTCAATTAATCCAACATCAAAATGTTTTTAGATCAGATATTCCACCATATTTAACTTGTATAATCCAATTAAATACCAATAAAATTTGTACATCAAGTCCCTATAATCTTAAAATTTTATTATTATGATAAAATTAATCCTCCAATAAATTGTAAAATGTTAAATTTTACTATAATTTTTTTATCCAATTAAATATGTTCATTGAATATAATTTATCCAATCATTAATAACCCATTTGATGGAATCTAACATGAATACTTCAAAAATAAATATTATGGTTTCACTAGATTTGAACTCATTTCATGATGTAGAATACATTCCCTTAATGTACCACCAGCAAGATGTCACCCCAAGAGCCTAATATACAAGTAAATAAGAAATTTATGATCCATACTCACAATACTATGGAAAAAAATAAAATAAAACACTGACAAACTAAAAAAATATAATTAAAATTAAATTTCACAACCCATCCCAAAGGGTCCTATGTTGTGACTACCCCAAGACCACCTCTGATATGATAGGTACTAGTGACTAGCATCGAGTAGGCATATCCCATAAATGGGAGGAATTATCTTAAGTACCTTTAAACATGAACACATATACTACCCCAAAATTATGAAATGCAAAAACACTAAGTTAACCATGCCTGAATACACTAATATCCCAACCACAGAGTATGATTGTAGGAAACTGTAAAGAAAATAGGGCCAGAATTCAAGCCCACCAAATGAAATAATCTGAAAACTGAATGTACATGTTCCTAAAACTCATCCTCAAAAAACCCTACCTGAAGGGTCGGTGTATGATAGTGTTTTGAATCTATAGGAGTATACCCTTTCTGTCATATCTCTCTAAGAACCAACTAGTCTTGGTCCACCTAGACCTATATCAATGTGTCGATCTTCTGCACAAGACAAGACACATGTAGGTGAAGCATGTGTAGAGGTGAGTAAAAAAATACTCAGTTGGACATCCTAAACCCACAAATTAATACCACTAAGAATTAAATGAATTATACCAAAAAGTAAATACATTGAAGTATAGTCATATTACATAGGTATTTCTTACATCATACATTATAATAATTTAATTATATGCTCAATCCATTGTGGTATACCTTCTCAATGAGATACACAATATATATAAGACACACGGTCTCAGTAAGACACACAGTCTTGGTATGATACAGAGTCCTAGTAAGACCCATAGTCTCAATAATACACAAAGTCATAGTTAGACACACATTATCAGTATGAAGCATGATATCATTCAAACACACAGTATCAGTAAGACACTTAGACTTGGTGAGACACACAATTTCTATGTCACATAGCATCTTGGTCACATAGTTTCTAGGTCACATAGATTCTATTTCACATAACTTCTATGTCACAAAACTTCTATGTCACACAACTTCTATGTCATATTAATCCACAAGATTCTTCTCATAGTGTGCTTGCTCTGGGAGAACCTACTACTCAATCCATTATTATGTATGAAAACTTCAATAAAAATCACTTAGATTGTCTCAAAAGGATGGACTCTTCTCAACAGTCCCAATTTCATAAATGGTTCATCAAACTGACATATGGTTTGAACATTATGGAATTTTTTTAAAAGGGTCTGACATGAGTTCGGTCTGGGTCCGACCCGAACTACTGGACCTCGTCCAACTCACTGGCCGACATGGTTCAGTCGGCCCAACCTGATGTGATCTGATCCAACCTGAATAGGATTTGATAGAACCGGCTTGACATGCTCGGATCTTCCCACTGGATTGATCTAGATTTTCCTAATGGACCTCTACACAGCTCCCCTAGTCTATCCTGCACTACAGGACAATTTTTTGTGCTGCACGTGCTCTGACCCTGACTATATGCCTCTCTTCTACCAAGCGGCTAAGCTGCAGGCGCGGGCTCATCTGATGAGGTGATGATCCACGTTCCACCAAGCTATCGTGTCTGTGGCAACCCAACACCACATCCCATGCTCAACACTGTGTCCACCTTCTATGAAATGTTACCCCTACCATGTTCCATCTTCCACAGGCCACGTCGCCAGTGGCCTCACCCTACCGGCTCACCGACTTCCTGGATCGGCCAGCTGGACCCGCACCGCCTTTTCTAAACCAGCCATAGCCACTACCTTTTGATTCCACCTTGCACATTTTTGCGTCGTTGTCCTATCCAAATGCCACTACACTTACATTTAATCCTATGTTGTGTCGTCGCGGGTTTGGATCCCCAATCTTGGATCGTTGTGTTATGAATCGGGGGTGCAACGGTCAATCGTTTGCATAGGGGTTTCAAAGGTGGGGGGAGATGAAGAACACACGAAGAATGTGAGATATTGATGGGATAGAATAAATAAAAATAAAAACCCAAATAAAGGATTTTGTCCCCTATTCATGTCAACCTAAACTCATTCTTATTAGGAGGAAGAAAGAATAATGATATAAATCATGTACATCTATCTCTCATTTAAATCCCCACAAGCGTAGTACCCATCCCCCAAGTGATCGAACCGAGGATCAACCAGTTCATGGCTTGGTCCGCATTATTTTTCAAATTTATGAATGGGGAATGGTTCACCGAAAAATAACACATAACCTCAAGTTTGGATTTTTTGTTGACAAAGGGAAAAGTTGTGTCGTTGTTCATTGATCCGTTGAACATCGATCCAAGTCCCAATCTCCTATTAATCATCTTCATCGAGAGAACTTCCTTATCCATGTCTGAAGGGAATTATAGGGTTGTGGAGATAACCCTATATTCCTAAAAAACTCTAACATAAATTAATAGCGTCACTACATCGAAATAAAAAAAATATTAAATATTTTAGTACCGATATGTCCAAAAACTAACATTCACAGTCAACCCATGCATGTCGATATTAGGCCCCACCTAAGGTAAAGTTAATATTCTGAAGGAAATAGTTTCCTCAGATTTCTAATCTAGGAACTTTTTTAGATGTTATTACCATTTTAATGAAAAACTTCCCCCTTGCTTTATTAAAAACTGGACATTTTCAACGACTTGTTTCGGGCACACTAGGCCTCAGAATCACATGTTGTCTCATTGCATTATCTAATAATTTTATAAATTAAATTATTAAAATAAAACTGAATAAAATAAAAGTAATTACATTCTACTCAAATTTTGGTTGTATTTATTTAATATCCCAAAAAAAGGATACTCAACAAAAATATGAGGTTACAAAGCACAAATCTGAGCCTCCCTCTCCCATGTGCTCTCTTAGAGATTCTAATGCTACCACCAAATATGAACCAAATGAATCGACCACCCACGTAGCATCCTCGCCAGTCGATCATCACTCTCCATTATGTACTCCACAAAAGTCGCCCCATTATCAATTCATAGCTCACCCCATTCGATGACGTGTGGTGGAACATGCATGTACCTCCTTATCTATGACATATAGAATATATCATATACCAGATGAAACTATAGGGGTTGATCTTGGAGTTACTCTACTTCTCTAACTCTACACAGAATCTGAAAAGGGATAATGAACCTCTAGGTAGCTTTTCACCCTGTCAAAATCTACATATCCTGCATCAAGGAGAGACATGGAGAAACCCATGGTCTTACTCCTTGAACTCCAAAGGCCTTTGTCATAGGTCAACATAACATTTCTTACAGATCTCAATAGTCTCCATATACTTCTAGATGACCTGCACCTTTTCTATAGTCACATACACCAACTCTGGGCCCATTAGTGATGAATCTCCTAGGTCTGTCTAGAAAAGTAGTTACCTACATGGTCACCCATACAAGGCTCAAAATGTGCCATTATAATGGTGTATTGATAGGTTTTTCTCTATGAAAAATCCAGTAGAGGTAGGTGATACTCCCAACTACAGGAAAATTCTAGGATGCAAGCATGAAGAATGTCCCCTAGAACCTGAATGGTTCGCTCAGTCTCGTCATTTTTATATGGGTGAAAAGTCATGATCAAATGCAGGTGAGACCCAAATATTTCTATAATCCCTTCCAAAATAGGGATGTGAAACAATCATCATGATTTTAAATGATAATCGATGGTACTCCTAGGAGGCGAATTATCTCATGCTCATTGAGGTGTCCCAAGATCTCTACTGAACCCTACTATTTGATAGGTAAGAAGTGGTCCGACATGGTTATACTATCAATGATTAACTAGATGGAATCATGTACCTTATATGTGTGTGATAAACCCATCACTAAGTCTATTGATATCTCATCCCACTCCCACTATGTCACCTCAAGGGGCTAGGTCAAGTCCACTAGAACCTGGTGCTCAGCCTTCACATACTGACAAGTGAGGCATTTAGAAATAAACTATTCCACTGTCATCTTCATCCACAGCCACCAGAACTAAGGTTTAAGGTCTTGGTACATCTTCACAACACCTGTATGTACCACCAAAGTGGATGTATGGAACTCCCTCAAGACATCCTCCCATAATTCCCATGGTACCACTGTGCGTACTCTGAAAAGAAAGACATGCTCCCCAGCTTTCAAATTTCTTTCAAGGGAATTCCATGTAGATATCTGAGTGCCTAAGGCATCACTTTAGGCATCCCTAAGTTTTCCTCTCTGAATCACTATAAGAGTATATGGGTGAAAAATATTAATTGGAGGTAGGTTTTTCCATCTCCATCCACAAAGTATTTCTACAGCGGGACCAACTGCTCTGATTCCTCACTCAACATCTGCAACAAGGATCTTCTACTGAGGGAATATTCTACCATGTTCCCCTTCCAATGAGTAAAGAAAATCTCAAAGTTATATTCCTAGTTGAAATCTAGACATCAACACTTTCTCATGATTATATCCTTCTAAGAGAAGATACAATTGTGATTCTTATTATTTGAGAAGACGATAATTTCCCTCACCCATTAGGTAGTGTCACTATATCTTCAATGTGAATTATACCTACAAAGATCAAGATCATGTGTCATTTTGTTCTTCTCAGGATTTATAAACTTGTGTGAACAACAGGAAATCACAAATTTCCCCAATATCAGGAAACAACCAAACAAGATCCCTAATGCATCGTTGAATACAATGTACTTAGAACCCTCCTACAGAAATATCAAGATATGAGTTCTCAAAAATCTTTTCCTTGGCTATTGAGAAGTCTCTTGGAACTTCTCCATCAACACAAAAATGTTTCCCCTTCCATGTACAAGTAGTTAAGGATTATTCTACTCTAAAAAAGTCAAGTAAAAACCTCGAGTAGTATTCAACTAGATCAAGGAATCCCCAGACCTCGGTAACACTCTTGGGTTGTTGCTATGAAAGAACCACCTCAATCATCACAAGATGCACTATAACTCTAACCTCCAAAATTATTTTTCCCTAGAAATTGACTTCTCATATCCAGGACTAACACATAAAGATCATCCCATAAAGTTGTTTCTTTCTATGTGTGTCTAAGAACATCCTCAATTGTATCATGTGCTCCTCCTCAAATGTCGAGTACACTTGGATTTGATCAATGACAACCACCAGGAACCAATCTATGTAAGGATTGAAGATCCTATTCATAAGCCCCATAAAATATTATGGGGTGTTCTTCATTCCAAATTTCATCACCGTGTACATGTAGTGGTCGTACCGACACCTAAAATCTATCTTCGATATATCCTCATCATGTACCCATAACTGTTTATATCCCTATTTGAGGTTGATCTTCGAGAACCACCTCAATCCATTCAACTAATCGAAGAGTCTATCAATCCTTGTTAATGGAAACATTTTCATTACAATCACCTGGTTCAGGCATCGGAAGCCTGCACAAAACCTCTGGCTCTTACCTGCCTTATTGGAATACAAAATTGAGGCTTCCCAGGTTGAAAAAATAGGTATCATGAATCACTTCCTCTGGAGGTCCTCTAACTACACCCTTATATCATGAAGCTCTGTGGGAGAGATCAGATTTGTAGGTGTAAATATCAGTGTTGTCATGTGATAAAGATAAATGCATAAGTCTACCTTCAGACCAAGATGTAATCCATGATCATCATCATGAAAATCATAAGAAAGACCACAGAACACACTGAGAGGTGAGGGGTGAATCAGGGTGTTAACATTTTCTTTTTAAACATGTGGAACTTGTTCCCATATTGGTAGAAACTTATTAAATCTGTCAGTCAAAATAAATTATGGAGATGATATATCACTTTTAGTGGGTTTACCGAAAAAGGGATACGTCCAATGAGTATATTCCAACAGTATGTAATTTGTACCTAAATCTACTAATCATCACAAGTTTATGGATTAAAAGGTTCAGTAACTGTCACTATGTTCTAGGAACACAACCTTTACAATGGTTCATGGATATCTCACTACGTCCCTTGGACCACTTCTATCAACTCCCCCTAGCTCACTGCCTTGGGAAAAGTCTCACCCAGTTTATAGAAGTGAAGGTATCTTTAATGGATAGGCATGGAATTCTATGTCTCATGTTCCAGATGATATTTTCTTGCATAAAGGTATATATTTTATGCACTTGAAGGCACTTATCACACATGCCAAATAATCAAAATCTTGTCGGAAGCATAAGACCACACTTTCATGCAATACCTCAACTTGCATGAATGATTTGGGAATTTTTGCGAAAGATAAGTTTTTTGCAACCCATACTTTCCATGCAACTCTTATCTTTCATGCAACTACACCAAAGGGTTCACTTGGTCTTTTTAGTCTAAAGGAAAACCTTTCACACAAGATTAACTCTATGTTATTGTTTGATGGACTAATATTTCTCTAATCAGAGAAACTAGATTTTCATTGGAAATGTTATTAAGTATTACATGGGTTAGCCTTCTATTTATTGGACCTGATGACCCTACGTGCATGTTTCTAACATGTCTTTGTCAGTACACATAATATTCTTCTTGAGCGTACAAAACTCCCTTTGATGTCACATTGGCATAAGATTCTTCAGCACAACCTCCTCTTTCACGCACATTTAAGACTTGAATGCACTTTTTTCCTTTCCGATATCATTATGAACTAATCCAAGAATACGCCTTGCATTATTGTTTCAAAACACAATTAATCGCGCACTCAACTTGTTTTACCAAAAACACTTTTCTCTATATTTAAATTTTTTGACCCAAAAAATTTTCAATCACTGGGAAACGATGCCACCTTCAATATTGTTACCCGCCTGAACTGTATGATCTATTTCCTGGAATCATCCTAAACTTATAATGAGGATTCACAAAAAACACAAACCATACTTCATTTCCATCATAGAATAGTCATGGTTCCAACAATATCCCCCTTTTTTGATCCCTTTCCAATAAAACATCATAAACATCTAATAAGGATCGACAATAAACACAAACCATACTCCATTTCCATCATAGAATGGAAATGGTTCCAACAATATCCACCTTTGGGTTTTTTAAAAATCTACAGATAAATTCGATAGATCACTAGCCACTATCAAAACCAAATACACAAGAATTAACTCAGCCAACACTCTAAGTCTACGTGATAAATTCTCAATGTGGAAAAGAAGTGGGGAAACCTGAATTGGGTTACCTTGTTTTTGGAATACATAATGACATCCAAGATGTTCTATTACTATTTCATAGAAGCATTATGTGTCCTGAATTTATTCCTTGTAATCCTAAAAATAAATTCTCATTTTTTAATCAATACGTGTGTTGAATTTATTCATTCTCCCTCATTGTCAATAAACCCAAAAAACAATATTTTCTCATTATATAGCTCAAAACAAACTCCCCCTGGATAGTATCTACCCCATAAACTTGCATCACTTCCAGAAATAGATTAAAAATAGTTAAAATAACTTGGGATAAGGGAAAATGTTAGACCCTTCATGCACTAGGAGGTGGATGAACACCAAGGTTGATCCAAAGTTTCTCAAACACAATTGTTGACAACGGCTTGGTCATAATATCAGCCACTTGTTCATCTATTCCCACATTTTCCATGATGATCATTCCTTATTCAAATTTTTATTTGATAAAGTGATATGATTTCAATATGTTTCATATGAGAATTATGAACAAGATTCTTTATAAGATCAATTGCACTCTTGTTATCATAGTAAATCACCATTGGTTGTTTTACCTTAGCACTATGTTAGTCATCTGCTTCTTTATCTAGAGTAACTGAGTGATTACCTTTGTAGTAGATATATATTCATCTTCAGAAGTAATAATTGAATTACTCTCTGGTTTCTTGCTCAACCAGCCCACAAATTTATTTCCAACATAGAATGATTTACCACTTGTGTATTATTTGTCCACTATATCCCCAGCCTAGTCAGCATCCAAAAATGTAGATAATTCATTATTGTTTCCTACATCAAAGAATAATCCATAATTTGGGGTATATTGAATGTAACTCATGATTTGTTTAGCTGTATCCATATGTTTTCCCATTGGGTTAATTTAAAACCTGCTAACGATGTTTCAATGACAATATCTGGCCGTTTTGATTCCAGGTACAATAAGATTCCAATGATTCTCCTATACATTGTTGGATCTATATAAATCCCATCCTCATGATTTTAGAGTTTGTTCCAACGACAATCAGATTCTCCATTGGTTTGGAATCTATTATATTAAATTTCTTCAGCATCTATTTTGAATAATTTTCATTAGAAATGAAAGTGTAACCCATATTCTGAGTCACCTACATCCCTATGAAGTATGTGATTTCTCCATTCATAGAAAATTCAAAATTTTTCTTCATGTGATTATAAAATTATTCTACTGATCCATGCCTACTTCTACCAAAGATAATATCATCCATATAAACTAGCACCATAAACTGGTCTTTCTGATAATTCTTCAAATAACTATTGTTATCTACTCCTCCTATTTTTAATTCCAAGTTATTGGGATACGAATCTAGTGAGGAATACCATGCTCATGGTTCCTTCTCTAAACCATAGAGGGAATTTTGTAGTTTTCAAACCTTCATTTCATCATTACCAAGAAAAAACCCCATGGGTTGTTCAATGTATACATCATCTTCCAATACTCCATTAAAGAATGTTGTTTTAATGTCCATTTGATACACTTTATATTCTATTTAGCTTTCAATGGGAAGAAAGACCCAGATTGGCTCCAATATTACTAATGGAGAAAATGTATCCTCCACCCCAATGCCTCCGATTTGTGAATATCATTTACATACCGAATGCACCTTATTTCAGATCACATTTACATGCTCGTCAAATTTGTTCTTGAAAATGAACTTTGTACCAATAACTTTGTGACCTTCAGGTCTCTGTACAAGATCTCAAATCTGATTTTTGACAATTTGACCTAACTCTTCATTCATTTATTTCACCCAAGACTCGTCTTTTGCAGCTTCTTCAAATGAGGATGGTTCCACAATGGATTGAATTGAATATTTTTCATTATTCCTCAGTCTCCTTGCCTATGTAGGTGCATTATGATCCCTGATAATATTGTACTGATCAATCCATACCATTAGATTTCTTCTTTGAGATTCACCTAAATTCTCTCTCGTGATGGGTTCCTTTTCAGATTTTTGTTCAGATTCAATATCATGATGTGGCTCCTAAAAATTGTTTACACCTTCCTCTATTTCTGTATTTTAATTTTCCCTATTTTCACTTTCATCCTCATATTCTATCATATCAGCATATTAATTCCTTGAAGAATTTGTGGGTTTCTCTTCAATGATATTAGCATCGCTGTATTCCTTAATCCTTCCCATGCACTTATTAAAACACTTGTAGGATTTTCACTTCATTGAGTATCCTAGGAAAATTCCTTCATCTACATTGTCACCATAATTCCCTTGATTTCCTTCATTGTTTTGGATAAAACATTTACTTCCAAAAACACAAATGTATTTAAAATAGGGCTTAATTCCATGCCACAATTCATATGGTGTATTTTTCTCACCCATATAAATCCATGTACGGTTTTGAATATACACTATGGCTTGAAATTATTATTTCTAGTAATGTCATTGAATACAACTCTCAATCAGCATAGTTCTTTCTTGGTTATTCACCTTTCGATTCCTGCGCTCAACAACTACATTTTTTTTGGATTTATCAGAGTATCCACCTCATTATATATCCCATGATTCTCCAAGTATTTTTCAAATTAAATGGATGTGTATTCTCCTACATTGTCAGATAGCAACACTTTGATTGTTCGTCCATTATCATTCTCATTGATTCGATGATAAGTTTTCTTTTTTTCAAGAACATGTCAATTCTAATGTACACCCATTACACATGCCATTATACTATAATAATCAATGAAAAAGATGACGTACCTTTCTCCATGAGTTCTAGAGACATTTTTCATGCCACATACGTCTGTATGAATGAGATCAAGAAGATGATATTCCATTTTCCTCTTTGGATGATATGAACTACAGACCAGCTTTCCCCGAATGCATGCATCAAAATACATTTCACGTTCACGCTTTAGGGTTGGAATATCTAGGACAATCTTCAATTTTGATATCTTCTCTATGTATTTTTAATCGATGTACCTCAATCTCTAATGCCACTAGTTATTTTAATCTTCCACGGTCATGTAGGAATTTTTTTTACTATCATAATGATACTGGTTGCCTTCTATTTGCATCCCTTCATAAGTGAATTTCCTATCTTTCCCTTGATAGTGCAGATTTTTTGAGTTAAAGTAACTATAAGTCCTAAGTCACAGAGTAGAATCACGCTGAGGAGATTATGAAGTTGGACATCCACATAAAGGACATCAATTTTATTTATCTCTCCATTATCCAGTTTAGTACTTCCACTTCCTTTGATTTTCAGAGCTCCATCATTACCAAACCATACTTTTCCATGAACCCTCCTTTTTACATTCGTTAAAAAGTATTCATTAACTGTCATATAAGATGATCAACCGATATCAAGAATCTAGGTTCTATTACATTTTGTAGCATTGAGGGATACCACTACAAGGTTGGATTTCTCAATTATCTTCTTGTCATTCAATTAGATATTCCACTAAGCATATGGATCTGATGGCCTTTCAATTCTATCTTCCATTTACATGGGTTATTCATATTCAAAATCGTCTTTCATATGAGAAAATATATTTGAAAGAGAAACATTGTCTTGTTGATGAGCTTTGACTTGTCTTGGACTTCATTATGAGGTTTCCATGTCACACTTCTACCGACAATAAATGGCTTTATAGACAAATTTAGAACAATGAAAAAATATACATCGAAATTGTCTCTTTTTTAAGTAGTAGGATATGAATTTCTTCTCTACTCTTTAACTCCTAGCTCTCCACCAATTAGATATCTCCTTTACTCTTCGTAATATGGCATAGTATAATGTAGAAATCCACAGAACATACACTTCATGAGAGGAAATGTCTTCTCACCTCTATTTATCCTCATGATTTCTTCCATGGGAAAATGTTTGAATGGAAATTATTTCTGTAAGCTCTAGGATCGTCTTCTGTTCTCCTTGTATTTTGATTTAAGGTCTCTTTTTCATCAATTCTAGTGATTTTACAACTAGATCAACGTTCATCTTGCCTTTATTATGGTCCACTTTATTTGTAGGATTTTATGTTTCATCATTACAAGTGATTCTACTATTACCCATGAGTGTGGGTCTCTGATCACTAAAATTCTTTTCAACTCCATCAGCCCCTTTTTTCCTCTCTATAGCAGCTCAACATCCAAGAACGTAACCAATTGTATTTTCTTCTTTTCTTCTATTGAACTTCATTCACTTTTGATCATACTCTTAAGAGAAACAACTTATTATTCAATTACCCCAATAGTTTTGGACTTTTCTTCCAGTCTCGAGGTAAGTTCATTAATGATCGTCGATTTTTCCTCGATTTTGTGCATTAGATTCACTATATAATCTGTCCTTTCAAGGATTGATGATTTTACTTTCACCAGTTCTTCCATTCATTAAATTTCAGCTTCAAGCTGATCAACAAATTCTAATTCTCCTTCCACCATTTCTTTCCACTTATTTCATCTCTTACACTTATTCTCAGGGTTTAAAAATGCTTCCTTAAGATGTAATTTTGGATCGACATTATTTTTCAATTGGTTATCTCAAGTTTTACCTGTAGATCGTTTTGACATTTCAATGGTATCTATCATAGAGGAATGGTTTTCAATTTTATATTTTGGTTTTTATTCTTCACATAATTCATTATCATTATCTTCCTCTTCATAGAAAAAACTCTTCTTTTTAACTTTCTTTCTAGATTTGAAGTCTTTTTTTAAAAAAAAATCTTTTATGAGGCTTATAAATGGGTCAACTTCACTTTCATCATCTTCAATCTTTCTTGAGAACTGGGAAGCAATGTACCAATCTTTTCCCCAATGAAATAATTCTAGAGGTAACTTCCCTTTTAAATTTCCCTTTTCCCATATGGAAATTCTTTCAAATGAGATAAATAATTTTTTTTATTCATCGTCTTCACTGCTACTATCTTCTGAGAATTTCATTTCATCCATGGATTTGAATTTCAGTTCTTTGATCACTTGAGTCATAGCATCTTCAAGCTTGATTATTATTTAATATTCCACCAGGATTCTCAGTAGATCATCCAGAGAATGTTTGGAAAGATCTATTTCCTAAATGGATGAAACCATTACACTGTACATGGGTGGAATTCTTCTCAATATGTTCTTGAAAATATCAATGTCTTTGATTTCTTCTCCTATACCTCAAATTTCTCCAACCACTTCAGTAATTAGATTGAAGGACTATGCATTCTCATTAGGATTCATCTTTAAATAATCAAACCTATTATACAGGACTTGTAGTGTCACCCCGTTTACTTTTATATCTCCTTCATAAATATTTTCAAGTTTATCCCACATGGACTTAGCTAATGTGCATCTCATTACCTTTAGATAGATCTGATGTGAAAGGGCTTTGGTGAGAGCATTCTGTGATTTAGCATCATCATCAAGAATTTTTTGATCTGCATTAGTCATAGCCAGCCCTATTGGATCAGTTACATGTACTCCTTGCATAGTATAAAATAAAACTACCATTACAAGAGATCTTAGATGAGATATCATTCTGTTATTCCAGATCTGAAAATTACTTCCATCGAAGAGGGGTACTCCCCTGTCATAGGATGAAGTCTTCACGATAGTCTAAGACTGATCAAACACCTGTAACCTCGCTTTGATACCACTTGAAGGACCCCAGAACACCCTAAGAGGGGAGTGGCGAATTAGGGTTTCAAATGTTTCTTTTTTAAGTTGTGAATCTTGTTCCCACGTTGGTAGAATATTGTTAAATATGTGATTCAAAATAATGTAAGTAGATAACACAACACTTTTACTTGGTTCACCACAAAGTGGCAATGTCGAAGGAGAATATGCCGAAAGTGTTTTGGTTGTACCTAAATCCATTAATCTTCACTATTTTATCGATTATAAGGTTTGTTCATAGTCACTATGTGCCAGGAAAACTACCTTTATAATAGTTCAGGGATAGCTCATTGCTTCCCTCCAACCACTTCCGTAGACTCCCCCTAGCTCACTGCCTTGGGTGAAATCTCACCCAGTTTATAGACATGAAGGTATCTTCAATGGATAGGCATGCATGTCTTTGTCTCTTATTTATCATGAGACTTTTCATGCATCGAGGTCTAGAGTTTATGCACATGAAGGCACTGACCACATGAACCAGATAATCAAAATCCTATCAGAATCATAAGACCACACTTGCGCTCAATACCTCAACTAGCACACAAGATTGTGGAATTGTCTTGAAAGATGACGTTCATGCAACCCCTACTTTCCATGCAACCCTTATATTTCGTGAAACTATACCAAAGGGTTCACTATGTCTTTTCAGACTAAAGTAACACCTTGCACACAAGATTAACTCTTTGTAATTCTTTCACATGAAAATAATTTATGCATTAGAGAAATCAGATTTTTATTTGAAAAATTCATTAGTATTTCATGGGGTAGCCTCCTATTTATTGGCCTTGATGACCCTACACGCATTTTTCTGATGCATATTTGTCAGTGCATGAAAGATTATTCCTCAGCACACAAAACCCCTTTTGAAGTCACATTGGGAACATAAGATTCTTCTACACAACCTCCTCTTTCGCACACATTTAATACATGCGTGCACTTTTTTCCTCAGCCATATTTTGATCCACTGATCCCAGAATACTCCTTGCATGCAAGTTTCAAAACCCCCTTAAATCTTGCACGTAAATCCGTTTTTCAAAAACCCTTTTCTCCATATTCCAATTTTTTTACCCCAAAAATTGGAAAACACTGGGAAATGATGCCACCTTCAATATTATTGCCCGCCTGAACTATATGATCCCTTTCCTAGAAAACATCATGAAAATTTATTAAGCATTGAATAAAAAACAAACTATAATCCATTTATAGCATAGAATGGCCATGGTTCCATCAATATCCTCATTTGGGTTGATCCCATTCCTAGAAAACATCCTGAACTTCTAATGCGGATTGAAAAAAAAACACAAACCATACTCCATTTCAAGCATCAAATAGTCATGGTTCCAATAAAATTCTCATAATCCACCACCTATAATGAAAAATGAGGACTCCTATCATCAAACTGCACCAAGTGTGAGGCTAGAATACTTGTCAGTGATCGGTTGAAACCTCTTATGAGTAAGTCTCTCCTACGCTGCATGAATTTCCTTTTCACCAACAATGGAAAACCTGGCCACATCACCATGGAAACACTACACTAAACACCTAAAATAGTCAATCTTAGCATGGGAAATTGATAACTAGTCCATAATGATTATTAAGAAATAATTTCTCGATGTTTCTAATAAGATATACTAACCGAAACTATCACCTCCAAGAGTTATCTCACATTATCAAAAATAGTGTGTGATCATCGAATCAACTCCCATAGTATTATCTATGTGTAAGGGTTGAGTCAATAATTCCACTAGAATTTAAGAGCCCTAAAAAGTTTTTGTGGCAAAAAAGGAACGATTGGAACCTATGTCAATCAAAACTACAGATCATGTTGAAAAGACACAAATCATACATATAGTCATCCCTAGAGCACCATGGTCATAAGCCTCCATCACCTATAGCATTCCATGTACCTATAGAACAACTCCCTGATCTAGGTGTATACCACCTTGGAGTGGTGGTGGTAATACATCGAACCGTGGCCCACCTAATTCTACTCTACCTATTCCTCTTCCACACATACTGCATAAAGGACCACCCTGATCATGCCTCCTCCTCTACTCTAGAGGTCTCCCAACCATATATTGGATTTTCTAATGTTGATTTGGGAAATATCAATCCATATTTCATTGAATGTTGCATGAGTAACACGAATTTTCTTTTCAGTTGACTGGCTCTTCCATGGGATCCTATCACTACTGATCATGTGTCATGGATCTGTCTCCTGGAGTGCCTGACCTAATTGGGTCCATGCGTCTTCTATTGGAAACCCGCCATCAAAGACTATATAACCTGATTCCTACTGTTAGTTACCACTATTGGAATCTTCTATGGGAGAAAGGTCTCCAATAATAACGATCGCTACAGTACCCAAGAATATTTCAAAATTCTAAGGGATGTCATGTATTCCTTAATCTCCCTGCATATCCCATGCTCGATGATATGAGCCCTGAATAACCGGTCCCACGCCATATATTTGGAGTACCGACAATGATCAGTGTACCTCATTGAGTAATCATCCATATTTTGGATACCCTACTATAGATGTTCGCGCTCCTAGATGTGAACTGATTGCAACATAGATGGAAGGAACTCCCCCTGAAGAGACTCTCAAATTCATCCCAAGATAGAGTCACTTCATCATGTTTCTTGGTCACTGAGCTTCACCATCACCCATTTGATCCATGAATAAGACTCTCAGTGAGTACTTCTATATAGTCTAATGGCAACCTCACAAGGAGGATGGCACGTTTTACTTCCTTTATCCATTCCATAGCAACCTAGTGGACTATCTCACCCCAAAACCTAGTAGTTCACTGCCTCTAGAACTCATTCAAGGCACTCAGACTTCATGCATCCTCACCTAGTAGTGCTAGTAGTAACTACTTCTCAACGGGTTTTGGTATCACCGGTTCACAACACAGAGGTGGTAACTCCATAACAGGGAGTATCTCTGTCATAGGCCCCTATAATGATGCCTTGTCTCTAGGTGAATCATCCTTGAGATAATTTAATGGAATTCTGGTCAGCTACCTTCATGGAGGAATCCTAAAATGAATCATGATTTACCACATTCAATTGAGTGTACCTAGTGAGATGGATCATGAAGGATAAAATAACACACTCAAATCCTATATGATGTATGTACCATTGTTTCCATACACCCATTGTTTTAATTTACTGAGTTGAAAATACGATTCATATAGTCTGGGTGTATGGATAATTCAGCCACTACACCAACACTGGATTCCTTGGCCTAAAATCCAAACTTGAAACACTCATCACAGTTTCCATAAACCATCTTCAAAAACTCCCAGTCCTTTATGTAGAACTGAACCTCCTTTGATACCACTCTATCACTTCTTATCCTAGAGGGGCCTAGGCAGTGACTACCAAAATCCCACCTCTGATAGGATAAGGAATGGATACTAGAACAGTGTAGGCATATCCTAGAAATTGGAGCCATTCTCCTAAGTACATGTACACACAAACACATCTCCATGCTTAAATTCTCAATTTTGAAAACACTTATTAAAAAATGAATTCATACACTCATATCCTAACTAATGAGTATTATAGTAGGAAACTGGGAATTAAATAGGGCTAGAATAAAATTCCACTAAAATAAATATTGTGAAAAGTGAATTCACAGGTTCCAAAAACTCATCAGTAGAAAACCCTACATGAAGGGTATGTGTATGAAAACTGTCTAAAGCCATAGGAGAACACCCCATCTGTTAGATATCCCTAGGCACCACCTTGTCCTATTCCACATAAGAACCCATAAAAGCATCAATTGTCTGCACAAGAGATGATACCTATAGGAAATGCCCATGTATGGGTGAGTAAGATAATACTAAGTAGGACACCCTGAAACCAAAAAGGAATACCACTAAGAAACACAAAAAGTTTACCACAATGGAAATACAAGAAGTACAGTCAACTCAAACATGTATATGTCTAAAACAAACATTCTAATAAGGTCTTAATATGATCAATACAAAGAGGCACAATGTCTCAATGAGATATAGAATCATAATAAGACATATAAACTTGGTAAGACACATAGACTTAGTGTGAAACATGGTCTCGGTATCACACATTGTCTCATTAAGAAACATAGTATCATAAAGATTCATAATCTCGGTGAGACACACTATCTCTAAGTCACACAACTTCTAGGTCACACAACTTTTTGGTAACACTACTTCTAGATCACAAAGATTCTAGGTCACACCCTTCCGCATGATTCCACTCATAGTGTCCACCTTCTGGGAGAACCTACATTTCAGGCCATTATGCCATATTAAAGATCCCATAAAATCTCACTTATAGTATCTCAAAAGGTATATCTCATCATAGGGTTACCAACATTGAAAATGGCTCATAAAACCAACACATGGTTTGAGATTTAGATATTTTTTATAAAAAGGGTCGTACACTGGTCTGGTCAGGGTTCGACCCAACCCATCAGACCCAACCCAACCCACCGATCAACCTAACTTGGTCCTACCAACCTGGCCTGATACAGTATGATCTGGCCCGAACCATCCAGGCCCACTGGGCATCACCCGCTGGGCTTGGTCAACTATTCCTGGCAGACTACGACCCACTGTGATGCTGGTTCCAGCCCTATGGGCCACTAGAGAAGCCCACCCCCTGGGTCCGGCCTGTGCTAGGGCCGGTTTTCTCTGCCGTAGATAGTCATCCCTGACTGTGTGCCTCCTTTCATCCTTGTGGTTAAACCTCCTATGTGAGCTCCTACAACACGGCATTGATCCGCATTCCACCATGTTGTCCCATACACGATCTCCCCTCGTCGCCTCCCTCAGTCAATGTTGCATCCTCCTTCAGTAGTCTACTCCGACTTTAGGATTTTTCCTACAACCACCCTCAACTATGGTGTAATCATCCTACTAGATCCACACCTACCTATACCGGCCCCCTGGACCCATGCATCGACACCTAAACTAGCCAGATCCCCCTCCTCCGGCCGCCACATTGGGCCTATGGATTTTTCTATGTTGCGACTCTATCCCATCCAAATCATGATGTGCCTTCTGTCACTCAATCATTGTGAAATCACAAGTTTGGATCCCCAAACTTGAATCATTGTTCCATGAATCAGGGGTAAAATGGTCGATCATTCTCATAGGGGTTTCAAATATGGTTAGAATAATAAGAACACAAGAAGAATTTGAGTGATTGAGTGGAGGGAATAAATTCACATGAACACCCAAAGAATGAATCTTGGCCCTTTTTTATGTTTTCGTTGATATTTTTTAGTTATATGGAATAATGAAGAAGGATATGAATCTAAAAGATCTATCTCCCAATTAAATTCCAGCAAGCATATCACATATCCCACAAGTTAATGAACTGTGGATCAACCTGTCTGTGAATTGGTCTGTATTCATCATCAAATTTATGAACGTGGATTGAATCATAGAGATACAACACCTTACAAGGAGTTTGGATCAGTTTTTTATGAATGGTGAAGCTACGTCTTCATCATTCATCGATCTGTCGATCATCGATCAATCTCTCGATCTATGATCTGTTACCACTATCCAGAGAACATTGGTCACCTTTTCCTAGGGAAATTAAATGGTTATGGTGATAAAACTAGACTATTGAGAAACTCTAATATAATGAAAATGAGTCACTGCGTCAAAATAAAATATTTTTATCAAATATTTTATTACCGATACGTCAAAAAACTAACCTTCATGAATGATTGCACCTGTCGATTTTAGGACCCACCTAAGGTAACGTCACTTCTCTGAACACAATAGTTCCCAAATATTTCTTATCCAGGAACTTGTTTAGATTTAATTCCAATTTTAAAGAAAAATAACTAGTGCACTTTATTAAAAATCGAACAGTTTTTCGATTTCTTCCAAGCACATTGGGCCTCATAATTACATGCCTTCTACACATCTAGTATCTGAATTTTCTCAATTAATTTATAAAAAAAAGTGATGATAATTAGACTCATTTAATTAAATATTTTAGATAAGCATAATATTAAATAATTATATTACAAATCATCCATTTTCATTATAATAATTTCATAAAACTTTTACAGAAACATATTCTAATATCTTATGAAATTAGTTTTTCTTTTTTAACATACTCTAAGAACTCATTTATTGGTGGGATCACTCCATAATAATAGTGGGGATAAACTTATCATTCAGTTTAATACCAATACAATATTCATTGATGAACTTCCATTTTATATTGGTGCCCTCTAATATCCTTTAGAGTGTGATGCTTAGAGATTATTCCTATTGAATACACATATTAAACTAAAAATGAATATACCATATTCTCATGTCAAATAAATAGATAAATGTCTAGTATAAAACCATTAAATCGAATTCAAAATCCAAACAAATTGATAGAAACTTGATTCAACCCCTAAAAATTAATGATAATTTATTAATGAATCATTATAAAATTATTCTGGTAGATTGTGTCTGGTAATCTAATTAATTAAATTACCAAATCAAACATCAAATATGGAAGTTTTACAACTATCCCCAATTTAATTCCTTATTACCCATTTACACTTCATATTTTCCTATAGAAAATAGATATATGAATAAAATTTGACAATTGATAAAAAATCCCATTGAATGAATTTATTATTCATTTTTAATGATAACTGGTCATTATTATTTTCCTACTTATAGGTGTTTATATATTTAAATTTAACCTAGGATTTTAATTACTAAAAATGTAATGGCCACATATCAATCAAATCATGCACATAATGAGTTGAAATGTCTATCCACCATTATCTCTCCACTTGTTTCCTACTAATGAAATGACTATTTGTTTTTTATTGTTTCTTTATGTCTGCGAACTATTTCATACCATATGCTTTCCTTTATAAAATTATTCTATTGTATTATCATTATATACTCCTCAATGACAAAAAATATTCTACATTCCCTATTTTTCAGTTTATACTATTCCAAACCTTGATGTCTCATATTCTAAAAAAACTATACATTTTCCAATATTATAGGTTCTATGGTTGTCAATATTTCACACAACACAATTAATACCTTTTTACACCAATCTGAAAGTTCCAAGACCTTGAATATTCTATACAATTTCATCATTATTGGACATCATACCTTGACTTGTTATCCATGAAATCTTTATAGGTAATCCACACCACTATTAAGGGAATGAAACTAATTTTTTCATTCCTAAAAAAATTAATTAAGCTCACTTATCACATTATCAATTTCTCTAACATTAAATATAAACTATAATTATTATAAAAAAAATTTAATATCATTTTTCTAAAAATTAATTTCATTCTATAGTTGGCATGTTTGTGCCTTAGGATGATCTAAATATTATATGGATTCATTGAACAATGAATTTTTTGGAAATTTTTCATTCATTAATTAGCATACTCACCATGATCACACTATAATTGAACATTGAGCACAATTATTCCCTCAAAGTATTTTTCATCATCTCCTATAGATATTTATTAATAAATATTTTCTATCTTGGAATCCTCTATATTTGATTTTTTATTTGTATTCTATTTCATTATTTAGACTACATCAGTATCCTTTTACATTCTCACAATGATAATTCTATAGAACAAATAAAAAATAAATTTCTTGCATTTAGAAACATTATAAGGAATTATTTACTCATATATTGTATAGATTCTTACCCATCTTCATCACCATAGAATCCCATAACACACTTCTATAAACTATTTCAATATTTCCCACATGTGAAATATTCCATGTGTAAAATTCTATCAAATATACCAACAGAAACTTAGAACATTATTACTACAATGGAAAAAAAATTATCACCCACATCTTAGACATATTTCCCATCATTTCATATATTACACTTTTCTATGGATTTGAATTGAATTTACTATTTTTATTTTTTATTTTTATATTTATTAATTTTAGAATTTATTTCATAGTCTTACAAACTACTATTAATGTAATCCATTGATATCCTTCATAGTTTTCATACATCATAAGTGCATGATTTTATGTTAGAAATGGCCTAAACATCCATAATATATACATAAAAGCATTAAAAACTATATTTTATCACCCAAACCATGCATATATCATTACACCATTATAATGAAATTTTATACACCGTTAATATTATAATATAGATACATATATATTTAAAAAATATTATTTTGTTAGACTTGATGCTTTTTGTCATTAACCATCTTATTAAATTCATATATATTATCTCACTATTTATACATGGTCATCATTTTAATGATACTCTTTACAATCATTTAGATATATTTATATAAGTCAATAAAAAATAATTATTAGATTTGGTTTTAGTATCGAATAGAAGTTTATATACTTATGTGACGAATTATTAATTAACATCACTCAAATTTATTTCATGTGAAATAATTGATAAGTATTTATACCTTAGATAATATAGTTTAGATCTTCTTTTAACCTATAAATGTATTTATTTAATCAATTAAATGAAGGAAATATGCTATAATTCAGTGGGTGTTCTATAACAGTTGTCTCCTGGTAACATATTCATTTTATATAGAATTTAACATTATATCACTATTTATAAAAAATAATTTATACACCCTATATAGGGGAGGTTGGATTAGGGTTTATAGTTATTGTTCATTTTATGATATTTATCTACATTAAAATGGTGAAGAGTTAATCTACTAGTATTCATGTATGAACAGAACAACAAAAAAGAATTAAAATAAATAAATGTATCCTTGGTTTTATGTAAATCACTACAATGGGATAATCCTATGAGAATACATCTATAATTAGGAAATGTGCCTATATGTTACACTATTCACCATAGATATTAAAAGAGGATTGAAGGACACATTTCTAGTACCTATAAGAAATTACTCTTGTTTAATTCTTGTGCATTACATTCAGCCATGATATTTCCATTGAATACACCAAATATGTTGCTAATTGGTTTTTTCAAGAATCATATTAATAACACAAATCCAGTGACAGTGTAATTAGTGGAATTTTTCATTATCCGTATTCAATTCAATATCTTCAAATTACATTTTTCGCCACAATATAGTTCCTTAACATTTTGATTGATAATCATTACAACATGATTTTTTTTACCACATTGTTTCCTTATGGATCTTTTTTTATAGAGAACTCGTTATATTGTTATCTTCAATACTATATCCCAAATAATTTCATATAATATTCATTTGTAAACACCATGATTTATAAAATGATACAATCTATCTTCTCATGGATGAGATTTCAAATATTTCGAAGATAGAAATTTCAAGAATCCAACACCGATAAATCTATGTCATTAATACATTATAATTTTCACCATCGTCCAAAAATTACACAATATTATATTTTATAGAAAATTAAATAGGTTTCATAAATCATTTGAATAAAAATTAAATAATATATAAAAAAAATAAAAACATTCCCTATAAATGATGTGGTTTTATGAAATCTCCCTTGTTATAAATCCATCAAAGTATTAGAGAATGAACATCATCATGATAACACATTTCTCTATATTTTACTCCCTAATAAAATATTATAAGTACCATTATAGAAAAAATAGACATCATACTATATCCATAAGTTCAAAAAAACTCTTGAACATCTCTTTATATTTATTCATAAAATTATATTATGAGTAATTTAATGTTATCTTTGTTATAATGATGACAAGGTCTTCTCAAAAACAATCCCACAATTCAGAGGTCAAAACATTGAATACATGTCAACTATAATTATTCAGATTTAATAGAAATTGATGAATGTGTAAACCTAAAATGAGAATATCATATATAATATATTATATAAAAATATGTGATTGATACTAAAATAGGACACCACAATATTGATTATGTTTCCCTAAAATTTTATTCCCTTGATAGTTTTTAGGAATTCATTGGACTATCTATAACCATATGAAGGAAATTGAGAGATGGTTATTACATTAGTCTGAGGTGAAGAATAAAAAATAATTTTTGTTGTGATGGAAAATGGATTACCATGAAACAACTTGTTTTATAGTGTTAATTTATTATAGAGTTTATTATGAAATTGCATTGAAAAGTATTACTAGTAAACTTAATTGCATTAGTAAAAAGTACAAATACCGAATATCATACTTATAAAATCAATTCTTAACATATATATATATATCATTTTAATTTTTATGAAAATATTAAAGGATATCATATATATCACATAGTATTATATTTATTTTGATCAATTATTTTAAATTTTCAATCAAATATAATCGAATTGAATAATATCATTTGTATCATTTCATCATAATTATTGAGCCTTCCAATATTAGAATTATCCTTCTTAAACAAACTATTCAATTCATTATCACACAATGGCCATGTTTTTTAGATATGTAAATGAGTTTAACTGAACCTAGATACTACTTATTCCAATTAACAACAAATCCAATAATGTTTTATTTAGTTCCAATTGTTAATATATGAATCTATGTGTTTACACCTTTTAAAACTAAATTTTTCAGTATATCCATGGGGAGATTTATATCCTTGGAATGACTGTTATATTTTATAATTTTAAAAAATATAATGAAATAATTATACACCATAACTATATGTACCACAACCATTTTTGATTGTGGACCATGATAGGAAATATTCCTTAATGACACAATTAATTCTTTTTTTGAGAAATAAATGTTGTATATGATGATATTCAGTTAATTTAACATGTGAGATACATTTACAGTAAGTGAAAATTATATATTAAAATAACTATAATATAATGAACTTTTTAATATTTAATGGAACCAAAATTCTATTTCGATAGGATTAATATTGATTTTTGACATAATTAGTAAAAATAATAATAGAATGAGTTTTTTAAAATTTTCATTCAAAATAAAACATTATTAATAACTGAATATTTAAAATTAAATTATTTCCCATTTTATTTATATTAATTTATCATAATATGTAGAATTAAAAATTTATTAATTAAAATTTATATTTTTATTATAAAATAACTTTTTGGAAGAGGTGGGAAACATTGCATGTTCCAATGGAAAAAATCAAAATAAATATGAGAATAAAAAATTATTGGAAGATAAAATTAAACTAATATAAGAAATATATAACACCCCGTGTTCTTAAAAGATAATATTTTTGAGAGCATATTAGATAAACAACACCAACATCAAAAAAATAATGTAATGTCTTAGAATTCCCATGGGATTTTTTAAATTACATGGGATTTTTTTTAAACCAGGATCTAAGACAAAATGTGATTCCAAGGCCCAAAGACACTGAAATATATTTTAGAATGTTTGTTAAGGTACTTTAAGTAATAGTAAAAGTGGGTTTTTTACATTTGAACTGCTGCCCAGATCAAAAATATGAGGGCACCGTTGAATTCAGAACCTTAGGAGTTGCCTAAGAAGGGCTTAACCTCGATCAGCGCAGGTTGTCCATGTTGTCTTATTAATTTTAGAGCTGCAGTGTAGCGACGAGGCGACGCTGAATCATTAATGAACCTCATTAATAAGACAACATGGAGATGCACGACGCATCTCCTTCCTTTAATTAAATATGGATCCAAAGTTAAAAAACAACCCTAGGAAATTATTTGATGAACATGGAATCTCTATCTCTCTCTTTATCTCTCTTTGATGATGAATTCCATCGACGAACGCCACTGAATCAAGGATCAACGAACACTGGTGGGATGTATTCTAGAGATGATGAATGAAAATGAATGCTAACAGATTGAGGATCGACGATGCCTTGGATCTTCATCCCTCATCAGTGATGGATCATCAAAATATTTAGGTGTTTAGTTGTTTTACATTTTCCATGTTATTATTCTTAAATAATGAACGTGGTTCAACCCACGAACATATTGATCTGTGGATCGTGTGTTATTGCAGAACGGCGATTTCCAAGGGGGTTTTGGCCCTGAGATTTATGGTTATCCGATAGAATTGTAATCCCAAGCCTCACATGTTTTTAAAATTATAATACAAAGGGTTCAGGGAAACAAGAACAAGGCTCGAGCCTCTCCACTTGTACGTTCTTCATGGTCGTAAACTCAAAATGGCGGCATGGTGGATCTGAGGTAGTGGTAGTGATGGCGGTGATTCGAGAGGCCTGAGGGCATAGATGGATTTGAGATCAGACCACTATAGGAGACCTGGTGGCCCAAAGAAGGTGTTGTTGGTGTGGCACCACTGGCATGGCAGCGCCGGTGTCTGGCGGGGGTGGCCTACAGTGTCAGCTGCGGGCAAGAGGCGGTTCCACCAAAAGCGCCACGTGAAAGATGAAGTGGCCAGCCCTCGTCGACCGCAATGGAATATGTGGTTTGCTCGGTGCACACCATGACATCTGGATAGATGCAGCGTCAGTGTGGCACCACATAGGAGGAGTGGGATGATCCATGAAGGTCATCTATTGACCAAGGGGGCAGTCGGCTGATCGCTCGCGTGCACCCCAACCGAACCGATCTAGCCAACCGACCCATTGGGATGGTCACTCGAGTAGCCTGGATATTTTTTTTATCCAGTCTACTAAAAATAACTGGGAGAATGGGATAATGATGTTCCACATGTAAGATTTGGGCTGGGAGATGAAACTAGCCCACTAGTACATGTTGGGCTAGAAAAAATTGGGTCACTGGGTGACCGAGTGGACGGGACCAACGACCGACCTTAGCTTGGTATAGTGAGGACCAACGGGCTAAATAGATAGGATCGGGTCATGTCGGACCCCAGGTCGGGTTGTTCGGGTTGGTTCCAACCAATTGGATCAGGACCGGACACAACTAGACCTTGTTTACAAAAAGGGATGTATCCCCCAGACTGTGTGTCTGATTGATTCATTGTCTCCATCATTAGGACTCACGTGATGGAGTGGTCCTTATGAAATATTCTATGTAATATTTCATGGAAGTTTACGTAGTAAGGATTTGGTAGTCATGTCATGACCCCCTCCCCACAAATTGTACCCCTCTTTGGCCGGCAATGTGAGCAGAGCGATAATGACCCCCGAGTTCTGCCTCCAGTAGGCCCCGGGTTGGCGACTAGCATCGAGGGTATAGTAAACACACAAATGGGAGGAATTAACCTCTATGAGAACACATGTTGAAGAGAGAGATAAGATAGACACCAAACAACTCCAACTCAAACAGTAATATGAAAGAAATCCCATGTACACATTTGAAATGTCATGCAAAACTACTACAACTGAAAGGGGAAAAATTGTAATTACCCAAAAGAAAGTAAAATAGCAACAACAACAAGCCTGAGTAGCTCCTACAACCACAAGCTATTAGTAATCAGCCTGATCTACAACTTTCTCCAAGTGACCTGAAAAAAAGTTTATTTATAAATATGGTGAGTATAATAATATACTTAGTAGGATCCTACCTAAAGCCTCTCATGAAAATGTAATGAAAGCATGCTAAATCATAGTGAACAATAAGTGAAACTAACTCGTCATCTAAACAGGCATACTATTTTACCAGCCTCACTATGGCTACTCTCACCAAGTAACGCATACAAGAGTATATAATATAATAAATAATATCAACAGAACCCCACTACTACTTCCCCACTAGTTTTCCGCTATTCCCCAATGTCGGAAGTCCTAAACATCTCTCTCCAAAAAGGCTTGCCCACAGACACTATGGAGAAGCACCACAACATGCTCCTCATGCAAAAAAACACCATGCCCATGTAAGAAAAGTAACCAGGTAGTTTTTTGGAGCCACCATAGCTCACATAATTGTATCATACATCGGGTATTATACCTCATGCCATTACAGCCCATACATGGAGTAAGGATCCTCAAGACATCACAACCTATACATGTTGCACCTATAGTAGTCCATAAAAAACTATACCCAGAATATATGTGTGTGAATAAAAAGAAGACATTACAACCCTCTACAAACATATATAGGGGAAAAACCAATGTTCCTACCAGCACAAGTAACTTCCAAGAGAAGAGTGTGGGGCCAAAGGGCGTAGTCAGCCATTCATCCTCCCACTAGAATGTTGGGGAACCCCCCCCCCCCCCCCCGGGCTTGAAATCCCTGGGGTGTCAGTTCCCTATACTAATAGGGTGGAGTAATGTATAGAAACACAAAAATTATAGGATATATTATATCTCACAACACCACTATGGGAATAACCTAGTCTTAGACCCAACTACATCTAACGTCTCTCAAACTATGGGCTCCTACTTCTAAGACTAGGTATCATATATGCACACAACCATTTAAAGAGCATTAATAGATTATTTCATACCATTTAAATCAGTTCCGATTTATATTAATTAATTCCTTAAACATTAATTAACCATTTAAAATAACACATTAAACTTCGTTAGCATCACACCCAAAGTCCACTGTCCCTTTAAAATGAAAACCTCATCATTATGTACCTGCAACTCCAGCCCCAAGAGTTAACATACATTATTAAATTATTTGTTATATAATTACTTTTCCATATTCCCAGGCATTCTAGAAAAACATTCTATGATAATAAACACAAGGGGGCTCAACACGGTGAGTAGATGTACTACTTGTCGTTTATTTTCTACCTATTGCAAGAGCGTAGACACATCCTCCCTTGGGAATCTAAACACGGAAAGCACATGGCATACCCCATGCATATTCACCTCTTTCAGAAGAAGGGTAAGAAATACCAGCTTCCTTGAGTTGTGGAGAAATGTAAAGGAGATAATCAACCAATAAGAATAAGAAAGCATCCAATAATCACATCCATCCCATTCCGTCAACCCTGGTGTCCTCCCCAACACCCACATGCATAAACTGATGCATCTCGCAACTCTAGGCATCATCTGCTTCCACAACCAAAGGTCTCCATGCCCCCATATACCACAACAGCCATCCAGGATCACATCACAACACAAGAAGTAGGAAAACAAACATATTAACAATTGGGCTCTTGACCGTTTAACAATGAAGAGGGTAACTCAGAACCCTTCAGGGAATTATCAAACAATCAGTTCTTTAATCCATTTTGAATTAACCGATCAATTTTTCATTGGTTCCACATTTGTAAAACCTAATCAGTAAGATATCAAGAAAATAATTAAACATGCATACTGCACCAATTTTATTAACATAAAATTACAACAAGAAGAACCAGATTAATTTACATTCATCTTTATCTTTTAACCAAATAGTTATTAATTAATTTGTGTTTACGTTCATTACCAATTTCCATCTAGAATTAACAGCTAAAAAAAGCAAGCATAGATATCACAAAATCTAGCAAAACAAGAGGCAGTAACATATGATTTATATCAATTTAATTATCCGGTTTAAATATTTATTATGTCAATTCCATTGTCATCCAGTGGGATAAAACATGATAACGACGTAGTTTCATGTAAAAGAAGAGAAAAGAAATGAATCCCCTACCACAAATGGTTCTTGATGTTCTTTATATGAGAATATTTCACACAGTGGGTCACTATCCTCCTCTCACAAAAACTTATATCAAAGATTGATCGATACAGCTCGGTTGCATCAAAACCAAGCGGAACCAATCTGAGGATGAAAGTTTGATTGTAAAACTACAATGAGAAGGAATGGGATGTTTGAGCATAGCACACCTGAGAACATGGAGGAAGAATTAGAGAATAAGATATTACATCCCTTTAGAAACGGGGCGACGGTTTATGATACACTTAATTTCCCATTAAAAGATGATTGCATTAAACCACGTGGATTGACCAAGTAAAAACATTCCGAGCCTTACGGATAATTAATATAGGAGTTATGGCCTTTGAATCGGCCTTAGAGTCCTTAAAATGAGGGTTTAAATGCATTTTACATCAATGGAAATGTCAAAGGGGTGAAATAGTAGGAAGTTGGGAACACGGTTCACCATTGGAACCTCAGTGTTCTGGAAACACTGTTTATAAACCTCCCCATTGGAACCTCACTGTTCATGAAACATTGTTCATGAACCTCACCGTTGGAACCTCACCGTTCTGGAAACACTGTTCATTAACCTCACCATTACACTATTCACAGACGGTTAATGTTGACACTATTCACATAAGGTTACCGTTGCACTATTCACAATGGTCTACCATTGGAACTCTTCACAGATGGTTAATGTTGGCAATGTTCACCTAAGGTTACTATTTCACTGTTCACAACGGTCTACCGTTGGAACTGTTCACCGAACTGTAACTTTGGCAAAGTGTTGGGGATAAGTCACCTTGACCTTCTATAACACCGAAAAACACCATAGTTTAACAAAGGAATGGACTAGAGAGGTCCGGGCCATTACATCAGATAACTCTCAAAACATTCTCGCCCTTGAGAATTGAAAACCCACTAAAGGAAAAACTAAATAGGTTCTGAAAAACCACCCATCGAGATACCTCTCAAAAGAGAGCAATCCACAAGAAGCAATAAAAGAAATTCATATTATAAACATGAAAGGTATATCCACAAAGGGGACATCATTATATGAAATGAGTTAAACATCAAAAAATCTGGGTAATGAGCAGGTATATGTGACTCACGTTCCCAAGTGCTCTTTTCCATGCCGTCGTGTCACCACAAGACATGAACCAAGGGAATAGAATGCCTATGAAACACGCTCTCCTTGTGGTCTTGGATCTCCATATGTCACTCCTCAAAGTTCACATCATTATCAACATCGATCTCTCCCCAATCAATGGTGTGAGAGTCATCATGAAGATAATGACGGAGCTATGATACATGGAAAACATCATGTATCTAACTCATCTACGGGGGAAGTGCTACTCGATACACTAAATCTCCAACACGAGCTAACACCTCGAAAGTCCCAACAACGCAAGGAGAAATCTTACTCCCACAACCAAACCTCCGCAGCCAATGACATGTACTCACCTTCAAAAACACATGATCCCCAAAATTAAACTATAAGGGTCTCCTCCTTTGATCAGCATATGATTTCTGACAATATTGTGCTTTCTTCATCCTCTCACAATCACCTGAGCAATCTATGTTTTATTCTGCACTAGTTCCGGTCCAAAAATTGCTGACTCTCCGACCCAAGTCAAGCACAACAGAGAACGAAAAGGCCGACCATACAAGGCTTCAAATGGAGCCATACCGATGGTGGACTGATAACTATTGTTGTAAGAGAACTCCCCTAAGGGTAAGTGCTTCATCCCTGAGCCTCAAAATTCTATGACACAAGAGAATAACATGTCTTCAAGAGTGTGGATGGTTCACTCTGTCAGAGCATCCATTTCTGGATGAAAAGAATTGCTAAGGTATAGTTGAGAACTGAAAGCATATTGGAGACCTCTCTACACCATGGATGTAAAATGAGGATCTAGAGCAGAAATGATCACCCTTGGGACTCCATGAAGTCCCACCACCTCTTCCAGATACTTCCTTGACAAAACTTCCACTGAGCTCGACTCCTTGATCACTATGAAGTGGGCCGATTTTGTTAAACGATCCACTGCCACCCAAATAGCATCATGTCCTCCCAGAGCTTGAGTTAAACCAGTAATAAAGTCCATTGACATGTCCTCTCACTTACACTGAGGAATCTCTAATGGCTGGTGAAGACCACCAGCAACACGGTGTTCGGTCTTCACCTTCTGGAAGACCAAACATCGAGACACAAACACTGCAACCGCACGCTTTAGCCCCAGCCACCAAAACTGGCTCCTCAAGGCTCGATACATCTTTGTCACAACAGGATGCACCGTTAAAGGCGAACAATGAAACTCTTTGAGAACCATCTCACGCCTGATCAATGGAACAAAAAGCCTTCTATGATACAACAGTTGGTGTTGTTCATCCTCCGACCAACCATCAGGGGCCTCGCCACAAACAACTCGGTCTCTCCAAACCTCCCCCTCTAGATCCCCCATCTGGGACTCTCCAACCTTCTGCATTAGGGATGACTTTACCGTCATCTGAAAAAGACAACCTCTACCCCTAACTTCTCCCATATCAAAATGTAATGTTGAAAACTCTTCTACTACTCTACAAGAATCAGCAGATTCATACACAACATCACTACATGAATTTAGACTCAGTGCATCAGCTAAAACATTCCCCATTCCTAGTGTATATGATATCAAAAAGTCATATTCCTATAAGAAATCCATTCACCAATGCTGTCATAAGTTCAAGTTACACTGGGAGAAAACATACCTCAAACTCTTATGATCGTTGAAAACCACAAAGCGCTTTCCAATGAGGTAGTGTCTCCAAAACATCAGATAAAACACCAAGGCTGACAACTCAAGATCACGGGTGGCATATTTACATTCATGGGGACGCAACTTCCTAGTACCATAAGAAACAATTGACCTCTACTGCATGAGAACACAACCTAACCCGCGATGTGAAGAATCATAGAAAACATCAAACTGAACTCCCTCAACTGGAAGACAAATAACTGGATCACTTACTAACTTCTCCTTTAGATACTTGAATGCTTCCTGAAACTGATCAGTCCATATGAATGCCTAATCCTTCCTGGTCAAAGATTTCATAGGAGTCACAACTCATGAGAAATTGGCTACAAACCTCCTGTAGTAGCCTGCGAGACCAAGGAAACTTCGCACCTCTGACACTGTCTTGGGGGCTGCCCAAGACACAACTACTTCTATCTTCGATGGATCCACAACTACTCCCTGCTAGGACACAACATGCCCCATGAAATGGACTTATAAAGCCCAAAACTAACACTTCGACAACTTCCCAAATTGTTGATGTTGACAAATAACTCTCAAAACATCATGTGGATTCTCTTCATGATCCTCCACAAATGTGTATTACACAAGGATGTCATCAATGAAAACCACCATGAACTTGTCCAGGAACTCACGGAACATAGCATTCATCAATCCCATGAACATAGCTGGAGCATTCGTCATGCCAAATGGCATTACAACAAACTCATAATTACCATTATGACAATAGAATGCAGTCTTCAGGATATCCTCATCCTTTAATCACATCTGATGATATACTGACCACATTTCGATCTTTGAGAACCAAATTTCACCATTCAGTTGATCAAATAAATCATAAATATGTAGAAGAGGAGAGATATTCATTATTGTCACTTTTTTTAAGCGACAATAGTTGACACACAACCGCAAACTATTGTTAGCCTTCTTCACAAACAAAACTGGTGTACCCCACAGTGACACACTTGGCCAAACAAAACCGCACTATAACAGACCATCAAGCTGTATACGTAGCTCTCATAACTTATAAGGGGACATCATATATGGATATATAGAGATAGGAGATGCTCATAAATATTGCTCGATCCCAAAATTGATCTCTAGTCGGGGGTAATGCTATATCCTATTCTGGAAAGACATTATGGTACTCTTCTACGACCCTAGGAAATGTCAACTACTGAACCTCTGAAAAACTCAGCATTATCTCAGCCATCATGGATGATAAGGACAGAATGCGCCTATGACCCATCTGAGGATTGAGCTCGCCAACAAACTCCATTGGATCTTTATCCGCACTAATGAAAATGACCTTATTCCTGAAGCAATCCACGAGAGCCTGCATTGAATACAACCGATCCATATCGAGGATGACATCATATGGTTGTATTCGTAAACATAGGAAATCTCCCCAAGAGCGGTGTTGCCCCAACACTAGCTCACAGTCTTTACATATTTCAAACAAGTCTACTCGACCTCCAACTGGTGTAGTCAATGGCAAGGGCACTATAAGCCTCTCTACCTCAAGTCCCAAAGCATGGACAAGGGTCGGTGATATGAAGTATTGTGTCACTCCTGAATTAAACAAGTCATACACCAAGGTAGAAAACAAGAAAATGGTACCTCAAACGATGTCTGACTCACCTGGAGCTGCAAACGCTAGAGCATGAAGCTGACCACCACCTCTTCCATGAACTATTGGTCCCTGATGAAGTCCACCACATTGGTTGTGATCAGCTCTTTGAATATGGGGAGCATCATGGGTCTGCCCTATACCTTCCCCATCTACCCTCTACTGATCTAAAGCTGGTGTAACCTGCTGCTGCTGCCACTGATAGAACTGCCTCAATGGAGGAACCTGGAGCGTAGCACCTGGTGCATGATGACTGATCTGAAAGTTCGTCTACTCCCACTGCTTATGAGCACGACCACCACAAGAAAAACAAGTCCATGATCCCTTGGCATAGGCCTGCGAGTTGCTGCCTCTGGAGAAACGAGATGTGAAGGGCATGGACCTACCCCCGGCTGAACGGAAACTCTTCTGCCCTGAAAACTGGGAACCACAAATAACAGCTCTACATCGGGAGGAATCATAAAGATTCCACTCTCATAATTATCCAGTCCTGGAAGAAGTCCTCTCGACAACCTCTTCCCTCACCAACACCTCAAGATATGTTTTTAGCATAAATGGGGTGACCTAGGGCTAGATATCTAGACACAAAGCCTACTCAAAATTCCTCACCCTAGCCTCCTCATCTAGAAGAAGGTCCAAAGCATATTGTAAAAGGTTCCTAAAATGGATTCCAAACTCTTGAACACTAGAGCTCCTCTATCAAAGGGTATGAAGCTCCTAGCAACTGGGTGCCTTCGTAGTCGATGAAAGAAACTCGACTCTAAACTTGTCTCGGAACTCCTCCCATGAGATCGTTGACACCTCATGATCCCCAAGGAACAAGAACCACCAAGGCCTCACTTCTTAATGCAGCATCTTCACATCCAAGGATACCTAGTGCTCCTTCTGAGCACAGATCAAACAAAATCCTATCTCTACTTCCTCCAACCAGTCTTCCAGGACAACATCTAAAATGGAGCCCTCGTACTTCTGTAGACTCTGGTACTGAAACTCTCAGAGTGTCTTCCTACAATTTTCATCGTCGTTAGCCTCTACCATACGTCGATCTGCTGGAACATCCGGTTGGATATTTTTTGCGCAAACCATATGAGGGCGTCCACCTGGAGCCATACCTATAAAATAAAAAACTATTAGAGCTCCTAAACCTGGAATATAGAAGACTCAACAATAATTAATTAATTTTTTTCTTTCATTGATTTTAGGTTAACCTATCCCAAGGTCTACCCATTAAAAAATAAACACAAAGAAGAATGATACATGATCCTTTCCTAGGTCTCTACCCTGCAACTAGTATCGGCTTGTTTAGTAGCCATTGAAAACTTAATGGTCTGTACATCAGATCATAGGGGCCCAAAATGCCTATGTCTAATCCAGTATCCTATGTTTACATCACTTTATAAACATGAATGACAATGTTTCCCTACAAACCCATGAAACCTCTCGTGTGCCTAACACAAATCTCTATCCTATCCCTCAACCGGACCGCTGATACCAATCTTTCATGACCCCCTCCCCACAAAGTTTACCCCTCCTGGGCCGACAATGTGAGAAGGGAGATAATGACCCCCCGAGTCCCACCTCTAGTAGGCCCTAGGTTGGCGACTAGCACTGAGGTTATAGTAAACACAAAAATGGAAGGAATTTCCCTCTAAGAGAACACATACGGAAGAGAGAGATAAGATAGATGAAAACAAACTCCAACTCAACCAATATGATGAAAGAAATCCCAAGTACATATATGAAATTTCATGCAAAATTACTACAAATGAAAGGGGAAAAACTTGAAGTGCCCAAAAGAAAACAAAACTACAGCAACCAGAAACCCGAACAGCTCCTGAAAGCACAAGCTAATAGTAACCAGCCTATTCTCCAACCTGCTCCAAGTGACCTTAAAACAGTTTATATATACATAGGGTGAGTATAATAGTATACTCAGTAGGATCCTCCATGAATCCTCTCGTGAAAAATAAATAAATCATGCTAAATCACAGTGTACAACAAGTAAAACTAACTCATCATCAAAATACGAATACTAAGTTCCCAGCCTCACTATGGATACTCTCACTAAGTAACTCATAAAAGAGTATATAGTATAATAAAGAATATCAAGGCTACCCAGATAATACATCCAACTAGTTTTCCACACTTCCCAAACATCACACGTCCTAAGATTCTCTCCCCAAAAAGGCTTTCCCATAGACACCTGGGTGAAGCCCCACAACAAGCACCTCATGCAACAAAACCACCACGTCCACATAAGAAAAGTAACCATGTAGTTTCTGGGAGCCATCATATCTCACCTAACGTGTATCATACATCAGGTATTATACCTCAAGCCATTAAATCCCATACACCGAGTAAGGATCCTCAAGCCATCACATCTTATACATGTTAAACCTATAGTATTCCATAGAAAACAATATCCAGAATATATGTGTGTGAATATCCACAATCCATTATATCCCTCTACACATATATATGGGGAAAACTAACCAATGTTCCTGCCAGCACATGTATCTACCAAGAGAAGAGTGTGTGGCCAAAGGGGGAATTCATCCATTCATCCTCCCACCAAAATGTTGGTTAAAATACACCCAAGGGGTTCAGAATCCCCAGGGTGTCAGTTTCCCATACTGACAGGGTGGAGTAGCCTATAGAAATACAAAAAGTATCGGATATACTATATCTCACAACACCACTATGGGAATAACCTAGTCTTAGACTCAACTGCAGCTAACGTCTCCCAGACTCTGGGCTTCTACTTCTAAGACTAGGTATCCTATAAGTACACAACCAATTAAATAGATTTAATAGATAATTTAATTCCATTTTCATGATTCTAACTTTACATTAATTAATTCTTTAAACATTAATTAACCATTTACAATTCCACATTAAATTTTTTTAGCATCACACCCAAATCCCATTGTCCCTTTAAAATTACAACCTCGTCATTATGTTCCAGCAACTCCAACCCCAAGGGTTAAAATCATTTATTCAATTATTAATTATAGAATTACTTTCCCATGTTCCCAAGAATTCTAGAAAATCATTCTATTATACTAAATACAAGGGGGCATAACACGGTGAATAGATGTAGTACCTGTCGACTCTTTTTTGCCTATTGCAAGAGTGTAGACCCATCCTCCCTTGTGAAGCTAAACACAGAAAGCACGTGGCATACCCCGTGCATCTTAAACTCCTTCGGAAGAAGGGAAAGCAAGAACAACTGCCTTGAGTAGTGGGGAAAGGTAAAGTAGATAATCAACCAATAATAATCAACAAGTATCCAAAAATCACATCCTTCCCAGTCCATCATCCCCGGTGTCCTCTCAGACACCCACATGCATAATCTGATGCATCTCACCACTCTAGGCATCATCTACTGCCACAACCAAAGGTCACCATGCCCCCACATACCACAATAGCCATCTAGGCTCATATCACATCACAAGCAGTGGGAAAACAAACATATTAACAATCGGGCTCTTGGCCTTTTAACAATCAAGAGGGTAACTCAGAACCCTTCAATGAATTATTAAACAATCAGTTATTTAATCCATCTTGAATTAACTGATCTATTATTCATCGCTTCCAAATTTGTAAAACCTAATCATTAAGCTATCAATAAAATAATTAAACATGCTTACTGTGCCAATTTGATTAACATCAAATTACAAAAATGAGAACCAGATTCATTTACATGCCTCTTTATCTTTTAACCAAAAAATTATCAATGAATTGTTGTTTATGTTCATTACCAATTTCCATCAAGAACGAACAGATAAAAAAAGAAAGAATAGATATCACCCTATCTAGAAAAACCAGAGGCAATAACATATGACCGATATAAATTTATTTATCCGGTTCCAATATTTATTATGTCAATTATATTGTCATCAAGTGGGATAAAACATGCTAATGATATAGTTACACAAAAAAGAAGAGAAAATCAATGAATCCCCTACCTCAAATGGTTCTTGATTTTCTTTATATGAGAATAGTCCACACAACGGGTAACAATCCTCCTCTTGTGACAACTTATATCAATGATTGATTGATATATCTTGGTTGCATCCATACTGAGCGGAACCAATCCAAAGAGGAAAGTTTTATTGTACAACTCCTATGAGAAGGAATGTAACACCCTGATATTTTAGGAGAAGTATATTTTTTATGTCTTATGTTATACCCAACATCAAAGGAATCTTTCACTACACACAACACTAACTTTGCTAGCGTTACACGCAATCATGACCTTCTTCAATAGCGTATGTAGTACGCAATACCAGGTTTCACTAAACAATGATATATTTCTATAATATTATTATGCACTAGCCGTTATGAATAGTATTAAATAAATTTTGAATTTTATAAAATTATTATTCAACATAAATATTTTCTAGAACATGGTATGAGAACAAAATAAATTTTTCGGGTAAAATAAGTATTTTTCAAAAAATGCAGTTGTGCCGACTTTTGATGGCGCACCAACATTAAATCTAGTTTTTGACAAGTTTATAAGTTCAATTTGACAAAGTAAAATTATTCTTTGGAATCAAGATATAAAAATATACGTTGGATAAATTTTTCATATTATTCTGATAACTTTTATATTTTAATGAATGGTAAAAACACTCTATATTTTAATTAAAAACAACTTTTTTCATCATAATAATTTATATGGTAAAATTATAATATTGAATGGTTTTAATGTATAAATTTAATATATTTTTACCATTTAATATAATGTATGTCATTACCATTAATTTTACATTGAATTCATAGGTAAAAACATTTCAATCTTTGGCAATGTTTTAACTTTTAAAACTCATTTTCTTAACAACGGTATTAATTTTAAATTAATTACTACCACTTCTGTATTTTGAATATTGAAAATTGGATTCCATATTTGAATTCAGTGGGTCCATATTATGTAAATAGGTTACTTTTATTTTTTTATGATATTATGAATAGTAACTATGGTAATTTTTATTTACTGCTGTTAAAGGTAAATCAGGTAATTAAGGGTAAATATAAGATAACAAATTTACCATAAAACCTTATAAAATTCTATTGGATGACTAAAAGTCGACCATTATCACCTAAGGGTCGGAATAAATTCATTTTATGGACTTTTGACCATTAAAATAATTTAATTATTATTAAAACCAAAGAAAGTAACAACGTGTCACTCTCTTAAATCTTATAAGTATAATAATTTTAATTTACTGATAAACTTCATGAGACTTCGAACATGAATATTCTCCAGAAATATAATAAAATTATATACATAATGTGAATTTATTTATAATTTTTAGAGATTAAATAATTATCATTAATTATGACACAATAGTGATGTTGAAATTATTTTAATGATTGAATTATGAAATAAATGATTTTAAAAGTATTACAATAAATATTATATGAACTATTTAATGTTCTCCACTAATTTACTAGATAAATATAAAATGTTATAAATATATTAAATATTTTAGTTTGAATATATCATATGTGTATATTTTATTTAAATTCAAATAAAAGAGTAGTGTCAAAATTGACACTATTGTTATTTTTTAAAAATTACATATTATAAAATCGTTTAAAAATAAAAAAAAATATTTAAAATTTATAAATTAAAATTTATATGGTCTAAAATGTAATATGGTATAAAATTATGGACAATTACTAACATATAAGCAATTATTTATAATGATTTAAAATTTAGAATATTATTACCAAAAATAAAATTAAATAGATTATATAAGGATAAATCATGTTGATAATGTTTAAAATAAATTTCCAACCTGTCCAAATTTTATTGGATGAAGCGATTACAACCCTATCTCATATAGTCTCGTATTTGAGTCATTTGTCAGGGTTTTTAAGTGGGTTTTGAATTTGTTATAAATTAATATTTCTTATAATTCCAAAGGTTCCCCTCTCCTCCCTTATAAAAGAGCACCTCCTCCATCTCCTCCCCACACCTCGTTGAGCCTTCAAGCATAGAAAACCCCTACTAATTCCTCTTATAAACATTCCTAGAAACATACTAGAGGTCATGGTCTTCTTCAAATAACAATTTTAGTTCCCTAAGAGGTGGTTAAGAAGAGGCGCGTCAAGGAAGAGGTAATGTCCTTTACTGATTCATTCCATTTTATTTCTTCTTCTACTTCTTCTTCTTTAGTTGTTTTATTATGAAGTAATAACATAAGTATTACTCATATAATTATATGTTATTATAAATATGAAACAACCCTATTTCACCTTCTATCCATCCTAAGGAAAACGAAATCATCGCACGTGCATACGTACGGAATACCGACTCCACGCCGTGGTGTAATCTGTTTTCCACCGCCACCTTACTTTGATGGGTATAATGGTGTAAATAATAACTAAATATGATTATTTTTAAATGATATTGATTCTTAAATAGTATAAATACACTTCAATACAATTCCACAATCATGGTAACGATATCATCGCTCGTGCGTACGTACGGCCTATTGTCTCCACAATGTGATGTGACTCATTCTACATGATCTTCATTGAATAATGATTATATAAATGAATTGAATGAATAAATATGGTATATATTAAATTAATACCATTCTTTAAATGAGGTATATATAACCGAAAAATAGGAGTAAAAACTTATTCGACAAAATATGTATAAGAACATAAAGCAATGAACACCCGAATAACAAGTAGCAATGAAATATTACTAATAAAAAGATAAAAAAATGATCATATATGATATAATAACAATGCATATTATTCTATAATAATTCAATAACATTATTTAAATCATTATACGGGAGGTTTGGATACGCACAAAGCATATCGGACCTAAGGTAAGGGATAATCTCGCAATCTAAATTTTTATCCGAGATTGTTTATATTTCGGTAATTACTGGGGCATATTTATCATCCACATCCATGTTTCATCAATATGTAATATTTTCTCTATCCTCATACAATTTTTTAAATCCAATTTTACCTATTGGGGAATTTTTAGTAAATGGTATGAAATGAATCTTTTTTCGTTTTCAGTATGAGATACTTTTTGACTTTTTCGGCCAAAGTATGAGAAGAATGTTTTTTAACATATATAGAATGAATGGATTTTAATTATTTCATAGAACATTATTTCCATGATGATTTATTTACATGTTTTAATGTTTATTTTTAATCAACTTATTTTAGTTTAAAATTTTATGAGATGTTTAGAAAGGATAAATGTTTTCGAAGTAGAAAGGATATTTTCCTCAAGAATGGAGTTCAAGTGTTTTATCTAAATTATTTTCCATCTATGATAATATAGAGTTCTGTTTCTATCCCTATTATTAAATTGATTTGATTATTTTGTTATGGAATTATTTTTATGAAGTCATTTATCTTATATGAATTGTTTTATGATGTCACAATGTTTAAGAATCCAATTTTTATTACATGGGTCATGCTATGATGTATGAATTTTGATTTTGTGGCACACATAAGAATGGTTTCATTATGATATGGGTGGGACCTATATCTCCCTCCAATTCATTGGGTAATGATTTATATCTCATGAGATATACATGGCTGGAACAGTAAGTTAATCCGGTTTTGTGATACAGGACTGGAATGAGGAGTGAACTCGGTTCAGTAATGGACTTTTTCCGCTATGATTGTCTTAGAAATTTGTCTTGACTAATATAAAATGATTTTCTATAATTATGTGTGTATCCCAAAAAGTATCATGTTTTATGTTATGATTATTTTGGGTTACTTTTCACTACTATGATTTATCCCATGTCATGATTTTATGATCTCTTTTGCAGGTTATGATTTTCAAAATGTTATGTTTTTACGGATATGATATGATTGATATTTCTTTTTTTACCCCTTACTGAGCATTTGAACTCACCCTTTTGTATGTTTTATTTTCCCCAAGTCTGGATGAAGGGTATTAAGTAGAATATGCCAAAAGGGACTCTAGATATGATGAAATAAATGGGAGATAATGTAGATGATTTATGAACCAGTTTTATGTGTTTCCCAGTGTTTAAAGACACTATACCTATACGGTCCTCCCATGGTTTTGTTATTTTTGTAATAAGTATGCTTCAATTTTGAAGTAATAACAATGTATATAGAGTATGGGTCGTTATAGTTGGTATCAGAGGAAAGGTATAGTCAACCTTTGGAAACTAGGATGTGAAAGCCTTAGTAAGAACCATAAGGATATGTCTAAGCATAGAACACAATATTAGTGTTTTAGAAATGGCCATGAATAACCTATGATAAGACCTTAAGTGTAAAATTTTATTCTTGATTATGTGGTTTTCCTTTTATGATTACTGTTTCTCACACTATTCTTATTGGTTTTAGTCAATGGATGGAACCTAAAAGAACCGTGTTAATGCTGAATGCGACGAGCAATGCAATAATTGTCTCCCTGAGAAACCAAACTTTATGTGAGCTGGAATGAAAAAATTTGTATCTATGCCCGCACAACTTTCTCAAGCTATGAACCTTGCAAGACTTCCAAATGAGTAAAGGAAGGAGAAACATTCAGTTGAATCCTTCATGAGGCAGCATCCACATTCATTCAGCGGGTCATCTGATCCATTAGTGGCTGAACAATGGATTAGTACCACTGAAAATATATTTTCAGTTATAAAATGTTCTGAACATGAAAAATTCATCTTAGTAGTGTATCGTTTGGAAGGTGATGCTTATCAATGGTGGAATCATATCAAGAATATGAGGCAAAGAGATGAAATTGAGTCCATGGAATGGGACGAGTTCAAGAACTTATTTTTCAATAAGTACTTCCCTTGTACTCTTCTAACAAAGATAGAGAAGGAGTTTCTTGAACTAAAGCAAAATGATAATGATTCGGTTGGTACCTACGAAGAAACTTTTACAAGCCTTGCATGGTACGCTTTCAGAATTATTATCCAACTGAAGATTAAGATCGATTGATTCTTTAGTTTCTTAAAACCAAGTCTTCAAAGGGCATTATCCATAAGGGACTTCAACAACTATGAGGAAATTGTTTGATGTGCTCTCAATGTTGAGACGGAGATTGGTGTAACCCATGAATCATATGGGTTTGATAAGAAGAGGAAAATGGAATTCAAAGGAAAATCTAAAGACCACACTGAAAAGAATATGAGTTTTCCTTTATGCTCAAATTTTGGAAAGAAGCATCGAGGGAATTTTCTTAAAGGGACAAGAAAATGTTTTAATTTTGGAAAAGAAGGTCATCGGGAAATTGAATATAGAAATAATGGGAAGAAGATGTCTAATGATGCGAACAAAGAAAGGGATACATTGAATGCACCTCCAACACTTCAATGTTTCAAGTGCAAGGAGATGGGGCATTATGCCAATCAATTCCATAATCCAAGGGTTTTTTATGATGATCGACATCAAAAAACTCTTAAGGCCAAAGAAAATGGAATGTCACATGCAATTACTATCGGTGATGTGGAATACGATAACGAAGTGGTGAAAGGTACACTTACAATCCACTCTAAATTAGTGAATGTTTTATTTGATTCTGGATCCACCCACTCTTTTATTTATGTAGAATTTTCGAAGGGTATCATTGTACTACTTCAACAATTAGATGTTGAGTTACCTGTGACAACTCATAATGGCACAACAGTCGCATAAAAAGTTTAAAATTCTTCTCAGATTGAAGTTTGTGGAAAATTGATTCCTGCAAATCTTGTGATCCTTCCTATAGTAGAATTTGATGTGATTCTTGGCATGGATTAGCTTTCTTTATACGGAGCTAATATCAATTTCCAAATAAGGGAAATAACATTTAGTATTCCTGATCAATCTACTATCATCTATCGATGCAGGGATGAATATAACCATACAGTGGAAATTTCTTCCACATTAGGGGTCTTGATTCCAATAAATGAATGTTATTTATCTCAAATGGTTGGAGAGAAACTCACGATTAAGAATATTCCCATTTTACGAGAGTTTTATGATATCTTTCTGGAGGAATTTCTAGGTCTTCCACCAAATTGTGTAGTTGAGTTTTCAATATAACACATACCGGGTGCTATGCCCATTTCAAAGACACCTTATAGAATTCCCCCAATTGAGTTTTAGGAATTGAAGAAGCAACTCCAAGAGAATCTTGATAAAGGATCTATACACCCTAGTGCGTCACCTTTGGGAGAACATGTACTGTTTCTTAAGAAGAAATATGGATCAATGAGACTCTACATTGATTATCCAGAACTTAACAAGATCACTATCAAGAAAAAATATCCTCTCCCATGCATTGATGACTTATTTTAACAACTACGTAGAGCTCAATACTTTTCCAAGATTGATCTTCATTCAGGGTATCATCAATTAAGTGTCAAAAAAGAGGATATACCAAAGACGACTTTCCGTACAAGTTATGGACACTCGGAATTTATAGTGATTCCATTTGGTCTTACTAATTCCCCTGCTATCTTCATGAATCTAATGAATAGAGACTTTAGAGACTATCTTGATTAGTTTGTGGTAGTCTTTATAGTTGATATTCTTTTCTATTCAAAGAGAAAGGAAGAAAATGTATATAACTTGATAATTGTATTAAAGACCCTAAGATAGGAGAAGCTTTATGCCAAATTTACCAAGTGTGAATTTTGGCTTCAAAAAGTTTCATTTTTGGGTCACATAATCTCAAAAGAGGGGATATCTATGGATCCAGAAAACACAGATTTTATCGAATGATGGTCGAGACCGACAACAGTAATTGAGATCCGAAGTTTTCTTGGTTTGGATGGATATTATCGACGTTTTGTAAAAGATTTTTCACAATTATCTAATCCACTCACCAGGTTGACTCGAAAATGAGTTATGTTCGTGTGGATGGAGGAGTGTGAAGAGAATTTCAAGGAGTTGAAAAGAAGGTTATCCAGTGCACCTATGCTCACACTGCCTTTTAGTGGAGAAATGTTTGTGATCTACAGTGATGCATCCAAGAAGGGATTGGGGTGTGTTCTCATGCAGAACAATATGGTGATAGCTTATGCCTCACGAAAGTTGAAAATCCATGAGAAAAATTACATAACTCATGATTTGGAGTTAGCTGCAGTTATATTTTCATTAAAGGTTTGGAGGCATTATCTTTATGATGAAATGTGTGATATTTATACTGGTCATATAAGTTTAATGTATATTTTCACACAAAATGAGCTGAATATGTGCCAAAGAATATGTTTGGAGCTCATTAAGGATTATGACTACTCAATTCATTATCACCCTAGGAAAACAAACAAGGTGGAGGATGCATTAAGATGACAAGACCATGCTAGCTTATCCTTGATGAGGATCACAAAAGATCAAATATTTATGGATTTACAAAGGATGGATCTTGGAATTATAATGGAAGGCGAAAAATATTATCTTTCTCAAATGAATGTTCAACCATCTATGCATGTGAAGATTAAAGAGGCACAAAAAGAAGATGTAGAGTTACAGAAGAAGGTGAGAAATGTTCCGGAATTCAACCTTGATTGTGATGGGATAATAAGGTTTAGGAATCAGGTTTGACTCCCTCCCATCCCAGAATTAAAGACGAGCTATTGGATGAGGCTCATAGTTCTTAATTATCTATTCATCCTGGAAGCACAAAGATGTATAGGACCTGAAAGAGTACTTCTGGTGGGATGGCTTGAAAAGAGATGTTACTGAATATGTCTCTTGATGCTTGGTTTGTCAGCAAGCTAATTCAGAGAGACAGAAGTCTAAAGGGATGTTACAACCATTACCCATACTAGAATGGAAATGGGAAAACATCACTATGGACTTTGTCACTAGACTTCCTAAAACATCCAAAGGCAATAATACAATCTGGGTCATAGTTGATTATCTTACAAATTTGGCACACTTCATTACTATTATAGAAATTTTCCCTCTGGATAAGCATGCCAGGATATACGAAAAGGAAGTGGTAAGTTTTCATGGAGTACCACTTCCCATTATATCTGATCGGGATCTGTGGTTTACCTCAAAGTTCTAGTGATGTCTTCAGCACACTCTAGATATATAGTTGAGTTTCATCACTACTTATCATCCTCGGACAGATGGTCAATCTGAAAGAAAAATTCAAACTCTGGAAGAAATGTAGGGAGCTTTATCTATATATTTCAAAGGTGGTTCGGATTAACACCTACCTTTGTTGGAACTTTATTATAATAATAGCTTTCGCCCAACTATTCAAATGGCTCCTCATGAAGCTCTCTATGGAAAGAAATGCTGAACTCCAACTTGCTGGGATGATGTTGGGGAAAAGAAATCTATTGGGACCTGATCTTTTTGATGATATGGAAGAAAAGGTATGATCTATTCAACAACACGTAAGAGCATCTTAGAGTCGACAAAAATGTTATGCCGATAATTGAAGAAAATACATAGAGTTTTAAGTGGGTGATAAAGTGTTCTTCTGAATATCTCCTTGGAAGAGGGTAATGAGATTTGGAAAGAAGATAAAGTTGAGCCCTAGGTATATCAGTCCTTTTGAAATATTGGATCGTGTTGGGAATGTAGCTTACCGATTGGCGCTTTCAACGAATCTCTCTCAATTTCACGATGTGTTCCATGTATCTCCCTAGAGAAAGTACATACCTGATCCTTCACGTGTACTAAGCTCAGAAGTTGTACCACTGGAGCAAGGTCTTTCTTATAAAGAAAAAATGATATAGATTCTGTATTGTAGCCAAAAAGTTCTACAGAACAAGGCCACTCGCTTCATGAAAGTTTTATGGAGGAACCACCAATTTGAAGAAGCTACATGGGAGCTTGAGGATATGATGATGGATAGGTATCCTCATCTGTTTGTCACGAAGTGACGAATTTCGAGGGCAGAATCCATTTTAAGGGGGGTAGAATGTAACACCCTGAAATTTTATGAGAAATATATTTTTATATCTTATGTTATAGGGAACATAAAAGGAATATTTCACTGCACACAACACTATCTTGGTTTGCGTTATACGCAATCACGACCTTCCTCGATAGCGTATGCAGTATGCAATACCGGGTTTTACTAAACAACGATATATTGTTATAATATTTTTATGGAATATCCATTATGAATAGTATTAACTAAATTTTGAATTTTATAATATTATTATTAATGTTACATATTTTCTAAAACATGGTATGAGATCAAAATAAATTTTTCGTGTAAAATAAGTATTTTTTAAAAAATGTGGTTTTGCCGCCTTTTGATGGCGCACAAACTATAAATCTAGTTTTTGAAAAGTTTATAAGTTCAATTTGACAAAATAAAATTCTTCTTTGGAATCAGGATATCAAAATTTACTTTGGATACATATTTCATATTATTCTGATAACTTTCATATTTTGATGAATAGTAAAAATACTCTATATTTTACTTAAAAACAACTTTTTTCATCATAATAATATATATGGTTATATTATAATATTGAATGGTTTTAAAGTATAAATAGAATATATTTTTACCATTTAATATAATGTATGTCATTACAATTAATTTTACATTGAATTCATAGGTGAAAACATTTGAGTCTTTGGAAATGTTTTAACTTTTAAAACTCGTTTTCTTAACAACATGATTAATTTTAAATTAATTAATGAAACTTCTATATTTTGAATTTTGAAAAATGGATTCCATATTTGAATTTAGTGGGTCCAAATAATGTTAATAGATTACTTTTATTTTTTTGATATTATGAATAGTAACAACGGTAATTTTTATTTACTGTAGTTAAAGTTAAATCGGGTAATTAAGGGTAAATATGAGATTATAAAATTACCCTAATACCTGCCAAAATTTTATTAGATGACTTAAAGTCGACCCTTATCACCTAAGGGTCGGAATAAATTAATTTAATGGACTATTGACCATTAAAATAATTTAATTATTATTAAAACCAAAGAAAGTGACAACATGTCACTCTCTTAAATATTATGAGTATATAATTTTAATTTATTGATAAACTTCACGAAACTGTGAACATGACTAGTATCCAAGAATATAATAAACTTATCTACATCATGTGAATTTAATTATAATTTTTAGGGATTAAATAATTATCATTAATTATGACACAATAGTGATGTTGAAATTATTTTACTGATTGAATTATCAAATAATCGATTTTAAAAGTATTCAAATAAATATTATATGAACTATTTAATGGGCTCCACTAATATTATAGATAAATATGAAATGTTATGCATCTATTAAATCTTTTATTTCATACATATCTTCTATGTATATTTTATTTAAATTCAAATAAATAAATTGTGTCAAAATTGACACTATTGTTATTTTATAAAAGTTACATATTATAAAATTGATTAAAATTCACAAAAATATATAAAAGTTATAAATTAAAATTTATATGGTCTAAAATGTAATAAATTATAAAATTATGGACAATTCACAAAATATAAGTAATTATTTATAATGATTTAAAATTTTGAATATTATTACAACAAATAAAATTAAATAGATTATATAAGGATAAATCATGTTGATAATGTTTAAAATAAATTCCAAAACTGTATAAATTTTATTAGTTGAAGATATTAAAACCCTATATCATCTAATATTTTTATTTGGGTCATTTATGGAGGTTTTTAAGTGTGTTTGGAAATTATTATAAATTAATATTTCTTATAATTCCAAAGGTGCCCCTCTCCTCCCTTATAAAAGGGCACCTCCTCCCTCTCCTCCTCACATCACATTGAGCCTTCAAGCTCGGCCAAACCCTGCCAATTTCTCTTCTCAACTTCACTAGAAACATAATATAAGTCCTAGTTTTCTACAAAGAACAATTTTAGTGCCCTAAGAGGAGGTTAAGAAGAGGCGCGTCAAAGAAGAGGTAATATCCTTTACCGATTCATTCCATTTTATTTATTCTTATACTTCTTCTTATTTAGTTGTTTCACTATGATGTAATAAAATCATTATCACTCATATACTGATATGTTATTATAAATATGAAAAAACACTATTTCGCCTTCTATCCATCCTACGGAAAACGAAATCACCGCGTGTGCGTACGTATGGAATACCATCTCCACGCCATGGTGTAATCTGTTTTCCACCACCACCTTACTTGGAAGGGTATAATGGTGTAAATAATAACTATATATTATTATTGTAAAATGATATTTATTCTGAAATAGTATACATACACTTCAATATAATTCCATGATCATGGGAATGGTATCATCGCTCTTGCATACGTACGGCCTACCGTCTCCACGATGTGATGCGACTCATTCTACATGATATTGATTGAATAATGATTATATAAATGAATTTAATGAATAAATATGATATATATTATATTATTAACATTCTTTAAATTATGTATCTATAAACTAAAAAGAGGAATAAGAATTTATTCGACAAAACATGCATAAGAACATAAAACAATGAACACCCGAATAACAAGTAGCAATTAAATATTACAAATAAAAAGATAATAATATGATCATATGATATGATAAAAATTAATATTATTATCTAATAAGTCAATGACATTATTTAAATCATTATAAAGGAGGTTCGGATATGTATAATTCATATCGGACCTAAGGTAAGGGAGAATCTCGCAATCTCAATTTTTATCCGAGATTGTTTATACTTCGGTAATTACTGTGGAATATTTATCATCCACATCTGTGTTTCCTCAATATGTAATATTATTTCTATCCTCCTACAATTGTTTACATCCAATTTTACCGATTGGTGAATTTTTAGTAAAATATATGAAAGGAATCTTTTGTCGTTTTCAGTATGAGATACTTTTTGAGTTCTCCAGCCAAAGTACGAGAAGAATATTTTTTTAACTTATATGGAATGAATGGATTTTTATGATTTCATAGAACATTATTTCCATGAATATTCCTTTACATGTTTACAAGTTTAATTTTAATCAACTTCTTTTAGTTTAAAATTGTATGACATGTTAAGAAAGGACAAATGTTTTTGAAGTAGAAAGGATATTTTTTTCAAGAATGGAGTTCAAGTGTTTTATCAAAATTATTTTCCATATAAGATAATATAGGGTTCTGTTTCTATCACTATTATTACATTGACTTTATTATGTTGTGATGGAATTATTTTTAAGAATTCCTTTATCTTATATGAATTGTTTTATGATGTCGTGATGTTTAAGAATCCCATTTTTATTACCGGGGTTACGCTATGATGTATGAATTATGATTTTATGGAACACATAAGAATGGATTCATTATGAGATGGGTGGGACCTATATCTCCCTCCAATGCATTGGGTAAAGATTTATATCTCATGAGATAGACATGGATGGAATGTCAAGTTAATCTGGTTTAGTGATACACAGCTGGAACGATGAGTGAACTCGGTTCAGTAATGGACTTTGTCCGCTATGATAGTCTTGGAAATGATTCTTTACTAATATGAAATGATTTTCTATGATTATGTATGTATTCCACAATGTATCATGTTTTAAGTTATTATTATTTGGGATTACTTTTCAATACTACGATTTATCCCAGGTCATGATATTATGATCTCTTTTTCAGGTTAAGATCATCAAAATTTTATGTTCTTACGGATATGATATGATTGATATTTAATTTTTTAACCCCTTACTGATCATTTGAGCTCACCCTTTTGTATGTTTTCTTTTCCCCAGTCCTAGATTAAAGGTATTTAGTGGAATATTCCAAAAGGGAATCTAGATAAGATAAAATAAACGGTAGACAACGTAGACGATTTATGAACCAGTTGTTTATGTTTCCCAGTTTCTAAAGACACTATACCTATACGGTCCTTTCATGGTTTTGTTATATGATGTAATAAGTATGCTTCAATTCTGAAGTAATAACAATGTATGTAGATTATGGGTCGTTATAATTAATGGGATGTTCGAGCCTCTCACACCTGAGAATAATAAGAAAGAATTAGGGAGGAAGATATCTCGTCCCTTTAAAAGATTTAATAGGGCGACTGTTTAATTTACGCTTAATTTCCCATTAAAAGAGGATCACATTAAACCATGCGGTTTGACCAAGTAAAAATATCATGAGCCTTAGGGATAATTAATAGAGGAGTTATGGCCTTTGAATTGGCCTTAGAGTCCTCAAAATGAGGCTTTAAATGCATTTTACATCAAAGGAAACGTCAAAGGGGTGAAACAGTAGGAAGCTGGAAACACTGTTCACTGTTGGAACATCACTTTCTAGAAACATTGTTCATGAACCTCACCATTGGAACCTCACTATTCTGGAAACACTATTCATGATCCTCACCATTCTGGAAACACTATTCATTAACCTCACTGTTGAAACCTCACTATTGCACTATTTACAGAAGGTTAATGTTGAGACTGTTCACCTGAGGTTACCGTTGCACTGTTCACAATGGTCTAATGATGGAACTATTAATAGAAGGATAATTTTGACACTGTTCACCTAAGGTTACCATTTCACTGTTCACAATGGTCTACTATTGGATGTTTTCACCGAACTGTTAATTTGGAAAAGTGTTGGGGATAAGTCACCATGACCTCCCAAAACACCTCAAACACCATATTTTCACAAAGGAATGGACCAGAGAGGTCTGGGTCATTATAACTCAGTTATCAGTGAGGCTTTATGACTCATCTACCCAACGAGGCTTCGTGACTCAGCTATTAGTGAGGCTTCATAACTTAGCTACCCAATGAGGCTTTATGACATAGCTACCCAGCGAGGCTCTATGACTCAGATATCATCGATGCTTGATGACATAGCTACACAATAAGGGTTCGTGACTCAGATACCAAGTAAGGATTTGTGACACAACTACCGAGTGGGGACTCAGCTATCCGGGTGACATCGTGACTCAGCTATCAGTGAGGCTTTGTGACTCAGTTACCTAGTGAGGCTTCATGACTCGACTTCTAAATAGGTCTACACAACCAGCTAGCCTAAAGGACTCATCCAGGATGACGACCTTTTCTGTGATTGAAGAATACTATTTAAAGCTATTGGTTTTACTATCAACACATTAAGTTATACCTATGTCAAGCTAACTCTAGTGACTCTAATCTTTGTGAATTCAATTGTGATTTTATTTATTGATTTCTATGTTACCCAATTTGGTTTTGGGGTCACCACTGAGTATTTTTATGCTCAACCCTGGATGGTCTTTGCCCACACCTCTTGTGTCTTTTGCAGATGACAGAAAAAATTGATTGGGATCTTGGATTGATAGGGCCAGGTGGGGCTCAGAGGTGGATCTATCGATGTAGTATGCTTCAGCATCATCTAAAAGTGAGCTACACCTACACTTCAGGTAGGATGCTTAGTAGATGACCATGGGATCTTGTACTTCCTTTTATTGTAATTTCCTTTTTAGTTGGGTTTTTATTATGGACCCATTTACCTTTCATTTGCACCTTTACTTGTATGGTTTCTTCCTCATGTGACAAACTTGTTGTTGGTATCACAGTATCATCTTTACATTCCACAGTATTGGTTGTGTGTGTGTGTGTGCAGGTTTAAAGGAAATGCCTTACCTTTTATAGATATTCTTTTTTGGTGTTATTACCTAGCCCCTGGCCAATGGATGGTGGTAATGGGGTAGTCACGACATCATCCCCAGGGTATGGGTCATGACAGAGTGGTATCAGAGGTGGTCGGTTATTCCTCAAAGACCGAGAGTCGGTTATTTTGTTTTTGGGAAATAGTGTTAAATGTTTTGAGTTCAACTTTCAGATTCGGGGAGTACATTGTTGGTGAAAAAACTGATGTATCCATACAAAAAGTCCTCGAATTCTACTTTCTGACTCAGTGCATGAAAAAACTGGTTTCTTGTGTCTTTAAAATGTTTTTCTTAATCTTTATGAGTTAAAGTCATATCACCAGGTATAATTAACTAATAGTGGTTCATCATGATTTCTCACAGGATGCATCCACAATACAACAGATCCTGATCCTGGTACAGGATTACAATGTTGGTCTATCGAGCGATGAGGCATTAGTATTGGGACCAGTTCCAGAGATAGCACCCTTGGTTAGAGTACTAGAGGCACCACCACCCATCGAGCAGCACTTGCTTCCAACCTTACCACTTGAGGATGCATGTTGAATGAGTACATTGAATGAGTTCCAGAGGAAGATTCCTATGAGGTATCAATGAAAGACTCATCCTTCTGTAGAAAAGGATTTGATTGAGGTGGTTACATGATTTTTCACTTATTCAGGACACCATCAAACCAAATAGTGGTTCTAGGCACTAACATTATACAAGGATATGCAGGGAGATGATGGAGCTTAAGACTATAGACGCATGAGGAGGTGACCCTCAATTGGGAAGACTTAGTGATCCTATTTAGGGAGGATTTTTCCCCCATGACCTTGCGCTCAGTACACATACATGAGCTTCTCCAATTATGGAATGGTTTCCAGACCATGGATAGTACTCTGCAAGGTTCACATACCTCTCCCAATACTCTTTTGATATGGTGAATGTCCCTTTCTTCATGGCCCAAACAATTGAGTAGGGGATCAGAAAATAAATCATAGCATCGATGATCTCTCTCATCATCCTTACACAGGCTGGGGTATGTGAGAGAGATCTTCTAGTAGATAACATCTTGGTAGAACCTGCACCGACTAGGAGAGCTACCACCGGATGACAGATAGTGGAGTCCTCAGCAATGTCAACCAACATCTGACATAGGGGTCCAAGATGAAAAAACCCTCTAGGGGACAACCACATGATACTGGATCAACTATGTGAGGCCCCATGGGTAGTGGACACCACAGAGGGGTAGGTTGTGCTTCACGTGTGGTGGTCCAAGGAACATAGCTTGAGACTGCTCAACCCACCGTACAAATGACCAGCAAGTGGTTGGGGGACTGCCAACGCATAGGTAGAGGTTATAATGAGGAGTTATGTATAGTGGTGAATGTGGCAAAAGAGAAGGTCGAGTGGCATGTGTAGGATGACAATTCGAGGTCCTACCACCACCACCCCAGGTGGTCCACCACAGTCTCATGTAGCCCGTTGACAGGGGTGAGGCTAGCTTCTGATGATGGAGGCTTATGACCACGACGTTCTAGATATGATTAGAGGTACAATCTATGTCTCCCCAATCTTAGATGTAGTTCTTATAGACACATGTTTTATCCACTCTTTCCTTACCATGGACCTTGTTCGAGACTCGTAGATTCTAGTGGATTCATTAGATCGACCCTTACATTAGAGACTCCTACAGGATGGGATTCGATGATTACACCCTGGTGCCAATAGTGTGACATTACTCTAAAAGTCAAGATCTTTTGATGGGATCTCCTAGTAGTGGTTTCAAGGCCTTATAATGTCATCTTGGGTATGGACTAGTTATGGACAATCTATGCTCAGATCGACTGTATTAGGCACAATGTGTGGTGTGTCCGTGAGGATGGGACCAGGTTTCTTTCAACAGTAATAAGGGAACTTTTTCATCACAAGACGGAATTTCTTTGAGGATGTTTCATCCAATTACTCATGATTTGGAGAGCATCACCCTCGGTGCAGTGGATGAGAGGAGTCTAAGAATTCATATGGTGGTGGATGAGTATGAGTATATCGTTCCAGAGGATGTTCTGGGACTACCTCCTCACATGGAGGTAGACTTCAAAATATACATGTACCCTCAGCATGGAACCGATATCCATATAGTCATATCAGAAGTCCCCCATGGAGCTTCGTGAGTTGAGGGTACAACTTGAAGACTTGTAGGAGAATGGATTCGTCAGGCCCAGTGTTTCACCATGGGCAGACATTGTATGGTTTACCCAGAAGAAATATGGGAGGTTGAGTTTATGCGTGGACTTCTGGTGCCTAAACCGGGTGACTGTGAAGAACACGTGTCCACTACAAAGGATTGATGACCCCTTAGACTAGTATAATGGAGTGAGGTGGTTCTCAAAGATCGACCTAATATCAGTTTATCATCAGCTTCGGGTTCGGGATGATTACGTACCGAAGATTGTCTTTAGATGCCGTTTTTTCCACTATGAGTTTTTGTTGATGCATTTTTGCATGAAAAATTCCCTAGTAGTGTTCATGGGACTCATTAATAGGATCTTCCAATCGTACCTCAACCGGCCCATCATAGACTTCATTGATGACATCTTTGTGTACTCGGTAGTAGATGTGGAGAACACTACACACCCGTGGATTGTCCTGGATACATTCCGAGAGCATCAGCTTTACGGTAAGTTCTCAAAGTGTCTTTTCTTGATTTGGGAATTCATCTTTCTTGGATACATCATCTTGGAGGCTGAAGTTTCAGTGGATCTGGTGAAGATAGAGTCAGTCCCTGCTTGGGATCCACCCAAGAGTGTGACTAAGTTGAGGAGTATCTTGGGGTTTTTGGGATACTACCGAAGGTTCGTTCCTGAATTTTATAGTGTAGAAGCACCCTTATCTTCTTTGTAAAATAATGGAAAACCCTTCATGTGGATAGTGAAGTTCAAGAAGAGTTTCTAGGATCTGAGGTGGAGACTAACAACTGCCCCTATCTTGAGACTACCTGAATATGGAATTGGGTATATAGTCTTCTATGATGAATCATGGAACTCACTGGGTTGTGTGTTAATGCAGGAGTGAGCCGTGATCACTTATGGCTCACGGAAGATGAGACAACACGAACAGAACTACGCAACCCATGACCTAGAGCAAGTAGAAGTGGTATTTTCCTTGAATATGTGGTAGAACAACTTGATGGATGAATAGTTTACCATCTACTTCGACCACAATAGTCTTAGGAATATCTTCTCACAGTAGGACCTAAACATGAGATAGTGGTGATGGCTGGAGTTCCTCTAGGAAAATGACTTTGAGATAGTATATACACCTGGGATGGGGAATGTGGTAGATGATGTGCTCAGCAAGAGGTATGGTTTATAGATACTTAGGTTGGCAATGCAGCATCTAGATTCAATGCATATATTCTTCATAGGTGATGATAGAGTATCTTACCTTTAGTTAATGACGACCACTCCTACACTCTTATAGTGAGTCAGGGAGGCAAAGCTTATGTATTTTGATTGAGAGCCCAACATGCTCAGTTATCCTCTGGGAAATATTCTAATCGATTTTCAATAGGTGGGGAGTATATCATCCTTTTTAGAGGATCCAAAGTGGCGCTGGTGATGTTGTGGGAGGAGGTGTTAAGGGATTTCCATACATCCACTTTAATGGTATATCCTAGTGTGGTGAAGATATACCAGGACCTCTAACATCATTACTAGTGTCTCGGGATGAAGAAATTAGTTGTAGTGTTTGTTTCACGATGCCTCACTTGTCATCAAGTAAAGGCAGAGCATCGGGTTCCAGCTTTCTTGGCCCAACCACTTGAGTTACCAAAGTGGAAATTGGATGGTATCTCGATGGAATTTGTGATAGGGTTACCACACATGTCTAGGGTCTACAATTTTATCTGGTTGATCATCGACTGACTCACCATGTTAGCTCACTTCCAACCAATCAGGGATTAGGGATCAGTAGAGGACTTGGGACGCCTCTACATCAAGGAGATATTGAGGCTACACGGGGTGCCTTCGACAATCTTCACAAAATGTTTTGTACAATTTACATACCATTTATAGAAGGGATTATAAGAGGATTTGGGACTCATCTATGCTTGATCACCCCCTTTCACCCATAGATGGATGGTCAGACAGAGCAGACCATTCATACCTTGGAGGACATGCTTCATGCATGTGTCCTAGATTTTGGTTGCAGTTGAGAGGAGCACCTGCCACTGGTGTAGTTTTCATGCAAAAACGGGTATAACTCCACCATTGGAATGGAACCATTTGAGGAATTGTACGAGAAGCCTTGTAGATCACCTATATGTTCGAAGGACCCAGGGGAGTCTTCACTCTTGGGTTAGAAATTGGTATGGGTAACCACTGAGAAGGTGCAGATCATCCAAGAGCGGATGAGGACTGCAGAGAAAAAGAACAAATCGTATGATGACAAGTGACATAGACCATTGGAGTTCGAGGAGGGATACAATGTATTCCTTCAGGCATCACCCTGATGGGGATTTTAGAGATTTTGACCAAGTGGAATCTTATCTATGAGTTTTATCAGAAATTTTTAGATTTCGATCAGAGTTGGTGAGGTGGCATACTTCCTAGATCTTCCCTCAAAGATTCACTAGGTGCATGATGTTTTTCATGTGTCGCAACTAAGATGTACGTGCATTATCCATCGCACATCGTCGACTGGGGCGAGCTGGACATTAACGATTGGGTCATGATTGCGGAGATTCCAATAAAGATAGAGGATAGACAAGAGAGGGTCCTTTTTGGATTTTCTCTGGTGCACGTTTGGTGGTAACAAAGAAATCTCTAGGACAGGAAATAGTAGTAGGAGGAACAAATTCATTCTCAGTACACCCGATTTGTTTGTTTAGCATTGTTTTGGCTTACAAGGATGTGAATCCCAAAATAGGGGGAGTAATGTAATATCCTTGATTTTCTATGTAAAAGTTTTTTTAATTACATGGAATTTTATTCAAAACCATGATCTGGGACGATATGTGATTCTGAGGCCCAGAGAGGCTGTGAATTATTTTTGAATATTTTTTAAAGTACGTTATGTAATTGTGCGAGTGGGTTTATCTAAATTTTGCATCGGTTCCTGAATCAAAAATTTGATGGCACCGATGAATTTAGAATTCCAGGATTCTCCTAAGAAGGACCTAAACATGACTGTCATAGGAGGACCAAAGATGATAAATTTCTGTCTTTTAGTGAAAAATAAAATAAACATTAATGTTAATTTTATTCAAACTGTTTCTGATGAAACCTGAAGACCAGTCAACAATGTGGTGCAACGACTAAGTGACGATGAATCATTAATGAACTTCATTAATAAGATAGTGTGGAGATGCACAATGTTCCCCCTTCCTTGAATTAAATATGGATCCAGAGTTGAAAAACAACCCAATAAAATTCTATGACGAACGTGCAATCTCTCTCTCTCTATCTGATGACAAACACTATCTAATCAAAGATTGAAGAATGCCAGTGGGACTGATTTGAGAAATGATGAATGATGAAGATCTCTAGTGGTTCAAGGATCAATGAAGGCACAGAGCTTCATCCCTCATTAGTGACGGATCCTCAAACCAGGTATTGTTTTAATTGTATTATGTTTTCCCCATTCTTATTATAATACAATGAACACGGATCAACCCATGAATAGGTTGATCCATGAATCATGAGTTCTTATGGGAGGATATTTTACATGGGGTTTTGGCACAGGGATCGATAATGATCTAATGAACTGTGATCCTAAGACTCCCATGTTTTTAAACTTCTAAGACGGAGGGTATGGCCCAACACAAACAAGGCCCAAGCCCCTCTTCTTGTGCGTTATTTTCGGCTGCATCCTTTAAATGGTGAAAAGAAGGATCAGAGGTTATGGCAGTGATGTTGGAAACTCGAGAGTCCCAAATGCATAGATGGATTTGAGATCGGACCACCAGAGTGGACTCGGTGGCCCCGTAGAATGTTCCGCCAGTGGGGCACCACCGACGCGGCAGCAGCACCGGTGACTAGCGGCGCCGGCCATAGGTAGGAGGCGGCACCACCCCAGGAACCACGTGCAGTACAAATCAGTCAGCTCTTACTAGCCACACTGTGGAGGTGACATGCTCGGTGTGCATCGTGGTGAAGGAGTTCATTCCCCATCGGTCGCGATGGCTAGATGGATGTAATACCACTGTGGTTCCATGTAGGAGTGGAATGCTCAATGTCGGCCACCTGTTGACCAAGGGGGCTAGCTAGCTGACCAGTCACATGCGCCTCAACCGGACCGGGCCGCTTGATCATCCTAGATAATTTTTTTAGCCATTCCTCTTTGGTGGACTAGACCAACGGGGTAAAGTCGGGTGGTAGGGAGACCTGGTCTAGGAAAAGAAACCAAACAACCAGTGCGGGTCGGGCCAGATAAAATCAATTCACTGGGTGATCGGGCGGACTGTACCCATGACCATCCTCAGCCGAGTCCAGTGAGGCCCAATGGGGAAAATGAACATGATCATGTCATGCGGTACCCCAGGCCAGGTTGTTTGGGTCAGTCCAAAATAGTCGGACCAGGTCCAAACAAAACTCATCCATGATTACAAAAAGGGATGTCTCTCCCAAACCGTGCGTCTAATTAACGTGTTGTCTAAGGCGATGGGACCCACGTGACAAGGTGGTCCTTATGAAATATTCTGAGTAATATTTCATGGAAGTTGACCTAGTGAGGCTCTGTGTCTCATCTATCAGTGAGGCTTCGTGACTCAGCTACCCAGTGAGGCTCTGTGACTCAGGTATCAACGAGGCTTCATTACTCAACTACCCAGCAAGACTTCATGACTCAGCTACCCAATGAGGCTCCATGAATCAGCTATTAGTGAGGCTTCATGAATCAGCTACCCAATGAGAACTCATGAATCATCTAACCAATGAGTCTTCATGACTCAGCTACAGAGCGAGGCTTTTTGACAAAGCTATCAGCGAGGCTTCGTGAGTTAACTATCAGTAAGGCTTAATGACTCATCTACCTAATGAGGCTTCATGACTCAGCTACTAAATAGGTTTACAAGACCTAGATAACCTAAAACAATCATCAGGGATGAGTGCATTTGCAGTGATTGATGATCCGTGTTTGCAACTTTTGGTTTTTCTATCAACACATTTAGTTATACCTATATCGAGCTAACTTAAGTGACTCTAATCTTTGGGATTCACTTTGTGATTTAATGTTTGGATTTTTATGAGACCCAGGTTGGATTTGGGGTCCCTACTGATTATTTTTATGCTCACCCCTGTATAGGATTCACCCGCACCTGTTGTTTCTTGTGCATACAACGAACAGCTTTGATTGGGATCTTGGAGATCCAGGTCTAGGTGGTGCTCAAAGGTGGATCTATAGAAGCAATACCCTAGAAGCATCCAATAGTGATCTACACCTACCCTTCAGGTAGGATTCTTTGTGGATGACCACTATATCTTGTAATTCCTTTTATTTTACTTTCCTTTTCAATTGGGTTTGTATTCTGGCATCATTTTTCCTTTCATTAGAACCTTTACTTGTGTGGTTGCTTCCTCGTGTGAAATTATTTTTGTTAGTATCCCAGTTCCAGGTTTACATTCCATAGTATAGGATGTGTGTGTGTGTGTAGAGGTTTAATGGAAATGGATTACCTTTTCGGTATATGATTTTTTGGTGCTAGTCTCCAGCCCCTGGCCTAAAGAAGGTGGGCTTGGGGTAGTCACGGCATGGGCCCTCGGGGACGGGTTTGGAAAAATAATGATTATTTTAATATGAAGAAGTCAAAATTTCCAATAATTTTTAGATATGAGTAGGATTAAATAATTAATTATGTATATATTTCATAAATATATTGATAAATTTTTAGTAAATAATAAATCAATTTTTGGTAATTTCATTTTGTCATTGAAAATATGGTTTCATTGAAAATGGGGTTTACATTTTTTTTAAAAACTAATGTAATTACTTTCATTAATTTTTAGATAATTCATTTCATAAAATTTATTTCATTTTGATATCACCATAAAAAAATAACATTAGGTGAAATTTTGGTATTTTTCATAAAATATTGTATTTTAGTGAATAGAAAAAATATCTTTTTATGTAAAATTGTTTTTTATTTTGATTAATTAATATATAATTCAAATTATTATTTGATTTTAATTTATTATAATTATTTTATAGTTATTTTTAATTTAATTAATTACATTTAAATTATCTTTGTTCTGGATTTTAGTAAAAGTTTATTTTTTGGCTGCAAAACACATTTTGTTGAAACTTGTTTTAAAATGCCTAATGATTCTCCATAATAATTAATTAAAATTACTCCAAATGAAAAATGAATTAAATAAAAAATTTAAATAGTATATCAATATTTTAAAATTTAAATTCATATAATGATGATTACTAGTTATAGAGTTAACATAAAATCATATTTTCCTTAAAAGTGCATTTTTTGAAAAACCTCTTTCCATCATGCTTGTAGATTTTATATTAAATTTATTTATTCAAAATCTATGAATTTAAAACAATGATAGTTTTATGAAATTTAACTTTTTAATGTCATGTGATCTATACTACACCATGTTAATCTTGTATAATACACAACACTGGCGTAGGTTGCGGTATACGCAAAGCTATTCTTGGATTTTTTCATATAAAAATTAAATTTATTATGATATCGTTACTTTTATGCAAGAAATATTATAATTAAGAAACTAAATATTATTATGTCACCTTATAACCAACCCATTATACTGCTGGGTATGAATAGTATTAACATTCTCTTAAAGAATCATTTAAATAAAAATAAGTATGTTTATAAAATAATAAAACCACTCTTGATTTATTCTATTAATATAATATATATTTAATATATTAAATCTATGGTTTTGAATTCATATTATATTTTTTCAATACTTGATATAAAAAAATTAAATTTTTTAGATAAAAGTAATAATTTTAAAAAAATGATGTTTTCCCACCTTTTGATAGAGAACCAATTTTAAATATAGTTTCTAAAACATTTATATATTATATTTAATAAAATAAAAATTTTATTTTGAATTGGGATATAAAAATTTACTTCGCATGAAATTTTTATATTTTTCTGATAACTTTCATGCTTTGAGGAATAGTAAAAATAATATAAATTTTAATTAAAAACAACTTTTTTCTTCGAAATAATTTATCTGGATAAATTATATTATTATGTGGTTTAAAAGTAAAAATAGTATAAATTTTTATAATTTAATATATTTTTTTTCATTTTAATCAATTTTTCCGTGAATTTTGATGTAAAAACATTTACATCTTTTTCAATGTTTTAACTTTTAAAAACTCGTTTTTATTCCGAGAATAGGATTAATTTTAAATTAATTACCAAAACTTCTATTTTTTGAATTTAAAAAAAATGATTCCATATTTTAAATTATTAGTTCCAAATTATTTAAATATCATTATTTAATTTTTTGGGCATTGTGAATAGTAATATTAGTAAAAGAACTAATTACTGTGGTTAAGGGTAAATCTAGTAATTAATTATAAAAATAATATCATAATTACCAAAACACTTGTCATAATTTTATTTGATGAATTCTTTTCGACCAAAATCATCCTTGGGTCGATTTTGGGTCCACTTGAAGACACTTTGAGGACATTAATATATTTATAAAATTATATTTAAAGAAAATGAAATTTTGATATACTTTTGTTTTTAATAAGTAAAATATTTTAACTATAGGGTAATACTGGGGATCTTTTCGACTGTAAATATTCTTTAAAAATGTAAAATTATAACCTATATCATGGAAATTTGTTTATAATTTTTAGGTAAAAAATTATTACCTTAAAGTCTTACACAATCTTGATATTTTTCTTGTGAAAGCAGAAGGAAAATAATTAATATGACTATAATTAAAATTATAATGACTACTAAATGATCCAAAAACATAGATAAATAATTTTTATTGTCTATATCTTGGAAATACTATTCCATGTGTCGAATTATTGACCATTTTGGAGTCACATGGATATGAATAATACCCTTACAATATTTTATTTAAAAAGGAAGTCATGTTGTTCACACTATAGATGTTTAATTAGTATGCAATTTTAATATGTGTTTGTCTATATAATAACAATGATTATAAATAGTCTCTAGAAATAAAAAAAATTAACTACATTATATAAATTTATTTATAATTTTTAGTAGTTATATAATTATCATTAATGATGACACAATAAAGATGAAAAAATTATTTTATTAATAAAAATATCAAATAATAGGTTTTAAAAATATTAAAATAAATATAATATGATTTAATTAATGTTTTCCAAAAAATTAATAGGTGAATATGAAATGTCATTATTATATTAAATCATTTGTTTTGAGGTTATAATGTGGATTTTATTATGTTAAAAATACAAATATTGAATACTATCAAAATTGACATAAGTTATATTTAAAAATATATTTTATTAAATGTTATAAAATTCATAAAAATCTCAAGTTCCACCAAAAGACTAATATAATGTTTTATATTTAATAAATAATATCATTGGAGTTATTTTTTCATTTTATAGAAACTATATTAACCATATAGTATAAAAAGGCAAGTAAACATGGTATGAGTTTAACTTTTTAACTAAGGTTTAATCCAAAATATATGGTTATTTTCATTACTTATACTTGTGTAAAATAATTGTTTCAGATGAATTATAACAATAATAATATTATCCCCAAAAGAAATCACCTTGTAGATATTTGAAACTAAAAATAAATTTATAATAAATTAATAGTTTTTGAGTTTCCAAAAGTGCCCCCCTCTTATAAAAGGGTGTTTATCCTTCTCTTTTATTCACACATATAAAGCCCTTTGAATTGAAAAAACCCTGACCAATTATCCTACAAATTTACCTCAACTAATAAAATATGAAATACTTCGGGAAAAAATCTAGCCTATATTGTCCTTTTGTATAAATAAAATGGAAATTCCCGAAGAAGAGGTAATTGTTTTATCAACTCTTGCAATGTTCTTTTCATTTTATACTTAATATTACTACGTTGTTTCCATACCAAAGTAATATTTACAGTATCATCTACATGATTATTTGTTATTATAATTATTGTACAACTATATTCATCATTCTTTAGATCCTATTAACAACAATATCACCATGCGTGCATTTGTATATACTGCTTACCGTCTCCACACTATGGTGTAATTTTTTATTCAACGCTACATTATTTATATGGGTCTAAAGAAGAATAAAAATGATTTAAATAATAATTATTACATGATAATTATTCTTTATAATTAATATAAGATCCAATTTTATACCATTTAATCGTTAATGGAATGATATCATCTCTTGTGCGTGCGTACGACTTACCATCTCCATAACGCGATGAGATTCATTTTCCATGTTAACCATTAAATAATGATTATAATGTATAAATAATAAATAATAATGAAATATATGACATAATAATTCTACTATAATTAATTATATATATATTTGAAATTTACTTTTTTCCATTCAATTCAATCAGAAAACAGAAACAAAATTAATGCATACATATGGCCCACTATTTCCATGAATGTTATATTCCATTTCATTTATCTATTTATTATATATATTTATATAATGAATATATATAATATATAAATCATGTTTTAAATTCTTTAAGTAATTCAATCATGATCTATGTAATAATATTAAGAATAACATGTCAAAACACATACGATAAACAAAATGATTATTACCCAAAACATTGCTTTACCATAGAATTGTTAAATGAATTGGTAATATAAAGTAATAAGTGAATAATATATAATATCAAAAATATTATAATGGTTCTTTTACATGTTAATAATATTTTTAAAACCTCTATACAAATGTTTTAGAAACATACATAAGAAATTAGACATAAGGTATGGGATACTTTCGCAATATCATTATTATCTGATATTGTTTATACGTAAGTATTTACTGGGGTATATTTATCATATATATAAATGTTTCCTAAATATATAATATTATTTCTGTCCTTATAAAAAAATTTAAATCCAATTTTACCCATTGGTGAATTTTTGTAAATGGTATGGAAGGAATCGTTTTTCATTTTCGGTATGAGGTACTTTTTGACTTTTTTGATAAAAGTATGAGGATAATGTTTTTTTAACTTCTAATAAAAGAACATATTTTTCCTCTTTAATAATTCCTTATTTTGAAAAAGATTATTTTGAAATATTTCATTGATATTTTCAATTATATTTTTTCCTTTTAAAATCATATTGCATTTAGAGAAAATAAATTCTTTTTAAGAAGAAAGGGTATATTCCTCAAGAATTAATTTAAATTGTTTTATCAAAATTATTTTCCATATAAGATAAAATTACTTAAATATGGTTATTTTTATATCCCTGTCATTAATATGGTTTGATTTTTCTTATGAATTAATTATAATTTTTAAATCCATTTTTTAATATGGATTTTTATGAAGTGATGTTTAACGAACCCTTTTTATTATTTTGGTTATGTTATGATAAATTATTTATATTTTTGTCGAACACATTAGAATGAATTCTTTATAAGATGTTTGGGACTTATATACTCCTACAATGGATTGGGTAAAGATTATATCTCATGATATCGATGTGCCTAGAATGGTTAGTAACCCCGGTTTAGTAATTCAGGGTTAGAACGACAGGTAAATTCGATTTAGTAATACAGGGCTAGAGTGACAAGTAATCCTAGTACAGCAATGGACTTTTCATACTATGGTAGTCTTGGAAATTATCCTTGACTAATATAGACTTGATTTTCTATCCTTATGTGTGCACCACATTTCTATGTTTTTTTTTCAAATGCTATTTTTTCATGGCTTTTGTTACTTCATGATTTACGACTTATGAATTCTCATAATTTATCCCATGACTCATAATTTTCATATATGTTAGTTGTGGTATGATTTTATAATGTTATTTTCATGTTTTTAAATTCTTATGTTCATGTTTTGTTCATTTACCCTTACAGAGCATCTGAGATCACCCTTTCTTATGTTTTTATTCCTCATGTTATAAGGAAAGGTTTTAAGTAGGAGTACTAAAGGGGAAGATAATTATGGGATATGTTAAAGATCATTCACAAGTTCGAATAATGTATTATATGTTTCCAAAGGCACTAAACTATTATAGTCCTCAGTCTTTCGTTTGTATAATGTAATGAATATTAATCTATGAATATTTATTATTCATGTATTTCATACTTGGGTCATAATTGTTGGTATCCCTGGAATGTTTTGGTCAACCTTTGGAAACTAGTATGAAAAAATATTATTGGGATCCCTAGAGATATATGTCTTGGGATTTCCTAAGGATAATTCTATGTATAGGTTACAATCCTTGATTTTTTTGATAATAATGAAAAACCCATGATTATAAATAATATATCATAGATATAAATATAATAAATAATTTAACTTAATTATTTGTTTTTAATCTCTAATATATATATATTTCTCATACATTTATTTCAGGTCATAGCCAATATCCAAAAATAAATAGAGAATAGTTAACCTTGAATGTTTTAGATGTGTAAAGTATGGGAATTATAAAAAAATATTTCCTATATGTAATTCTCATAGATATAATCAAGAAGGTGGTATAAGTTTTGGTTACACTTGTGGGGATAATTAGATATTCAATGCCATGTGAAAGGAATGATATGTTCAAGAAGTATTGTTTACTTTAAACCTAATACGCTTGGTTATATTAACGTGGAGGAACCTTATACCATGATTCCTATTTTAAGAAATATAAAGATGATGGATCATGAGTAAAGGTTTATGAATAATGATGGATGATTGGGGTGTATCTGTTTTCAAATTCAATTATTATGAAATATATAAGTTTTTTTAGCATTATTTTTTCATTACGGATTAAAAAGAATACGTTTAATTGTTATAAGGACCTCAAAAATCATTTTAAGTGTATTGTGATATACTTATAGAAAACATTAATAATGGAAAGATAACACATAATAAGTCCCTTCTGTTAAGATAATGATATGTTGGGTTTGAATAAGTAAATTGGATGGTTCTAGTTTATTGGGAAAAAAATTTTTTTTTCAAGAGTGTTATGATATCATGGACGAAGAATAAATAATTTTGGGACTTAAGGAATATATTCAATAAGTTTTGGAATAAAAAGACATACATGTTTCCAATAGGGATATATGGTAATTCATGTTGTTACCATGAATCAATAAAATACATAATGAAGGTGATCACATGTTTGGAATGAGACTAACAAGATATACATTAAGATATCTGGGGGATAAAAATTAATCAAAGGTAATGAACTTTTTTTCTATGGTTTTTTATTTTCATATTTCTTAATTATTGTAAGGTTATTACTTTGCATAATGTTTAAGTTAAACATCGAATGAATTTTGTTAAAATAAACTATTATCTCACCATAAGTGGAATTATGCATATTTGATTAATTTTGTTATCATTTTTTTGTGATAAAGACATATGGTATACCCTATCATTCTATATATGGATCACATGATCTGCTAACACTTCAGGAATGAAAAATTCAACTTTATTTCATTGAATAACAGATGAAGTGTAAAATTTTCAAGGCTTGATGAATGGTGAGATTGTACTGAAATCACGTAAGTATTTCTTCTCATGTTCATCAAAATTATGAAAACGATTACGAAAAAAAACTATCCTTGTTCCTTATTATCTGATGAATTATATGGTCCCATAGATCATCACAGATTTATGGTTTTCAATTACTAACTTTATCCTTAAGATGCTCTCTAGCACCCTCTATCTAAACTTAATAGTTTTATTTGTCTTCCAAGTTCATTCTTTCACTTCCGACATATGTTCTCAAATGTGGAAACCTGTATATGAGTTACATTAGGTTACCGTTATGTTTGCAACATTCTATATTAAAATGATGTAGTTTTAGTGTTCCTTTTTACAATTTGGGTTTCATTGAAAGAACATTTCATGTATTAAACTATTTATAACCCTGAATTATTATAAGGGAAACATTCATTTTATTGGGGGTATAATATAACGCCCAGAGATTTTTATGATATGGAATTCTTTAATGTATTTTGCTATACACTACACCAAGGTAAGCTTTCACAATACACAACACTGACTTAGCTTGCAGTATACACAACAATATTCTTGGCATGTGTTACATAAAATTGAATTTTTTTTTATAAAATTCATTTCACCAATGATCGAGTTTAAGTGAACAAATAAATATTATTATGTTACCTTGTAACCTAGTCATTATAATGGTGGGTATGAACAATATTCACTTTCTTCTGAAAAATGATTTAAAGGAAAATAAGTTAGTTTATAAAATAATAAAAACAATGTTTATTGATTTTATTAATGATATATATATTTAATATATTCAATATAGTGTTTAAAATTCATCTTATATAATTTATAGATATTTTATAAGAACAAATACATTTTTTATAAAACAAGTAATTTAAAAAATTTATAGTCTTTCCAACTTTTGTTGGCTCATGCATTTTAAATCCAGTTTTTGACACTTTTGTATATTATATTTCAAGAAATGTTTATAAGGATAGGTATATAAAAATTTACTTTGGATGAAATTTTTATATTTTTCGGATAACATTCATGTTTTAATGAACATTAAAAATTCAATAAATTTTAATTGAAAAAATCATTTTTCATCGAAATAATTTATGTTGATAAATTATATTATTTACTAGTTTTAAATAACAAATAAAATATATTTTTCCATATAATATTATTTTGGTCATTTTAATTAATTTTACCATGAATTTTGATATAAAAACATTTCAATCTATAGTAAAATTTTAACATTTAAAAACTCTTATTTCATTCCGATAACGGGATAATGTTTAAATTAATTACTAAATATTATGTGTTATGAATTTTTAAAAATGGATTAAATATTTTGAATCAGTTTTTTAAAAACATTTAAATGCCATTATTTTAATTTTTGGGCATTATGAATAGTATGTTTAGAAAAAAAATTACTCTTGTTAAGGGCAAATCGGGTAATTAATGTTAAAAATAATTTTATAATTACCCCAATACTTATCCTAATTTTATTATGTAATTGTTTATTTACAAAATAATCCTTGGATAGATTTTGGTACCTCTTGGATCCACTTGAATGACATTAATATATTTATAATATTATTTATAAAGAAGATCAAATTTTGTTATACCTTTGTTTTTAACAAGTATTTTTTTTAATATAGGTTTATACATGATATCCTTTCTAGTATAAATAGTATTTATAAAGATAAAATGATAAAATATATAATGGTAATTTATTTATAAGTTTTATTGACTAACGTATTACCTAAAAATCTTACACAATGATGACTCAATGCTTGTACAAGCAGAAGAAAAATAATTATAATGATTATAATTAAAATTATAATGACTATTAATGACCCAAAAACCTAGATAAATAATTTTTCTTATTTATATATTAGACATTTTTTTAAAAGTGTAGAATTATGGACCATTTTGAGTCACATGGTTATGAATAAGACACTTATAATATTTTATTTAAAATGATGTCAAGTTGTTCGCACTATAGCTTTTAATTAGTATACAGTTTTAATATATGTTTTCCATAGAAATAAATCTATTATAAATAGTATATGGAAATATAAAATAATTAGATAAATCATAGTAATTTATTTATAATTTTTTAGATTAAATAATTACCATTAATGATGACACAATAGTGATGCTAAAATTATTTAATTAATAGAAATATCAAATAAATTGTTTTAAAAATATTAAAAGAAATGTAATTTGAGTTAAATAAGGTGCTCCAAGAATTTTATAGGAGAATAAATAATTTTATAAGTATATTAATTTATTTTTTTCGTTCTTATAATGTTGGTTTTATATTTATAAATTTGAAAATATTGAATAGTATCAAAATTGACAAAAGTGATACTTTAAAATAAATAATAATTTTTAAAATGATATAAAATTCATAAAAATATAAGGATTTGAAAAATAACAAGTATAATGTTAAATATTTCATAAATTTTCCAATTGGGTTTATTTTTTCATTTTATAGTAACTATATTAACCCTATATTATAAAAATACAAGTAAACACAGTATGAGTTAAACTATTTAACTATGGGTTAAATTTAAAAGATAAAGTTACTTTTGTCACCTAAAAAAGCCTAAAAATATTTTTTATAGTATTTAGACCCATTATCATCATATAATCTAAATAAATCACCTATTAGATAATTTAAACTTTAATTGTTTTCTAATAAAATAATAGTTTTAGAGTTTTCAAAAGTCCCATCCCCTCTCTTATAAAAGGGAACATATCCTTATCTTTAATTAACACATATAAAGCAATTTGGATCAGCCAAAACCTACCAAATTTTCCTCCAAATTTTCCTCAAATTATCCTAGACTCCTTACATTGGTAATAAATCCATCCTATGGAGTCCTTTTATAAAAATAAAATGCAAATAGCCAAATAAGAGGTAATTGTTTTATCAACCCTTTCAAAGTTATTTTCTTATTCTACTTCTTATTAGAATGGTTTTTCCATACCAAAGTAATAAATACTATATAATTTACAATATGAGTTGTTATTATAATTATGTAACTACATTATTCCTCCTTTAATCTATCCTAAGAATAATGATATCCCCATGAATGTGTACGTACGACTTACCATCTCTACATCATGGTATAATTTATTATTCAACACTACTTTATTTAGATGGGTATAACGATGAATATAAAGGATTTAAATAATGAATATGAAATGATAATGATTCTATATAATTAATATACCAACAAATTTCATACCATTTAATAATTAATGGAATGACATCATCGCTCGTGCATACGTATGACTTACCGTCTCCACAATGCAATGAGATTCATTCTCCAAATTTATAATTCAAGAATTATTAGAAAGTATATAAAAAAAATAAGCATGAAATATATGAAATAATACTGAAATATATATTATGTATATATATATGTTATTTAATTTCTTCCATTCTGTTCAATAATAAAATGGAAACCGTGTTCATGCATACGTATGACATACCATCTCCATAAACAGTGTATTCCATTCCATTTATCTATAAATTATATCTATTTATACCCTGACTATATATGATATATAAATAGTTTTTTAAAATATGTAATTATGTAAATCATTATCTATGTAATATGATCATGAATAACATGTCAAAACATGTATGAGAAATAAAATTATTATTACCGAAAACGTTTCATTAAAAAGGAATTGTTAAATGAACAGGTAATATAAAGTCACAAGTGAATCATATAGGATATCATAAATATTATAATTTTTATGTTACAATTTAACAATTTTTTTGAAACCACTATACAAGAGTTTTAGACACATACCGAGTAAATCAACCTAAGGTAAGGGATAATTTCACAATCTCATTATTGTCTGAGATAGATTATATATAAGTATTTATGTGGGTATATTTATTATCCACACCAATGTTTCATAAATATATAATATTATATCTATCCTACAAAAATTTTAATTTCAACATCTCTCATTCGTTAATTTTTCTTAAATGGTATGGAAGGAATCGGTTTTAATTTTAATACGAGGTACTTTTGACTTTTCCAGAAAAAGTATGAGGAGAAAAAAAAATTATCTTACAATAAATGATAAAATTTTTATGATTTCATAAGACCTTATTTCCATTATTCTTGTTTTAAAATATTACAATTATATTTTTAATTAAATTATTTTCTTTTAAAATTGCACGACATTTTGAGAAAAGAAATTTTTTGATGAAAAAAAGATATTTTCCTCAAGAATTAATATCACGTGTTTTATCAAATTTATTTTCCATATAAGTTGACATTAATTAAATAGGGTTATGTTTCTATCCCAAATATTAATATAGTTTTATAGTTTTGATGATGGAATGATATTTATGAAACTCTTTTTAGTTTATATAGATTATTATGAAATGATGTTTTAGAAACCCATTTTTTTCATTGGGTTATTCCCAAATATATTATTTATTTTATGTGTCACATATAAGAATGATTTCATTATGATTTGGGTGGGACCTATAACTCCATCCAATGAGTTTGGTAATTATTTATGTCTCATGAGATAGACATGACTGGAATGGAAAGTAAACTATGTTCAGTAATACAGGGTTTAAACGACAAGTAAATCGGGTTCTCCAATATAGGGATAAAACAATAAGTAAACCTCGTTCATTAATGGAATTTTTCCACTATAATAGTCCTGTAAAGGATCCTTGGATAATATAGAAATTATTTTCTCTGCTTATGTGTTGGTCACAATTCCATGTTTTATTCCATTGTTGTTTTCTCATGGCTCTTGATACTTCATGATCTATGCCTTATGAATTACCATTATTTTTTCCATAACTTTTAATTTTGATATATGTTATACACATTATGATTATCAAAAGTTATGTTCATTTTCTTACATTCTTATGTTCATGTTCGGTTTGTTTACCCTTATTGAGAATCTGATCTAACCAATTCTTATGTTTCAATTCCTTAAGTTATAAAGAATGGTTTTAAGTAGGAATAATAAATGGGAAAGTATTTATGGCAGATGTTAAAGATCTTCCACAAGTTAGATGAATTTATTTCACATTTCCAAATGCACTAAACTATTATGGTCCTCGGTCATGCATTTGTAAAATGTAATGACAATTAATCTAAGAAGATGTAATATTCATATATGTCATGCTTGGGTCATTATAAAGAATTTATTTTGATAAAGTTGATTCACTATTTGGATTATTCAAAATTAATATTAGGTAATATGGTAAACATAATTTGGAAAAATATAAATACTAATATTAGTAAATATTAATTACCATAGTAAAAGGGAAATATGTTAAATAATGGTAAAAATAATATAACAAGTACATGAAACAATGTAACCCTAATAGTATGAATATATATATATATATTAATTTCCATATAATAATGATTATATTTTTTGTTACGTTATAAAGACAAAAATAATGATTTTTATAAAATTACATTTGTGATATTTTAAAACATAATTATTATTTTGGGTAAAATATTGTTTTAATCATGAAAATATTTTTTATTGATTCATGTATTATTTAAAAAAATAATTAAATTAATTTTTTTAATTAATAACATATATTTTAAATTAATTATATATTATAGTTTTATGAAGTGAAAAATGTAATTTTTATGATGATTGGAAAATAGTTATTGTCAAAAACCATTATTATTATTCAATAAACATGTATTTCAATTTAAAAAGATAATTTATCATATATAGATAATTATTTGGATAAAATAAATATGAATTTTGTAATCAAAATGTAAAAATATTCCAATGTTGAATTTTACATAATTTTATGAGATATTTGAATTTTGTGTAAAAACTATATACCATATAAAGGAACGTTGTATATTATGACAGAATAATGACCCAAACATGGCATCATTAATTCTAAAACTGGTATCCATGACCAAATATATGTTTTAACTTTAAAATAACGTGATTTTATATTTATTTTATTGATTTTATAAAGCTATTATTATTCCTCCAAAGTATTTATTATATTTTAGGCTTTTAAAAACATTTCTCTAATAGTATGAATCACACACACATAAGAAATAGTAATATTTTAACAATTTAGGCCCCTCGCCTCATAAAATAATGAAAACCACTACCATTTGGAAGATACTAATGGTAAAAACATACGGGAAGTTTTGAGATTTTGTTTACTCTATTATATAGAGTCGAAAACCTAGATTTAAGAAATAATACATAATTACACATTCATTTCTAAAATAAGCCAACTCAATCTCGCATTTATCATCACTCATATTCTATGGAGAACATCATTATTCTTCAATCCCCTATCTATAGTCAACCCAAAGTTCACTCACTCTCTCATGAATCGCTTCGCAATAATTTGGGGGGCATACTATAAAGGTGATGGACCTTCCTCTCCACCATTCAATTTTTGAACTTTTTTCTAAATTAGTATTTTTATTTTCAATTGGTTATATTGTCATTCATTTCTAAAAAATACCTGAAAATAAATTTTATTTTTAAATAATTTGATACCCATTTCACTCCCATTAATAACTCCCATGAATTATTAGGTGAACCTGTGAAAATGTTGAAATTTAGTAAGGGATCCTCACATTCACTTATTTATTCATGTTTTTTTATTATCAGTTGTATTCTATTTCCAATTCTAATGTTGGGTTAGCTCTTTACATTTCCCTATTATTTTCCATTTATTTCCAAATAATTAAAGACACCTTTCTCTATCATAAACCCATTTTAGAAAATTTTACATGGCGTCCTAATGCTGCTGAAATTTCACAGCACTTTTCAATTCCAAAACAAATGTGTAGTGAATTCCATTCCCCATTTTCTATCTAGGATGTTAAAATTTATAAACATATAAATATTTACATGGGACTTATGTGTATTTATATGTCTCTCCATGATTTCTGAATAATATATGATAATGAATGAATCTATATTGAATGATCTATGTAGAACACTTAAGAATGAGAATGAAATCAAAGTGATAGGTGCACCCATAATTATATAGTTCTCTAATGTATTGGGAATTGTTTAGTCTCATGTGATCTTATATGAGAATATGGAGTAAAAATAATTCCTTTATCATAATTTTTTTCATAATTCTTTTGGAAGTTATCCTTGACCTATGTTTATGATGATTTTTTTGAAGTTGTTTCCATATTTCCTAGGTTTCCTTTTTGATTATCATTCTATGTCATGTTTAACTATTCATGTTTATGATTCTCACAACTTTTATAGTCCATTTATATGATTATTTCCTAAAATATATTATTATATTCATGTTATGAAATTTTTATCCATTAAGGGTGTCTACAGATCACCCATTTCTTGTTTATGTCCCTAGGTTATCCCTTTTAGTTTTAAGTGTGATCATGTTAAGGATGTTTTTCATAAATATGGTGTTTTACCTAGTTTAAATTTTCTTATAATGTACCTAATTCCAAAAGACAATAGACTTATTGATCATTTGGGTCGTATAAAGTGTAATCTTATGTAATAAACCATGATTTAATGTAAAATAAAGGTAAAGGATGTTATAGTAGGTTTCAAAGGAAATTTTTAGTTATTTTTTATATTAGGATTTGATAATTCTAGTGAAATCATTAGGGATATAAAAATTATAAGAAAACATCCCCACATTTTGGAAATTATAGAGTTACTAGTTTATCAAAAAAATACATCATTGCCTAGATAATACATGTGTATGTGTCTATAGAAAAGACGTATATAGGGGTAATAAAAAAACCCAACAATGAGCTAGAATCATCCAAAAACTAGTGCATGAAAATGTTCCCTACTTCACACAAGGTTTGATACTCTCGGGGGGTATTATTTGTTAAATTAAAAACCTAATTACAAACCATTTGTAAAGAAACATTTTTCCCATAAGAATATATTTTAGGAATTAGATCATAAATCCCATATATTTAAGCCTAAAAATTAGAAATTTATGAAAATATATATAATTTATAATTTATCCCTTTTATTTTATTGGATTCTTGTTTATGCATTTAATTTTTTCAAAAAATATAATCTTGAGTTCTCACCCTTTGGGGAAAAATATGAGACTATAGTGGAAATTAATTATAAATTTCATGAATCTATATTTCTTTACGTATCTAGTCTAGATGGAAAATTAATTCCTTAACTATATTAAATGATTCATGAAATAAAAATTTTATCTTATTATTATCATTTTCAATGAATTGATGGTATTTTCACCAATAATATATTTATGGGTTTTTGGACCTTGACATTCCCGTAACATGTTCTCCACCACATTATATTAGTTTTTTAGTTAGTTTTGTTCATTCCATGTCTACTTTTTGACAACCATTAGTGTTATCATACATGGACACATAGTCTTGTGATGACCTTCGTACATACCAATCTCTCTTTTCAAGTGGATGTTTTATTAACCCTTTTTTATATGCGTTTTCAAAAAACTGTTTTAATGTTTCAAAAAAAATCTTAACAAGATCATTTTTAAATTTCCAGAAAGAAATATTTTAAAGGGTGGAACAATGTAACATCCCATGTTTTTAAAATATAAATAGTTGTCTTAGGGTGTGTGATATGCAACACTGAACCCAAACAAAAAAATGAATATTTAAATATGTTCATTTTAACATTTCCATTAACATTTCTTATATTATTTGAATTGAATAATTATTAATTTGTATATATATATATATATATTTATACTTAAAATATATATTTATACATACAATATATATTGTAAAATTTTTAATAAATGTTCAATCAATTTTTTATAATGTATTTATTCTTCAAAATAAGTTTTCTTCAAAAATGGGATTTAATACTTTTTGTAAAAAAATTATTATTATATTTTATTAAATTTATAGAATATATTTGATAAAACTACCCTTATTTTTTATATCATCATATCAAAAATTTACTTATGGTGAAATTTTTAGATTTTTCAGAAAATATAGTTTCTCCGTGAATAGTGAAAAAAATTTAATTTTATGTAGAATTGCGATTTATTTTGATAAATTAACTTATATAAATGTATAATTATTATTTTACTTAAATTTAGTAAAATTGTAATTTATATATATTAAATTTAATTTATTTAATTTAAATTTTCTTATTATTGGACTCTACTATAAGTTTATTCTTAGGCCATAAAACACATTTTCCTAAAAAAAATTTAAAATGGATAATGATTCTCCATAATACATAATAAAAATAACCCCAAACTAGAAATTTTTTAATTTTATTTTTTTTATTATATATCTTATTGATTAATTTATATTAATATAATGAATATTATTAGTTATACAGTCAATGTAAAATCATATATACCTTAAAAAATAGTGTTTTTGGAAAACTGCTTCCCGTAAGGCTTATGAGTTTTATATTAAATTAAATTATTCAAAATATGTGAATTTATTTGGTTAAAATTTATTCCATAATTGGAATCACCATATTTAATAGGAGGCGATAAGGTTTACTAAATGTTTAGACAATATGAATAGTAAGAGTTGTAAATATTAATTAATGTTATAAAAGGAAAATAAGTTAATAAAGGGTGAAAATGATTTGAAAATTACTATAAACAATTTCAACCTAATAGAATGAATATATATATATACATATTAATATGAATGTAATAATAATTATGTTTTTATTTAAAAATAATTAAATAATGATCACGATAAAATTAGATTTTTTCTATTTTAAAATATCAACTGTATTTTCAATCAAATATTATTTTAATCAAGAATCTATATTTTTAATTAATAAAAGAATTATTAAAATAAAAAATTATATTAAATTTTATTATTAATACTATATTTTATATATAAATGAAAATATAGTTCTATGTAGTGAAAATTGGAATTTTTATAAGGGTCAGAAAAGTGTTATCGTAAAAACCAATATTATACAATAAATATGTATTTTAATTTATAAGGACAATTTATCATATTTAGAAAATTATTTTCAAAAAATAATATTACTTTTGGAGTTATAATTTCTAAATTAACCAATGGTTAATTTTTTATAATTTTCAGAAAATATCAAATTTTTGGGTAAAAATTAAATTCAATATAAATATATGATGTATGTTATGATGTCATAATGACCCAGAAGTGATATTATAAATACTATAAAGGATATACACAATAAAATATACGTTTTCAATTTAAAATAATGTTATTTTATGTTAATTGGATTTATTTTTAAAATCCATTATGAATCCTCCAAAACCATTAATATAATTTAAGGTTTTAAAATCATTTCATTAAGTGAATGTATCACTTCCACATAATCAAGGGTATTATTTAAAACATTTCAGCCATTGGCCTCATTAAATTTTGAAAACTGATACAATTTGTAAGAAACCACTTGAAAATCCATGGGAATGTTTCTATTTTTTTTTGTTATTTTAATATATAGATTCCAAAACCTATGTTTGAGAATTAATAAAGAATATCCCACTAATCTTCAATTTAAGCCCACCCAATATCATTTTTCTCATCATTAAAATGATTTTAGAATGTAATTACATTATCCTCATATATTTATAATCATCCAAATTTTCCCCCAATCTCTCAAGAATCTCTTCTCAAGAATTTGTTTCATGCCCTCATGGTAAGTGATCTTCCTCCCCACCTTTCAATTCAAGAATTGCTTTTGAAATTAGTCATAATAATTTAAATTGGTTATATTTTAATTCATTTATAAAAATTATTATACCTTCAATTTTATTTAAAAATGATTGTATATCCCTTTCACCCTCATTAATAGATCCCATGAAACATTATTTACACATGTTACTATGACAATATTTAGTAAGGGATCCCCAACTTCTCTTATTTATTCGTGTTTATTTATAGTCTTATGCCTAATATTTCCAATTAATAATTTTTTTATATAACATTAAATTTCAAAAAATACTACCTATTTTATATTGAAATTATTATAGTCCCATTTTTATCTCATCAACCCATTTTATGAATTTTTAGGTGTCATTGTTCTACTGCCAAAATTTCACTGTGATTTTCTATGCCAAAATAATTGTATACTGAATACCATTCAAATTTACTATCAATTATGTTCAACTTTATACACATATAATTTTTTGAAATGGGTGTTACATTTATTTATTCTACTCTCCATAATAGTGGAATACAATATTATGATGATTGAATCCATGTTTTAAGTTCTATGTGGAGCACTTAATCATGATATTGAAATGAAACTGATGGGTGTTTCCAAAATTATATAGGGCTATAATGCATTGAGTATTGTCTAGTTTTCTAAGAATTCATATGGGGAAAGGGAGTAAAATTGATTCTGTTATGGGAGTTTTTCCATAATGCGGTCTTTGTAGTTATCCTTGACCACTGATAACGATGTAGTGTTTTAATTTTTTTCCATAGTTGACATGTTTCCATTATTATGATCATTCAATATTATTTCTCATTGTTCGTGTTTTTTATTCACACTTATTTTTTGACCCATTGATATGCCTATTGTATGACATGTATGATTCTAATAATTTTATTCCATGTTTATTCCCTCACAGGGCTTTAAAGTGCACCCCTTTATTATGTATTTCTATAGGTTATCCCATACATTTTTATCTACGATCATGTTAAGAATGTTTTTAATAAATAATTTTTTTTACTATTTTAACTTGTTATGCAATGTACCTAATTTCTAAATTCACTAGGCTTCTCAATCATATGGTTTATATTAATTATATAATTATGTAATAATTCATATATTAATGTGAAATAAAGAGAAGGGTTATTATACAATATACATATATAATTTTCCAAAATATTAGTTGCCTTTTATTCTAATTAATCTTTGATATTATGCTCAATGTGATGATCCATATTTCCCCAAAATTAGATTAATTCCTCTATGGTTATCTTCATTTATTTGAAACCTATAGTAATAATTAGATATTTCTTATTGATCTAATCACTAAAAAACATATTTATTCCAACATTAATTGGTATCCCATACATCATGTTTGCATCCTTAAGTGTAGAATGATTAATAAAGGACTCCAAAAACAATTATTGCTCAGAGTGTTGCAAAATTTCCCAAGACTTTTCCCCTACCTCCTCAAATGATTCCCATTGTGTTCCATCTATAACCTCAATTGGTTCATCAACAGTTCAATCGACCATTCCTATCATTCCCTAAGTATCAATCAGGGCATCCTCAATGATCATAGAGCCTCCTCAAGACTGATCATTCATCATGTTACCTACCATCCCAATAGGTTATTCCTATGAGATACAACCTTCTTCCATTGAAATTACACTCAACAGGTTCAGGATAATATCCTTCACTTACACATTCTTAGCATAATCACATTCCATAACCATTGACACTATTTTTAATCTAACCATGTATCAATTGGATTAGGTATGAATGTGTAATATTTTATCCCTTTTCATTTCATCCTCTTGATCATGATAAAAATCCCCAGATACTTGTTGCATTTCTACCACATCTTCTTTCTTGAACTGAGAATATCTCTATTGTGCCCTCCATTTTTAGTATCATACAAAATTTTTCCATAACCCTCCCCTTAAATTTTCCCCAGAAAAGAATCACCCTTTGTTGGGGCTCTCTTCCTATACATCTTTACCCAGTGCATAAAATTGATTACCAGGGTTTGAAAAAGGAATTTTCTTTCATTGGTGGGACCCCTTCTTAGCATTCACTCTACCGTCATAACAAAGTGATGATTTCTCTCCAACCTGAAGGCCCCTATAGTCTCCCTTTCTTGTCAGTTGTATCACAACATTTGGGATATTTACCCTTAAAAATTGCAAAACCCATGAATAGGATCCTGAAATTGAATTCAAGGACAAGAATCTAATTCACCAGAAGCACTCACCTCTCTAGTTCCAACTGACCTCGAAGGAACTTTTTCTGTAGGCTTGGGATCACCAAGTTAGTTTTTAACTATATTGAACTCTATGAATAAAATTTACATTGTAATTACCCAACCCTAGTTACCCAGAGTCGGTGCATTATTACATTACATTGGCATGATCATAAGAAAGATCAAATCTCGAAAGACCGATTGGTTTAGTAGCCTTGTAAATAGTAGATATATTCATAAAGTTTAACATTACATCACAAAGTGAAAAACTACAACAAAAACATAGTCTCCATATTCCACACTCATATTCCAACATAGTATCCCTGCAGGTCATTCATAACTTACTTCTTCACATCCTGGGAAAATAAAACATAGAAAAGGGGTGAGCTCAAATGCCCAGTAAGGATAACAATATAGCAGAAACTTTCAAAAATAAGCATAAACTTTTAAGGCAATGTATAACTAAAACAAAAGCCTTTTAAACTTGAACATAAATATATTATGGCAAAATAAAAATGAAATAATTCCATTTACTTATTCACATGGATATTCTACTAATCGAATAATAACATGCAATATCAATAACCACTTTCATAATGATGGAATGCATAATGCCAGACTATCATAACCACATAGCTAAGGCCTCGTGCCAAGACTACAAATAAGATTTTGTCAAGGACTTGTTCCAAGACACTAGTTTGTCTCATGAGACCTACCGATGCATCGAGGAGCTATAGTGGGCTCCAACCGTCACATATTAAGTCCAATTCATTCCCATATGAAAATGTTTAAATATGACATAAACATTCCTATTAAAACTAGCATACGAAATTTCAATACTTTCATCATAAACTATGAATGGTATAAAATTAGAACATCCACATTCAAACATATCACAAAACCTTCAATACAATATAGAATATTTTTATCATAATAAATCAACTACAAATAATCATAAAAAACCATCAAAGGATGTTGACATAGATGAAATCAAAACTCTTTTTAGAGAAATATCTCTTTCTATTTTTGAAATCATTTAAGAGTCATATATTTATAAAATAAAACATTTTCTTTGAAAATATTCTTATAAGCTTGTAAGGGAAGCTTCGGTGATTTTATAACGGCGGAAAATAGCTGCACCCTCCATATAAGTTAAAAAACATTCTTACCTTAATTTTGTCGGAAAGGTTAAAAAGCACCTTGTTTGGAAAACGAAGGAAAGATTCCTTTATAAACCTCTTATACAAAGTCAAACAAGGGTATAAATGACATTAACCCATATTCTTGTAAATAGTAAAAATGTTTTGATATACATTTTTAAGAAACATGGATGTGGATGATAAAGATATCCCAGTAGATTATTACGTATAAACAACCTCGGATAATGAAGAGATTGTGAAATAACCCTTACCTTGTACTTTTCATTGGATGGGGTAGGTTAACCTCCTGTATAATGGTGAAATAATTGTTATTAAATTATACAAGAATAATATATATTAATATGATATCATATATGATCTTTTAACATTGATTTGTTAATAATATCTTTGAATTATCGTCGTTTCGGGTGTTAACTTACACGTTTTCTTTTATATGTTTTGTCACATAAGCCGTGTTTGTTATGGATAGGTTGTATCTTATTCATATCCAGAATGATATCAAGTCCATAAACATCATTTTTAAATAATCAAATTATAATTATACTTTAATGGATACGATGGAGAATGAATCTCATCGCGTTCGTGGAGACAGTTGTCCGTACGTACGCACGAGCGACAATAATATATAAATGGGTGGTATATAATATATACAGAATAATTAACATGTTATATTTATTATTTACATGAGTTTCACAGCATTATTATACCCATCCAAATAATAATATATTGAATAACAATTACACCACGATGTGGAGACTGTAAGCCGTACGTACGCACGTATAGTGACATGTTATTCAAAGGGTGGATAGAATACTGAATATGGTTGTACAATATTTATAATAACATCACAGTATTTATAATATACTGGAGTTATTATTTTAGAATGGTAATAAAAAAAAGAAGAAGTGGAAGAAGAAAGGAACTTGAAAAGGGGTGGTGAAAACATTACCTCTTCTTCGGGTTCTTCCTTTTGATTTGATCAAAAGGGATCCTTAGGTTGGCTTTCTGATCAACTAAGGCCTCTAGGTTGTATTTAGGGAAGTTGGGAGAGTATTTGGGCAGAGTTTGGCCCAACCAAAAGGCTTTGATGTTGTGAAGAAATTAGAAGGAGGAGTTCCCTTTCATAAGAGGGGTGAGGGGCACCTTTGGAAAAGCTAGAAATGTTGATTTATAATAAATTCATATTCGGTTTCTAATGGCTCCAAAGTTGATTATTTAAATGTTAAGGTTGGGATAGGTCGCAAACCACTCAACCAATAGAATTTAGATAGGTTTGGGTCATTATATTAACCTTATATTTAAGTATTAACTCTAAGTTAATTAGCTTCACTTTTACAATGTCTCTTTGTATTTTTATATTATATGGTTAATAAACTTAGCATATACATCCAAGAGACCCCCAAGTGGTCCATTAATGATGAACCTATCATGATATAAGTCTCTTAACCAAAACATAGGTTTTTAGGAATTTAATATCAATTAATAATATAATATTTGTTTTAAAAACTGTTTTATGTCAATTTTGACACTATTCAATAATTGATTTTTTGTAAAAATCATAACAGAATGATTACTTCGAAAAAGGTTAATTGAATCACTCCTACCTTGTCATATTAACCTAGAAAATTACTGTAATTCGTAAAAAGTATCAAATTATATTTATTTGTGTAGTTATAATATCAATTATTTTAATTTTTCACTATTATGGTAATTACTACATCATCATTGTGTAATAAATAATTAAATTATTTATAGTCTCAAAATTATAAATAAAATATCCTTACGTAGTAAATCTTGTTAGTTTTCTAATGAATATTTACAATCTAATTTATCTTATGTATAACCCTATATTAAAAATGTTTTAGTAAATAAACATTGATTTTAACTCTTCTAACTCTTCTTTGAATTAAATAATAATAAATTTCCTAATCTAATCCTAGTGGACCTAAATGATAATATTTTATTCCTAAGGTTGTTTTTTCTCAAGATACACTTGTACAATAGAATTAGGACATGTGTTAGGGTAATATTAATATCATTTTTATCCTTAATTACCCTATTTTACTTTTAACCGTGGTAAATAAAAGTAAAAAGTTACTATTCACCAAAAATTATTTTCATCTCATTGAACCACATTTTACTTCTTGATATTAACCGTGTCTCTCATATTTTCGAAATTCTATTCACAGTAGCGGTAAAATTAAGTTTTATGAAAAATTCAGTTTTTTTAACTACCACTTAGTAGTTTCACAATTCATCAAAAATTGAAGTTTTTCAGGAACAATGCCAAAATTTAACCCTAAGCTATAATTGATATTCCGAATTCAAAAATGATGTCTATTTTAAAAAATTCCAAACATATAAGTTGAATTAATTAATTTTATAATTAATTCCCACTGTCACAACAAATAGCATGTTTTTAAGAAACAATATATATCAAAAGATTGATAATTGTTTATGTCCAATTTCAAAGTAAAATTTATTCTAATGAACACCATTGGATAAAATGGTAAAAATATATTCTAATTATACTTTAAAACCACTCAATAATTTAATTTATCACTATAAATTATTTTTATTAAAAAAAAAATTTTAAGTATTTTCACTATTCATAAAATTTGGATGTTCTCAGAAAAATACAAAAAATTCAACTTAGGATAATTTCGATATTCCAAATCCAAAAATGAAGCCCATTTTGAAATATAAAATATATATAATTTCAAAAAGTAGGTATTACTATTCATAACGGCTTGTTTGATTGGTTGTGGTGTGTTAGAACTTGATGTTGCATACAACACACGCAATCGCATTATTCAAAGAGAAGTGTACCGTAGAAGCTTGGGGTGTTACATTATCCCATCCTTCAAATAATTTCTTCCTCGAAATTTCTAGAATAGTTATCACATGAAAAGACTCGGGTGGTTCTTCATTATAAGTTTCTCAGGTTCCCACATTGCCTCTTCCATCTTATGGTTTCTCCACAAAACTTTTACCAGACGCGTCGTGCTGTTTCCCAGTACTTGTTCTCTCGTATCAAGAATCGTGACGGGCTCTTCACAATAGGATAGATCGGGTTCCAGTTCTAATTCCTTATAGGTGAGTACATGCATTGGGTCAGGCATGTATTTCCTCAACAGAGATACGTGGAACACATCGTGAACATTGGAGAGACTTGGCGGCATTTCCAATTGGTAAGCTACAGCCCCAATTCGTTCTAGAATTTCAAAGGGTCTGATGTACCTGGGACTCAATTTACCTTTCTTACAAAAACTTATGACTCCCTTCCATGGAGATACCTTCATGAAAACATGATCACCGACTTAAAATTCCAAATCCTTCCTTCGATTATCGTCATAGCTCTTCTGCCTACTTTGAGCTGCTTTGATGTGATTTTGGATTACCTTTACCTTTTCCACAGTTTCCTCCACCAGTTCTGGGCCTACAAGTTTTCCTTCACCAACGTCATCCCAACAGGTTGGTGTACGACATCTCTTTTTATATAACGCTTCATATGGTCCCATCTGAATACTCGAATGGAAGCTATTGTTATATGAAAATTCTACCAGAGGTAAATATTGATCCCACATACCCTGAAAGTCAAGTGAGCAAGATCTCAACATGTCTTATAAGGTTTGAATAGTCCGTTCTGATTGTCCATCCGTCTGAGGGTGGTAAGCAGTGCTCAAATGAAGTTCAGTATCCAGGGATTCCTGAAGACTTTTCCAGAATCTTGAAGTAAAACGGGGATCACGATCAAAAACAATCGATAGGGGTACTCCATGAAGTCTCACAACTTCATTAATATATAGTCTTGCTAGACGTTCCAGTGGTAGATCTTCTCTTATAGCAAGAAAATGTGCTGACTTGTTAAGACGATCAACAATAACCCATATTGCATCGATCCTTCTAGGAGTCTTTGGTAGTCCCATGACAAATTCCATCGTAATATTTTCCCATTTCCAGTCTGGTAAGGGAAGAGGCTGCATGACTCCTCCAGGATGTTGCCTTCCAGCTTTCACTTGTTGACAAACCATACATCTTGACACAAAATCAGAAATCTCCCTCTTCATGTTGTCCCACCAAAAATGTTCCTTCAAATCTCTATAAATTTTGTTGCTCCCAGGATGTATAGAGAAATTGGAACTATGAGAATCATCCAACAATTCCCTTTTTAGATCAGGTAAATCGGGAACACAAAGTCTCTTCCCGAATTTCAAAATTCCATCTTCATACACAAAGTCTCTCAATCTCCCATCATTCACATCTTTAATCTTCTTTTTAAATTCTTCATCATCGGTCTGAGAACTCTTAATCCTTTCTAGTAAAGATGGTTTGGCAAACATTTGAAAAAGAATTGATGTTTCGCCTTCCCTGGTTATTCCCATGTCCATCTTCACTAGATCCATGAAAATTGGATCCCTTTCAATTCTCATATTGTTCAAAACTCCATGGTCTTTTCTGCTCAAAGCATCTGCTACCCTGTTTTCCTTCCCCAGGTGGTAGTGTATCGTACAATCATAATCCTTGAGTAATTCAAACCATCTCCTTTGCCTCATGTTGAGTTCTTTTTGTGAGAAAATATACTTCAAATTCTTGTGATCAGTATAAATCTCACATTTTTCACCATAGAGGTAGTGCCTCCATATCTTCAAAGCAAAGATCACAGCTGATAACTCGAGATCATGAGTAGGATAGTTTTTCTCATGAATTTTCAACTGTCGTGATGCATAGGCAATGACCCTATCATTCTGCATAAGGACAAAACCAAGTCCTTTCTTCGATGCATCACTATAAATAACGAACCCATAATTCCCCGATGGTAGAGTCAATATAGGAGCATTGACTAATCTTCTCTTCAGTTCATCGAAACATTCTTCACACTCTTTTTCCCAAACAATTTTAACCCCTTTACGTGTGAGCTTCGTTAATGGGTTAGCCAATCGGGCAAAATTCTGGACGAAACGTCGATAATAACCTGCCAAACCAATAAAACTACGTACCTCAGTTATACTCGTAGGTGCTGGACATTCTTGGATTGCCTTGGTCTTAGAAGGATCAACAGAGATTCCATATTTAGAGACAATATGGCCAAGAAAGAAATTTCATGAAGCCAGAATTCACACTTGCTAAACATTCCATATAATTCATGTCTTCTCAGAGTCTTCAGGATAATGCGCAAGTGATTTTCATGATCTTCGTAGCTTTTGTAGTATACCAAGATATCATCAATAAATACCACCAAAAATTCATCAAGATACTCCTTGAAAACTCTATTCATCAGATCCATGAATACAGAGGGTGCATTAGTCAATACAAAAGGCATTACAGTAAACTCGTAATGCCCGTACCTGGTTCGAAATGCTGTCTTCAGAATGTCTTCCTTCTTCACACACAACTGATGGTATCCAGATCGAAGGTCAATCTTTGAAAAGTATTGAGCTCCATGCAGTTGGTCAAATAAATCATCAATGTGTGGTAGGGGATACTTGTTCTTTATTTTTATAGCATTGATCTCCCTGTAGTCGATACATAACCTCATAGATCCGTCTTTCTTATTAACAAAAAGAACAGGGGCTCCCAACGGAGAAACACTAGGGCGAATAAATCCCTTATTACTCAATTCCTCTAGTTGTTTCATTAGTTCAACTAATTCTACAGTGTCCATTCTATAAGGGGTCTTTGATATAGGCCTTGATCCATGAATTAAATCAATGGAAAACTCAACTTCTCGTTCTGGAGGATGTCCAGGTAAATCTTCCGGAAATACATCTACAAATTCATTCACAACAGGTACATACTCTATTTGAACTTTCCTTTCCTCACCCACAGTTATTTCATTCTCTTCCTCCCCAATAATTCAATTTAGTTGAGCTACTGGGGGTGGATCTAAATAAGAATTAGGTGGTGACGATTCTACTCTAAAGATAAGGTGTTCCTTATCATTATCATCAAGAATCGTAACCTCTTTCTTCTTAAAATAAATCTTCGCATCATAGTCCAAAATCCAGTCCATACCAAGGATTATATCAAACTCAATAATAGGTACGACGATGAGATCAACAGATAAAGAACATTTATGTGCTCTAATGGGGACTGATTCACAAAACTTTGTTGCAATGATACTTCCCTTAGGAGTTTTAACTGACAACTCCCTTGTTAAATCAAATTGGAAATATCTAATTTTCTTAGAAAACTGGGAAGATATGAAACAATGCGATGATCCAGAATCAAATAATGCATTTGCTAAACTTGAGGAAACCATTAAATTACCTGCCACCACGTCTTTCAGAGCTTCTACCTCAGCAGTAGTGATAGCATAAGCCTGGCCTTGATCCCTTGGCCTTTTCTGAGGTAAGTTCTCCTGACGCTTAGGACATTCATTTTCATAATGCCCCATCTCCTTGAAATTGTAGCACTGAACATTGGTATCTTCCTTCTTCCCTTTGTAATCACGAGCTTGGTGGCCTTTTTCACCACATTTGTAACAGACGCCCATTCCCTTCAAGCAAGTACCGGGGTGTTTCTTCCCACATTTACCACAAGATGGATATTCAACCTTTCCATTCTTCCCCTTATTTCCATTCCCAGATTGATCAGTATTCCTCTTCTTCTCTTGCTTTGCTTTAAAGTCATAAGACATAGAGAATTACTTTTTGGTCTTGATAGCACATGAGACAATGTCTTCGTATGACGAGAAGGATTGTGAGAATAATGCTCGACAGAGAAATGGTTTTAACCCATAAAAGAAACGATCAATATTACTTCTTGGGTTATGTATATAATCACTAGCATACCTTGCTAACCTTGTAAAGTTAGCCTCATACTTTGTGACATTCTCATCCTCCTTCTGTCTCAGACTTAGAAATTGCCTTTCAATATCTGCTCGATGGTCGTGAGGAAAGTATTTTTCTAAAAATAGATCTTTAAACTCCCTCCATTCCATATTTGATACTTCATCATCTTCCTTCGTATTTTGAATCAATGACCACCATTGATCAGCATCTCCAGTGAGGTGGTAAACTGCCATGATAACTTTTTTCCTTTCATTACTCCCCAAAGCCTGAAATATTTTTTATAGAGAAAATATCCATTGCTCAGCTACTAAGGGATTTGTATTCCCATTGAACGTTGGTGGTTGTTTCCCCATGAATCGATCTAACATTGATCCCCCACGCTGCGGATCAGGGTGCTCCATACGGGTAAGGTTATTATTCATAACCTGAGTGAGTTGTCCCAGTATGGTGATTAGCTGATCGGCACCAGTTGCATCACCATCTCCACTATAATTATCTTGAGCAGGAGGGCAATCCCTACATGGAGTGCGTGCATTGATACGGTTTCCATTTCTTCCACTAGGCGCCATTTCTAAACAATGGCATAAACTAGATCAGTTTATGAATCAAAATACATAATCCCATACTTATAAAACACTTAACATAAATTGAACTATTTATGGATATAATCCATAATCATAAAAAAAAATTCTTTGAGGAAGTATATACTCATAAACCCTTCATAATGATTTTTAATGAAAATGAGAGTTATCCTAAGCATATCCCCTGGGAGTGTCGTAACCAAGAGTGCAGCAAGGCCCGTTGTCGTGCACCAGTTCTCGTTCGAGTCTAGCTCAAAGAAGTGTTTTCGGGTTTTACCCCTAGGTACATTTGTGCCAGAGCCGCCTCTACCTGCTCGTATCCAGACAAGGATGTATTGCTTGGAAAACTCACAAAATCTCTACAATACCAAAATTCTACGAATTTCTTCTATACTAATCCCAAAGTTCATCTTAGGTCTACGTCCTCTAATCAGAGTTTATCTAAATCTAGCTTCCAAGGTTTGTACTAAACATTCTCTGATATGAACTGTAACACCCCGAACCTAGTTACCCAGAGTCAGTGCATTATTACATTACATTGGCATGATCACAAGAAAGATCAAATCTCGGAAGACTGATTGATTTAGAAGCCTTGGAAACACTAGATATATTCATAAAGTTTTACATTACATCACAAAGTGAAAAACTACTACAACAACATAGTCTCCATATTCCACACTCATATCCCCAGATACTATCCCTGCAGGACATTCATAACTTACTTCTTCACATCCTGGGAAAAACAAAACAGAGAAAAGGGGTGAGCTCAAATGCCCAGTAAGGATAACAATATAGAGGAATCTTTCAAAAATAAGCACAAACTTTTAAGGCAATGTATAACTAAAACAAAAGACTTTTAAACTTGAACTTAAACATAGTGTGGAAAAATAAAAATTAAATAATTCCATTTACTTATTCACATGGATATTCTACTAATCTAATAATCACATGAAATATCAATAACCACTTTCCTAATGATGGAATGCATAATTCTAGACTATCGTAACCACATAGCCAAGGCCTCGTGCCAAGACTACAAATAAGATTTTGTCAAGGCCTTGTTCCAAGACACTAGTTTGTCTCATGAGACCTACCGATGCATCGAGGAGCTATAGCGGGCTCCACCCGTCACATATTAAGTCCAATGCATTCCCATATAAAAAGGTTTAAACATGACATAAACATTCCTATTAAAACTAGCATAAAAAATGTCAATACTTTCATCATAAACTATGAATGGTATAAAAAGAGCACATCCACAGTCAAACATATCACAAAACCTTCAATACAATATAGAAGATTTTTATCATAATAAATCAACTACAAATAAGCATAAAATTCATCAAAGGATGTTGACATAGATGAAATCAAAACACTTTTTAGAGAAATATCTCTTTCTATTTTTGAAATAATTTAAGAGTCATATATTTATAAAATAAAACATTTTCTTTGAAAATATTCTTATAAGCTTGTAAGGGAAGCTTCAACGATTTTATAATGGCGGAAAATTGCCGCACCCGCCCTATAAGTTAAAAAAACATTCTTACCTTAATTTTTTCGAAAAGGTTAAAAAGTACCTTGTTTGGAAAACGAAGGAAAGATTCCCTTATAAAACTCTTATAAAAAGTCAAAAAAGGGTATAAATGACTTTAACCCATATTCTTGTAAATAGTAAAAATGTTTTGATATACATTTTTAAGAGACATGGATGTGGATGATAAAGAGATCCCAGTAGATTGTTACGTATAAACAACCTCGGATAATGAAGAGATTGTGAAATAACCCTTATCTTGTACTTTTCCATGGTTGGGGTAGGTTAACCTCCTGTATAATGGTGAAAGAATTTTTATTAAATTATAAAAGAATCATATATATTAATATGATATCATATATGATCTTTTAACATTGATTTGTTAATAATATCTTTGAATTATCGTCGTTTCGGGTGTTAACTTACTCGTTTTCTTTTATATGTTGTGTTACATAATCCGTGTTTGTTATGGATAGGTTGTATCTTATCCATATCTATAATGATATCAAGTCCTTAAACATCATTTTTAAATCATCAAATGATAATTATACTTTAATGGATACGATGGAGAATGAATCTCATCGCGTTCGTGGAGACGGTAGTCCGTACGTACGCACGAGCGACAATAATATATAAATGGATGGTATATCATATATACAAAATCATTAACATGTTATATTTATTATTTACATGAGTTACACAGCATTATTATACCCATCCAAATAATAATATATTGAATAACAATTACACCACGACGTGGAGACGGTAAGCCGTACGTACGCACGTATGGTGACATGTTATTCAAAGGGTGGATAGAATAATGAATATGGTTGTTCCATATTTATAATAACATCACAGTATATATAAGAAAATGGAGTTATTATTTTAGAATGGTAATAACAAAGAAAGAAGAAGTGGAATAAGAAAGGAACTTGAAAAGGGGTGGTGAAAACATTACCTCTTCTTCGGGTTTTTCCTTTTGATTTGATCGAAAGGGCTCCTTAGGTTGGCTTTCTGATCAAACTAAGGCCTCTAGGTTGTAGTGAGGGAAGTTGGGAGAGTATTTGGGAAGAGTTTGGCCGAACCAAAAGGCTTTTAAGGTGTGAAGAAATGAGAAGGAGGAGTGCCCTTTTATAAGAGGTGTGTGGGGCACCTTTGGAAAAGCTAGAAATATTAATTTATAATAAATTCATATTCGGTTTCGAATGGCTCCAAAGTTGATTATTTAAATTTTAAGGTTGGGATAGGTCGAAACCCACTCAACCAATAGAATTTAGATGGGTTTTGGTCATTATATTAACCTTATCTTTAACTATTAACTCTAAGTTAATTAGTTTCACTTTTACAATGTCTCTTTTTATTTTTATATTACATGGTTAATAAACATACCATATACATCTAAGAGACCCCCAAGTGGTCCATTAATGATGAACCTATCATGATATAGGTCTCTTGGCCGAACCTTATATTTTTAGGAATTTAATATCAATTAATAATATAATATTTTTTTTAAAAACTCTTTTATGTCAATTTTGACACTATCCAATAATTGATTTTTGTAAAAATCATAACAGAATGATTAATTAGAAAAAAGTTAATTGAATCAATATCAACATGTCATATTAACCTAGAAAATTAGTGTAATTCGTAATAAGTCTCAAATTATATTTATTTGTGTATTTATAATATCAATTATTTTCATCTTTCACTATTATGGTAATTACTGCATCATCATTGTGTCATAAGTAAATTAAATTATTTAAAGTCTAAAAATTATAAATAAAATATCCTTACGTAGGAAATCTTATTAGTTTTTTAATGAATATTTACAATAAAATTTATCTTATGTATAACCCTATATTAAAAATGTTTTAGTAAATAAACTTTGATTTTAACTCTTTTAACTCTTCTTTGAATTAAATAATAATAAATGTCCTAATCTAATCCAAGTGGACCTAAATGATAATATTTTCTTACTAAGGTTGTTTTTGGTCGAGATACACTTGTCCAATAGAATTAGGACATGTGTTAGGGTAATATTAATATCATTTTTACCCTTAATTACCCTATTTAACTTTTAACCATGGTAAATAAAAGTAAAAAAGTTACTATTCACCAAAAATTATTTTCATCTCATTGAACCACATTTTCCTTCTTGATATTAACCGTGTCTCTCGGATTTTCGAAATTCCATTCACAGAAGCGGTAAAATTATGTTTAATGAAAAATTCAGTTTTTTAACTACCACTTAGTAGTTTCACTATTCATCAAAAATTGAAGTTTTTCAGAACAATGCCAAAATTTCACCCTAAGCTATAATTGATATTCCGAATTCAAAAATGATTTCTATTTTAAAAAATTCCAAAAATATATGTTGAATTAATTAATTTTATAATTAATTCCCGATGTCACAACAAATAGCGTGTTTTTAAGAAACAATATATATCAAAAGATTGATAATTGTTTATGTCCAATTTCAAAGTAAAATTAATTCTAATGAACACCATTGGATAAAATGGAAAAAATATATTCTAATTATACTTTAAAACCACTCAATAATATAATTTATCCCTATAAATTATTTTGATTAAAAAAGTTGTTTTTAAGTATTTTTCACTATTCATAAAAATTGGATGTTCTCAGAAAAATACAAAAACTTCAACTTAGGATAATTTCGATATTCCGAATCCAAAAATGAAGCCCATTTTGAAATGAAAAATATATATAATTTCAAAAAGTAGGTATTACTATTCATAATGGCTAGATTGATTGGATGTGGTGTGTTAGAACTCGATGTTGCGTACAACACACGCTATCGCATTATTCAAAGAGAAGCGTACCGTAGAAGCTTGGGGTGTTACATACATCCCTATGATTGTTTCAAATAGTGTAAATCACATAAAATCACTTAGAGAACACAATACAAGCATTATAAATTAATGAAATAAGTGGTATTTGTAGATTTTAAGGAACGTATACTGATTAAATGGTAACATGAAATTATGAATAGTAATATGACCATTATGAATAGTAAATTGACCAAATGAATAGTAACATCACCAATGAATGTATAAATAAAATTTTGGAATCTTATAAATAAATGTATGACATAATTATATCATAGTATATGTGAATGATTATTTTATTAATTATTAATTAAATGTTGGTAATTTGTAAGTCATAAATATTTCATTAAATATTATAATTTATAAAATGTTTTAAAGGAGAATTTATTTTCTTAAAATGTATTCAAAAATTTATATTTTTTGTATTATAATTTTAGGATAAGTTTATGAGACGATATTTAATTTTTAAGAGTGTTAAGAAATCCGTTAAAAATTTAAAAACTGTATTTTTCGAGTAAATGATGGTATTAATTAAAAATTAAATTTATATAATTTATAAAAATATTTTCATAAAATGGTTTCCATTTTTTAAATAAAAAAGTTGAAAAATGGTAGGGAATAATTTTTGGGATTTTTCTAAAATACTTGAATATTTCGTTAATAGTAAAATACAGTAATTTGGTGTATAAATACATTATATGTTAAATATAAAATTATATGATTCATCACTGATTGAAGAACCATAATATTGAACTCTACATATTTATATTAATATATATTGTGTTAATATATTACTATTCATAGTCTTTATCCAAAATATTAATCAAATGTGTAAAATATTCAAAAAAACCACCCTCTCATCCACTAAAAATGTCACCCCTCACCACACATTCTCCTCACAACTTCCAAGAATTGAGACATGTAAAATTTATTCCCAATACACATCCAAAGACCCTCCCCCAAATACATTATCTTTTTGTCAAATAAATATACAAAAAACAATCCCCTTAAGGTGGTTCTCAAGGAGGGGAATTGAGGTGGTAAAACTCCTCTTTCTTTTTTTTTCTTTTCAATTTATTTTGTTTCTTATTCTTCCCTCAAATCCCCTGTCCTATGAGACATGATAACTATAGTATCAATTATATACTGTAATGATATAATTTTAATTTAGTAATCCATCATAAATCCCCTTCTACTCTCCCGTTTATTCTAAAAATGGAAACGTCGTCCATGAGGTGTTCTTTCATAGCCTTCAAGGATGACATGTTTTCATTTTCCATCACCGTCTTCAAGGATGTTAATAAGAAAAATAATGGATTAAATAGATTTCAAAATATATATTCCAAACATTTTTATGTTATTTATGTAACATATTTAAATAATACTAAATAATAAAAGAAATTGAGTTTGTTGTGATATAAAATGACCAAAATAAATCTAAATGATTATCATTAACATGTATCTAATGATTTAACCTCATATCATGGAATAAAATAATATATAATACCAATTAAACACATATATATTCATTAATAACGTATAATTCCAATTCTGGTGAATTATAACCATTTTAAATTAATATCATTGCTTATAAACAGTGAACTGGTCTTGAAAACCATGAAAATAAATGCTCCTTAACTATGAAATTAAACAATATAACCCATAAATAATTCCATAAATGAACAAAATAAAACTATAATGAATATAATACATGTATAAAATTTAATAATTTAATTAATTAATGGATTTGAGTTTATTTTTCATGACATTAAGATCAATTTCAAAACACATTTAGACATGAGGTAAGGGTTTTCTTCCTGATCATTCATTTTAAATCGGGTTATTCATTCTTCCTCTGTAAGATAATGTAATTATTCATTATTTTTATATATTTATTCTAAAATATTTGAATATATTCCAAACTCATCTAACCATATCATTTCATATTTTATTTATGGGAATTAAATGTATTTAAATGTTCCCTTCACTATGCTTCGCGATAAGCATTCTTGATGAATGGGAACATCTAAATTTCTTACCCATTTTCATGTACCATCCAAAATCATTTTTAAGAAATGTGTAATTTTCTATAATTAAAAAAAATTCATCAAAAAATACATTTTTTCATTCGTGGTTTTATACAAATAGTCTTGAAAAATACAAATGAATTTTCCAAAAGAACACTTCTATGAAAAGTAAAATAGGTATTTCTCTAACGAATATCTCGATGATTTTATTAGAGTATTTTCATCTATTTAAATACATCAATTGAATCTTATTCAATATTTAGATTGTTATCTTATAATTATTATTTATCATATTTTATTAAATGGTTTATGATTTTTTTGACTGTGGATGTGCTATCTTGATACCATTTACCATACTGTTCATAATGACTAGTGATTATGTTTACAGATTGGGGAAAATTAATTAAATTTAATATTTATAAGTTGTTTATTCTTATCCTAATTCAAATTAAAAATGCATTGGACATATTAAGTGATGTTTGGGGATCTCTATATCCCCTCAATTCATCGGTTAGTCTCATGAGACAAAATAGATATGGAATTTTCCTAAGGCCTTATCTATTTTCATATATGGTTTCAGCTGAGGCCTTAAGCATTTATTTTCATATTCCATGGATGAGGCCTCAATGGTTTGTTTTATATTTCTTGAATTATTTATTCCTTCATTATGATAAAATTAATTTATAATAAAAGTGAATTTTTGACTAGTATTATATTCATGGTTAAGCTTAATTTCACATGCAGTTTTTTATGGATTTATATATTTACATTTTATTCATTCCATATTATGTAAAAGTTTATGTTCTAATGTCTTTTTTAATTCATTCACCATTACATGTTATTTAGCTTCTTCTGTATTACTTATCCTTATTGAGCATCAAATCTCACCCATTTTCAGTGTTTTATTTTACCCTAGGATACTAATATTTATATTATAAAGGATGTGATAGGATAATATAAGTGTTTTTGATGTTTCCAATAAAATTTATATATTTTATTTCCATTAATGTGATAATTTAAAACATTTGTTTATATCTGGTTTTCCAAAACTACAAAACTATTTGGTCTTTTGTGATGAGACATGCCTATTTATTAAGAAAATGTAGGATGTAAGGTTCTGGATCTGGGAAATAAGGTTTGGGGATATTGCAGATGGTATCAAAGAAAGTTTAGTTGAGGCATTTCAAACAAGATTTAAAAAAGATAGATTAGGTAACATAACCCAAAGATATAATATTATGATAATAATATAATAACATCCTATATTTTTTATATGTAAATATTATGTGGGTATTCCTAGAAATATATCCATTTAAGGATACAACAAGCGAGTGTGGTTTTGGAACATATGTACAAAGAGGTATCAACATTTAAATGGTGTCTTGGGCCTGATTTGAGGAAACTTGGTGCATCACAACATTCCTTAATCCACAATAGGTTTGGCACTCTAGATGTAAATTCATAGGATAATTCACATATTTTATACTAATGATTATTAAGGATTTCAAAAAAAAAAAATTGTCCCTGAATAAACTATGTTTATGATTATGAGTTAGCTATGCATAAATTTTAAATTTTTGATATGTTTTTTTCTACATTGAGATTATAAATTATGATTCACAACCAAATTTAGTGTAAAAAATTATTTATAAATGGCTTCTAGTGGAAATAATGGAAACCATATCAACACATGTATACCCTAAAGAGATTACCCTCTTATATAAGATACTGATGTTGGCACTGAAGCTATGACTGGTGCTGAGAAACATATAACAATACCAGGACAGATGACTTAGGTTACGAATAACAAACATTCCCTTATATAGAATCTAAATATATAATGTGGAGGAGCAATGTTAGACTGATTTATGATACAACAACCTTCATCATTCAATGATACCAGAAACCCATTGGTAGTGGAGCAGTGTATATGTTCCATAGAGAAGATATTCCTCTCTTTATGAAGTAACTAAAGGGATAAGTTTTTCAAGGTAGTTTATTATCTTTAAGGAGGTGCATCTTAATTATCTTCATTAATTAAAAACATATAGAAGGCATAAAAAATTAAAAATATGTAATGGATATATTTTAAGGAAATTTTCCATCAAAAATATTTTCCTCACCAACAGTGAGCAGATATAGTGAGGAAATTAATGACTATAAAACAAAAGAGGATGAAAACTTTACAATGTATGAATAAAACATTACAATGTTATCAAGGCATTCCATGGACTATATATGTAATATAAGTATCAATATTTATCAATTATTTGATGTTTTAAAACCATACCTCCAAAGTTCATTGGTCTCCAATAATTTCCCATCATATAAAGATATAGTATCATGTGCTATCAAGAAAGAGAGATAATTTTCTAGTTCTTTTGAATTTATTGTTAAATAAGAGTAGAAGTGGGTGAAATAGGAAATAATGGATAGAGGGATTAATAAAAAGGGTAATTTTCTAACATGTGATACTTGTGGAATAAAACACCTTGTGGAAGGAAACATTGTGTTTCCTATTGAATAGGAAAAAGAGTTTTCTAAAATTGTGGAGAGAAAGGCCATCATTCTAATGATATCAAGGGAATAAAAAATCTTTTAGTTTTCATTTTTATAATTTTAGGGAGATTTTAAAATATTCTAATGATTGTGCAAATTTTTAAGGAAACATGTCTATGAAAAGGCTAAGGGGTAAATGGAAATCTTATTCGATCACAACTGTAGGGTTTGAAGTTCTTAATGATGTTGTGGTAGGTATATTAATCATTTCCTCAAAAATAACCAAAGCATTATTTGATTTTGGATCATCTTTTTCTTTTATATATTCCTAGTTTTCCAATATACTTATACATTTCCATTTCATTTTAATTAAGGATTTATATATCAAAAATAATATGGGATGTATCATTATAAAGAATACATGTCAGTATGTCCCCTTTATAACACATAAACTATCTTTATTTGCTAATATTTTTATAATACCAATGATTGAATTTGATATAATCCATGGTATGGACAAGGCATCAAAATTTGATGCAAAAATCTATTACAAAAAAATAATGAAATTACCATTACAGGGGAAGATATGGAATCCCTTATCTTTACAAAAGAAACCTCATCGTTTGATTCTTATATGGATCCCACCCTAGTAGCTTTATTGAATCAAATTCTTGTGGAGGGAGAGAAAACAACATCTATGTATGCAGAAACAAATATTCCAATTGACAATGTACTAATTATTCAGAAATATATTATATATTTTCAGAGGATTTTCCTAGACATCAACAAGAGTGGGATGTTGAGTTATCTATTGATTTTATTCCGAGTGCAAGACCTATATCAAAGGCTCCTTATAGAATGGCCACGGTGGAATTAGTAGAGCTAAACAGACAACTAGGGGAGTTTAGTGATAAAAGAGTTCTTATCTCTTTTTTTCTCCATGGGGAGCCCATATTCTCTTTTTAAAACAGAATGATTGGTCCATGAGGTTATACATTTTTTATAGAGAAATCAAATATATTGCAATAAAGACCCAGTATCTATTATCTCACATTCATGATTTATGTGAAAAAATTCATGGAGCTCAATATTTTTCAAGGATTTAAATTCTATATAAATATCATCAATTGAATGTGAGGAAGAAAGATATTTGATAAAAAACATTTCAAACCAGTTATGGAAATTTCAATTTTACATTAATTCTATATGGATATAATAATATAACCTCTATTTTTAGGGATCTAATGAATAGAGTGTTCATGTAATATCTAGATGAGTTTTTATTTAAAGATGATACCTTGATATATTGAGAAATATTAGAGTACCATAAAAACCAAATGTGGTCTGTTATGGAGACTGTTAAAAGTATTGGGTTATATGGCGTGTTTAGAAAGTCTGAAATCTAGCATTAAATATTATCCATTGATGGCCATATTGTCTACAAGGATGGAATATTAGTTGATCATGCCATCAAAAATACAATTTAGTAAAGGCCTATACCAATGAACATAACCTAGGTACATTTATTATTGGTTTTTTAAGTTATTATCTATGTTTCATTTATAACTTTTTCAAATTATCAAAACCATTAACCAATATTACTTGTATAGGGGTTATGTTTGAATGGAAAAATGAATGTGAATAATGATTTGAAGATTTGAAGAGGATATTATTGTGTTCTCTAATCTTGACTATAACATTAGTAAATTGTGGATTATTGATTTATAGTGATGCATCAAAGAAAGGATGTGATTGTTTCCTTATGGAGAATGATAGAGTTATATCCAATGAATCATGGGATTTAAAAACTAATGAACATAACAATACACCTCATAATCTTGAGTAACAAGATTAAATATTTTCTCTGAAAATATGGAAACACCTTCTCTATGGAGAATGATGTGAGATATATTTATCTTACAAGAGATTGAAATATATCTTCTTATAGAAAGAAATCGACCTTAAGAAAAGGTTATGGATCAATCTATATGAGTATTAGGATGGATCAAAATAATACCTCCCTATAAAGGAAAATAAAGTAGAAGATGCATTGAGAAGGTAGGATCATTGATTTTTTAACAATATGAGGGTTGACATGGGCCCTGTGTATATGGATCTAGAAAATATTGATAGATAAATTATCAAGGAAGGTGAAACATCATTACTTTTTTAATTCATTTCCAAACCATCTTAATTGGAAAGGATTAATAGTTATCAGTCTGGTGATGGGAATATTCAAATGAAATTTATATTGTTAATGATGGGAAGTTACAAAACATCATGTTTGAGGATTGAATTATGAAATTTGGGAAGAGTCATTGTGTTCCCTTTATACCCAAGCTAAAAATTGAGTTATTGTATGATACCCATAGCTCTAATTTCTCTATACACCATATTAGTTATAAGATTTATATAGATTTGAAGGAACATTTCTAAAGGGATAACATGAATGGAGAAATTGCTGATTATATATCAATAAATTTTCTCTATCAATAAGTGAAGGCTAAAATACAACATCCTATCGGATTGATGAAACTTATTCATATTAAATTAAGGAAATGGGATGATATTAAAATGGATTTTGTCATAGGATTACAGAAAACTATAATAATGAATTATTCCATAGGGGTTATTTTTTATCGACTTACCAAATCATCACATTTCCTCACAATAATGGAAGATTTCCACCTGGAGTGCCATTATAATATCTATATTAAAGATCAACTAAGACTACATGGAGAACCTCTATCAATTTTTTATGATCATGATACATGATTTAAATCAAAATTTTAAAAAAGTCATCAGATTAAAATGGATACCGAGCTTCATTTGAGTACTACTTGTCACCCCCAAACTAAAGAGAATTCTGAAAGGACGATCCTAACATTAGAAAACTTGTTGAGATCATGCTCACTTGACTATTAAAGGTGTAAGGGATTTTCATTTACCTTTTTTGGAGTTTCTTATTAAAATAGTTTCCCATCATGTATTGAAATGGAACTATATGGAACATAGTATGGAAGAGATGTCAAACACCAACTTGTTGGGATGAAGCTAGTAAAAGGAAACTTGTGGGTATAGTGCTTGTAGAATAAGCAACAACTAAGGTAATAACTATTCAAACACATATCAGAGAATATCTAGGTAGGCAGAAGAGCTATCATGATAAATGGTTGATGTATTTTGAATTTCATGTGGGAGATCATGTTTTCTTAATAGTATCTCCATGGAAGGGTGTTATATGACATGTAAAGAAAGGAAATATCAGACCTAGCTACATTAACACTTTTGAAATTATGGAGAGAATTGGATATGTGTCTTATCATTGGTAAATTCCTCCTATCCTTTCTAAAGTACACAATTTGTTCCACATCGCTTTGTTATGTAGGTACATGTTAGACACAACACATGTACACACTTCTGAATGAATAAAATTGGAACCCAAATTATCTTATTGTAAATATCCTATTAATATTCTAAAAACTATTGAATATGTGTTGAGGAATCATAAAATATTTCATGTAAAGGTACTTCAGGAAAATCATAAAATTTACGAGGCAACACAATACATTATTTATAAATGAAAGAAAAATGATGTATTTTAGAAGTTAACGAACCTATATCGATGAAATAGTTACATGACCTCAGGAATAGTATTATGAGCCATATGAATTTTAAATCTTTCTATGGAATAGTAACCTCACCCAAGAAATTATAAATAAAATTTTGGATTCTTATAAATGAAATTATGATATAAGTATATCACAGTATAAGTAAATGATTTTTTTAATAAATATTAATTAATTGTTGGTATTTTTATAAGTCATAAATATTTAACTAAACTTTTATAATTAATTAAATAATTAAATATAAAATTTATTTTCAAAAAATTAATTCATAAATTAACATTTAAATTTCCTATGATTTTAGGATAATTTTATGAGACCTTAGTTAATTTTTCAGTGTTATAAAATCAGTTATAAATTTAAAAACATTATTTTTAGAGTAAATGATGGTTTTAATTAAAATAAAAATTAATACAATTTCGAAAATTATTTTCATAAAATGGATTCCATTTTTTAATTCTACACATCAATAAATGGTTAGGGTTAATATATGAGATTTTTCTAATATACATGATTTTTTGGGGAATTATAAAATATGGTAATTTGTGGTATTAATACTTTATAAGTTAAATTCACTATTCATTGATTCATCACTAATGTAAGAACCATAATTCTAATTGTACTTAATTATTTTAATATATATGGTGATAATTCTCAATCTATTCATAGTCTTGGGAAAAAATATTAATAAAATGAATAAAATATTCAAAAAACACCCCTCTCATCTACTATAAATACCACCCCTCACTACCCCTTCTCCTCACACCATCCAAGATTTTTGTATTCTCCAATATATGACCAATACTCTTCCCATGTCCCTTCCCCACGTCTATAATCTTTCTTTCTCATTGAAAGACCAAAACCAATCCCCTTAAGGAGGTTTTCAATGAGGACAATTCAAGAGGTAAAAATACTCTTTCTTTTATTTTATTTCCTTTTCAAATTTTTTTTCTTATTATTCATTCACCATACCTATAAAGAGAGGCATTATAATTAAAATATCATTTATATATGATAATTTTATTATGTTAATGTATCAATCCATCATCGAGCTACTTCTCTACTCTGTTATTTCTTATAATGGAACGTCATCTATAAGGAGTTCTTTCACCATCTTCAAGGATGAAATGGTTCCATTTTACATTAATTTCTTAATGGATTTTAGAAAACCCATTATAATGGTTGTAATATATTTTATAATTTCTATTAAAACCCTTTTTATGTTCTAGATGTAAAATATTTACATAATACTAAATGATAAAACAAAACGAGTCCATTGTGATCTAAAACAGCTTAAATTAATCTAAACGGTTATCATAAACATGTTATCTAATGATTCAACCTCATATTTAAGAAAAAAAGTTTTAAAATAATTACACTTATTTATGTTCATTATTAACATATAATTCTAATTATATATAACTCTAACCATTTTACATGAGCTTCATTACATATAAACAAGTGAACTGATCATGAAAACAAAGAAAATGAATACTCTAGAATAATGAAATTAAACACTATAACACATCAATAAGTCCATAACTGAAATTATAAAAACAATAATGAATCAGAAACTTGTAGAAATTTTTTTTAAATAACTATGTATTGGATTTTATTTGATTATCTAGGACATGAAGCTCAAGTGTAGAACAAATTTAGACATAAGGTAAGTGTTTTCTTCCCAAACATTCATTTTCATTTGTGTTATCCTTTCTTACTCTATAACCCAATGTAATTACTCTTTATATATATATATATATATATATATTCTAAAATATTTTAATATGTTCCAAAATCATGTTTTCAGTTCATTTCATCAGTTTTTAATGTGAAATACATGTTTTACAAGGTTCCCTTCTCAATTCTCCCTAAAATGCAATCCCGATGAAAGGGAACATCTTAATTTCACAACCATTTTCATGTATTATCCCTTATATGATTAATGAAACCATTATTTTTATAAAAGTACTTTATTTTCCATGATAACCCATATCTTTCATTTCTAATTGTATATAAACAATCCAGATAAATAAAAATGAATTTTCCCAAATAACCCATCATTGTAAAGAAAAATGGATATTTCCCTCAAGAACTATTTAATGATGTTATTTGATAAATATAATATATTTGAACACCTCTACTGAATCTGTTTAAATATTGAGACTAATCAATTTTAATTATCATCTACCGTATTTTATAAAATGTTTTATGATCAGTTTGACTATGGATGTGCTATATTGATATCATTCACCATACTACTAAAAATGATTAGTGGTTATATTTAAATATTGGGGAATATTATTTACCTTCATGAATGGTCTGAAGGCCCTATTTTTTATTGATTTTTAATAACCCCCCTTTCAAGGGATGAGGGGGAACCCATACAAGGACCGTAGGCTTAGATATTACATGACCCGTATGTGTTAGGAATTATACAGACTATTATTGGAACTGCTCCTCCCTAGCTTTTTCATCGTTATACTACCTATCCACCTTCGTATGGCTTGTTCGGCTAGGCTTCTCATGAAAGTACTGGCTAGTCCTGATGGAAATGTTATTCCTTCTCTTTCTGACAAATCCGCTTAGCTTCTACTCTAGTGAATGTGACTTCTCTAAATCCCCATCTGGAGTCTGCTCCTTATACATTCTATTTGGATATTAAGGCACAATGTTAGGTGGCCTGATGGCCTTGAGGTGGCCCGAAGGCCTTGAGGTTGCCCGAAGGCCTTAAGGTGGCTCGAAATCCTTACTGGTCTGAAGGCCTTGGGTGGCTTGAAGGCCTTAAAGGACCAGAGGCCCAAACGGGTGGGCTGAAAGCCCAAACAAATGAATAGTTCTTGCTGAATAGTACCAAACATTATCTGATACAACACCTGATACAGTAACCTGGAAATTATGTCTCCGCTCAATTTTGAAATCTGGTCTCTTAGATGCACTTGTTGAGTCCTCGCCAACTGGGATAAGGCTCTTATGCAACAATAATATAAGGAATGAATTGGACTTAGTATGTGGTGGTTGGAAACTGTTATAGCCCCTCGATTGATTGATAGGTCTCATGAGACAAAATTTTTAAGGACATAGCCGAGTATATTACCATTTTCAAATATTGATTTGGATGAGGCCTTAACCATTTATTTTCATATATCTTGGATGATGCCTTGATAGTATTTTTTTAGATTTTTTGAAGTATCAATTTCCTTAGTTTGATAATATTAATATTTAATCCATGTGAATATTCAACAAGTAGAATATACATGGTTAATCTTCAGTTCTCATGTGATTGTTTTTTTGTAATATTTATTCATATTTTATTATTTCTATATTATTCTCAAGTTTTTTCCAACAGAATGTGTTTCCAATCATTCAAAATTCCTTATTGTTTATATTATACTTTATCATTTACCCTTATTGGTCAAGTGATCTCACCCCTTTCTAATGTTTTATTTTAATCCAAGATAAAAATATGAATTTATAAATAACTTGTTGGGATAATCTAGGAGTTACAGATGCTTCTAATAGAATTTTTATATTGTATTTCCATTGAAGTTGTAATATAAATCTTATTTTGGTATCTAGTTTTCCAAAATTACTAAAATATTAAGTCTATTGGGATGTGAGTTCAATGTTAATTATTCCAACATTATGGAGTAAGGCATGAACTCCATACAACTGGGGTTGGGGTATCCATATAATTCTTCAAAACATTAAAAATTTCTACCACCATTGGGTCACCCTCATGTGGTTCTTATAGAATAATATCCACATTTCATTGATCTTTATGAACTATACTTTCACCAAAAGAAGACATCAAAACATTACCACTACCTCTTGAACCCGAATCCATCTACTAAAGGATTATTGTTCTACTACAACAACATACTATCCTTGAGTGACCCAATTTCAAAGACAAGGGGGACAATATGTCCAAAACTCCAAAACAACCTGTTGTGTATAGAGTAAATCTTCCCTAATTGTAATCCAAATTTATTTGAATGGTCTTATTGAAACATGATACTCTATAATGATTCAGGGAGATAAAGGGTGACAAACTGATCTAGTATTACTATTGGATCATAGATATCAACCAACAAAATACCCAAGAATTCACATAATCGAAGGATTTTAAAATGGTGATCGATGTTCCTTGAAATAACTCAATTATCCATGGATGGGGTTTCATAATTTATTTAAAAATTTTATTTCCATCTGAATAAGTAAAAAGTGGATTCTATGTAGTTCTAGGGGGCATTGTACCATGCTCTCAATAATTTGTTCTCAAATGAAAACTAAATCCTAATATTCATGTTGTCAAGTAGACCCACCATTGATCAATCTTGTGAACCCCATTATCCAATTTTATTCATTTATAAAGAAAAAAAGGAATATGGTGTTTGAACTAAGTATTCAATATACCATTCAATGATACAATGCCCCATTGAACTCTCAAGATGAAATCGGAAGATGAGGGAATCCATCAAACAGATATGGAACTTTAGGGAAATGAAAATTATAAGGGAAGGTGGGAAGGAATTAAATGATGGAAAATGAAGAGAAATAATGATGTGGAGCTACCTCCATGAATAGAGAAGGTACTTCCCCCACCGTGAGTGGTGGGACCAACTTGGCAGCCATCACCATTAGGAATGAAGGGGAATCACCATCACTGGATGAGCTCTCTCCTATACATATGGATATTCATGAAAAAGGGATAGTAAAGGGAGTTAAATATTTATTAATTATAAATTTTGTAAAAATAATGATAATATCATTTCGTTGTCATGGTATTTCGTGGATAAAAACATTTGCGAGGGAGGTATCAATATCTACAACATCTCTGAAGAGATTCTTGGTTTTTATGGAAAATTAGCTTTGGATATTATCAAAGGACGCACGATGTGGGGAAAATAATTGACTCTTAAATATAGGAACACTTTGGACACCCCATGAAACAATTCTTCTCAGATATGGATTGTTGTTGATCCACATATTCAGTACATCAACCAACACTCTCTCTATATTAATAGCAAGGGTGACATCTCCTTATGGAACCAAAATAGGTCAGGTGAAAATTCAGATTTCCTAGGATGTCCTACTCTAGATATATCCTTTAAACAAGAAAACAAATCCCCTGGATTCACTCAAGAATTTGTTTATGATAATCAATTCTCCGTGTTCAGTCATATTAACATTTCCATTGAATTGGATACATGGATAATTAGAGGGACATATTCAGGTGTTTTCTCTGGTAATAAGTACAAATAATCCATTATCCACATCCCACAAAGGATATATGGGGGGATGACATGTGGTTTAGATAACTTCCTTCCAAAATCAATTACCTAGTTTAGCGCATTTTTAATGAAGAAATACTAGATGACATCAAAGATGGACAGATGGGCGTTCAATTGGCATTAAAATGAATATACTATAGTAACACTCAGGAAGAGGCAGTCACACACTTGTTAATCGACATTGATTGGGCTCGCGAGGTGTGGTCCACTTTCAGTAATGTTCAAATGTCCCATTCATTTTACAGTGGTTTCAAGGATCTAGGGAAAAAAGAATGGAAGGAAAGGAAAGAGCCTGTTATAGGGACTACTCCAAATCTACGGTGTGATTGGAAAAGGGAGTTTTTAGCGAAGGAGGTCATTGAAGGATGCATCAGTTTTCTTTGGATAGAAACAAACCCGGTGTAGGGTTCTTCCAAGGTGGGCAGCCGACATGTTGGACTGCAGCAGGCAGTGAGAGAATGTTCAAGGGGTAGATGAGCTACCCTCCACCAACCAAAGACAAAATGATTTATTCTTCTTCTATCTAAAGGGTTAAATCTGATGTGTGTGCATGTGGTGTATGTTGTTATCCTCCAACGAGAGCTGGAGAGAAGAAATAGTGAAAATGGCCCTATGTATCCCATGGATGTAGGCAAATAGCTGAACCACGTTAAATCTCTTGTGTTGCCCTGTTTGCTTCCAATTTTGTGTGATTAAGGTACCACGCAACACCACTGCCCCCAAACAAGTGGTATCAGAGGTGAGTCAGAGCGAGCAGAGGTGAACCGGGGAGGCGACGGTGAATTTTCCGGTGGCTGGAAAATTGAAAGTCTTCGTAAAAGTTTTCAATGTTGATATTTGTAAAGAGGATGGTGAGACGATTCCAACAGTGCAAGCGTGGATGAAAACAGAGTTGAAACGAGCGTGGTAAGCTCGGTCAAAGTTTGGTCAAACTTGTGGGTGAACAGTACCCCGTTCCGGAGAAGAAGACATCGTTCACACTACTGGTGATAATTCCAGTCAGATTCCAGCAAGAACTCCGGTGTGCCACATCAGCGCCACGTTAGCGAGTGATCTGAACTGTTGAACATGTTTTGACCAAATCTCGGTCAATTGGTGTCCGATTTCGGCAATCCAAGATTCGATTCCAACTATTTTGACTATCCTGGACGCATCTATATGATTAGTTTTTCAAAATTCTCCCTCCGTCAGGTGGTTTCAAAAGGGTGTGTCATTGATGGTGATGATCATGTTTTGCGACAATGGCGATGGCTAGTGGTGGAGCACTACCAAGATTTGAGATTGAGAAGTTTGATAGTAAAAACAATTTCAGCTTGTGGAAAAGCATGATGAAAGATATTTTGGTGCAGTAGGGCATGATCAGACCATTGATCAGAGAAATCCCGAGGCAACTGGAAAAGATAATTGGGAAGATCTCGAGATGTGGGTGGTCAGCACAATTCGCATGTGTCTGGAAAATGAGGTAAAGTACTCGGTGTTGAATGAGACCTCACCAAAGGAGATCAAGAAGAAGTTAGAGCAGCGATATATGACAAAGTCGCTCACCAAAAAAGTATTCCTGAAGAAGAAATTGTTCCAGTTACAGATGGAATACGGAAAGAATTTGTTGGATCACACCAATGAATTCAACAAAATCATAACATAGTTATTGGGGCTCGGTGTAAAGGTTAGAGAGGAAGACAAATCTCTTTTTATTTTCACATCACTACCAAGCTCATTTTATGGGATTGTGACTACATTCCTCATGAGGAAGGATACATTGAAGCTGGACCAGGTGATGGCATCACTTCAAGATTCAGAGGCATTCGGAAGACCCGTGATGCATTTAGGTGAGAAAATCATGGTGATACGAGATGATCATTGTGGAAGGAGCTGACAACGGGAGTCAGGAGGTAAAGAATAGAGGCCAAAATCCCGGGGGAGTGATCCTAGATAAATCACTTGTTTCTAGTGTGAGAAGAAAGGTCACTATAATTATTGTGTAGAGCACAAATGGTACGTTTTTGGGAGGAAGAAAGTTGAAGAGGAGGATTCAAACATCATAGAATTATCGGCAGTTGATGAAGTCTGTGTGACAAAAGGAATTTTGAACTCATATGGGAGATTTGAACGTAAAGAAGTGCAGTTTCATTACTTCAAACGATACGGGCACATGAAGTGGGAATGCAGATTTCTAAAGAGGAATAATGAGTAGGCTCAAAATACAAAGGAAGAAGGATGGGTTCTAGATTCAGGGATCTCGGCACACATATGTAAGATGGGAGGTAAATCTGATACTTTTCAATAGGTGTGAGACTCGGTGATACTTGTTTATGGGTCAAAATGTGATGTTCATGGTGTCGGGATGGTGAAAATGAAGACACATGATGGAGGTGTTCATAAACTGGCTGATGTGAAATTTGGTCCATCTTAAGTAGGCTTGATGTGAAATTTGGTCCGAGGATGAGATAGAACATGGTATAATTAAGTAGACTTGATGTGAAAGGGTTCAATATTTCCATAGTAGGTGGAGTGTTGGAAGTCTCGCGTGGGGATGTAGTGATGTTTATTGGGATGAGTCCCAAGGGTTGTATTATTTGATGGGGACCGTAGTCAGCCCGAGATCGAGTGAAGATAGTGGAAGTTCCACGTCATCTAGCTTGAAGAAACATGTTCAATTTTCTGATGAAGTTTTCAAAACATGCAAGGAGACTACAGGTCAAGCATCTACCCCAAATTGGTCATGAGGGGGATACTTGTAGGGACCACTCCCAATCTGGGGAGTGATTTCCAAAGGGAGATTTCCACGAAGGAGGTCGTTGAAGGCTGCAACAGTTTTCTTTGGATGGAAAAAAACCTTGTGTAGGGTTCTTCTAAGGTGGGAAGCCGACATGTTGGACTGCAGCAGGCGAAGGGAGAAAGTTTAAGGGGTAAATGAGCTACCCTCCACCAACCGAAGAAAAAATAATTTATTCTTCCTCTATTTAAAGGGAGAAATATTCTGTCTGTACATGTGGTGTATGTTGTTACCCGTCTATGAGAACTGGAGAGAAGAAATAGTGAAACCGGCCCTGTTCATCCCGTGGATGTAGGCAAATAGCCGAACCACATCAAATCTCTTGTGTTGCTCCATTTCTTTCCTGTTTTGTGTGTTTGAGGTACCAAGAAACTCCGTTGCACCCCAAAAACTGTATTATAGAAGTGGGTTGCTAGAATATCTGGAAACCAGTAATGATTCCAGATATGAGGGAATTCTAGGATCTAAACTCGTTTTTGTATTCAAAACCAGATATTTTATGCTCGATATTTTGCACTCAGTTCCCAATTGGATAGAGGATCCTTCTCTCAGTCCTCTATCAATCACTATAATGTCCCCTCATCCTATAATCTCTCCCGTGATCCAATTGATTTTTTCGCACCCCCCAGGTGTGGAATCAAACTTAATTCTAATGTCTCTTATATCAATGGTTTCATGCAAGGTGGGGGAGTTGTTCATGATGTCTATGGTTTTGTTGTCTTTTCATTCTCATCACCCTTCATTCATGGAGATTCTTTACTGTAAGAATCTAGATCCATGACGACGGGTGTAGAGCTTAACACTAAGAAAAATATTCAATTTGTAGTGGTTGAAACCGACTCAAAAATTATTCAGAACACCCTAGTGGGGAAGTTTAGTGTCCCCTGTTCTATTTCAAACTCCATCACAAAGTTTATGTGTCTTATCACCAATAGTGTTGACATCCTTCACATGTGGAATTAAGGTAATAAGAATGAATACTTTCTAGCTTCTACAGCCCCTCAAAGTGTTTCAGTCAAATGGTTTTCGGGTTTAGGAACTTTTCATCTGAAAGTGTTGACTTAGTTATGGGTGATTCCCTTGGACTAGACCATTTTAGACCTTCATTGTTTTCTCTATGTTTGTACTTTTTCATTGGCTTCAGCATTTGGAATAAAATAATGATGATGTATATCATGATTGAAAAAAATATTTGTTCAAAAATATTTTGTTGACACGTTTTTAGAGATTGCTTTTCAATTAAATTCAACAAGTTATTAAAATTGAATTTTAAATAATTAAATAAATATTTGAAATTAAAACAATTAATATTATTTAATAATAAAAAATAAAATTTTGGTAATAGTTAATAGTAAAAATAGAAAAGGTATTTTACAACAGTTGAGGATAAATCAGTTTTACCGGGGCACAAACTAAATTGATTTTGTTTAAATTTTCAAAAAAACCTACCTTTATCTTATTTTATACAGTTTCATAGAAATAATAACTATTTATGGAGTTAACTAATGAATTTTATAAAATTAATTTAAATTTAGAATCCTAATAATGACATTTTAAAAGTTTAGTTATATTTTATACAATTTTAAATCAATTTAATAGTCATCAAATTTAATGAAATTGTTGGAAGATTCCATTTGGATTTCTATTGGTCTAGATATTTAAAAGAATTCACTTATTAATTAATTATACTAATAAATTCATATAATCCAATTTTTTCCTTAGATAATATATCTTTTTATTCTTAAATAATATATTTTTATAATATCAATATTTTATGTGTTTTCCATCATTGTATTATAATTATTTTCAATCCCATATATATTTATAATCTTATAAAATAGATTCCTAATTTGTAATCATCATTTCCAAAAAAAATTATAAGGTCATTTTTGTTTATATTCATATAATTACATTATCATAGTAAAAAATTGAATTATCATGGTTATGGTTAAAATGAGTTCTATGAGTTTTATCATAGAGATAATGATTAAATTTTATCCCTAACTAATATTAATTTGACTAGATGAATTTATTTAGACCCTGTAATAACTTATATTTATCATTAGGGTTCCTTGGTTCCATTTCACTTGATTAATATGTATATATTATTTAATCTTTTACTTAATTTCAATTATTCCCTCTCCTCCATTTATAAATGAACAACCTTATCTTCTTTACATGACAACGATCCATGAATCTCAACCAAATCCTAAAATAATCGCTCACAAAATTTTCAATCATATTCATGATCTTCTTGTGCACCTAAAAGAACAACCCTAAGGCCATTACAAACAGATACAAAGGAGGTATCTCAAAGAGTGTGAAATCTTCTTAACATAGCTCTTTTATTTTACATCTACATTTACAACAATAAATTATTTCATATAAATAATAATTTACCAAAAAAATTTATTATAAATCAATACGTTATTACACTGATGGAATAATATTTACCCATCTTCTTTCCTATCTAATTGGAAATAATTAATTCCTTCATCTGTAGGTCACACTACCATCTTGTGAACTGATGTCATTTGTTTTCTATAACTAGCTCACATGTGTAGTCTTATTGATGTAACCAATGAATATATATATATGATACATTTGAAATAATATTTATTATTATATATTATTAGGTCACCAACCTCCTTACCCATTCATCAATAATGAAATTATAATGTTTGTCATTCGTTTGTAGGAATGACCATATCCATGAAGTGAGGTGATTCATTTTTCATAAACCACATTCATAATTTATTGAAAAAATGTATCTAATGAGTAATAATTATATTTATAATATTAATAATTATATTGAGATTATTTTACTATATATTACTTATAAGAACCCAAATTTTGATAAAAAAAACATGCATGAGAAATTGATACAGTTAACTACTAAAATAGCTGTAATAATTAACAAGTAATAATAAGTTATAAATTGATCACATATGATATTTTAAATGATAATATTCTTCTTCTATAAATCAATAACATGATTAATATAGTTACACAATGTGATAAATCATGTGTATCTAAGTGGAATCATGAGGTAATGAATTTTTTCTCAATTTAAAATTCATTGAGTATTATTTCATATTTTTCATCTTATTACATTTGGGGTGTATATAAATATATATTTATTAAATTAACAATAAACCTATTTAATAATGATTATCAAAGATTAAATTCATGATTCTCTTTCAAGAGATATGTTGAAATCATATGCCGATCATATTTTTAACTAGTACCTCACCCGTGAATACGCACGAGGCTATAATTCAAATCTAATTTTCAGAAGTGTTTTAATAGTTAGTGTAGTTACTAATGAAAATCACTCAAAATATAACAAACATAAAGCTTTAGTGATAGATTATAATAAAAAAATGAAAATTATGAACATGTATACAAAAATATATATAAAAATGAATGAAAAGGAAATAACATGATGTAAAAAGATTCAGAAAAACATGATGTATCATTAAAAATTTGATGTGATGTCATTAAAAGATATTGTAGTTGGGAGTTAATATTTCCAATCTGTTATCATCAGACATAAAGGTCGTTTTATTAATGGAGAGAATGATTAAATAAGAGAAAAAATTATAAAAAATGAGTGAAATATGTAAATAAAGTGACAAATAATGGCCTCAAGAACTATATCGGGGGAGTAGTGGAGGCAGAGGAAGAGGTGTAAGAGGAGATAGAGGTTGAGGAAGAGGCAAAGTCGAAGGCCAATGTAGAGTAGGTGGAGGCAAATTAAAAGGATCCACATGGGGTTGGGGATTATCAATAAAACATTAAATTCTTAAAGAGTTTAATGACCACTTAGCTAACATCTTTTTTTGTACAAAATACATATAAACATGGAAATAAGAACTCAAAAATTAAAGAGAAGCATCTGAAAAAAAACATGTAAATACAGTAATATATCTATATTTCAAAGAAAATTAACTTTTGGAATAATTTTTATGAATCAAAATTCTATGGGATATACCAAAACCGAACTAAACTACAACACTAACACAAGAAATTACTACAATAAATACTCAATTCCACCAATAGTGTTCAATGTGTTAGCTTTTAGTAAGATAAATCCATTGTAATGCATTTTTTAAATCAACTGTAATGAATACTTCAATGCTCAGCTTTTGAGTTTTGTCCCTCGCACAAACCATCCAAAGAATCAATAAAAATGAAATACAAAGAATTAAATGAGAATATAAAGGAAGCATCAGTATAGGGGTCACTACAATGCACTTCGGGATTCTATTTGAACCACTAGCTTTTTGAATGAGCCTTCATGGAAAACTCCAAGTTCAAGAACTTAAATGAAGCAATATTATAATTTGAAAATGGAAATAGTGATATTATGTAATGAAATGAAGTTAATGATGTGTTCCATAATGATCAAAATGATGATTCATTGGATAATGACTTGTTAACAGATGAACACGTCAATGGAAATATAGATGCAGCAGAATGTTTGGTGGATTTCATAAGATTAATTGTCACCTGGAACATAGGATCCACCCATTGAAATTCCCATCATGGTGAAAAAAATCCAATCTCTAATATGATATTTCCACACCATTTTATTGGAGCTCAATGATGGAGACTCCAAGTATCCTTGGGTTTGGGTAAGATGAAGTTGTTGTTAACATAAGGTTCTATTGGGTTTCTTGCACCATGTTTGCATTGAAGTACCTTTACAGATTAAAAAAATAATGTGATATAGTGTTGAATAATCTACCTATATGCTGTAAAATGATAACACACCCACCCATACATGTAATCTACAACAAAAATACGATATTTTTACTTCCAGTTTACCTATATTTTGAATTCATTGGATTTTCTAATATTGGGGTGTTTTTGTTAACATAATGTTCTGTTTGTTTGCATACACCGTTTTCAACAGAAGTACCTACACAAAATAAAAATACTAACTGAAATGGTGTTGTAAAATCTGTGTATATGCTGAAAAATGGTAATGAAAACACCCATACATGAAATCTACAACACAAAATAGTAAATTTTAACAATCGATTTACTTAAATTTCTCATTGATTGGATTTTCTAACATTGGGGTGGGTTTGTTAACATAAAGGTCTATTTGGTTTCATGTGATATGTTTTCTCAGAAGTACCTATAAATAATAATAAATATTAATTTAATTGATGTTGGGAAATCTACATATATGCTGAAAATTGACAAAAAAACACACCCATACATGTAATCTGCAACATAGAACACATGAAAAATGATAACAAACACACCCATTAGTAGTGTCAAGCAAACACACAATAAGATGGATATCTATGATTTTTCTAATATCAACAAACCCATGCTGAATTTTGATCCTGCCCCTACAAGCAAGGAGACAAGTAATGTATGTCTATTGGATTTTAATGCTTTTAACTCTATCTTCTCCCCATAGAACCATGCTACTCAGGTGGTGTGGAATAAATAGTATTCTATTGATCCTAAAGATACCCTTCGAACAATTTATGTTTAAGGGTGCATAGTTCACCAGGTGAAGGGAAGGATGGATGAAAATGGAATGTCAAATGGGTAACTCCTTTTCAACCTCTGGTTTTATCTCAAGTATTTGACAGTAACGATATAGAAACATCAAGATATATATCATTGAATTTGAATAAATTGTAATTATAATTTTATATAATGTGGAAAAACAAAGAATATGAATATACCTAATAGAATATGAAGTGCATGGAAAAGATAAATCATGTATCATGAAATGAAGCTTCATGAAATAAGTCCTGCAATAATTTTATCTATAAGAAAAAATAAATAATGTGACTAATAGATAAGTCATGATTCCATAAAATAAAATATATATATACGAATATCATGTAAAATTAATTATGTGTTGGCTTGAATCGACTACTGGTATTGAAAATATTGGAGTTAGGTTCCATATGGGTGAGGATAGCAAATCTATTGATGAAAATGGACTAACCAATACATTTTAAGTACTGTCTGAACTGCATATTGTATATAGACTAAACTAATGTCTGATCTATAAATGGATTGGTTATTCCATTGAATATACTATTTGAACTGGAATGGATTGGTTAGCCCCTTGAATAGACAAAATGAACGTTCATTTTCATTAATTCATATTTAAAGTACTGAAAATGTATGAACTAACAAAATTACAGTTCATTCCCATATTCAGTTCTACATATTTAGTACCTAATATGTGAACTACATAATTATTAGAACTTATAATGATCATGAATTGTATATGAAGTAGTTTCCTATAGCAGTTCAATAAACCCCATGAAAAAGTAATATTAGAATTTCAAAATTGAAATTTGATTTATCATGAAAAAGGATAAAATTCTTGTAGTTGTTCACGTTGATTAATATAAAGTATTTTTCTATAGCAATTCAATAAACCTCATGCAAATTAATCTTCAAATGTGAAAACTATAAGCTAATTTATAGGGGAAAAGGATAAAATTATAGAAGTGTAATGTATTCTAGATATATCATTGCATGAAATTGTGACATATTTTATCATTGGGAATATAATAGATAGTTACCATTCAAACTAGGAATTGTAATAAATGTAATTTTATGGGATTTTATAGTATAAAGAAGCTTGGAATGTAAAAGTATAGTGAGAAGACTGGAAATGAACAAATAATAGTCTTTTCAATCAAATATCATGAATGTTCTAGAAACATGAATGTACAATTCCTAAATATTGTTGTTTTAAAAAAACTACATGACAAAAAATGTAGAGGATTCTATATATGACTGGGTACATGGTCTTCACAATAAAATAAGTATATAAAGGATATCATAAATCAAAAGAATGAGTATATTACAATTTGAAATAAGGATTTTTTTTAAAACGGAATGTGTTAAATATATTACGTTCATCAATAATTCATAAAATATATATGAAAAAAAATTAAATTGTCAACATGTTTTCATTATGTGTAAATCTTCTTACCAATAAGGAAGATCTGAAATCATTAAAATGATAGGAAACTTCCAGTGGATTATGCTTTTCAATGTACAATCATTTCAACCCATCAATTATTGATGTAACAGAATCTAACGATATCTTCAAAAAAACATAAAAAATAAGAAACTATGATCCTTTCCATTCAGTTGTAATTACAAGTTCCTTCTTTACATAATTTTGGGATGTTGAAGTAAACCACTGTTTGGAAGGTAAAGGTTTCAACCGTACAACCACTGTAAAGTAATTGTTTACAGTCAAGAAACTAAAGTAACCAATTAATTATTTAGTAATGAGAAATTGACCATTGACTTGAGATTCAGAATTGCTCATCAGAGTCTTTAATTTCACCTTGGTGAGGGAATCAACAGCTTCCAATAGTGGAGGCTTCGAAGTCTCTATGCCTCATGCCATGGGATGGGAACAAATCATCTCTCAAATCAACATTTAATCATCAATTGATGATGTGGTTAGTTTATTAAATAAGAGAATGTGATTCTTAGGAAATGTGATGCAATGACATGAATGATATATAAAACTAAGAGAATAATTTAAGTATCTAACTTTAATTTTTAGAGAAAAGGTTCATAACACTAAATTCATTAGTGAAAAGACAGTGATTCTAATTGATGAAATAATGTGAGAAAAATTAATTTGCATGCCTACAAACCTGAGGAGATTTTTTTTCAATTCATATCCTTTTTATTCTAAAGAAATCATCTAGTTGAAACATATAAGATACAAAAAAGGTATGCATTAACTTATTAAATAAAATGAAATAAAAAAATGAATTGAAGGGACCATAAAATTCACTCCATCTACAATATGTTTTTTTGTTCATGAAAAAACAAATAAATCCCCTCCAGTTAGCCGTACACGTGAAATACGAATTGAATCAAAGGAATTATCAATGGTACAGGAAATAACAATCAGAAGCATAAGCCCAACCTATCACAAAGATCTAACTCATGCAAAGGGTTATTTACAGAAGACCCAAAAAATTAATGGTAAGAGAAAAATATTCTATGTAATGGGTATAGATAATGGATGTGGTGGATATTATATATTCATATGAAAAATATGCGATGTGAATATAAATAGTATAGAGAGTAGTCATAACCCAAATATTCTATATAGATTAGGACCATGCTTTCAATAATGGGTTATTAAAATGCATAATGGAATGTTGGTTTCACAGTACATAGGGTATCTAACCATGTTTCATCCATTAAATGGATATAAAAAATGGACATTTAAAATAATACATTTCCCATAAATTATTTAACATGTCCATCAAGAGAATAAAACCTGTTAGAATAAATAATTGAACAACACATAATATTTTTTTTTACGAATAATAAAAAAATTAATTTCTCACATGGAACTAAATAATTTGTATTAATGAATATGTGTATGAAAATCCCATAGTCATGATTGAAGGTAATGCATACTATAACAACTACTTACATATGAATTCATAGATGTTCTATGAAGAGGGGAGGGGGAATGGAATCACCCAAGAATAAATAAGAGTTCCTACATGGGAAATTATGGTTCAGGAAAATCAATGAAACGTGTCATATAAGTAATTACAACATTTGATAGTGAAGAATCATTCTTCAAATTGAGACAAATTCCACATTATATTGGGCCCAATTTTATTCCAACTGAAGAACACACCATCGAACATGATGAGTAACTGAAGAAGGGGAAATAAGTTGAAAGACGATCCTACCTGAGATTGATCCAATGACAACCTAGATACCAACCTCAACCTGGATACTAGCCTCAATCATCCATTAATTTAGATAAATTAATAATATATAAATAATTCCTCAAGAATTATATTTTTCCATAATATATAATTTAAAACAATGTTTTAGGAGCCTACGAAATCACGGGCATCGATCATGCTGAAATAGTAGACCCAGGTCATCTCTTATTTCCTGAAAGAAAAATCCATTGTCATTACTCATTCCAATAATTAGGGAGCACTATATTTTCATTAAGTTGATAAAATTTCAACCAAATCATACCTCACATACAACAAAAACAAAGTCCATTAACATTGGTGATGCAGATGATGAACGACTCTAGGGAAGAGCACAAAATAATTAGAAAAGGAAATGAAGGAAAATGAAAATCAATGGATGTTGATTGGTGAAGTTGGTTAGAGAAATAGTAACATATGTGACATGTGGAAAGCAAGGTTACTCAGGATTAGTATAGTTAGTAGATTAGATGTATAGTTGATAATATAATGAATATGATAATCATACATCAAATTGTCTACAACATTATGTGATTATTTCATTTCCTCATATACATCATCATATGGTCTCATAAGACGGCACCATTAGTTGGTAGTAGGCCACCTATACCTGGTGGTGTGATTACTCGAAAACTACATCCTGCTATAGCTCAAATGAATGTGAATGAGATGTGAGAAAGGATGGGATGAATGGAAGGTAGATTTTTTGGGGATGTGGAACATGGTAGAGGTGACAGGTCTAGGATGAGGTACCCAGTTTTACAATACATAATAGAATAATATATAATATAATACAGATCAAAGCTCAAAGAAAAAATTTAGAACATGGTGCATGTTTATAAAAAATTGATGACAATGATAAAATTATTTTCTCACCATTGAATGTATAAACAAAAGGTGGAGTGCTTGTCCCTGTGTAAATCATGGTTTGAAATATTAATAGTATTTACGATAAAAGTCACCATATAATTTTATGAAAAAATAAATTGGAATGAAATAACTTTTTCTATGAAAAAAATCAAAAATCATTGTTACAATCGCATTCAAAAACTGGAGATGCTGGTAAAATAGCCAGAATAAAAGAATAAATGTAAGATCTTTGGGAACCATTATAATGATAATTCGTTGTAGAATCATTGTACAAGGCATTAATAATTTTTCATTTGGAAGAACGTTCATCAAATAAACAATATTGACATAACAGTAAATGAATAAGAAAAATATACATAACATTAAACAAAAATTAATAATATTGCACGTTATGAATAAAAACGAATTGAATTCACACACAAATTAAAACTAAATGTGAGTAAAAACTTTGAAGATGATCCGATGACATTCAAAGAACCACCATAAATTGATTTTGAAGCCTAAATTGTAATTGAAACCTAATAACTAGATCGAAAAAATAATAATTTTCATTTTACCCGGTCTAATTCAAGAAACATCAAACCAAATCGGTGGAGATGAGCCACCGGTGTTCAAAGTTCCACCTGAGCTTGGTTATGACCCCAATGTCGTATTTTTAGGATTACAAAATGCATTTTGGTGAAACCCTTGTGCCCATCAAAAAAGCACATTGAAGATAGGGATAAGTGGTGGATGGGGAAGTAGTTGGAATCGGGATATTGAGATGCGGATGGATAGGGTAACCGAGCCATAGCTGGACCAATGAGAGATAGACAAGGTGGAGTCATAGTAGTTGTATCCATAGATAGAATAGGTAGAGTAACCTTACCTAGAGTAGGTGTAGTCAGAGTAGCCGAATGCGGGGGATCTAGATTCAAAGTAGTCGGTGGAGGAGGAAATGGAGGGCGAGTAGCCTGGAGATGAGTAGGTGGAGGTGGAAGAGTTAGTGCGGCAGCGTGAACTGTGAGGGAACCCTACCTATGAGTGGAGAGAATATTTGTGAGCGGCAGTTGAGCATAAACAGTATGAGAGGAGAGAAAATTCTTGTGAGGGAATAGTATAGGTGTGAATGAGGTGGAGAAAGTATAAGTAACTGAGAATTTCGGCGACGTGGACTACTGGAGAAAGAGAACATAGGAAAAAAATGATGTGGTGGAATGATATTGTGACACATAGAATGCGGAAATTCTAGGATTAGTATAGATAATATATATTGATCGATTATAGTTTTAATTCATGTCCCTATTTTTCAAAATTATTTTAAAATTTTAAATTTTATTACTCAAATGGATTATTAATGACTTTATATTTCATCTTTATGTTTATAAATTTTTTTAATGGAAACATTCTAATGTTTTCCCAAAAAGGATCATTTTTAAATTAAATAAAAAATAAATAGGAATTATCTAATCACTAAAAAATATTTCATTTTTTTCAACAGGGATATATCTATTGGTTAAAGTGCATTTTTTTAGTAATAAGTTTTACCAACATATGTCTCACTGTCACTAAACTTTCAGTAAAACATTGTCACTAAATGTGTTTTCGACAAATATAATAGATCTCTTACAATTATAATAATACTAACGGATAATATACATGTTTGTTAAAATGTGTTACAACAGGTACTAATGAAAATTGTTTCTATTTGTTATAATATTACCAACATCAAAAACATGTTTATAAATTACATTTGAATAAAATTTATAAAATTTTATTACTAACAAAAATTCATATTATATTTATTAATTTATCATATATAATACATCAACATTAATTATTAAACTGAAGATGATTTTAACACATGTTAAAACTTAGAAAAAAATAATTATATTAATAATGAAAATTAATAAAATAAGATCCATCACACCACACCCACCCATACAGCACCCTAGACCCATCCATGCTAATGATCCATCTCCCCGACAAGCTCCCCCACAAGCGACGAGGGTCATTTCCATGACATTCTAGTGCAGCAGCAACCCATCCATGCCAGAAAACATGAAAAATCACTACTCAATCCATTCCTGTGAGTCAGCTCAAGAACCAACCCATCCATTCCAGCGAGCCAACTCCCAATAGTTTCTCAACAAAAACTTGTGGTATATAGTCAGTGAAACATCAACATAGTGAAACCACTTTAATATTTCATCAATGATATAAGTGGATGCTAACCTATCCTGCTTCCCTATGAATGCATGCATCATGTCGCATAGACAACCTGAACTACCAGTCATATATAAAAAACAGTAACATACCAAACTCGTGTCTTTAGATAAATGATACACAAACAAACTTCCAGTCAACTTGAACCCAATTCACATACATCTGCATGTACACTTACACTAAACCTCCATTTCTACTAATGTGAAGAGTAAGCTACGTAGATATATCCCACAAACCCATAATCATCTTCCACATGTGCTCCTATGAACTTGTAACTCAACCCAAAATTAGCTTCCATGAAACATCTTTTGGTCATGCTCGATAACAAAGCAGTGACTCGATGATTCCCACAAACTAGAGTAGGATCACACTATCACGGTTCACTCTGCCATCGAGGTTCACTCTTGCAATTCAACCACTCATTTATGGCATTACCAAAATGGCAAAGATCAGCTGCAGTAGACTCAAATTGTCCACATGAAACAAGTCATCCCCAATTTCTCTGATCATCCTCGCTCATGTAAGCAGGTTCCCTTTCTTGTACTTCCGGATGAATGTAATTCATCCTCAATCTAACATGAAAATAAAAAATAAGATATGTGTAAAATATAAAACAATATCAAAGTATATTCCTATAATATAAAATATCATGTCAAACAAGAGACTGAATATTAAAATCAAACTTCTTCAAATAAATCTCATTTAGTTGAGATGTTAGTTTGTAATCCATGTACATTAGGTTTGATTTCTTCTTCCATTTCAAACAAATCTAATTCAGTATGACTATTAATACAAAACATAAAAAATAAAGAATAGGCTACTATGAATATTAATGCAGAATAGCCTACTATAGTTTTAAAAAACCATAACAGTCTATAATAATAATAATTGAACATTCTACTATGATAAGACGGATTTTTTTCATTCATCATGGATATTAAGGTAGAACTATGATATTAAAACTTCAGTTTTCAAAAATTATAATATGTTATGAATTAAATAAAAAAAATATGTTTCCAATATGGTTAAAGTGGTAATATCAAAATCATAATATTGTTGATGCTAGCAGTGGTTCCTATGATGCCCAGTGTTGCATGCAGTGTTTCATGATGATGCTTGCAGCATTTCTTATGATGCACATTGTTTCATGCAATGTTTCATGGTGATTATTTCATTGTTTCCTATGATGCCTAGTGTTTCCTGTATCGTTTTATGGTGATGCATGTAGGGTTTCCTACTTTTTCACAAAATAAAGATAGATTAGAGTGATCAAATGTTGCCAGTATTACCAATTTCCCATCATAAATGGATACAATAATTTTTTCCATCTCAATCGTGGATAATTTTATATTTTATGAGGTCTAAAAAAGAAAATAAATGATAAAAGAGATACAGGAAAACAAGAATACCCCACTCAAAGGCCATTAAATTGCAACATTTGTAGGGTTTGAACATTTCTTATACAATCATAAAAACAACAGTAATCATCCTCAAGGAGTCTTTAACAAGTTAATCACTTAATAAGGTGCACCTTGAAAATATTCAATCATCAAAGGATGCATCTGACATAATTTTCACTACCATGGGTCTATAGTCATATTTCAAGATACAAAAAAAGTTCTTAAAGATGTAACTACATTGCTGGACATGATTGCAAAGCATATTGATATGAGTGGTCATGTTGTAATGCATAGACAAGTTAATAGTTGCTTTGGTAAAAAATTTACTATCCTGTTTGGGGATCTGTTATCTGATCTACACTTGATTCTATGACAATAGTTGGTGTTGAAATTGATCAAGGTATGTGAGAGGTTCACATTATGTATATAAATTTTTAAAAAGTCTCTGGTGTTCAATTAGATTATTCTAATGTTCTTAAAAGGTGTAATTTATGAAAAATACATTGATTCCCCTGAAAAAATGAGAGAAAGGAGTGTCATTCTTGACTTTCCTATAGAGTTCAAGAATTTAGTGAACAAAACAAAAGCTATGTTGGCGAGAAAGGATGATTGGGGAGTCTAAAGAATCAATACATTGAGAATCATTACATAGAGATCCAAAAGTTCAATGTTGATTTGGTTATATCTGAGAAAAGGATGAATGATTTGGAATTCCATTAAGCAATTCTAGAGTCAGTTCTATTAGACAATTGTGAGAAGTGGAAAACAATAGGGTAGAGAAGGCTTATGGAACTGTTTTTTGTAAACATACTCGATGAACATTAAAAAAAATTTGTGGGACAAATTGCAGGGATTTTTTAGGTCAATAAAATTAGTGACCAGTTTTTCTAATTTATATAGTTGATCGTTAGAAGACAAAAGATTACACCATTCTTATAAGGGGTTCTAAAAAAAGATTTTAATAATTTGGAATGTAATTTTTATGTTTCTATTCTCTAAAAACAATATTCACAAGAATCCAAAGTTGGTACCTTGTGGTGGTGGTACTAAGATGACATTGTATTCCACATTGAAGAAGAAGTGTTCATCTATTGAAGAAGTTGATATGTGGCCTTACTAATTAGACAATTTTTCTTTTTGAGTTATTACCTAAAATCCTAGCATAAAATTGTACTGTTAATGTGATTAGGACTCTGACCACTTTACAAGGAATGTTTTCAAATGGTGAAAATGCATAGATCGAAAAAATGGGAGTACGAGTTCCATGGTGGACATAAAAGAATGAAAAATATGGCTTGAGGGCACAAAAATTCAAGAAAGGAATCAAGGTTTCATTCATGATTCTAAGGATTGATGATATCTTGAGTGGAATAATGAAGAAACATGCTCGGGGTGAAGGCTCTACTTCCTCAATCCATCATGTCAAAAAGAATGTGGTGGCTAACAATGAATAACTTCTCCCAGACTAAATATATAATTTATTTTGATGGATTTTGGTTTTGGGTCCAATTTAGAATGTTGTTTTGTTAATGGAACAAGTTGCAGAAATGTTCACCCAATGGTACTCAAATATTAATTTTTTTAAAAAAAATATCACGAGAAAAGGCAATGAACATACCAATATATAGGCTGAATTGTAGCTCTCCCCACATAAAAATGTCACCACCTCCATGACTAGTCTAAGACAACAACAAAGCACCATAAGAGTAAGAGAATATATGCAATGAATTTCATGGAGAACAACACACCAAAATTATGGATAATAGTAAGATAAATTAACTGAGGACAATACACTCAAATTGAAAATAGTTATCCTCACGAGATATATAAATTTTCTAGTAAATACTAAAAATATATGTACTGGATTTACAGTAATCAAAATAAGCATATTTCTGATAACTTACTGCTCGGTCACAATGCACCTGATCTGAGTAAAAATTCTCAGATGACTATCACGTTGTAGTGTGAAAGTGAGTAATACGAAAAATTACATCTAAGTCGCTTTTAAATAAGTAATTAAGGGATTAAAATGAACTAAAATAAATAATACAAATTGTAGAACTAATATTTATTTGTAATCAAATCAAATCCACAAACCTCATAACGAGGAAGCTTGATTTAGACATGCTTGATAGATCTTCACTGAAGGCCCCACATCCAAGAACGGGTGTAATCAACTATATTGTATTTTGGAGAACTTTGTGTGGGAACCAATGTATCATGATATGATTTATAGTGATTTTAAATATTATTACACCATTTCAATTTGTTGGACCAAAAATAATGTTTCATAATAGAACAAAATATAAATTTAGTGGAATCATCAATTCAATGAAGAATAACGAAATATGTACTGAATAGTTTTAAGGATTTATTATTAATAGAACTCACAATAATTAATTTATTGAGTGAAAAATAAAAATGAAACAATTAAATGAAAAGGGAAGGGATCAAATAGTAGTTTTAAGATAACTAGATAGAGTTTATCATTTACTTGTAGATAAGTAGTATGTGAAAAACAAATTATACTATTATAAAATGCCAACAAAAAAATAGAATATTTAGTGTGGATCATGTTATGAAAAATATAAATACTTTTTTGAAATGAAGATATACTATTTGTATTGAGGATTTTTTAAATTAACAAAATGTTTTTATTGATTTTGGTTAAATTGTTTGTTTCCCATAACTAAATTTTGAATGTGATTGAATTGTTAAAATTTGAAAATTAATTTCAGTTATCATACATCCAATTATATCAAATCCTGAAAACAATTAATCCTTAAGAAAGTATATGTGAGATTTGTCTCAAAATGGGAGATGGTGAAACACAACAATTGACTAAATAACTGACTGTTGCAAAAATTTAACCAAATCCTTCTAAAAAATGTTTATAAAAAAGCATTAAAGGCTTTGACAATTCATACATATCTGTGCATACATGTGTTTCAAGTGTATGTGTTTTGGAACCATCAAATGATATTAATACAAACAAGAACCCAAGTCTCATACATGTCAATAGTGTGTAATAATTCATAACACTAAGAAACTGATAAAAACCATATAGATTAAAGAGAACATGTGAAAACAGTAATCACGATGGAAAATATAGCAGAACTCAATACATCATGCGAGGTAAGTGAAACATCTAGAAATAGATGGAATAAATGAAGGTTTTATATACATAATTAAATAAAATTTCAAGAATAGTTCCATAAAGAAAAATCCATGTTACCAAATCTGAAATAGAAATTAAAGTTGTTCTAGTTGGATGAAATAATGTCATTACAACCTGGCTTGAATAATGATTCAGGGAAGTACTTAAACGTTTATCCTCAAATGACCAAAAGAATTTTTCATGAAGATGAACACACCCTAAAAACAATAAAATTCAATTGGTATCGACCAGATAACCGGTTATTGTACTAATATAACCAAATTCTTATCAAAAACGTTTATATAAAATCCTTCAAGACTTTAGAAATTTAGGCATGTTGGTGCATGCATGTGTTTAAAGTGTTTGTGATTAGGCATCACCAAATTATACTGGCAGGAATAATTAGAAAAACCACATTCATTTTTAGAGTGTATAATAACTCACAGAAACAAGCATACAATATGAAAATCCATCTACATTAATTAAATCAATTGACAAAAAAATGAAACCTGAACTTACAGTAAATCTCCATGAATCATTCAAGGAAACTGTAACACCTAGTAATGAAACGCATGTATAAAGTGTTTATATATGGGAGACTGTATAAGTGAAGAACTATTTAAACCCCAATAGCCCTCAAATCCCCTATTTTAATCTATTATGAGTCTTGCATAATCCCCAATCATGGACATCTTATATCAAATTGAACGCTACAAATAGGCCGCAGCCGTTAGATTTTTTTAAAAGGATGGGACTGAAGCCCCAATTTATTATTTGAAGTAATGATCTCTTTATACTGGGCAGAGGGACACCCATTATATATCCTGAAGGCCCAAGACCAAGTGGCCTGAAAATAAGGCTTGAAAGCCCATTTTTTGTCCCAAAGGACCACTCTGTGAACAATACTGATACAGTACTCACACTGCTACAGTACCCGCTACAGTACAGCCGCCACTATAGTACCTGCTACAGTCTATCCGCCACTACAGCGTTGACGCTACTATAGTACTGCTAAATTTCCCCAGCTATAGTACTACTACAGTGCCCAGAAATTCTCTTGTTCGTCTTATGCCTTTAACATCACATTCCATTATAAAGAAAATATCATTCAGTGATGAAATTAAATCATGAAATAAAGATTATACAATGATGAAATTATTCTCCCGAGTATTATAATATATGGAATGAATATTTTGTCGAACAATAATGTTCATCCGTATGTATAACTCCAATCCCATGAATAGCTTATCCACCACCCTAAAACTCTTTCAATAATTGTGGCTAAAACAGACCACATTCCAGGCTCAGGAACCTTGACCACTGAGAATCATCAAATAAAACACCCAAAATTGGGTTAGGTTTCGGATGTGCCCTGCACACCGCATGGAAGAGAAGGATAGGCATGATGAAAAGGGAAGAAGGATAGAGCAGAGGAGAAGGAATGCTAATTGAATGAGACCGCGCATGAAATCAGAAGGAGGGATGGTATGATTCTCTAGCCGGAGGAGGAAGGAGGCCAGCAGCTGAGGTTCCTTCAGGATTGGGCACGCGACACGAACTGGATGGGGAGAGAGTGGGGTGGCGTTTTGGAGAAAGGGAGAGGTGAAAATAAAAAAACAATAATAGTAACAAATAATAATAATAATAACAAAAATATTTCTTTATAGGTCTCACACATAATTTGATGCTATAATAAGAAATTAATCGGGTCAGAGTATGATAATGGAAAGTGTGGTAATGATGATGTGATCCCTACGGCTCAATACTTTTAATTTGGGGATAGATTGTCATATTATTGGTATAATTTAAAAAATTTATCATCATGTATAATAAATTTCTATATATTTTATATGTATTGAAAAAAGTAATAAATTAATATATATTGTGAATAAAAAATTATATTATATACATTTAATATAATTATATATGAGTGACTTTCTTTTTTTAGTTTTTACTAGTGTACATTCAATCTTATTCAAGTCTCTAAAAATTATACCCATTAATCATCAATTTTATATCATACATATATATATATCACAAACACATAATTTTTCAATAAATACATATGATTATATGATTTTATTAAAATATTTATAAGTTATATCATTTATTGAAAATAATATTTATTTATTTATTTATTTATTTTTTGGTAAAATATTTTATGTTATTGAATAATTTATTGCAACAGATTTTTATAATGGTAAAAATATGTTGGTAATAACAATTAGTAGTAATAGATTCATTTGTTGGTAAAACAATTGTTAGTATGGATATGATAAAGCAATATATTTAACTGTTGGTAAAAGATTCATGGGTATTAATAGATCAATATCAATAGATACAACTGTTGGTAAAAACTACTGTTAGGTACTAAAAATAAATACCAATAAAATTTAATATCTGTTGGAATTTCTTACTTTTACCGACAGATATATTATCTATGAGTAAATTTTTGTTCGTATAGGTCATATTGTTAGTGAGGTTAACCTATATGGAGTTAACATACATTCCAATAATAAAAATAACTTAATACAGTTTTTCCTATTCTAATTATTTTCAATGATTATAAAAATATATTTTTATTAAATATACTTTTTATTTTTCACACCAACATTCTTTTGTTCTCCAAAATACATGAATTTATCACAAAATCTATATTATCTCTCATTATCTCTTATTATTTTTGGAAAGTATACATTATCTTGAAGTATTAACATTCATGAGATCATTACAAATAACATTTCTCATAAATAGATATATTTTTTATATCATGGATATATGTATTATAAAATTTTTATATAGGTTATTTTTCTATGAACGTTATCTATTTGAATGGGGAAAATATAGATAGATATATATTCATTACTCAATATTGATATACATTTTTAAGGAATATTATTATGAATTTAATTTACAATTAACTATATGGGGAATACATTGGAAAGGTATTGACAGTTGGGGAATGGTTATTAATAGCCCCTCGATGCATTGGTAGTCTCGTGAGATTAATCAATTGGCCATATTAAATGGGTTTTTTGTGTATACACACCCATAGATAATATATTCATACTGAAAGGACATCATGGTATAGATACCATGTTGTATAAGATCATTAAATCTAATAATATGCATTTCATTCATTTATAATCTAGTAATAATTATTATCCATGATATTATTGTATTGATATTTTCAATGGGCTCATTTCCACATCATGTTTTTGATTAAATGTCATGTGGTTTTAGGTATTTACCTTTCTATATTTATTATGACATATTTACTCATAATATATTTCATGGTATGTAACCCTTAATGAGTATTTTATAACAACATTATTTTTTTTCCATTTTAGAATGACATGAGGATTAAATCACTGAATGAGTCTTAAGGATGCCATGCATTTTATTTATTTTTTATATTTTATTCCGAATATAATATCGATTTCATTTCACTACTGTAAAAGGAGGATTTATCAACAGTTCTAAAAAGTTGGGAAAGGCCACAGAACCGTTGGTATTCCTTATACAAATGGTTCTGAGAACCGTTGGTATGTAAGCCGTTGGAATAGATTTTCCCAATAGTTTACATAGAACTATTGGGATAGTTTAGAAAAATTAGCCTATCCCGACAGTTTTGGGAACCGTTGGGAAAAGTTTTTCCCAACGGTTTCCCCTGAACCGTTGGGAAAACCAACATTTCCCCATGGTTCCCAACGGTTTCTAAAACTGTTGGGAATGTATTTTTACCAATATTTCCCTTTGAACTGTTGGAAAAACATTCAATGAACCCTATTCCAATGGTTTGAAACCATTGGCATAGTCTATGCTATGAAAATTGCACAGCAGCCTGTAATTTTCACAGCACTGGAAGGGTGTCCATCCATTCACCCATCCATTCCGGTAATTCTCTGATCTCCTCTCCGATTAATGCACCTGCAATAACCAACTAAAACATATATATACAGAACAAATTCATATAAATTTAACATATAATGCATTTAGAACTATACACCTCCAAAATTAAGTCATAATTCATAAAATAATTATAAACATACATAATTCATTTAAACATACACATTAAATGTGTTTTTTCTTGAAATGATGTCCATTTTAAACAAAATACACACACTTGGAGTGATACCAACCACACCATGCCTTGGATTGAGGCGAGGTTGACTTGTACATGTCACAAATGACCCATGGATCATTTTCCTAAAGTATCAACATATTCCGAAAGAATATGGTCAATTTTCCATATGTCATTTATTGTCACTTAAAATGATGTTAATTTCAAAAACAAATGAGACATGTTGAGTGGTTCCGGCCACACCATGACTCAGATTAAGGAGGGGTTTACTCATGCACGTCACATATGATGCATTGATCATTGTGGTAATGTTTCAACACATTCCGAATGTGTTTGGACAGTTTTCCGTATTCAATTAGTTTTTAATTAAAATGTTGTCCATTTCAAATAAACGTGACACTTTGAGTATGGTCAGCCTCATCGGGCCTTATATTGAGTTGGGGTTGACTCGTACATGTCGCAGATGACCCATGGATCATTGTTCTAAACTATCAACAAAATCTGAATAATTTGGTCATTTTTTTGTATGTCAGTTTTACTTTTCACTTATAATGTTATCCATTTCAAATAAAAGTGATACACTTCGAGTGGTTCCAGCCACTCTGTACCTCGTATTGAGGCGAAGATGACTCTTACATGTAACATATGACCCATGGATCATTGTACTAAATTTTCAACGAAATCCGAATGTGTTAGGCCAGTTTTCCGTATGTTAGTTGTTGTTTTCACTTAAAATGATGTCCATTTGAAACAAAAAAAAGAAAAACTTTGAGTGGTTCCAGTCACACCATGAATTAGATTGAGGTGGGGTTAACTCTTACACGGCACTTATGACCCATGGATCGTTGTCCTAAAGTTTCAACAGAAACTGTATTCTTTTGGTCCTTTTTATGTATGTCAGTTACTGTTTTCACATAAAATCTTGTCCATTTTAAACAAAAGAGAGACACTTTGAGTGGTGCTGGCCACACAACGCCTCATATTGAGGCGGGGTTGACTCGTGCACGTCATATATGACCCATTGATCACTGTGCTAATATATCAACATAATCAGAATCTGTTTGGTTAGTTTTCCATATGTACTTAAAATGTTGTCCATTTTAAACAAAAGAGAGACACTAATAGTGATAATGGCCAAACTATGACTTGGATTTAGATGTGGTTGAGTCCTACAAATCAAATATGACCCATGGATAATTGTCCTAAATTTTCAATATAATCCAAATGCGTTTGGTCAGTTTACCGTATGTCAGTTGTTGTTTTCAATTAAAATGAAGTCCATTTTAAACTATAGAGAGACACTTCCAGTGGTGTTGGCCACTATGCATCTCGGATTGAGTCTAGGATGACACATACACATCACATACAACCCATGAATCATTGTCCTAAAGTATCAACAGAATCCAAATGTGTTTGGTCAGTTTTCTGTATGTCAGTTGTTGTTTTCACTTAAAATGTTTTCCATTTCAAATAAACCTGAGACACTTTGAGTGGTGCTGGCCACACCGGGCCTTGGATTGAGGAGGTCTTGACTCTTACACATCACAAATGATTCATGTAACTTTTCCTAATTATTCAATAGAATATGAATGTGTTTGGTCAGTTTTCTGTATGTTAGTTGTTGTTTCCACAAAAAATGTTGTCCATTTTAAACTATAGAGAGATAGTTCAAGTGGTGCTGGCCACACCGTGCCTCTAATTGAGGCTAGGTTTACTTTTAAACATCACATATGACTCATGGATCGTTTATCTATTTTTTCAATGGAATTCATATGTGTTTGGTCAATTTTCCGAATGTCAGCTTTTGTTTTCACTTAAAATGATGTCCTTTTGAAACAAAGGAAAGACACTTTTAGTTGTACCAGCCACAATGGGTCTCGTATTGAGGAAAGGTTGACTCTTACACATCACATATAACTCATGTATCGTTTTCCTAAAGAAACAACACATTCTGAATGTGTTTGGTCAGTTTTTCGTATGTCAGTTGTTGTTTTCACTTAAAATTAAGGCCATTAAAAAAAGAGACACTTTGAGTGGTTCCGGCCACACCGTACTTCGGATTGAGGTGTGGTTGACTCGTACAAATCACATATGACACATTGATTGTTGTACTAATGTATCAACACAATCATAATTTGTTTGGTCAGTTTTCTGTATGTACTTAAAATGTTGTCCATTTTAAACATAAGAGACTCTTTGGGTGGTTCCAGCCACACTGTGACTCAGATTGAGGTTTTGGATGACTTGTACAATCATATAATACCCATGGATCGTTTTCCTAATGTTTCAATAGAATCCAAATTCATTTGGTCAGTTTTTCGTATGTCAGTTGTTGTTTTCACTTAACATGAAGTCCATTTTAAAGGATAGAGAGACACTTTTGAGTGGTGCCGGCCACACCGCCTCTTATATTGAGACTAGGTTGACTTATACATGTCACATATGACTCATGCATAATTTTCCTAAAGCATCAACACATTCCAAATGCGTTTGGTCGGTTTTCCTTATGTCAGTTGTTGTTTTCACTTAAAATGATGTCCATTTTAAACAAAAGAAAGACACTTTGAGTGGTACCGGCAACACCGTGCCTCATATTGAGGTGGGGTTGACTCGTACACATCACATATGACCCATGGATCATTTTTATAAAGTATCAACACAATCGAAAAGTGTTTGGTCAGTTTTCCGTATGCTAGTTCTTATTTTCACTTAAAATGTTTTCCATTTCAAATAAACCTGAGTCACATTGAGTGGTTCCGGCCACACAGGGCCTTAGATTGAGGCGGGATTGACTCTTACACGTCAATAATGAATCATGGAACATTTTCCTAAGGTTTCAATAGAATTTGAATGTGTTTGGTCAGTTTTTCGTATGTTAGTTGTTGTTTTCACTTAACATGAAGTCAATTTTAAACTAAAGAGAGACACTTTGAGTGGTTCCAGCCACACCGCATCTTAGATTGAGACAGGGTTGACTCTTACACGTCTCATATGACTCATGCATCATTTTCCTAAATCATGAACATATTCCGAATGCGTTTGGTCTATCTTTCGTATGCCAGTTGTTGTTTTCACTTAAAATGATGTCCATTTTAAACAAAAGAATGACACTTTGAGTGGTGTCGGCAACACCGTGCCTCAGATTGAGGTGGGGTTGACTCGTACACATCAAATATGACCCATGGAACGTTTCTCTAAAGTATCAACACAATCTGAATGGGTTTGGTCTGTTTTCCGTATGCTAGTTGTTATTTTCATTTAAAATTTTGACCAATAAGGCAAATCAAAAAAGATACTCATCTTACTCCAATTGTATTAGGTTTCAGTGGAAACATTCTTTCTCTTTATAGATTTCATTTGACCCTACCCAAATGAAAAAATTGAAATCTTTCAATTCATTAAGAACATCAGTTCCATACATACGCTGAGGTGGATCATCGGACTATATCATATTATCAAATCTTCGATGATTAAATCTATATGGATGATCCTTTGGAAAGAATCGTCGATGTCCCATAAAACTATAACTATAGTAATGGTTCAGTCTTCTGGATCATTTATTCTTCATACAAATTGTATATGAAATTTTTTCCTTCGTGCTCCATCCAGACATCATTGCATAAGATGGAAAATAATTCATCATCCACAAAAGCGCAGCACGCATCTGAAAAATGTCTTTCGAACATGCATCGTATGTGCACACACCCACATCCCAAAAAAAATTCAACTCTTTTATTAAATGTTTCATGTATACATAAATATCAATCTTAGGATCATAAGGGCCAGATATGAGTATACTCATGAAAGTGGAAGGTTTGTTCATACACAACCATGAGACAAGATTATAAATGTGTATAAAAATTGGACATGTGTTGTGGGAAGTAAGCATATGCCCAAATGGATTAAAACCGTCTCATAAAAGACCCAGCCTCACATTATGCATGTTATCTGCAAAATAAGGATGTCTGGAATCCAATCTATGCCATGAAAATACATCTGTAGGACAAACCAAGTCATCATTAGTCTTCTTTCTATCGGTATCATTCAATCTCATTTTTGTTGATATGTCATCAGACATAAAAAGATTATGGAGTCTGGAGATCAATGTAAAGTGCCAAATTACTTTCTATGGAATGCAGTGTGGTGTTCCATCATATTTTGACTTCCTCTAGGATGTGCCACATTTTATACAATCATTTCGTTCAGCGGTTTCCTCCCCGAATAAACTGCAATCTTTTGGGAAAGCATGAATTTTGTTTCTTGAAAATCCAAGTTCCTCAACTAACTTCCATTCCACATATTGGTTTGAGGGAATATCTGCATCATCTAGAAGTAAATCCTTCAAGAGGGTAATAATATCATCAATTTATATATTAGAAATCCCATATATACTTTTCCTATGAAACAATCGGATTAAAAATTATAGCTTTTTCATTTTATCGCATTGTCTATATACTGGAGTTGTGGCATCATCATTCAATTTTTTCACCCTATAAATATCATAATTTTCACTAGATGCATCATCTGTCCTCATATCGAAGTCCTCTTGAGTCAAAATCCTTTCATTTTCATGATGATGAATAAATGGAAACTGATCATCTAACGAATTCTCCATTCCAGTCATTTCCTTTCGATCATCACCAATTTGATATTTCATTTTCTCCCCATTATGATACCACACCAAGTAGTGTACTTGAAAAGTATATTTGGTTTTGTGGTAGTTGACTTCTTCATGGCTCAACCATGGTCTACTAGAACAATTGGAACATGGGTAGTGTATGCGACCACTATCTAAAGCATTTTGAAATGAAAAATCTATAAATCTCTTTAAATTGTTTTGAAAATTGCTTGGGATCCGATCGGTTTCATACATCCAAATTCTGTCCATGTTGTAAAAAGAATTTATATAATTTATTTTTTCATAAATAATTCAATAGGATTGAACTTTAATAGAAAATACATTTATTTAAATGATAAGGGAATTATTTCCCAACTATTTTCATAAAAAAGTTGGGAAATCATCACCTTTGTCTACATTTACCAACGGATTTATGAAACTGTTGGTAAAGGCCTCCTATACCAACAGTTATGCTGAACCATTGGTATATGAGTGTTGGCAAAACCCAGAATTTCTAGTAGTGGATTCAACTAGATGAGGTTTGAGTCCACTAGTGAATCATAAATCTTGATTTTCCCATCTAACTATCTATGTCACCATGACTAGTCAGAAGAGGTGAGTATTATAATGAAGTTATGAGGATCACAATGATGATCCTTATGAATAGAAATCATATTATTCAGACCTCAAATCATATCTCAATCTCCCCCCAATCTCCATCAATGTGAATAATCCCATTTTCAACATCCATCAATTGTAATTACATGAATTGACTAGGTAACATTAATGAATTATTACAATTGAGGATCTTCATAATGTTCCAACTGAGTGGTAAAGAATCTTCAATTCAATTCAAAACCAGTTATTTAATTCAATATTTATAAAGGTTATCTATACCAACTTCCTTCCAAAAACTAACATGTAATTCTAAACAGGCCTTTAAAAAATACTTTATTTAAAAACATCACAAAGGCATTAAAGGATGTTTTACAATTAATAATTCTCAATATTAATTCAAAACATGGGATTAAAACATATTTCCACATAAATAAAAATCTAATTTAAAATTACCAATGAAATCTCATTACAAAATAAACATTCCAAGAGGGTTCATTGTCATTTCACAAATTAAATCATTTGAAAGTACTTAGAAAACATTAAATAGTTCAACTCATTTCATGAAAATCAGTTTCTTTCATCATTTGAATAAAAACTCGAGACAAAGACTCAATTTCACAAATTCATTCTTTAAATATTCTTTGAAAATAAATCTAAACAGTCATGGAATTGAATAATTCATAAATACTTGAAAGATTTCAAAATTAGTTACATCAAATTCTTAACTTGTTCAATTCAATGAGAATAGGGTTAAATAATATTTTACAAGAAATTTTAAGGAAAAAATAAATAGAAACATTGCTAAAAATTAATAAACACATATAAATAAATGTAAAAGTAACAATTAATTACAAGATAAAGAAGAAGCATAAAATTACATACATAGAAAATCTGGAATCCAACCGTAATGAATTTGAGATGTTTCATCTTCGATGGAGGGTTAAAGATTTAATTAATTAAATGGATTGGAATAGAGAAAATCTAGGTTAAAACAAAACAAAAAAAAGATATACACATCAAAATAAATACTTAAAACTAAAATATTAGATGAATAACAATAAATACAAGTTAGCACTTAAATATTTTATGTGTATAAATAAGAAAATACCTGATTTGAGATGAATGGTATGGATTTTTAGTGGTTTGGATGGGGAAGTCGAGAGAGGAGTTCTGCAGATTTAGGGTTCTGTCTCGCGAATGGGGGAGAGGAGTGACCAAGTGTATTTGGGGTAAAACGTTACCAATGGTTATTTAAAACCATTGGTAAAGAAGCATGGGGAAAACCTCCCATTCCAGTAGCGTTTATGTATCAGGTTATAAAAGACTAATAAAATGATTGGTCCTTTGGGATAGATTCCACGTATTTATTCTAATGTAATATTATAGACACTGGCTCGGGGGTATATGATTTTTGTAGTTATAGTTTGTATCAGAGTTAGTTTTGTAGATTCTATAGGAACAATATTTAGCATTACATGGCTTAGGGAACATAACCTTATGATATAATTTTAGGATATATCTAATTGAAGGAAAATATTAGAAAATGTTACTTAATGTACATATTATGTTTTTTTACTAGTAGTGAATCCCTGTCTCGATACTACAATTTTCTGGGATTTTGGAATAGATTCATATAGGAGTAAAACCCTCAAAAATAGATTATTTAAGAATATATTGGACATAAATATAGCACAACATGGGTGTTCCTTTACTCTTCACTTGGTTTTACCATCCAGGGGTATATTCGTTGGCTATTTCAATAAATCATTAAGAACCATTATGATATAATTGAATTTTTTTTTATTTTTTAATAACACTTCTAATAAAACAAAGTATATATTTCTGAGATTAAAAATGAATAAAATAATAATTTATATTAAGAGTGACGTAATATTTAGAATTATATATTTTTATTTGTAATAAAACAATGTAATTCTATATATGATGTTTTTTTAGAATTGTCACATAGAAGAATGAACAATGTCAATACTAATGTCTGATGTAGAGATTAACCTACTGAGAAAGAAAATAAAATTGTCACAAGAGAAGTGATAATCATGACCATATTAGGTTAGCATATGAAAATTATGAAAAATAACCTTTCACGAATAGAGGAACCAATTGTTCCATACAGTGATTCACCAATTTAGGATTGTTTCATATGATAGAAGCAAACATCATTTTGCTGAACTACAAATCCATGGTAGTTGAGCAATGGGTTAAGTCTCCTGAAAATATTTTTATATATTTGGGATTAAATAAAAGGGAATATTTTTATTAGTGATATATTTACTTCAAAGAGACACTTATAAATGGTTTCCATGGATCAAAAATAATATAGTTGATGAAAAATATAATAATATTGAATATAGATCATTTAAAGTAACAATATTTGATAAATACTTCCATTATGAGCAGTAAACTAAAATGTAGAGAAAATTATACATCATAACGGAAAATTAAATATATTGTATAGTGGATCATGAGGATACCATTCCATGACTAGTTATGTATGATACATATTACATACATAATACAAAATGCATGATTAAAATTCTCAATAAATATTTTAAGACATGTATCTGAAGTATTCTCAAAAAATTATCATGTAATGAAATATTATTATATTCCATTAAAATAGAGAAGGAAATTTTATAGATCCTATATATTCATGGTAAATTAGGAAAAGAAAAAGAATTTTTATCTCTAATAACATGATAATGATTCCAAGAAGAAGAAAAGGAAGATGAAAATTTTATGATGCAAGAATTGTGGAATAAAACATCCTTGAAAATGATTTCAGGGTGTGTGAGTCATTACACATTCAGAGATAGGGGTCATCGTGATAATTAATGAAATGGACATAAGGACACAACTTCTACCTATTGTTGTAGCTATAATGCAATAGATTATTTTTCAATTAAATTTCAAATTATCAAGGGATAATAATAGAGAATATTCCTAAGAGAGAAGCCCAAGATTATGAAATCGCTAAAAATGAGGGTTAAGATCACAATTATGTGGTGGTAGGTACTCATATCATGTATTAAAATTAAGCTAAATATTTATTTGAATCTGTATCATCTCAATTTTTTATATCTTCTTTATTTTAAAAATTCAAATATTAGCATTTCACCTTAACAATGGGTTTTTCATTAAACAATCATAGTAGAAACCTCACTCAAATAAGGATGGGTATGGAAATTTCCATTATAAAACATAAATGTTCTGTAATAGTTGACATTATGATCATACCTATGGTTTATTATAATATACTCCATGATACAAAATATATTTCATAGTATGATGGTTTTTTTCAAAGAGGTCAAAATTAGGATTTTTGATGGAGATGTGGAATTTTATATCATATGAGGGGAGGTTCTATTGTCATATTCATGTCTAGATCTACCCCCAATTAACACTTGTGATTGATATTATTTGGGAATAAGGGAAACCAAGATCTATAGATGAAAATGGTAATCTTAAGAATGAGGATTGACCTTTTGTAAAGGAATATATTGATGTTTTTTCAATGAACTACCATGATATATACTAGAGTGTGGTGTTGAGAATTCAATTAATTTATCCATTGAAAATAGTACAATATCAAAGACACCATACAAAATGGAAATTTTGGAATTAGAGGAGTTAATGAAGCCTCTAGAATAATTGTGTGATAATTAATTTTTATAGGTTAGTGTTTTCCAAAGGGGAGTCCATATTATATTAAATAATAAGAAAGATAGATCCATGAGGTTGTGCATTGATTATGGTAAATATATTTTATTATGGTAATGAGAAATTATTCTCTACCACCCATTGATGATTTATTTTATCAATATCACAGGGAAAAATACATTTTCAAGATTAACCTTCATTATGTTTATCATAAACTATCATTATATAAGGAATATATTTCATATATAGAACTTTATAGAAGGTATGGGCATTATCAGTTTATTGTAATTCCATTTGGATTGAATAATGAAATAAATATTTTAATGGGAGTAATGAAAAAATTATTTAATAAATATCATGATCATTTTTTTGAATTTATTTATGATATATAGGTGTATTCAAATAGATCTAAGGACTATGAGGAGAAATTATGAATTATTCTATAGACTCTTAGAAGAAAATTTTCTAACGGAAATATAGAAAGTGTGAGTTATTACATTAGAACGATTCTGTTCATGGTTATATTGTGTCAAAGGGTTGAATCTCAGTTGATCCAACGAATAAAAATGAATTAAAATATTACCCTATACCTAAAAATAAACGGGTGTTAAGTAGTTTCATTAGTTTAGAAAGTTACTATTAGTGATTCATTCTAAATTTTTACTAATTTGAAACCTATTTACTATTATCATATAAAAAGTTTAAGATCACATTAACAATGGAATGTGAATTATTTTTTGATTAATTGAAGAAGATATTGGTCAATTGAATAATTTTGAACCTACCAATCGGAAATCATTGATTTTTGATATATAATGTTCCATCAGATAAGGGAATTTTTTATCCCTTATTCAGAATGATAATGTTATTTCATATGCATCGATATAGTTAATGACTCACAAAAAAAACTATATATCTCATGATCTTGAGTTATGAATCAAAATCATTTCTTTTATGATATAGTGACATTATCTCTATTTTGAAATATGTGAGATACAAATAGATATAACAATATGAAATATATAATTTTATATAAAGATCTCACCAACAGAAAAGGGTGATTTCTCAAGCTAATAATTAATTATGAATGTATTATACACTATCAACCATGCGAGGAAAAAATGGCAGAGAATGAATTGACTAGAAAATATCATTGAATTTTTTCTAATGTGAGGTTTGATAGGTGTGATGTTCTAGACCTGGATCCCACTTAACCTGTGCCCGAGCCCTGTTGTACACCTGACCCCGATGCGTCTCCCCATATGCCAGGGGATGCCAACTAGGATTGGGGGTGAATAAGGTTGTATAGTGGGAAGACTATACCCCCATGTATGAATATAAATTCTAATATTGTAAATAATATCAGAAATAGAAGCCTAATACAAAATAGATATATGGTAAACTACAAACACATATTAATCAATTAAATAACCAAGAACCGTCATAAATTGATAACTATATAACATTACCGAAAATGCCTCAAAGGAAATATGTAATATATATAGAGATGTATGGAATGATGATAATATATAAGCAAATAAGTATTTACAAGCATGATATAAATTATCCAACAAGGATAAAAAGAAAAAAACAGCTCTGTTGGCATCTTAAGCCTAAGCCTGATCTTATGTTCCTAAGATACATCAATGTAATATGAATCAAAAACCTGTAAAATATTCTTAACCCCTACCAATACCTATAGTTACATATTATTATTGGGTTCTAAGGGTGGAATGAGTAGGATGTGAGATAAAATATCAATAGGCCACCATAAATAGTTTTTAGGTGTAATCCGAGTAGTAACTCATAAGTAAACAACATGCAGATAATAAAAGGATTGTAAATTAGTGCATAATAAATAAATAATCTCACACTCAGTTTCCTAAAGGACACATGGCAAGTAAACTTGCATCAATGTATATCTATTATATTAGATCGTGTCACCATATATAAATATATGTATATATTACTCATTTAGACCGAGACAAAACACACGGGCATCCAACATGAGTCTGTAAGCTAATAAGGTCTACTCATTGGATATTAAGACCGGTAATTATGTATGGTGAGCTTGAGTCATCGTGCCCTAAAATGTTTCTTACCTTCATTCCATAATATATAACTTCAATGGGGTAATAATTCCTTCCACCCATACACAAATTGATATAGATCATAATTGTGATGGGGTAAAAATACACCCAAACCATCCATGTTCATTTAGAACATTCATATGGATTCTGTATGTTCAAACCATTCAAGTAATCTCATTTTGAATTTATCAATTTTCAAAATGGATAGACCAAGGAATGGGTTCACCATCCATATATGAAGTAATTTTAATAAAATAACCCATTTCACAAGAGGCCCTTTTAAATAAAATATGAATAATGTAAAGTTTATGTCGACCCTTGAAATATATCCACTAAAAACTATTTAAATCTAAGAGTCATAGTCATCTCATCCTAACAACCCTATAAAATACAAACTATCTAATTGTCCTAACATGGAAAATTCATTTCAGTAAAAAGGTGTCAATGCCAAAGTCTCAAATTCAAATACTCATCTTCCCATATGTAAAATTCTAATAAAAAAGGGACAAAGAACAATTGAGGCACCTTGTAATCCATAAATTACATATGGGACAATGGCTATTTCAATTAAAAGTCGCAGTGGAAGCAAAATTTGGTTCAATGCATTTTGGGCCATTTGGGCAAAATGAGTATTTCAAGTTCCACACCTATAGGTGTCCATATAGGATATGTGTGATGAAAAATACCATAAACATGATAAAATTAAACTATATGATGGATGTATATTCATTTAGACATGATGAAACCAACACATTAAATAATCTCAGTAAAAGACTTCTTATGGAAAGATAAAATAAATATGAAATGACAATAACTCAAATGGATAACTACATGAACATCTACCCTAGGTATTTAGACAAATCCATGATTAATATCGACCTCATATTCAATAAAATATTGAATAGATACGAGTTTTATTCCAATTATATGAAAATAGGGTGAATGATTTGACTTCAAAATAGCGTAATAGATGGGAATATTCAACGAATAAATAAGGGAATGTGGGGTTAGCCTTAGCTTGGGAAATATAATGATTCATAAAGATCTACAATTGGTTTTCAGATGGAGTAGTAACTTGAGAAACTAACTTGGAGGTTTTGAGAAACATATGATAGGATAAAGAGTATACCAGTCGCCAGAAAACAAGGGGGAGGGATTTATGGTTTTAGAGTTAAAGAGGGGGAAATTGGTAATTTCTTCCAAAAAGTTAACTTTGAGTGGTTTGTTTCCACAGTTTAAAGAACATGTGAAAACATTGGTAAACTCCTTTGTCCATTATCTTCAATAGGACATAGGACCATGCTCTTAAGCCCAAACAGTTGTAATCAAACTGTGCAGACTTGTAGGTGCCTTATCTGCAGCAATAATATTTAATCAATCCATGCATCCTAGGTCTTATGGTTTCCACTAACCACACATCCCTGCCTACTACCCTATTTTTTGGAACACTGGAATTTGATAACGCCCCATAGGCTCATTGGACCTCCCCTAGGAAAAAGTATACATTTACCATGATTAATAAAATGATTCAAAATGAAATCTAAAGATTCATACCTTTTTCTAATAGGTTGATCATTACAATAGGGATCCAATATTCATAGATTTAGAGAATTTGGATATGGAAATATTTAAGGATATGGAAACATCACACCTTTTTAAAATTACATCGATTCCATAATTATTGAAAAAGATAAAACTTTCTCACCATGATGATGAGAAATTTCAAAGGAAAATTGAATCTATAAATTCTATGGAATGTGAATAATTCATGTATGAAGATAGGGGTGTGAAATATGTAAAGTGGATATGTGATACATCTATACATATTCTAAAAAGATAATTATTGGATGATGCTCATAACACAAATTTCCCAATACACCCCGATAACCCAAAAATGAATTGGTATTTGAAGCATCGTTTTCATTAGGGTAATGTGAAGATTGAAATTGCTAACTATATGTTAGGATGATTCATTTTAAAAAAGGTTAAGGGTGGGAGAAAACATCCTAGATGTAATGACCTACCAATCCCCATTGGATTGAGAGCTCAAGGAGTCATTACTAGGCCTTAAGAGACATCCCCAAGGTGCCAAAGGCTGGCAATAAATGCCGAAGTGTTCCAAAACAAGTGGAGGATGATTTACCCTTTTAGAACATACCACATAACCAACAACCATAACCAAACTAATCAACTAAATGTTTCATGATAAAGGATAAGACAACTCAACCTTTTATTTTATCATGAACCAACCAAGAGTACCACAGCGGAAACCAACACTAAATTAGAGTAAATAGGGGAAAGACAAAGTAAAAGACTACAAGAAGAAAACCCAACTCCATGCTCCATAAGATCTGAGATCCAACGTCATGAACCAGCCCATGTATCATGAACTAGTGCTATAAACATGTGACACTTTACTTTCTCCAGCGTCCCGGTAGATGACATCAGCAAAAGAACTAATGTGCCAAAGCAGGGGGTGAGTAATGAAACTCAGTAGGTTTTCCCCGATGACTTCCCAACCCATGCCTCTTGGATAAAACATGTTAGCACATTTATATAAAAAAATTTATATAAAAAATTTCCAAAATAGTTCTCAATATAACATGTTCCATGTCAAAACCATTTTCCCAACAAAAACCATCTTTCTCATGAAAAGAAAGCAAGCAGAGTTTCCAATAAAATTCCCATTTCCATTTTGGCACATTCATTCCATTTCACAAATCCACACAACCAACCATGCATGCAACCTGGACCTCACTATACTCGCTATTGGTGAGACATCCTTCCACTATGTCGTCACTTAGTGGACTACCCTGATGGTGGTACATCACGCCCTTATCTGTCCCATCCTTTTGATGGGGGTACTTCTCACCCTTATCCATCCCATCCTTTTGATGGGGGTACTTCTCACCCTTATCCATCCCAATGCATATGAACACACACCACAACCGATGAAAATCCATGCCAAAACCAAGTCTGTTGAAAACTTTTCAATAAAGCATCAAGCCTTTTATTGAAAACCATTTCTTTCAGGCATCAAAACCATAACCAGTTTAAAATCACCATTTTAAATTCACTTCAACAAACACATTCCGAAAACACACAATTTCCATCACTCATTACATAAAAGGGGATTCAACCATTCTTTCACAACAGATAAACAAACCATTTCAATCAAGGAAAACAATTTGAAACTAAGCCTTCAAGTTATAATAAAGAGGAATCAGGATTGAAGCCACCTACCTCAACAAAGTAGGTGAAAATAACCAACCGACGAAGAATTCCAACAAAACCGAGTCAAATACTCCTAGAAACCTCCTTAGATTTCTTCCCCTTGTACAAAAAAACCAAAACCTGACTTAAAAGTCATCCACTACCTTATATCTACCCACCTTGGGCGTAGATCTAAGGATCCATCAAGAGGGAACAAGGAGATCTAAGAAAACTAAAGGAAATGAGACTTACCTCGATCAACCGGCCTCTCAACGCTAAGGAAAGCCTCTGGATCACTTCCAAAATGCCTGGAAAGTGTTCTCCCACATTTACCAGAGAGAAATCCCGAGTTAGGGCCATCAAGGAGAAAAAAGTAGTGGGTTTAATGATAAAATGGATTAGATCCTTAAAAATAGGATCTAAGTTAACATCGTGCACTGTTAGTCTGCATGGCTAGGAAAATCGTACGCTAACCGTTCTGTAGTCACTGCTTGGAAAGGGTGCTCCACACTGCCTCCTTGCATAGTTTTCCCAAACCGCGTGCACACTATGTGGTCTCCTCTATCCAAAGTGACCACCACCTGCACGGCTTCCACACAATCTGGGAAACCCGTGCGAAGCCCGTGCATCCCCACTTTTTTCCCTTTAACACTTTAAAAGTATCCACACATTCCCAACCATTTCTCATATACTTCATGTACTTTAGAAGCATAAAACAAGGGTTACTTTCTAGAAACTAGGGGTACTACATTCTCCCCACCATTGGCCTTTCCGTCCCTAGATAGTAGAAAACCATCGTTTTCCTGAAAGAGTTCTGGCCACTGCTCTTTCATTTCTTTCTTGCGTTCCCAAGTCTCTTCCTGAATCTGACCATGCTGCCATAAAACCCACACTAGACTGATTATTTTTCCATGAAAGACTTTCTGATGCCTATCAACAATTCATACCGGGATATGTATCAATGAAGCATATGACTCTTGGTCAATGTGATCCCATCTGATCACATGGTCAGGATCAGGTTGATTATTCTTCAACTGAGATACAAGGAACACATTTTGCACTGCACTAAACTATGGTGGTAATGCCAACCGATACGCCACCTCGCCAACCCATTCCAGTATCTCAAAAGGGACTATATATCAAGGAGATAATTTTACTTGCTTCCCAAAATGATGATGTCCAAGCTTTGGAGAGATTCTCAAAAAGACATGATCACTCACCGCAAATGACAACGGTGTTCGGTGATGATCCGCATAAGATTTCTAACAACTCTATGATGACTCCATCCTCTTTATTATCAACTGAATCTTCTCTATTGTTTCTTGGATATGACTCGGCCCAACTAGTGAAGTCTCACATGTTTCCACCGAACAAAGTGGAGAATGACAAGGACGCCCATACAATGCTTCAAATGGATCCATGTGTATCGAGGCCTGGTAACTGTTGTTATATGAGAAGTCAACGAAAGGCACATGCTCTTCCCACGAGCCAACAAAATCCATTACAAAATCCCGCAACATGTCTTCCAACGTCTGTATCATCCTTTCAGATTTTCCATCCATCTAAGGATGATACGCTGTACTCATATTCAACTAAGTTCCTAGGGATTTCTATATGGATTTCCAGAAACGAGATGTGATCCTCGAATCTTTGTCTAACATGATTGAAACTGGTACACCATGCCCCTTTACCACATCTGAGATATATATTTTTGGGAGATCTTCCCCCTTATGAGTTTCAAAAATAGTGATGAAATGGGTCGACTTGGTTAGATAATCCACTATCACCCAAATGGCATCGTGTTTCCGGACCGTTATTGGAAGACCTGTAACAAAATACATTGTTATCAGATCCCATTTCCACACTGGGATAGGTAAATATTATAACATACCAGTTGGTCTCTGATGCTCTGCATTAACCTGCTGACAATTTAAGCACCGCGAGATGAACTCGGCCACCTTCCTTTTCATGCTGGTCCACCAAAACTGCACCTTCAACGACTTATACATATTCTATGTACCTGGGTGTACGTACCATCTTTAATAGTAGTAAGCATGAATGATTTGTTCCTGAAAAACCCTAGGTAAAACCATCTGATCTCTAAAAAAAATACTGAACTCCCATCCAGCTTCCATCCCTCAATGGTCTCCCCACCATTGAGTTCTGAACTCATTGTAACACAGTGTACATCAGATTCTTGTGCCTCCTTTTCAATCTCCACCATGTCAGGAACAAACACAAATAGAAAGAAAACCACAACATCAGCTCGGTCTTCACATTCCATACGTATGTCGGCTAAGACCGACATCAATTTCCACTCATCTGACGCTTCTTGTGCCAACTGAGCATACGACTTCATGCTTAATGCATCGTCCACCGAATTTCCCTTACCCAGTGTATATATCAAGTTAAAGTCGAACATTTTAAGATACTCCAACCATCTCCTCTGCCTCAGAATCCAATATCGTTGTGAGAAAATATGCTTCAAACTCTTATGATCTATAAACATAGTTAATTTCTCACCAAAGAGATAATGACGCCAAGTCTTCAAGGAATGGACAACTGCAGCTAACTCCAAATCATGTGTTGGGTTGTTATTTTCATGAACTATCAACTATCTTGAGTCGTAAGTAACAACATGGTATCCTTGCATGAGAACACATCCCAAACTAGATCCTGAAGCGTCACAATACACCACGTACCTCTGTCCTGATTCCGGAAAAATAAATATGGGTGCTAATGTAAGGAGAACATTCAACTCTTTAAAAGATCTATGACATTACTCAGTCCATTGAAATATAGTGTTCTTTTTGTCAATATTGTCATAGGCGAAGCTAGTGATGAGACATCACACACAAAGCATCGGTAATATCTAGCTAGACCAAGAAATCTATGTATTTCAAAGATATTCTTCGGCGGTTTCCAACAAAGAACAGCTTCTATCTTTTATGAATCCACTGAAACACCTTTCTTAGAAACAACATGGACCAAAAAGAATACCTCCTGTATCCAAAATTAGCATTTTGATAATTTGGCATACAACTGATGGTCTCTCAAGATTTTCAAAACTATCTCCAAGTGTTTCTCATGATCATCCCTTGATATTGAATACACTAATATGTCATCCACAAACACCACATCAAAAGAATCCAGATATCGCAGAAATATCTGATTCATCAATGCCATAAATACTGCTGGTGCATTCGTAAGACCAAAAGGCATGAATACATATTTGTAGTGCCCATATATGATTCTGAAGGTTGTCTTCAGAATATCCTCTTTTCGAACTCGCAACTGGTGATACCCTGACCTCAAGTAAATCATAGAGAACCGCTAAGCTCCCCTAAATTGATCAAACAGATCATCAATGCATGGAAGTGGATAACTATGCATTATCGTAACATGGTTAAGTTTATGATAATATACACATATCCTAAAAGGTCCATCTACTTTCTTTACAAACAAAACTGGTGCTGCCCATGGAGACATGCTTGGCCGAATAAAACATTTGTTTTCTCATTCTTCCATCTTCACTTTCAATTCCTTTAACTCTATTGGTGTCATCCTATAAGATGGAAGTGAGATAGGACTGTACCCTAGAAGGAGATAAATTGTAAACTCCTCTTCTCTTACAGGTGGTAACCCTGAGAAATATTCAGGAAAAACATCAGGAAATCGATCTGTGACTACTGGAAAAATGTTATTCTCGATCTTGTCCATTGATTCCAAGTTTAATGCAGTCAACTTGTGAGAGTTCATTGCCACTAATGGTGCCAACAAGCCCGTTGCACCTTCCTTCGCCAATATTTCTTCTCTAAAGAGATGATTGACGCTATCCTCAGTCACGAAACTAACTTTTCTAATATAATAGTCGATGTGAGCCTTGAACTCGGTCAACCAATCCATACCCATGATTATATCATAGACATCCATCTCCAGCATAGAGAAATCCAATTTCATCTCATTTCCATCAACAGTTATAGAACATTCTCTACACACGAAGGATCTACATTTTATTTCACATGTTCCACTCCATACAATTGCTTTGTTACAACAATTTTCTCCTTATTTCATTGTTGAGATTTCCATGTCTGAGGAGTCATCATATTCTTGGAATCACCATAGATAGCTCTGTTCTACTGGCGATATTGATTTTGTTGTCGTCACCATGTAGAAGCATATGATGCTTGTGACACCTAATAAGTGTCACGAACACCCGACCGTGGAGCACTGCGACAATATCGCTGAAGATGCCCCATCTTGTTGCAATTTTGGAATGCTCTTGGTGGTGCTGTACATTCCCATTTCATGTGATCAATCAAGAAACACTGAAAACACCTGGATTTCATCATGGTTCGTGGAGGAATATTCACCAATCCAGCCTTCTCATTTTGATTCACACTCCCACCTTGAAAGTAGGTGCCACTCTTCCTCTTGTTCCCAGCATTAGAGTTCCCACCTGTTATCGTGGGTATCATTATACTTCCTCTTCCCATAACTCTTGAGATGTCTTTTTCAGCTACTGTTTCTCTATTTACCATCTCCATATAATCCATAATAACGAGAACAAATATATTCAATCGAATCTCATGTCGCAACCCTGATTCAAAGATGCGGGCCTTCAGCGACGTGCTTGCTACAACTTCCGGTGAAAAGTGAACTAAATTTAAGAATTTAGCCGAATACTCCATGATAGAGAGATTCTCCAGCTTCAAGCTAAAAAATTTGGTCGTCCTCTGGATCTTGAACATGTGAGGATAGAATTTTTTATTGAGCAATTCCTCAAATTCCTCCCAGCCCTAGCCTAAATCTACCTTGGCCTACACCACTAACTCCCACCACTGTCATGTAAGATCCTCCATCTAATACGTCACCAACATTACTTTCAGTTCTTCTGGTGTGCTGATGAAATCAATGATATGATTCGTCCTACTCAGCAACACCTCTTCCCTTTCTGGTTCGGAATCACCCAGAAATATTTGTTTATTCTGCTTCTAGAACTGGACGGAATGTTCTACATGGCTTGACTCATCCCTCTGATTCCCCATTTCCACAGCCTGAAACACTTGAAATATACTTTGGACTAGCTTCTGGTTCACATGTGGCTCAGGTGCGAAAAAAATCTTTGCAGCCTCTTGCTTTTGGTTTCTGCGATGCCTAACAGGTGCCATTTTCTTTACAAACAACGCACCCCATTAGTCTCACATCCTAGCAACTGAAGGCTTATAATTTCAATTTCTGTCAAATCACTATCACAACCTTGATTTCCAACCATCAATCTTTTCCACATTTACACATTTCTAAAAAAATATTTTCTTTCTTTTGAATGTCAATCTATTTTCAAAATACATCAACCATTCTATTTTCAAAATCTTTCAATTAAAAACATGTTTAAAAATTTCATAAATCACACTTTTTCATCAAACCATAATCCATTTCTCAAAATGATATATTCACTCATAGTGGGAATTCATTCCTCTAATGTATGTCATGCTCATCTCATTGGCCAAGCCCATGAAAATAAGATGTGTTATCCTATAAGTGTCTCCAAAACACTTATGTACCCAACTACCTGGTCACTTGAAGTTCAGAAGAAAAAGGTTAGATATGTCTTTTTATTCTCTACATTCTATGTTCCGACAATCCTACTCCTTCCTAAGAATACCACCCAAGGAATAGACACTTAAGAATTCAACGCCCAGTCCAACAAAACTGATGACTACTTGTTCCATAAAGAAAGGGACATGTTAATTGCATATACCCCAAGGACTAAACAAACAGATACCATTTGTAATGACCTGCCAATCCCCATTGACTTGAGATCTCATCGAGTCATTACTAGGCCTTAAGCGACATCCCCAAGGCGCTAATGGCTGGCAATAAATGTTGAAGGCATCCAAAAAAAGTGGGGGATGATTTACCCTTTTAGAACATACCACAAAACCAACAACCATAACCAAACTGATCAACTAAATGATGCATGATAAAGGCTAAGATAAACCAACCATTTATTTTATCATGAATCAACCAAGAGTACCGTAGCGGAATCCAACCCTAAATTAGAGTAAACAGTGGAAAGACGAACTAAAAGACTACAAAACGACAACCTAACTCCATGCACCACATGATCCAAGCTACAACATCATGAACCAGACCATGTATCACGAAGTAGTGCTATAAACATGTGACACTTTACCTTTTCCAATATCCCAGTAGATGGCATAAACAAAAGCACAAACATGCCAAAGTTGGGGGTGAGTAATGAAACTCAGTAGGTTTTCCCTGATGAATTCCCAACCCATTCCTCTAGTATAAAACATTTCAGCACATTTATATAAAACAATTTGTATAAAACAATTCCAAAAATAGTTCACAATATAACAAGTTCCATGTCAAAACCATTTTCCCAACAAAACCCATCATTCTCAAGAAATGAAACCAGGAAGAGTTTCAAGTCAAATTTCCATTTTCATTTTGGCACTTTCATTCCGTTTCACGAATCCACAAAACCAACCATGCATGCAACCTAGACCTCCCTATACTCGTGAGTGGTGGGTCATCCTTCCACTAAGTCGTCACTTAGTGGACTACCTTGATGGGGGTACTTCACACCCTTATCTATCCCAACCTTTTTATGAGGGTACTTGTCGTCCATATCCATCACAACCTTTTGATGGGGGTACTTGTCGTCGTTATCCATCCCAATGCATATGAACATACACCATAACCCATGAAAATCATTTCCAAAACCATGTTTGTTGAAAACCTTTCAATAAAGAATCAACCCTTTTTTGAAAACATATTTCTTTCAAGCAGAAAAACCATAACCAGTTTAAAATCACCATTTAATATTCACTTCAACAAACACATTCCAAATACACACAATTTCCATCACCCATTACTAAAATGGGGCTTCAACCAGTCTTTCACAGAATATAAACAAACCATTTCAGTCAAGGAATACAATTTGAAACTACGCCTTCAAGTTCTATGAAAGATGAATCAGGAGTGAAGCCACCTACCTCAACAAATTATGCAAAACCAACCAACAGACGAAGAACTCCAACAAAACGGAGTCAAATAATCCCTGAAACCTCCTTATATTCATTCCCCTAGTACCAAAAAAACCAAAACCTTCCTTAAAAGTCATCCACTACCTTAGATCAACCCACCATGGGCATAGATCTAAGGATCCATCAAGAGGGAAGAAGGATATCTAAGAAAACTAAATGAAACGAGCCTTACCTCGATCAACCAGCCTCTCAACGCCAAGGGAACCCTCCGAATCGCTTCCAAAACGCTTGATAAGTATTCTCCCACCTTAAATAGAGAGAAATCTCGAGTTAGGGCCATCTAGAAGCAAAAAAGAGTGGATTTAAAGATAAAACGGGTTAGATCCTTAAAAATAGGATCTAAGTTGACCCCAAGCACGGTTAGTCTGTACAGCTAGGAAAATCGTGTGCTAACCGTGCGATAGTCACTACATGGAAGGGGCGCTCTGCACGGCCTCCTTGGATGGTTTGCCCAAACCGTGCACACACTATGCGGTCTCCTCTGTCCAAAGTGACCACCACCTACATGGCTTCCACATGGTTTGGGCAAACCGTGCAAAGCCCGTGCGTCACTACTTTTTTACCATTAACACTTTAAAATTCTCCACACTTTCCCAAACATTTCTCATATGATTCATGTACTTAAAAAGCATAAAAAAGGGTTACATACCAGAAACCGAGGGTACTACACTATATGGGTCATTAATACTCTAAATATTCATATATAGAAATGTGATAATTATACTATATAATTTTTTAATGGATTAAAAAAATACTAAAATAAAGAATGATGTAATATGGGTTTTCGTTGTTCACCATGCCAAATTAGAACATTTCCATTCTATACAAGATGATTATCCTTTTGATCACATTTCAATGTATCACCTCTTACCATATGTATTTTATTAAACAGCATGAACAGATTATCTATGTTACACCTCCAATATATATAAATTATTCTTTTTTGATGAATTATTATTTTTTGATAGATTTCATTACACGTGACAACAAGTGTATTTGATAGCTTGTGTTTCACTCAACAGTGAGATTAGATGAACCACATAACATTATAAAAATATTATATACTTATTATCACATATCCAATGGATTGCATGGTGTGAATAGTAATTACTATATTATAAAAAAATTATATTGTCTACACATTTAATAAATGATTTAATTAGTCATAATGTCATTAATTACTTAAAAATATAAGTGATGTTTTTATGAAACATTGTTTTTATGTACATGAGGTTTTTTATCAATGGATTAGATTAAGTTATATTGGATAATGATTTAAATAAACTGTGCATAATTTTTAAAAAACAATTATTTTAATTCTTCTATTTATAAGAATAAGATAAATCATGTTCTATGGTTAGAAAATGTATTTGTTTTTTTAATAAAAAATCGATTTATTGCTTGTTGCTTGATTATTTTTAAATTATTCTCTACCAAATTTATTTTTAAATTAGATAAAATGAATTACATATTTAAAATTATGATATTATGATTTTTTTAGTTAGTACCCATTTTTATTTGGTCAAAATGAACAGTGATTGTGGTAAAATTTATCACCTAAGTAAAGGGTAAATCATGGTAATATGTATTAAAGATAAGTGATAAGGGTCTGATTTTTCATCGTAATTATTATTGTATGAATATAATTTGAACCATATAACATAAGGTTAGAAATTTAATTTTTAATAGAAACTTTTTTTGTAAAATTTATTATATATTATATAAATGAAAATTTTTACAAAATTCCACTTTCAATTTCATTAGTATCTCTAATTCCTCCACAAAAGGATAAATCTATGATTTCAATAAATAAATGTTTCCATTTAAAAATTTATGTAATTATTCTCATGATAAAAATTTGTTTTAAATTTTTAGTAATTATGTAAGGAAAAATTTTGTTGAGCAACACCAATGGATTATTTATCAATTTAATAATAAAATATAATAAATGATTTTAAAAATAATAAAATTCATATAACATGAATTTTTTAATGTGACAAATGAATTTTTTTAGATATAAATGTAATATTAATTAGGTGTGGAATAATTGGATTTGAATTCTCATTTTCCCTAAATGTTATATAATTTAATTTAAATTAATAATGTCAAAATTAACCATAATTATATATGATCAAAATAATAATTTATTAAATCGAATAAATATTATTAAAAAATTGAAATATTATAAAGAGGATTTATATGGTTTAAAATATGATAATTTTTTTTTATGGTCCAATAGTTTTTGTGTAATTCAAAATTAAAAAAAAACGTAATAAAAAATATGTTATGGTGTGGTGATTATATCATTTTAATTAGAGTAATACAAAATTATATCTAATATAAATTAGCAGACGGTGGTGGAAGAAGTAATAATAAATGATATAGGGTAGTAGAAGATAAATATAATAACTGTATAATAATTTTCAACTCCAAATATACAACTATAGATGCATGTCATAATGATTATATAGTAGACTGAAATTGAAAACATGCAGAAATTAGTACAATACAATACATAGGAAATAAAAATAATTGAATTTCTCGAAGTCATTCTCTATGAGATTCCTAAGAACTATCTTAGTATTGTGCTCCTAATATCCGATGTAAAATTTACCAAATAAGCAATAAACTATGGACCTATAAACATAAGGTCCTCTTTGGTCCCGAGTGTAATGGATTCCCAAAAATGGCATCAGATATACTCAGTAGGCCATCACAAATAGTGTCTAAATAATAATCCAGTCTGTGAGTATAAATATAAAAATTTGTAGGGATAATAATAAACTGAATATAAATAAATTAATTAATGTGAAAAGTTATGATCAAATTCCACAAGGACATTTGGATGACCATAAATTCATTGGCCTAAGTAGAAATTCGTTTTAATGTAATTTATCATTATATATATATATATATATATTCACTATAGACATAGTGATTCTAGTTTTCATACATATGGATACATAATACTATCCAAACCCATGCCTTACATCAAGAAACCTTGTATATTACATCTCATATTAATAAAAATAATCTCATAATAATTTTTAAGTGTTTTTATTCTCGTGGGTTGGAATAAAATTAGGCTGAAAAGCTGAGAATCATAAATAAAATATAGAGAGTTATACCAAACCTAATAATCAAGGGGGTGTGGATGGTTATTCCCAACAACCCAAGTGAAGTGAACTCCATGACAACATCATCGAACAAGGGAGTGTGACGCATCTTATCCAATGATCCTACTCATTTCCCCTTTTTATCATTAACTAAAATAGTGTAATCCACTTTTAATAAGAGATCATAACATGATTTTCTATAAAAATACAGTCAGAATTTCTCAAGGAGAATCTAATCATTTAAATTAAATTCATTTATCATTTCAAAATTGTCTATATACTCACCCATTCCATTAAAATACCCTATGTATAAATTAATAGTATTTCAATGTCTTTATACATTCCACAACACACGACATGAAAACATTAAGAGGGCAAACACCCATATAACATTTCAACACATTCCATTCATTTCAATATTTGGTACAATACATTTTAAAAAAAAATTAGAGTGAAAGGGGGACATTCTATAATAGTTAACACCATACACACTAGGGTAAAAATAAATAGGGCATGATAACACGAATTCCCCATATGAATCATCAAATTCATTTGATAAGAGAATGTTTCAACCTTCTTAAGAGGTGGTTATGTCACTAGGAGATAATATTGTGTTTGGAAACACCCTTGAACATTACAATTAATAAATTAAATAAATTTTTTATGGTAGTACACCTCAAAGAGGGGTTTTAGTAGAAAAAAATGATTAATTAAAGGCATTAATTGGACTCACCCTTATGTGTGGTTTTAACATTATTTTCCATGACCCTCATCTATTTCTATTTAATATGAAAGGCCATTATATTTAAGGTGTTATGTTCTAAAAAATTAATTTAAAAAATTTAAGGGTAACACATGGAATTTTTGGAAAGTTGTACTACAACATTTTTAATAAATGATCTTGACTTTAAGAATAATAAATAGATATCCAAAATCATGATTGGGATTGTCAAAAAATCCAATATGGAGCATTGAATTGAGTCTATTTGAGAAAAATCAATGAAATATAAAAATTACATGAAAATATGGTGAATTATCTTTCTCAATTATCACATTTGGTATGGTGAGAGAAAAATATAATAGTGGGAATATAAATGAATCACATACAAGTATTTATCGAAGTAGATTGAAAAAAAGAAATACCAACACAAGATGACGGATAAATCTCTATCCTTAGGAGAGGATAAGAGGATCTCCATATAAGAGATACTACACAAGGGTATTATGATATGATAAGGGATGAGAAAATAAATAAATACTAGAGGGGGAAATGGTAATTTACACTATATAATTAGTTTCACAATTCATACACATTACTGTCCAAACTATGTGATGACTGTGATTGAGCCACTACCCAAGAACCCCCTCGCATGGGCCAATCACATGGTTTGGCTAACCACGTGTAAACCATGAGAATTCCCACTATCATGATATATGAAGCACTAACATAGCCTTAAATATCACCTCATATTGTTTTACCAAACAATGTGATACCTCTATCTCCACTAGATCAACCACACAGTTTTAGCTTGGTGGCCACACGGTTTCACGCAACCATATTACCATTTCAACTATCAATGGATTTGATGTTTCAGGTTCAAATTCTCCCAAATAATAAAGGAACACTTGAATAACCTCTAGGTCCTTAAAAATACATTAAAAAATAAATTTTAGTTTCAAAAAAGTCAGAACCTTATTTTGAGTATTGATTTAAAATTTAATTCTTCCACCAATCCAAAGTGCTCAAATTCACTAGGAATTTTAACCCAATCTAAAAATGTGGTATTTTATAAAAACATCTAAATTTCATTTTGTATTCATTTTAATTTTAAATATCAATGTCATGTGGAAAAAGTTATCATTAGTTAACATGGTAAAATAATTTTTTGATGTTCTATTTTTATAAAGGCTATGTAATCTTACATAAAAAAATAATATTATATTTTTTAAATGATAGATATCATGTTTTATTACTCTTATTTGAAATATCATATAACAGATTACATATAACATAATAGTTATTATAATGAAATAACATAAAATTTATGAAGAATATTTTATATGAAAACACATTTTTTGAATCATATAATATAAAATAAATGTTAATTTCATCATATTCAGAAATATAATTACATTAAAATGATTACAAATTCGTATTAATCGCATGAGATTATTCTTGGAGGATCTATCCTATATTTTATGTAATAAATAAAATACCACCATTAATTTTCAATCAATGTTAATAAGGGTAAACATGTTTAATTTTAATAGGTTGTAATTTTGAAAACCTAATATGTCACATTGACTATCTAAAATGCCTTTATTTTTTATAAAGTCATACCAACAATTCTTACCAACCATTAATCACTAAAATCACTAAATATTCATAAAATTCCATTCTAACAACTTAACTAACATTCATTTCCTATGAAAATTCCATCATTCATTCGAATAAAACGAATCTTCTTCCACCCAATTAATGAAAAACTAAATTCTAAATATTTCCTAAGGATTTTTTCAATTTACCTACATTAGTTTCCTCTTAAGGTTTTACGGACCCCTTTCCCATGAATACAACTTATATCATATATTTTTATTTGTTTCTACAAGTGAATGTTTAATTATAAAAATTGATTAAATTTATAGTTTTTTCAATTACACATTCAATGAAGAATCCATAAATATGTCATTTAATAGTTTTCCTCCAGTAGAAGTATTGATTTCTCAATATGAGTATTACAAACCCCATTAAATTTTAATTTCAATAAAATTCTTTAAAACAAAAACAAATCATATTAACATAATTTCAGAATTAAGATTATTATATTGAAATTGTTTTATATTCTGGGTATAATAATTACTTATCTACTAACTTACCATAGAAAAATAATAATAACATTGATTCTATTACATGTGGATTGTCACATCTATATAAAATTTTTTATATTATTTCAACACCACCATTTTGGAGAGTTGAAAAATTAAATTATTTATTAGACATAATATTTATGAATTATTTAAATTATTTAACTTACAAATTTTCATTATATAAATAATATTATTAATTAAACAACATTGAAAAATAAACTGCCTAAAATAAACAGAACAAGAGGAAGTCTAATTTATTCATTATATATAGTAGTTTCTTTTACATTTAAATAATTCAACTTTTAAGTCAATAAAATTATGGCTCATATTGTTAATAACATCTTAGAAATATCACTAAACATATGTAATAATGATATTATACCAAAATAATCACTTTTATAACAATTCAAAAACATATATTGTAACATGTTCTTATTTGGATTTGATAAACCACCTAAATGAATAATGATATAAATTTCAATAATTGATGTAATTTTGGGTCTAGCTACTCATAATATTATAATTTAATGAGTACATAATCTTTATTTTATATATATTGGTACTTTTACTATATAAAATCTCTTTTCATAATACATGATTACTAATTTGGATTTATCAAAACAAACTATACAGGAAGTATAATTTTGTTAATTCCTAACTAAAAAATTAAATGCGTCAAAATTAAATATTATGAATTTTTATAATTCATATATTCTATAAAAATATGTATTCTTGTAATGATGAACATGAAATCATAGAACATTTTTCTATATTTACATTTAATGCATGCATGAAACAATTAAAATCACATATTTCTGATGAAGAAAACGAACAATAAAAACTAATAAAGATATATTAAATGATTATTATTAAATATTATATAATGTGTGAGATATATATTATGGTATGAAATATTTAATTAATATTTTTATGCTTGTTATACCATAATTTAAGGAAACTTATGGATGTTAACTGTAATGGTAAGGAATTAATCGCATTGATTTTCTGCATATATATTTTTGGTTTTTTTAGAACTAGTTTTCTTTTCCATCTTGTATATACTACGATATGGTGTAAATAAAAGATATAATAATAGAAATTTTAGAGGCCAAAATTTACATATATTTATTGAACATTCAATATCAAATTATTTTAATGTTGCTAATGCAAAAAAGATATATTGATTACTAAAATAACCCTTATTTGAGTAATAATTTTTCCTACTGAAATTATTTTTCCAATTCATGTGTTCTTCCATCATAAGATTTTATTATATATAAAATTTTATTCATTCACTTATGATATTAAATTTTAATTCAATAATCATTTCATGATGAATTATAACCTAGTTGAACTACAACATTGTTATGAAAAATTAATATCATATTTAAATAAATATTTTTCTATATCTCGAGGTTTATCTCTTCTAAAAAATGGTTTCCTTATATATTTTGAAAATAAAATTTATTTCATTTCTATTGAAACTAATATTTTTCATACCATCAATTGAAAAGTAATTCTTATTATCACTTTTATAATTATGGGTTTAGAAAACATATTTTAAAATATTAAAAATGTATTTCCTTACTTCATAAAAAGTCATATCTTCATGAAAATGTTTCAACTTGGTATCCATTATTCATTGTTTATGGATAAATTATTGATATTTATTTTAAAATAATGACTAATAATATCTTCATATCCTTTTCAAAAAAATTATCTTTTCAAAATTGACTCATTACATCATGTCTTTATGATAATGTTGGGAAATGTTTTCTAAAGACCATTTTATGTTTTATATCCATAATCATCATTAAAATATATTTTATATATCCTATGGATTTATTTTCATTAAATTAAGCTATAAATGAATTTATACAATAGTTATTTTATACTATTGATATTTTGGTGTCATCCAATCCAATTCATGATTCCATTTTATGTCACACATCATTTAATGATTTGGAACCGATTTTCATTCAATCAATTCATTATAATTTCACAATTGTTATCATATGAAACACAAAAATATAAATATATATATATATATATATATTTACCTGTGGGTTTCAATATCCACCTCTAATTGCATGGTTATGGTTCAAAATCTCTTGAGGTAACGATGTAGTTGTAGACGCCGGAAAAGTCCGTTGTTCCCAAACAAAGCTCCGGATGCGGAAAGCGAGGTCATATTTGGAGTCGGAAGCACGTTTCGGAGGGCCCGGAGGCCTTGCGCGGAATTTTGGAGCCACGCGCGCAAAGTTGATGAGCCGCGCCCAAACCTCCCGGGATGCGCGCAATGCGCCGGGCCGGCGCGCAATTTTTCGCGCTCGTGGCCCGCGCGACTCCCTTGCGCGCCGGGCCCGATTCCGTGCCCGTGAAGAGAATTTCGTGCCCGCGAAGTGGATTCCGCGCCCGGGGTTGCCTATAAATAGAAGGCGACCCCCTACGTTTTGAAGGTTGCCAGAATTCGAAAGGGCTCTCGTGCGCGCAATCCAACCCCTTCCGCGCGCAATGCCGATCTTTAGGTAACCTCTTTTCTTTCGCGCAAGAAAGCCTCGGGGTTCGCCTTCGCACGCAATCCCTTTGGCTCCTTTCCTTTGAATAACACTTCACTCAAAGGCATTTGCGCGCAAAAGAAGCCTCTTGCGCGCAAGTGCCCCCGGGTGCGCGCAATCCAGCCCGATTGCGCGCACCCCCCATTTTCAAAGTGGCCATTCATTAAAGAATGAGTCGTTGCCCCCGTGCGCTATCCGAAGCCCGGTGTGCGCAATCTCTATCATTCGCGCGCAAAGTGCTGGCCCAATTGCGCGCCAGCCCTCCCATTTGCGCGCCGACCCGAGATATTGCGCGCAAAGCTCCTCTTTTGCGCGCAAACCGCCAGGGTCGCCCCCTTTGACCCCCTTTGGGTACCCGCCTGCGTGGCGCCCGATGACCCTCATCCCGGGTGCCCGCACCGTGCGTCGTCTTCCCGTGCGGCCCCCTTAGGCTTGCGTGAAGTGACACGGACCTATCGGCGGCTTCAACGTCCCGCACGACGTTAAACTGCATTCGTCCCACATGACGTTAAACTGCACACGTCCAAGCTGCACGACGTTAAACTGCCTAGCATATCATCCGAGCTACAAGACGTTAAACTGTTCAGCATTCGTCCTGCAGGACGTTAAACTGTACTTCGTCCGCGCGACAAGACGTTAAACTGCCAAGCACCTTCGTCCTCAACACACGACGTTAAACTGTACTTCGTCCGGCAAGACGTTAAACCGTCCGCTTCGTCCTCAACACACGACGTTAAACTGTACTTCGTCCGGCAAGACGTTAAATCGTCCGCATCACCTGATCCCGTGTCTCGCACGCAGGATCCCCCCGGTCTGGATGTGGCCCCCACCCGCGCGTCTCTGCAGGGATGTCGGGATTGGAGTGGCCTTCGCCCACGGGGGTAGAGTTTTACAGACACAATGAACTACGTGGACTTTGATCCCTGTCTTCTAAACAGGGTACGTAGGAAGCCTCTCCGAGGTTCAAGCCCACCACCTGGTCGTCCCGGTCGTATTCACGTCGGTTCGTCCATCCGTGGGCCCCTCCCGGGTTCACATTCGCGTCGATTCACCTATAAATCTGCCCCTGTGGGAGATTGCACGTGTGTATCTCCCTTGTGCTTCCCCACTGCCCCTTTTTCTATTTCTCCTTTTATCATCCAGCATGACGTGAAACTGTGATTCACCCGGCCGTTCCATCCCCCCCTGTGCGAGGTGGTTCGGTTCGATCCTTCTCCAGGCAGCCTCGATCTCCTTGTGAGTCGGCTTGCCAACGTCCAGCATGACGTGAAACTGTGATCCACCCGGCCGTTCCATCCCCCTCTGTGCGAGGTGGTTCGGTTCAATCCTTCACCCGGCGGCCTCGACCTCTTCGTGAGTCGGCTTGCCGACGTCCAGCATGACGTTAAACTGTATATACGAACTACGCTGACTTTGATCCGCGCTACCGCGCGGTACGTAGGAAGCCCCTACGGGGTCCAAACTCTCCACTCCATCATCCACCCTGATCCTTACCCAGGCCGCCACATCCCGGTGGGGTCATGCCATTTCACTCCACTTCACTCGGGAAGCCGCCCATGTGATGGCCCCAGCGTCGGAGGTTCCCCGCAAGGGGTTCAGTCATCTGATCCACTTCTCGTGTTGATCAGTCCGATGCCGTCCCCGTTGGACGTTAAACTCGCGGCATACCCCGTGTTAAACATGGGAAGCTGAGGAAAACCTCAGGTAACACAGTTCCCCGCACCCAGTGCGGGATGCCTCAGGCCATCACGCCTTCGAGAAGCCCTATTAGGGACGGAAGGCAGACATGTAGAGGCGCAGTGTTAAGACACGCCCCCAACACCCAGAGCCACCCGGTCTCCTCACCGCAGGTTGCTGCCCCAACCAGACTCCTTGGAGCGTCCGGGCGGAAGCAGCGTAATTAACCCGTGTCCATGGAGACATGGCGCCGGGAACGAGATTCACGAACATTCTTAAATCTATGAGGGAGACCCGGATTAGGCGACGAATTCCGAGGAGACGTCCACGTAAGGAGGAGCCGACATCCCATCATCCCGGTTTCGATCAAGGAGCAGACGCCCCTGAATAAGGGACGGATGCCGCCCGCCCTTGGAAAGCGGGACTGCGGGGCCACAAGCCGCGCGCGCCCATCCCCTCGGGTCGACGGGTGCACGCGCGAACGCGTCCTGGCGGAACAACGTAACCCGACGCACATCCACACCGAAACAGAAAAATGGTGAACCCGACGTGAATCTCTTCTCCTCAATACGAAGACCGATGGCTTTCAGAGGTGTTGGAAGACCAGCATGCTGCTCAACCGAGCATTCAGTTTTACCCGCCAGGGGCTGGGGAAGGGAAATCGGGCACTCCGTCTCGCGACGTTGAGGGCCTGGGTTCCCCCCCATGGAAGGCGTCGTGGCACTAATGGTTGGTTGTCGATTCCTTTTCCTGTCAGTGTTAATGGGTTTTTCTCCCTGCTTTCAGAAATCAAGTCGCCCGATCCAGTGCCGGATCGCCACCCGCCCACTGGCGCAGGGGTAGGGGAAACACCGACGCGGCTACTCCGCGCGGTCCCGCCCGTTCCACAGCCGTCCCAGCAGCCGCAGCTGCGGGGCAACCACGCCCTCTCTCCCCCTCGGAGGTCATCCAAAGAAGGGTGATCAACAACTTGGTGCGGAGATATGAGGAAGAGGGAGTCATCCCCACCAGGGACATGGCTCGCCTAGACCTCGAGAAAGCTGCACCTCGCCACCAACGCCGCCCCCGAAGGGCCGCGCAGGGAGGCACCGCTGCCTACCTCGACGTCCAACCGTTTCGGGAGTTTATCCCCGGAACGCTCCGACAGTTCCTTCCCCTATGCGGATGAGGTGGAAGATGCCCGGGACTACCCTATCCCAGATTCGCTCCAGGGATCCGCGGTAAGGGCTCCTGTCAGGCCACGGTGACATCGCCGCCAGGCCTCTCAAGTCGAAGAACGGGCTCTCCACCTGCCCGCGCCGCTCATCCCGACTCGTTTGTCCCGACGCCAACGTCGGGCTCGAGAGGAAGAGGATGCCCACCTTGGGGTCCTAGCAACAGTGGCCGCGTTGGCTCAAGCCACTGCTGGCTCCAGTCACTAGGCCCCTGCGCATCCTGAGAAGGGGCACTTCTATGCCCGACCCGGATCGAGGCCCCGACCGCCCCAAAGGCAGGTTAGGTTGACTCTCCCGGTTGCTGGTACAGACAATAGCCACCGCGGACCACCTCGCGGTAGCGCTATTCACCAACAGGGGCTACTCCGTGTGGTCGATCCATGAGGCATGGGTCATCCCACCTTCCGATCTCGGCCCGGAGGCCCGCCCGGAATCATCTCTTCCCGCGTCCCCTTTGATATCTGTCCCGGTGCTCCTCGCACCTTGGTTTCCAGTCCTCTTGTCCCCAGCACCAGTGCGGCCGGAGGACGCCAGGATAGAGATCAGCCATGCCCCGAAGAACCACCCAGGGGCAGGAGGGCGAGGCGTCGACGCCGAGGGAAGAATGTTACGGAATTCCGGATAGAGATCCGACCGGTTCATTTCTCTGATACAGAGGCGGAGTATGATTCGGCGACAGAGCCCTCCCCCCAATCCCGCCAGTCAGGGGCAGGGGTAGGAATGCGGCACGTCAGCCTCGTACTTCCCGAGAGCGAGATCGATATGATCCCCGCTTCTCTCCGAAGGTATATCCGGATTAGCGAGGGCCTGGTAGACCCCCAAGGATCAAGCTTGCAGTTGGTACCAGCCCCTCTGGAAGCGCCTTCTGCCTCGATCGGAGAAGCCGGAGACCTTTTCTAGGGACCGAAGTTCGAACCACGATCTAGTGCACCCTCGGCGAGCACCGACGCTACGGCAGGATGTTCGCTCGCCGGCCTGTCCTATCGTGATGTGGTAGCTGGGGCACCACCACCCTCAGAGGGCAGCCCGGGATATGGAGGCCAATCGGCCTGCTCGCCGTATTCACCGCCGGCCAGCCCGTCGGCCCGGCGGCCCGCCTCGGCACCACTGCCGGTTCCCCGTCCATTCCCACTCGTTGAAGAGGACCAAGGAGACCTGGGTCCCGAGTTTGAGTCGTGGAGCTTCTGGACCGTCCTTGTAGAGGGCCACTTCCCTGAGAAGTTTTGGCCAGTCGCAGGACCGGACTTTGATGCACCCGAATCGCTCACCCCGGATGAGTTCGAATGCTTCCGCCGAACTCTCCGGGAGACTCACTCCTGTCTTCACCGCTTACAACTGCCATATCCCGGGAGTCAAGTGCACCTGGAGGATATTGGTGAGCAGTGCCGTCAAATTGACCTGGCCACGCTCCCCGCGGTTCGGCACCCCGGGTCATTTGGGCACCACGAGGCCCTCCAACAACGATGTGTTGAGTGTTTTCAAGTACTCCGCGAGGTTATCGAGGAAGCCACTCCCCACGTGTATATCCGTGGATGGGGGCAGTACGCTGCCCTACGCTTCAGTGCGATTCACCGACAGCCCGATTCACTGGGCGGCCCTGAGGGTACATCCCCAGGGACGGAAACAGTTAACATGGCTGACCTGTCGTGGGATGGGAACGGTTTGGAACTTCTCGACGGGGGCTCTCCCCCCAAAGACAAGCCATTGTTGGATCCATCGGTGAGAGTTACTCGTCATCAGAGGAACCTCCTGGGACTCCCCGCACCCACTGAAGCACTGACGTTGAGCCGAAACGTCAGTAAAGGTAAAGAGCACGGCGAGGCTATAAAGCCCGCCGACCCATCTGCCTCCACGCAGAGGGCGGATGAGGATCCCGAGAAGGCAATGCTACGCCAACAGCTCGCCGAGCAAAAGAAGCTAGTTGACCAGCTCCTCGCCGAGCGCGCTGCAGAGCAGCGGCCTGACTACGGTGATCCTAGGCCAGGACAGCAGGGACAGGAACAACCACCCCTCGATGAGGCCCTCCCGGGAAACCGTGATTATGCCGTGTTCGCCGACAGGAGAGAGGCCATCGCCTATGGCAAGAGGGCGCGGTATGTTTCACCACACCCTCCCGAGCGGTGTGACTACCTGAGAGACCCCGCTCGGATTCCTCCCGCTGCCCCAAGGGCCGCTCCGCCCGCCATCCCACGAGCTGCCGAGTTCGACGACCCGGTCGACGACCCGATTGAAGGGCCATGCAATGCGCTCGTGGTTAGAGATCCTCGCCAGGACTGGAACCCATGTCCGGACAATCCGGTGGCGGCACTCATCGCCCGCTTGGAAGCCTTGGAGACTCGGCAAGTGGCAATCCCACCAAATGGCAAGCCATACCCAGCATGGGTGGATGACATGCTGGCACCTCCGGGATTCGGGAATCCCACTTTTTCCCCCTTCAACGGGACTGGAGATCCGCCACAGCATTTGGCCCATTTCAACTCGAGGTGCGGGCCTATGTTGGGGACTCCGGCGCAGCAAGAGGCCGCTAAGCTTCGCTGCTTTGTCCAGACACTGGAAGGGCCAGCATTTGCCTGGTACAGCCAGCTCCCCGTCGGGTCGATAACTAGCTGGGAGGACCTTCGTAGACAGTTCCTCTACCAGTTCAGTTCCACGACCCGAAAGACGAGTATTGCAGACCTCTTCAAGTGAAAGCAGAGGCCTAATGAGCGAGTCGCGGACTTCGTCGCCCGATGGAAGGGTCTCACGTATTCCCTTGACATGCCATTGACTCAGGAGCAGTTGTTGACAATGTGTGTCGGGAACGTCAAGACTGAGCTGGTCCCTTCCCTGATCACTCAGAATTACCCCGGAGGGTTCAGGGACTTCTCAGACAAAGCTCAACATCTTGAGGAAGCCCTGCAACAGGCCAGTCAGGCACACCCGCTGCCTCCTATGATTCCTGCAAGGAGAGCCAGTAGGGCTGAGCTCGCTGCTGTTGCCCAGATAGAGGCTCCCAGGCCGTTGGAGCTGCTGCCGGCAAGACCAGCTCCACAGCCTCACAGGAATCCGCCTCCACGGGCTCAGTTCCCGGCCCAGCAGCGGCAGCCTCAGAACCGGCCGGCCCCTCCGCGTAATGTACCGCCACAACCCAGGCGAGATAATCAGGGTCCACCTCCTCGACAGGCCCCTCCAGCCCCTCGTCAAGACCACGCTCCCAGGGGCCCGCGATACCTGACTTACTCATTTCACGAGGATCAGGTTCTTGGTTATTTCCGGAGCGCCCCGGAGCAGAGGATTGTGCGACTGCCTGAGTGTTGGAGGCCAGAGGAGGCACATCTCATGGATAGCCCCCGCTACTGCCCCTACCATCGGGCCCTGGGACACACCATCCAGCGGTGCTATGTGTTTAAGGATTGGCTCCAAGACCAGATTAACAACAATGTAATCAGGTTGGGCCCAGCTCCAGCACAAGTGGCGGGCGTGTTCGTGGGATCAGATGACGATAGCGGCAATGAGGACGAATGGCAGCTGGTCTCCGACAGCGGGTCCCAGAAGTACAAAAACTGGATGGCCCGCAAGACGTTCATTCGCGCCCATGGAATCATCAGTGCGCGCTTGAATCAGCCTGAGCCCCCAGAATCTGCGGGTGCTGCTTCGACATCGTCATCCCAGCCTGCCTCTTCCGGGAAGAGCAAACGGCGGCGGCGCAAGAAGGAAGAGCGCGCCCCGCCAGTTCCGCCACTATCCCGCACTCTCGGCGATTTCATGCCCCCGGAGATGGGGATCCCTCCTCGGATCTGCCCAGTGGTGAATGATTCGTCCGATGACAGTGTTGGGTACGCTTCGGTTAATACCGTCGAGCTGGTAAATCCCTTTTCGGTTCCCGACGTTGAAGAACACCAGGTGGACCTCCCTAGTGTCCCCGGTCGTCGCCACCGTCGGAGGAGCCGCAACAACAGGAGTCGCCGGGGCACAGCAGTTGGTACCTCTAGCCAAGCCGTGCACGCCACTGAGACCAGGCAGCAGGCTCAAGACCGAGCTCAGCGTGCGCAGCCCCCCCATCCGGGGATGACGGATTCGCCTCCGCCACTGTTTGTAGTATGGGACCAGGCAGAACCGCCTCAGCCGCGTCGCGATCAGCTCCGCCCTGCCACGAGTCCATCCAGGCCTCCTGACCACAGTACGGTGACCATTTCCCGGGCTTCAACCAATGAACAACGAGATCCGCCAAGTACCAGCCGGCCGCCAGTTCAACCGGCAAGGCCCGTCATGCCTCCAACCGCAGAGCAACCTCCTGCAACCAGGGGCTCGCGCTTGGCCAAAAAGTATGATGTCCTGAAGCACTTGGCCGACATCCCGGCGAGACTCTCCATCCTTGAGGCTCTGCGCATGTCATCTGAGATGCGCGAGGCACTCGCTGAAGCCCTGAAGAGCCCCCTCCAGTTTGAGACAGAGGTTGCGGCTGCAGAGGCCTTTCACGCCGAAACGATTGAGGACGCCGAATGTCAGGCAGTTATCTCGTTTTCTGGTAAGGATCAAGACCCTCCTATACAGGGGCACATTCGTCCGCTGTATGTTACCGGCCAGTTCAATGGCCTTGAAGTCCGACGCTATCTTGTCGACACGGGGTCTGGGATTAACCTGATTCCAACTCGGACGCTCCGGAGATTGGGGTTGTCTGAGGATGACTTGATCCCCTCCGACCTCAGGATCCAGGGGTACGACCGCACCGAGCAAACTCCGGTCGGCAAGATACGTTTGAAGACCCAGTTCGGTGACTTGGTTGCCAACACCGAATTCATGGTAGTCTCTCAAGACACTGCGTACAACGCATTGATGGGAAGGCCCTGGCTCCACCTTCATGCGGAAGTTCCCTCGTCATACCACCAATGCCTCAAATACTCCCTTAACGGTCGAGTAGGCGTGCTTCAAGGAGATGCCTCTCCTTTTTCCTCATGTGAAGCCCGCTATCTGGACGCGGACTATTACAAGAGCAAGGATAAGCAGATCCTGGCAGGTGAGGTCGAGCCTGTCGCTATTGCAAGTGATCCCTGGGCAAGTTTGGATGACGCTTACGTCCTCCCGATTCAACGGTTGGACGTAGCCATGGTCTCGACGGCCTGTGAATCTCCTGATGAGATGACCGCGACTTCCCATGCCAGTACCAGCGGCCCAGCAGGATCTGGTAGCCCCAATGCAGTCTCCAACGCAGTATCTCCCATGGACGATCCCTCCCCGAGTGGAGAGGACGTGGAAGATGCACCCCCAGCCTTTGAGGAAGGTGTCTCCGCCACGGTCGATGAGTTAGTACAAGTGAACCTTGGAACCGAAGCAGATCCAAGACCCACATTGGTCAGTGCCGCCATGCCCTCTGAGGAGCGGCAGCAGTACGTGGATTTTCTCAGGCAGCATCGTGATGTGTTCGCTTGGGGCTATGACGAGATGCCAGGGCTAGATCCTCAGGTTGCCGTCCACCGCCTTGGTCTCCCGGCGAACCATCGCGGGTTCAAGCAGCCTCCCAGGAAGATGCACCCATTCCACGGTGCCATGGTTGAGGCCGAAGTTGACAATCTTATCAAAGACAACTTCGTGAGGGAAGTCCAGTACCCCAAATGGCTGGCCAACATTGTGTCGGTCAGGAAGAAGAACGAGCAGATTAGAGTCTGCATCGACTTCCGCGATCTCAACCGCCACTGTCCGAAAGATGATTTTCCCCTTCCAGTGAAAGAGCTGTTGATTGACGCCACGGCAGGGTTCCAAGCCCTCTCCTTTATGTATGGATACTCCGGATACAACCAAATTCGGATGGCCCCTGAGGATGAGGAGTTCACTGCCTTCAGGGCCCCCCAAGGTACCTTTTGTTATCGGGTCATGCCTTTCGGCCTGAAGAATGCAGGTGCCACCTATCAACGGGCGATGCACCGCATATTCAAGCCAATCCTCGGCACACTGGTGGAATGCTACGTCGACGACTTGGTGGTCAAATCGCGCCGGCGTCAGGACCATCTCAAAGATCTTGAGAAAGTGTTCGGCTTCCTCCGGTCTCGCTGCCTGAAGATGAACCCGTTGAAGTGTGCCTTCGGGGTCACCTCCGGAAAGTTCCTTGGATTTGTGGTAAGATACCGGGGTATTGAGATCGACCCAGAGAAGATCAGGGCGATTAGCAAGATGCCTCCCCCAGGTAACATCCGGGAACTGCAAGGGTTCCAAGGCCACTTAGCCTATATACGCCGATTCATCGCGAATCTGGCCGGCAAGTGTAAGCCCTTTTCTCGGCTCATGAAGAAAGGTGCCACCTATGTATGGGATAAAGAGTGTCAGACCGCTTTCGAGGAAATCAAGCAGTACCTATTGCAACCTCCGGTTCTGATGCCGCCTGTATCCGGGAAGCCGCTGGTCCTCTATGTGACCGCCCTGGAACGGTCCCTGGGTGCCCTTCTCGCCCAGAAGAACAACGAGGGAACAGAGAATAGCCTCTATTACCTCAGTCGCATGCTCCTCGATGTGGAAGTTAGGTATTCCCCCATCGAGAAGAGCTGCCTGGCGCTCGTATTTGCCGTACAGAAATTACGGCACTACTTGCAGCACCATGAGGTACAGTTGGTTTCTCGGGTAGACCCGTTGAAATATATCCTGAGTCGGCCTATGTTGACTGGCCGTCTAGCGCGGTGGGCTGTGATTCTCTAGCAGTTCGACATCAGTTATGTGTCTCAGAAGGCCATCAAAGGGCAAGCATTGGCAGACTTTCTGGCTGCTCACCCAACCTCCGCAGATCAGCCGCTGGATCTAGGTTTTCCTGATGAGGCCATCCTCTCGGTCGATCGAGCCGGTCCATGCTGGCAGATGCACTTTGACGGTGCCTCCCGGAGCCCCACCGGTAGAAGACTCGATAATCCTAAGCTCAACAGAGTGGGCTTGGGTATCGTCTTCATTACCCCGGAGCAGGCCGTACTGCCATACTCTTTCCTGTTGTCAGAGGGCTGTACCAACAATGAGGTGGAATACCATGCCCTCATCACCGGCCTCGAGTTAGATCTCGAAATCGACGTGCCCCATCTGTGCATGAAAGGGGACTCCGAGCTAGTTGTTAAGCAGATCAATGGCGACTATGTTGTCAGGAAGCCGGAACTTGTGCCATTACTGGAGTGCACCCTCCTTCTGATGGCCCGGTTCCCTTCTCGGCCAGAAATTGTCCATATTCCCCGGTCGCAGAACGATCGAGCAGATGCTTTGGCCAGCCTTGCTGCGTCGCTTGCGGAGCCTGAACAGGATAACCTGACCGTCCGCGTGACGCACCGCAGGCTCATCGCTCCCGTTATCCCGGAGGGAGATCGCGGCCCGTCGGTAAGTAATCTCACCACGGTTGCCCCTACGCCCGGAGCCCCGAGTACCCCAGATATGGCAATCGAACCAGCCCCTGATTGGAGGGAGCCTTTGGTTGAGTAACTCCAACAAGGCATTCTCCCGCCGGATCGGGCCGAGCGCGAGCGAATTCGACGCCGCGCATCGCAGTTTGTCCTCCAGAGCAGTCCCGGCCTGGAGCAGATCCTCTATAGACGCGGATTTGATGGTGTTCTCCTCCGTTGCCTTCAGGGAGTTGAGATCCCACGAGTCATGCAAGAGGTTCATGCTGGTTCATGCGGTGCCCATCAGACTGGGCCGAAGTTGTCCCACCAGATTCGGAGTTTGGGATACTTCTGGCCCTCCATGATCCATGACTGTATCGAGTATGCCAGGAGGTGCCATGCGTGCCAGGTTCATGCGAAATTTGTGCATCGGCCACCGGAGCCTCTCCATACCACCAGGTATTCTTGGCCCTTTGCAGTCTGGGGGATGGACGTTGTGGGACCTTACCCGCCGGCGACGGCTTGCCAGTGTCGGTTCATTCTGACCGCCACGGAATTCTTCTCCAAATGGGCAGAGGCGATTCCGCTCAGAGAGGTCAAATCCTGTTCGATCGCTGACTTCGTGACCTCCCACATCATTCATCGATTTGGGGTGCCTCACGCTATCCTCACGGATAACGGAGCCAATTTCGGAGCAGCCGAGTTGAAGAAGTTGTACGCCAAGTACAACATTCGCTCGAACCATACATCTCGCTATCATGCGCAGGCGAATGGACAGATCGAGGCGTTTAACAAAACCCTCTCTAACATTCTGCAAAAGTTGTTTGGTCAGAACAAGAAGAGTTGGCCGGACAAGCTCCCCAATGCCCTCTGGGCTTATCGGACGACGACTCGCAATTCCACCCAGATGACCCCTTATTCCCTAGTGTATGGAGCTGAGGCCGTCCTGCCCATCGAGATCCAGTTACCATCCTTGCGCACTGCGGTCTACGACCAGCAAGCGCCGGACAAAGCTGCTGAAGCCCGTCTAGTCGAGTTGGAAGCACTGGATGAGAATAGACTTCGCGCCTTGCACAACTTGGAGAGGCATCAAAGCAGAATGGCTCGAGCTTTCAATAAAAAGGTTCGCCTCCGCTCCTTCCTGCAGGGTGACCTAGTGCTAGCCCTAAGAGCGCCAATGATCCCCGGTAGGAAGCCACCCAAGTTGGAGCCCAAGTGGGAGGGACCTCTTGTCGTCCACAAAGTTTATCCCAATGGCGCGTACTCCCTAGCGACTATGGATGGTGAGCGTGTCACTCCTCCCACCAACGCTAGGTTCCTCAAGCAGTACTTTGTCTGAGTGTACCACGTCCTGCACGACGTTAAACTGCATATGTCCAAGCTGCACGACGTTAAACTGCCCAGGATATCGTCTGCGCGGCAAGACGTTAAACTGCCAAGCATCTTCGTCCAAGCTACAAGACGTTAAACTGTTTAGCATTCGTCCAACACGACGTTAAACTGTACTACGTCCGAGCTACAAGACGTTAAACTGTTCAGCATTCGTCCTGCATGACGTTAAACTGCCTCTCAAGAACTACGTGCGGCTTGATTCCCATCCTTATGGGATACGTAGGACCGCCTGAACATTCATGTTTCAGGCCCAGCCCCATCCTTCAGGAATTTCCATCCCACCTCGGGCCCTTGGCCCAGTTGCCTCTGGGTATGTGGCTTATGGTGTGAACGTTGGGCTATTCCCTCATTTACGTCGGTTTTCTCGCCACGCTGTACGCCCCCCACGTTTGGGGATGCCTTCTACTCCCCCCCCCCCCTTTTTCTCTCTTTTCGTCCTGCATGACGTTAAATTGCACTTCAAGAACTACGTGCATCTTGATTCCCATCCTTATGGGATACGTAGGACCGCCTGGACGCTTGTGTCTCAGGTCCAGCCCCGTCTCTTGGTTGATCACGGGGATCTACCGTCTTTTGGTTTCTCTCAGGGTGAGTCCTCCAACCCTTTCCGGTGATCTGTTAACATGTTTTGGGTACTTTGGTCTATGACCCGTAGTGTCGGATGCAATCCCGGCAAGTCCCGTGTTGCTTGTCGGGCCGCGCGCTTCCTCTTGTTCGAGCCTTCACTCAAAGGGATCCTCGTTAGCGATTTGGGTACGATGCCTTAGTGCTCTCCTACCGCTCCTGGTCGATTTACCGGCGGGTCCTAGGCCGCAAATCGATATGAATCCTGCGATTGAGCGGTTGATGCTCGTTTTCTTGCCCAGTTCTAGGCTGACGCGATCGGATGTTGTGTTGCGAATATGGTCAGCGACATCCTTGATCGCCATGTCGGCTCTTTTAGGCTCCGAACAATGGTTGCGCGGTCCTCATCACACTCCGCCTTTGTGCATTGTAGTGGAATCTCGACACTCTCTTCATACTGACCTTCAGTACACCTTTACACGTTAGGCAGGCCAACCAGGGTAATGGTGTCTGTCGAGGCTCCCACGATCTGAGCACCAAGGATATATGTTGATGTCCTCCCTAAGGACCGTGTATAGTTGGACCCTCGTCCCCATAAGGAGGAAGGAGTCGCCCGAACAATCGCGTTTTGGGCCCAGTATATCTGGAGGCTAGCATCTCTGCCCCTCGGGTGATGGACATACGCAGGCCCCTATCCCAGGATCCTTCTCCTGGAATCGTGCGTGACCGCAGGGCTGGGTATGTTCCCACCTCCGCTGAGTCCGCCGTATCGCGATAAGCGGATTCCTCCATGGTCTGAACCACACGACCTTAAACTGTGTTTTCTGGTCCTACCACACGACCGTAAACTGTGATCGTCTTGGCCGCCCGACGAGAAATGGCACTGCATCGTGATGTTCTCCTCAGGGGACACTCACGTTGGGCGCTGGTTAATAACCACGCCATTCATCAATGCCTTTCATGGCTTGATTATTGTGGCGACGCCAGGGATTCCTTAATCACAGGCATGTTGCTGCACAAAGAAAAACCATCCATCTTTACGGACAAACAAGAAATATCAAATACCGCTTCTTCTGTGTGCGAGGGTCAGACCCGCACCCTTCCCCGCGCTGGTGCCCGATTGTGTTGCGCCGCGCTTCAAGAACTACGTGTGGCTTGATTCCCATCCTCATGGGATAGGTAGGAACGCCCGGATGTTTGAAACTTTGGGTCCAGCCCCCCACCTCTCAAAGATTCCCCCCTTCTCTGGGGAATCCGCCGCCTTCAGGCCACCCTCAAGGCGTGTCCCTCGACCCCTTGCAGTGGCCACTAGTGTCAAGTGTACTCTGGTTTATTTCTAGGAGGGTCAGGTTCAGCTTGGTCAGGTTCCTTCCATTTTTCAGGCTTCGTGCTCCCTTTCATTCGGACCCATCGCCTACGCCCTGGGTGGAGCCCCCGTGAACGGTTTGGACACAATGCCTCAGTGCTCTCCCACCGACTCGGGCTGGTGCCCCCAATGGCCTCGGGCAGCAAATCGATATGAATCCTGCGATTGAGCGGTCGATGCTCGTTTTCTGCCTCATTCCATCAACGGTTAGTGCGATATTGATGCTGCTTTTCCGCCACGGTCGGCAGTACTCCCACATCGTTACGCCGGTGCCCCCAGTCCTTGAGTGAATGGCCGCATGATTCACATCACATTTTCCACCTCCCATTATGACCAGGCGAAATCTCGACACTCTTGACACTATCCCTCAGTGCATCTTCGCATATCCAGGGGATAGGACCGCGATGCGGCATACTTTGAGGTTCTTATGGTCCGAGCTCTAAGACCTTAAACTAAGATCTACCCCTATGGTCCAAGCTCTACGACCTTAAACTAAGATCTCCCCAAATGGGGTTCTGCGTCCTGCATGACGTTAAACAGCACTCGCAGAACTACGTATGGCTTGATCTCCAGCCTGATGGAGTACATAGGAACGCCCAGGCATTTCGACTTGGGTCCAGCCTCAGGGATCGCCAAGTCCCGCCCCTCCTCGTCGCCGGTCGTCTGGCCTGACTTCGGGTAAAGTGGTGCAGTTGTGATATTCTCCCCGATTCAGCTCGGGATGCCCCATCGCAATGATGGGAAGCGACAGTTTCCTCGTCAAAAAGGTTCTGTCTGAGAATTGGGGTGATTCACGGCCAGATTAGTGCATCCGCCTAATACGCTTTCCCCGCGGTGGCGCAATTTTGAGAGCGTTGGATTCTATCCGAACAAATCGTCACTTCGCCCCACGCTTCGCATGCCCTGTTGATCTGGATTTCCACCCTTGTGCCTGAAGGAACCCCCAAAGCGGCATTGATGATGACATGTGATCCGCCTCCTGCAATATGGATGATGACCTTCGGTCCGTCTATCGCAGTAGTATGGTCGATTGATCCATTGTCCGCTTGCCGTCTTGGGCATTTCCTGGAAGGCCGACCGTTGTGGGTTTCTGAATTCGGGACACGCGATTCACCCTTTCTCATTTCCCTATGTTCGGACAAAATCTCAACGCCCCTAGCGTTGTCCCGCTCGTGTGTCGGAACAAGTTGGGGGGATGATACATTGACTAGGCTTGAGGTCTCCTTTCCTAGGAAAGACCTCCCTCTTTTCTCTAGAAATCCAGGCCCAATTGCGGATACCTGAAGCTTGGTTAACGCTCCCGCGAGACAATGGATTGTGGTTGAGCATGTTAAGCCAAAAGATGCAGATAAATATGGTGATTCATACAAATGGATCGAAATATTGAGTAGCGGAAGAAAATGTTCTGGGAGTGGAAAAAACAAAGCCCCTAGGGATTAGCGTGCTGGATAAGTCTTTCTAACGCCGCTACCCTTTGGCTGGCGGCCTCTAGAGCTGCTTCTCGCTCTCTGCGTGCCCTCTCCTCGTCGGCGGTCGCAGCACGCAGTTTGTCGATTCTGGCCTGTGCACGCTCCCGCTCGACTTGGATTGTGACCATCTGTTGGCCCGCCTCCGTCAGCTGTACCTGGGCGTCAACCAGCTGGGCTGCTAGTTGCTCCACAAGCTCGGTGCACGTTGCGACGAAGGCCTCCTTCTCTGTCGCCTGCTCTTCGAGACGCCGGACTTCCTGCTCCGCCACGAGGAGCGCCCGCGTGCTCTCCGACATGTCCCGACATTGTGCGACGCCGGCACGCCGGCGGCTCTCGCGCATCTTTTCGGCCATGAAATCACGGACCGTCAGATGGAGGCGTTGAGCATCAGCTCCCCCGGCACACAGGAAGTGCAGCCAGGTTTGGAGTGACCCCATGCGCCCCAGCCACTCCGATGGGTCTCTCTTGAGGAAGCGCGGGATGCACTTCCACCCCCTTCGGCGTGCTATTCGGCTCTCCTCGACCGCCTCCGCGTCCGAGTCGTCCATCTCCTAGGGGTCGGCAGGCCGGTAGGCAGGGAAGGCAGCCAGCAGGTCTGCTGCAGGGTCCGCCCCCTGGGATGTCCTCATGGGGGATAGGTTCCCCAACATCTGGGCGACCTTCTCTCTCCCCAGCGGCGTTGACACCCTCGTCAGCCCCCGACCTCTCTCCGATGTCAGCACCGCCGACGTCCGTAGCCCCTTGATCAGCAGTTGGTGGGGCCGGCTCGGTGTGGGAAGTCTGTTCCGGAGCAGGCGGCATGTCTGCCACTGGTCCACTCGTAGATGGCCCGGGTTCGGTAGCCCGACGGGCCTCCAGTCCTGAGATCACTGCGCAAGGCATGCCGTGGTTAGTCACGGATCGTCAACGGCAAGCACCAGCAGTAAAGTAAGGAGACTTACGGGAGTTCAGAGCGTCATCTTCCGCTATCCCGACCGCCGCAGGAGCAATTGCAGCAGGGGACCCCTTAGCGCTTTTCAGTTAAATGATGGGTGTCTGGCCCCCGCCTTGTCCTGCTGGCGCCTCTCCTACTCCCGCTGAGGACGCCTGTCCAACATCCGTGTGCTCCTGAGAAAGATGGAGAAATGGGTTAGAAGCTGCATAAGAGAATGGATGAAGCAGGTTGAGTAGGGATAGAAGCGGACCTCGAGGAGCTCAGTGACATCAACATTGTCAGAGTCGGCCACCTCGCCACTCTCCCGCGGGCTCCCCTGATGGGATCTTCCCTCGGAGCCTTCATCCTCCCCCATCTCCTCCTCTTCCTCGGAGTCGTTGCTACTGTCATCTTCCGCCGGCGGCATCTGTTCTGGAGCGGGCTCTAGACCGAGCATCACCTTCACCAGAAGGGATGGCTCCGCATGCTGGCCACGTTGGCGCGCGTACTCGTCCATGGCCGTCAGATACGCATACTGCCGGTTGAAGTCCACCCTGTCGGCGATATGGAGGCGCCCGACCTCTGGCAGATGGATTCCTTCTCTAAGTATCTTTCGCCAGATGGCGTCGGTCCCCAGTGACTGCCGCAGGGTCATCCAGGCCGACCACAGCGCCGGGAAGACTGCATCATGGGAGGGTTCGAGCAGGCGCCTTACCTGCTTCCCGGGCCGCTCCCCGACCGCCGCATGTGCCCCCTCTCTGGGTGCTGAAGTCGTGGCGGCAGCTTGCGATGTGCCCGCCGCCGAAGTCCCTGCCCGCGCCGGCTCCGCTGCTTGGCGCGCCTCCGTTCTCCCCCGTGTGGCGGCGCTTCGCCTCCTTCCTTGACGCCCGGTCTCCGCACGGGTGACTTCGAGCCGCTGAACTGGCTTCCGTAAGAGCCCCTCGGGGTACGCGATGGCCCAGTGTTCGGCATACTCAGTTTCCAAGCCTGCGTCGACCCCGGTAGGAGGAAGAGTGATAACGTCACCAGAGCCAAAGGCGACGAACATCAGCCACATCTGGCGAAGGACGCCAGGGTTCGTCTCCTCCCGGACAGCAGTGAATACCCTCTTCGGCATCCGTTTAAGGCACCCGAACTTCCTGGCGAACCGGGTTGGCACGTAGGGCTCACAGATCACCTTCCCATCGATCCGAGCCACGAGCACCCCACCCCGCATGTTCAGGAAGTACTCGTGCTGCTCCAGCGGACCCTGCCCGTTGTCGATCATTTGGCCAACGGGAGTGGGGAACGGGATGAAGTTGAAATTGGCATGATTGCCAATCCGAATCCTCACGCCCTCCTCACTTAGGGTCATCGGAGCGACCCCCGCAATGTTCAGCAGGGAGGGTCGCAGGCCGTCGCCCGGAGGAATGATGGCGTTCGGAAACGTGTACCCACCAAGGTGAGCAGCCACCCAGCCATAGAAGAATTGGAAGGGCCCACAGATCCTTCGTGGCGACCCCCCACGTGAGATGCGTCCTAGGATGGCATATAGCTTCGCCAGTACTGGGACCCCGAGGTTGTATCTTTTGTTGGCGGCCATAGCGCCCGCCATCGCCAGTGTCGCCGGGCGAACGCCCATTCTCGCATCCCGCACTGGCAGGAGCCACCCACTCAGAAAGGCGGCCAGGAACGCCGCGTACCGGACATTTGGGTCCCGGGCCTCGATGACGCGGTACCCCCATGAGCGGTAGTCGCCCGTATCCAGGACCCGCCAGTACGACCCGTTCCGGCTCCTCTGAGCCACGGTCGGGCACCGCTTCCCCCTGCCTGGCATCTTGACCGCCAGGTCATGCTCCAAGAACTGGCCGAACCACTCCTTGTAGGCTATGTCCTTCTGGAAGTCCTTGATCCCGAGCCGCTGTGTAGCCAGGTCAAGTAGATGCCAAGTCAGAATGGGAGTCTGTGACCTGTCTTCCCAGGTGTTCTTCGGAGGCAGGAACTCATCGTACTGGTAACCCTCCAGCGGGATACCTCCGATGCAGTGGATGTCCCAGAGACCGATGCCGACCTCCCCATGGTGAAGATGGAAGGTGTTGGTATCCGGGGACCAGCGGGTGAACAGCTCCGGCCCGAGCTCGGACTGCTGGTAGAAGTGGAACTGCGACTTCCACACCGCCTCAAACAGGCCGATGTACCGTAGCTCCTCTGCGAAGTGATCGCAGGTGTGACGTACCCAGAACGCCCAGGCCCACTCACTGGTGAAGTTGCCCCTAGACCGCAAGTCCCAGTCCTTCAGCCAGCCCTTGGTGTCGTCGGTGACACTCTGGCGATATATGCTCGAGTAGAGGGCTGGAGAGTTCTCCGCAGTAGGCTCACTTCCGACGATGGTTCGCGTCCTCGGGTTCAGGACATAGACATCTAAGTGTCTGGTCTCCCTGGCAGGATTCCCATTGTTGGTGATGTTATAGCGGGGAAGCTCGTCCTCCCGAGTCACCCAGGTCCGTGGCGCATCAACCTCGAACCCTGGCACCGGAACCTCATCTAGGATGCCGAAGTTCCAGAGCGGCAGGTTGTCCGACAGTGGATATGTCTTCTGGGCCGGTGTCAGCAAGTCGAACAAGGATTGATTGTTGGAAACAATCTCCTTGGCTCCGTAGACCTCCTCGTTCGTCACCATCTCAGCTCTGCGAGTGGCGGCATTTCCCTCATTTCCTTGATTCGCGGCCATCTTAGAAGCTCCGGGAGTCGTGCGGGTAAAGGGATGAAGCGTGTGGGATCGGACGAGGCTGGTAGAGAAGTTTGAGAGTTGGCGCGCAATCCTAGTGGACGGCGCGCAATCGGGAAGTCCGTCGCGTAAAACCCCGGGTGTTCGCGCAAAAGCAGGACGAATTCCGGACAGGTTTGCGCGACGAGCGGGTGAATTCCGCGCCGGAAAGGGAAATTTCATGCACGAGAGCTCGAATGCTTATCGCGCGGAAGGCCAGTGTACGGTGCGGGGGACCCAAGGCCCCTATTTATAGGTGAGGCCGGGGTCCGCGCTGCGCGGAAAGTGCTTTGCGCGACCGCAGCGGCGAATTTCGCACCCGACGCCCTTTTTTGCGCGCCACAGTCCTGCGCCGCCCAGGACTTCGGCATTCCGGCGTCTCCCTCGGAACCCGATCGTTGCGACCTCTCGCCGATCAGATTCCGAGGGGGGGCTTTTGTAGATGCCGGAAAAGTCCGTTGTTCCCAAACAAAGCTCCGGATGCGGAAAGCAAGGTCATATTTGGAGTCAGAAGCACGTTTCGGAGGGCCCGGAGGCCTTGCGCGAAATTTTGGAGCCACGCGCGCAAAGTTGATGAGCCGCGCGCAAACCTCCCGGGATGCGCGCAATGCGCCGGGCCGGCGCGCAATTTTGCGCGCCCGTGGCCCGCGCGACTCCCTTTTGCGCCGGGCCCGATTCAGCGCCCGCGAAGAGAATTTCGCGCCCGCGAACTGGATTCCGCGCCCGGGGTTGCCTATAAATAGAAGGCGACCCCCGACGTTTTGAAGGTTGCCAGAATTCGAAAGGGCTCTCGTGCGCGCAATCCAACCCCTTCCGCGCGCAATGCTGATCCTCAGGTAACCTCTTTTCTTTCGCGCAAGAAAGCCTCGGGGTTCGTCTTCGCGCGCAATCCCTTTGGCTCCTTTCCTTTGAATAACGCTTCACTCAAAGGCATTTGCGCGCGGGTGCGCGCAATCCAGCCCGATTGCGCGCACCCCCCATTTTCAAAGTGTCCATTCATTAAATAATGAGTCGTTTCCCCTGTGCGCTATCTGAAGCCTGGTGTGCGCAATCTCTATCATTCGCACGCAAAGTGCTGGCCCAATTACGCGCCAGCCCTCCCATTTGCGCGCCGACCCGCGGTATTGCGCGCAAAGCTCCTCTTTTGCGCGCAAACCGCCAGGGTCGCCCCCTTTGACCCCCTTTGGGTACCCGCCTGCGTCGCGCCCGATGACCCTCATCCCGGGTGCCCGCACCGTGCGTCGTCTTCCCGTGCGGCCCCCTTAGGCTTGCGCGAAGTGACACGGACCTATCGGTGGCTTCAACGTCCCGCACGACGTTAAACTGCATTCGTCCCACATGACGTTAAACTGCACACGTCCAAGCTGCACGACGTTAAACTGCCTAGCATATCGTCCGAGCTACAAGACGTTAAACTGTTCAGCATTCGTCATGCAGGACGTTAAACTGTACTTCGTCCGCGCGACAAGACGTTAAACTGCCAAGCACCTTCGTCCTCAACACACGACGTTAAACTGTACTTCGTCCGGCAAGACGTTAAACCGTCCACTTCGTCCTCAACACACGACGTTAAACTGTACTTCGTCCGGCAAGACGTTAAACCGTCCGCATCACCTGATCCCGTGTCTCGCACGCAGGATCCCCCCGGTCTGGATGTGGCCCCCACCCGCGCGTCTCTGCAGGGATGTCGGGATTGGAGTGGTCTTCGCCCACGGGGGTAGAGTGTTACAGACAGAATGAACTACGTGGACTTTGATCCCTGACTTCTAAACAGGGTACGTAGGAAGCCTCTCCGAGGTTCAAGCCCACCACCTGGTCTTCCCGGTCGTATTCACGTCGGTTCGTCCATCCGTGGGCCCCTCCCGGGTTCACATTCGCGTCGATTCACCTATGAATCCGCCCATGTGGGAGACTGCACGTGTGTATCTCCATTGTGCTTCCCCACTGCCCCTTTTTCTATTTCTCCTTTTATCGTCCAGCATGATGTGAAACTGTGATTCACCCGGCCGTTCCATCCCCCCCTGTGCGAGGTGGTTCGGTTCGATCCTTCTCCAGGCAGCCTCGATCTCCTTGTGAGTCGGCTTGCCAACGTCCAGCATGACGTGAAACTGTGATCCACCCGGCCGTTCCATCCCCCTCTGTGCGAGGTGGTTCGGTTCAATCCTCTGCCCGGCGGCCTCGACCTCTTCGTGAGTCGGCTTGCCGACGTCCAGCATGACGTTAAACTGTATATCCGAACTACGCTGACTTTGATCCGCGCTACCGCGCGGTACGTATGAAGCCCCTACGGGGTCCAAGCTCTCCAATCCATCATCCACCCTGATCCTTACCCTGGCCGCCACATCCCGGTGGGGTCATGCCATTTCACTCCACTTCACTCGGGAAGCCGCCCATGTGATGGCCCCAGCGTCGGAGGTTCCCCGCAAGGGGTTCTGTCATCTGATCCACTTCTCGTGTTGATCAGTCTGATGCCGTCCCCGTTGGACGTTAAACTCGCGGCATACCCCGTGTTAAACATGGGAAGCTGAGGAAAACCTCAGGTAACACAGTTCCCCGCACCCAGTGCGGGATGCCTCAGGCCATCACGCCTTCGAGAAGCCCTATTAGGGACGGAAGGCAGACATGCAGAGGCGCAGTGTTAAGACACGCCCCCAACACCCAGAGCCACCCGGTCTCCTCACCGCAGGTTGCTGCCCCAACCAGACTCCTTGGAGCATCCGGGCGGAAGCAGCGTAATTAACCTGTGTCCATGGAGACATGGCGCCGGGAACGAGATTCACGAACATTCTTAAATCTATGAGGGAGACCCGGATTAGGAGACGAGTTCCGAGGAGACGTCCACGGAAGGAGGAGCCGACATCCCATCATCCCGGTTTCGATCATGGAGCAGACGCCCCTGAATAAGGGACGGATGCCACCCGCCCTTGGAAAGCGGGACTACGGGGCCACAAGCCGCGCGCGCCCATCCCCTCGGGTCGACGGGTGCATGCGCGAACGCGTCCTGGCGGAACAGCGTAACCCGACGCACATCCGCACCGAAACAGTAGTGAGAATATGTGATTTCCCAATATAATGATTGGTGTAAAGACCTGGAAATTTCAAGGAAAATTTTTTCTTAATTTTCTTTGTAATTTTACAAGAACGCATTTTCTGACGGCGCGTGATTCCGAGGCCCGGTGTGCCCGGAATTAATTTCCAAAGTTTGGCTCGGGTACGTTCATTGAACGAGCGAGCGGGAATTTCTATCTTTTGAACAGGTGCTCGGAATTGAAATCCGATTGCACCAATGAACTCGCAACGCCGGTAATAGCTTAAGAGAACCTTTACCGTGGTTGCGTTTGTGCGGAAGGAGAAGTTAATTTTTGGGGTTTAATTAAAAAAGTGAATAAAATTGTTAAATCAAATTTTAACAATGTTAAGTGGTTAACTTATCCCATGGGAAGTTGGTGGTGGGCCCACATCCATCCAACTTCCCATGTGTGGATATTTGAAAGGGTGGGGCCCACACAAACCCCCCCCACCTTTTCAAATTCCTTAAACTCCCTAACCCTCTTAACCCCTCACATTCCAACTCTCCATTAACTCACATTCTTTAATATTTGACAACATGATTAATTAATGAGGTGAGTTAAGTATGGTTTATTTGAATTTCAATCTTTTGAAATTCTTGCCAACACTTTGCATTTAATTAATTAAACCAACTTAATTAATTATTTTGAGTGTTTGAATTCTTTTGAATTCATTTTGCCAACATTAAAAAGAGATATTATATTCTTCTTTTTGGGTTGGCATAAACCTTGTGGGGAGAACTAAGGAGAGGAGAAGAACTCTTGGAAGATCACCAACCTCTCGAGGAAGAACGTTCCACGTTTCCGAAGAACGTGAAGCAACACCTCCGGCCATCTTCAACCGGAGTAAGGAAGGGAAGCACCGCCGCCTACAAAGTATACAGAGGGTGACGTCTCGGCTCGACTTCACCGAGCTCTTCTCCCACCAACCTAGACGGAACGACGCCCGACCTACGCGACGCTTGTCTTCCGCGGGTCGTTGAAGAACTCCGTTCTTGAAGCCAAGGTTGGGGAATTTATTTTGGAATTCTCTTATCTTTTGAGAAAAAAACGACGAGCGCGAACCAACCAATACCGGGTTGATCCGCGGATCGTCCGATCAAGCGGTTGATGATTGAGGGTTTTTATTTATTTAATTGTTTGTGAATACAAACTTGGTGATGATCTTGGATTAAAACCCTTTTTGTTATCGAATAACACGAGGGGGTCGGACCGCACAAACACGGCCGACCCTCCTCCTTTGTTTTTCGTGATGGTTTCTTGAGGATGATATGAGAAAACGTGGTGCCGTCGCACCACGCAATTTATTGCGGAAGATACGCGTGGCGCCGTCGCGCCGCGCCGTGGAAAGAAATCCAAGAACGCGACGCCGTCGCGTCGCGTCAAAGAAAGTCAAAGGCGCCGCGGCCGAAGCGGGGCCGCGGCGGAGGGAAGCAATGTCGTCGCATCGCGCCGAACGGCATAGGTCGCGGCCGGTTCTGGGCCGCGGCGGAGCAAGATGACCAGCGGCCGGCACCGGGCCACCGGTGTCGGCGAAGGAAGGATCGGCCGTCGCCGGTCCTTACTGGCGAAACCGGCCGGCCAGTGCGGGCCGACCGGGCAGTAGAGACCGGGGGAATTAATTTCCCTCGGTCGGGTCTCAAAAGAGGCCCCAATTAACGGGTCGCGGTTCTCAAAGGGGGGGGGGGGGCTTTGCCCCCCGCGCGCGGCACCCGAACGGCGCCCAGGCCGCGCCGCCATGCCGGTCCGCGCCGCCGCGCCGGACCGCACCGCTGCACCGACCCGCGCCATCGCGCCGCCGCGCCGCCGCGCCCCTGCGCCACCGGCCGGGCCGGGTTTTCCGAGCCGGGTGGGTCGTCGGGCCGGGTCGCCGCCCGGGGAGGGTCGACCCGGTTCGGCCGACCCAAGGGGGGGGGGGGGGGTCGGCCTGGGCCCAGACCCCCAGTTTCGGACCACTTTTGGTCAAATGCCCGTATCTTGGGCTACGGGCCTCCAAACGACTCGCTGTCAGCGGCAACGCGATCCTTGGATCGAGACGGCCGTTTCGGTATACTATACTCAAGGTGCACCTTCCTTTTTGGGAGCCTACGTGGTTAAAACTCCATAGTTAAGTGTGCTTGGCCTAGAGTAGTGATCATGATGGGTGACCTCCTGGGAAGTTTCCCAGGGTGGGTGTGAGACGGAAAGGCCAATAACTAACAGACCGGGCGTCCGATTTATGCGTCGTCTGTTTCGTTGAATTCCTCTTGATGAGACGGATCTATTGACATCCTCCGCCCGAGGGTTGGACGCAGGTGGAGTACATTTACGTTGGTTTTGCCTTAAAAACCAACCGGGCCCCTAGAATGAAAAGGCCAATAACTCTCAGACCGGGCGTTCGATTGACACGCCGTCTGTTGCGTTGAATTCCTGTTGACAATACGGAACTTTTGGCATCCTTCGCCCGAGATTTGGATGTTGTTGGATAGTGGTCGGGTTGGATTGCACCCGAAATCCAACCGGGCCCCTGGAACGGAAAAGCTGATATCTTTCTGACCGGACGTCCGTTTGACGAACCGTCAGTGACGTTGTTGATCACAATGAGAAATGGTTCCTATGAGTATACCCTATGAGAGTTCGGGGTATAGTTGAGATACGGCCGGGTTTGGTTCGCTCACGAAACAAACCGGGCCCCTGGGACGAAAAGGCTAATAACTCACAGACCGGGCATCCGATTGACGCGCCATCTGTTGTGTTGAGACCCCTATGACGAGGCGGTCCTTTGAGATACTTCTTCGTGGGACTTTGAGATACTTGGAGTATCAACCTGTAACTCGTGGATCGGACCCTCCCAGTGACAAACGTGCGGAGTACAGAGACCGTGTAACTGGCTGAGACCTGACGATTGCTTGACCGACTCGACTTGGAGTGAGTCGACTATCCCAGTGGACGGAGCACTACTTTCTGAGGTGCAGACCCATGGCGGACGGAGCACTACCTGTGTGACAGGGAAGACCCGCGGTACTCGTCCGGAGAGTACCTCAGTAGGCTACTAGGGGGTGTGCACTACTGTGTTTGGGTGACATACCTCGGCGGGAAGCATTACTGTGTCTGGGTGGCTGACCTGCGGTGCTCGACAGGAGGAGTACTTCAGCAGTCTTAGGTTAGTGAGCAGTACCTCAGAGTCGTGACAGGACCACTGTACACTCTAGAGACGGAGCTCTTCCGCAGTTACAGTTTCGATAATGAAAATCCTGGTTTGAGCTGAGACTTTTAACCTTAGTGTTTACCTCATGATTGAGATGGGTCACTTGATAACTTAGGTATATGTATGGGCATATACCTGGGTAGTGGTTATCCGTTGATTTCACAATCCTTGTGTTTCCTCATGATTGAGATGGGTTACTTGATAACTTAGGTATATGTATGGGAATATATCTAAGTAGAGGTTATCTGTTGAGATCTTCTTGTGGTTATCCTTGTTGGTTTAGTGATACATTGGGGGTCTCGGGGTCCCTACTGAGTATCGTTATACTCACCCCTGCACGGGCTATGCCCGCACCTTGTTGTGTTGGTTGCAGACGACGGACAGCGTTGATCATGGTTGAGGCTTGCAGAGCAGGACGGTACCTTGAGGTGGACCACTGGGCAGGACGTACTCGGAGCGGACGGTGGGACCCGAGGAGCTGTGGAGCTATCTGTACCCACCCTTCAGGTGGGATTTCCAGAGGACGACTCAGCGTAGCTGCTTTTACTTTTTCAGTTTCTGTTTTCCTTTTCGAGTTGTACTTTACTTTCAGTTGGGGTTTGTATACTGGCCCTTTACTTTTCTGCACTTATAGTTGTACTCTGCATTCACTTAGTTTTTACTTTCCACATGCTTACTCTGTGGTTCTTGTTTACTTTACAAAGGCAATGCCTTCCCTTTTTACCGGGATTTATGCCTTGGTGCTAGTCGTCAGCCCCTGGCCTATGGAAGGCGGACTTGGGGTAGTCACGGCACGGGCCCCGAGGACGGGTCGTGACAATTGGTCATTGTTGTTATAGTAGAAATTTAATAATTTGATTTCATTGAATTATTATGAACATCAATAATTAACATCATGGGTCTTCATCATAATCACAATAATTGAAATAATGAATTTGAATATAAATTAATGTATAGAAATCACTAGTTGTTTCTCAACAAAATTGGTGGGAAGAACAGTATTAATATCTTGTTGAAGAATAGACATCATCAGATAATTTAAATCATAATTCTTGTGCATCATGGGTTTTCTTATAATATTAAGTATGGGATTTATGGGTATCATTAATATTTAATGTGTAAGAAAAATGGGTTTTTTTCGAACAAAAAATGTCAGTATCTAGGCCATCTCAAAATTTAATGATTTTCAATTCTAATTTATGTGACATATTAGTATGATATTCAACATTATAATATTTTTCTTCCATTATTATAGAATGAAATTATATGAATCTAATACAAGTTATAATCGATATGTTCCCTTGATGATGATTTTTCGGTATTAGGTTGCTTATGTGATGAACCATAATTCCCAATAATGTATTCTAATTATATGATCTTTCAATAAAATATTTCTACATTATATATTATTTACCTAATTGTTACAATCTAAAAATTGAATTCATATTGATATGATTTTTCCTTAATGAGAATTTGAATTGAAAATTATTAATGATTTAATATCCCTGATTGTTTGTTAGATTTTGAAATAACATTTAGATGAAATGAAACTTAGTGCCAGTACACTAAAGACACCAGTGGGATATTAACTCAATGTTAAACATGTTCATGGGAAAGATGACTAATTTCGCACCAATTTTGAAACTCTCAATTAGTTATTATTAGGTGATTTATACACTAATTATGTACCATTATGATGGTTTTGAAGAAATGTTTTATATTAAAAAATCTAATAGAAAATAAGAAAAGAATGACCTAGATTGAATCCACCAAACTTTTTATTATTAATGATATATCATTCTTGTATTATTACTTTTATAAAAAAAATACAATTTCACAATTCTATAATATTATATATTAATTTATTTCGCATTAAGTATTTTTTGTAATCGTTAGAGTTAGTAAAAAATTTGATAATGTTAAATGTGATCTGGATTATTATAGCCTCAAATCCAGTAACCCAAAACTGGTACATATTTATTACTTTATTACAAGATAATTGTAATAAATCCACCCATGTTCAAGAATTATAGTCATATTTGAAAACTATATACAAATATTATATAAATGTAACATAAAAAATTAAAATATATACTGAATTAAAAATTATTCATCCAGGAGAATCATTAAATCATTCAGACATTATTTTTATGTTAAATGGAAAAAAAGAGTAAACTCATACTCTTAGTAAGGATTATGTACAACGAGTTGTCTGATGAGAATATAAGTTATTTTAAATATAAAATAGTGTATATTCTAAATAAGATAAATTCAATAAACATATTGATTTTAAATTACATCAAAGGATTATGTCAACATAAAAATATCATGTATAATGCAAACAAAATCAATAAAAAATAAATACATAAATCTTAACATTCATTATCATTCCATTAAGTCGATCAATGGGATATTATAAATTTTACCATCCCATCCTTGACCAAGACAGATTTCATAGGCAATTTCTCTTAACTAAGACATCTTATATAAATTGGGTTTCTATCAATCAAAACCTATATATTATTACATAATATTACCTACTTGACCTAAATATTATTCCAATATTTTTTCTATTAAGAAATAGGTTGATGCATCGATGGGAAATATATAATTGAACCCTACAAAAAACATTCACATCCTACTAATTTATAATATATTTAATTATTAATAACATTTATTCTCAAAATTCATAATAAATACAAATCAATCTATATTTAATCAATAATATTTAATTTTTAATCATTAAATGAAATAGAATTCTTGAAAATAATTTAAAATTATTCCATATATAGAAATTTTAAATAGTTTAAAATAAATCAATATGAAAATATTTATTTTTTCGTAAATCTATGATACTTGATAAAATGATAGGGAGGAGAAAATAATATCTACATAAATAATGGAATATTTTAATCAATGTGATTATGATACTAATAATGATGACATAACCATAAATCCAAAAAGGGTTAAATAAGTTCAAAATTAATCTAATATTAAGGTTTTTATGTAAATGAAACTATTTAGAAATTATAGGAAAATATATGAAGAACATTAAAAATAAAATAAACATAAATATGTTCCAGAATGAAGTCAATAATAGGGTTCAAAATTCATGTTTTTTTAAGGATATTGTACCCCTTTTTGATTTTTTAAATAAAATATACATGAATGTTGATTGTTAAAAATCATTGTACTATAATTAAGAAAACTACTAAAATTATTCATCAAAATTAAAAATAAAATTTATAGATGGAAAATAAATTTTTGTGGTAGAATTTTAAATTATTATTTCATTATAACATTTCGTGAAACATCATAAATAAACAGTTACCAAAAATGATAAGAAATTCCATTTAATGCATTGAAAATGAAATAAAATATATTTGAAAATTAAATTATTATATCATTTAATTTTAGAAATGAACATCATTGAATATGTTTTAATGAATATTTGGATGGAATATAATTTTTTTATCAATGTGGATAAATGTTTTTTATTTTTTAAAAAATATTTCCACATTCATTTTATCTAGACTGTAAGAAAATGGAACTATTACATGAATTCTCAATAAATAACTATAGTATAATATAATATGTATGGTTTAGATGAAATTACCCCTACAATTTCCCTCAATAGAAAATTGGTAATGGAAATCATTAAAAGAAATTATATTGTACCATAAACCCTTTCCACTTGTGATACTATTGAATCAAAACCTCTTAAAATAGAAAAAAATGAATAAAAAATGAATACCATGAATAATGTATTATTCAATAAAAAAAATTTAATAGGAAATTATATAAATTATCTAAGATAAATTAGTTAAAACATGTAAAACTCATCTAATGAATTAGTATATTACAAGATATTATCCATACCTCATGTCAAGAATTCTTAAGATCACTATCAAACTTCATAATAAAAAATAGATTTATTATACTTTTTTAACATAGCCATTGTAATAATTATCAAGAGGTGACTAAAACATGAAAAACATAATTAATATATATTATTTGATAAATATAAATTACATATCATTACAAATCTCAGTAGAATAATAAAAGTCACGTCTTCATGGAAATTTCATTACATAAATAATTTGTAAGAAATATGTATATTATCTCTAACTAAATTATTCACAACAATCACCCATCATAGAATAATTATATATAAAGTTGTTCTCTTTATCCTTTAGAATTTGAATGATAAGAAGCAATGATCTTATATTCCTATTAAGGAAAAAAGGGAGATATTAATGATTAATTAACAATAAAATGATGATAATAGTATGAGAACAATATTTTATCATTGAAAAACCTTTCTCATCAATTAATATAATATAATCATGAGTCATTACATAAACAAAGGTAGTCCATAATTCATGAACCAAAATTAAATCAAAGAACATGAGGAAAAAGGTATAACATTTGTAGAATATCACATTATGAATGAATTTCTCAAAGTGTAATATAATTATAATCATATAAATATTATTTTAGGGATACCCACATATAAATTTAATGAATGTTAGGCTTAGGATAATAAGCCATGTACCTGCATAGGGTATATGATAAAATCATGTGTATACACTATTGGGCTTGGTATAAACTCACATTTACACATTGATATCGTATAACAATACCCATTACATAATGAATTGGAGGTCTATAACTGACTAATCCATCACATAATATTATTCCATTAATATGTAATCCATAATATCATGAAAACAATTATAATTTAGATATAATATAACAAATGGAACAGAAAATAAATTTAATATGTATTTAATCATCATTAAAATAATCTATCTAGATAATTACTCATTATGATATCATTGTAATATACCCATAATTATGAATATGTAAAATGAATTGATATTTTCATATTTGAAAAAGAATTCATGAAATCAGTGGAAAATTTCATAAAGAAAATATGAATCAAGAATTGATATCACATATTGAAAATCTATTAATTTATAAAATAATGAGAATAATTGTATCTTCAAAATTAACTATTTAGACATATAAAGTAATATACAAATCATTTTGGGGTTATGGTGTAGGTATGTTTGTGTATTACATAATAATTAAAAAAATGATTTGGATCACCTCATCGGTAAAAATTACACCATTCTGAAAGTGAAATGTTATTTTGTTAATAGTTTTTTAAATTTAAAATCACTTGTAAAAAAATTAAGAAAATTATTTCACATTATTAAAAAAATTATATCTTTTTATAAAACATTAATATAGATAAAAAAATTTAGAATAACGAGAAAACAATATAGGGTTCCCTGAAAAATCATTCAGGTAATTGAGTACATTGAGGGAGGGATATAAAATGGGGAAATATAATATCCTAAAAATTAATATTAAAATAAATTTAATGAAATTTTTGAGAGTTATATCATATAATTTCATCATTATAAATTTAATCATGCATAATCCCATTAAAAAATAAATTCTAACATAAAATCCTTACCTCAATTTCTTCTTGATTCATAACAACTATAAAATCATGAATATAAATTTAAATATATTATAATTCTATATTCAAATAATATACATACTTATAATATCATATATGATCCAACTACAACATTTCTACACCAATTTATTAAAAATTTATTATTAAAATCATCATTTTTAATAGTAAACGTTTTCATTTAAATGTATGTTTCATATCAATAGGTTTAGTTCCCATAAAATTATCATTGTTCCATAAAAAATAACATTAATAATGATAAATATATTAAATAACCATTATATTTATATTTATAAACTTCCATAAATTGTTTATATACAAAAATGAGTTTCAGTAGTTTTGGAGAATATAGTTTATATATACACATGAATGTATTTTTCCATTCATAACTAAGATAAATAATTAAAGTTAAAAAAACAATTTACCAGTAAATAATAATAATTAAATAATTAATTTAATTTAATTTTTAAAAAATAATTATTATAATAATCCATGTGATTCAATAATAAAAAATGATTCATATTTTTTTGCGGAGGTGGAAGACCACACATATATATGAGTGACACATTCATTTAACATTTGATATAAATTAGAATAAATATCATTGTTCCTATATAGTTTAATCATATAAATCATAATATAATAATGGATTAATCATGTTAACAAATTTACCATGTTTTTAATGAAAATGAATTAAGAAAAATATTTAAGGAGATTGAATATGACTTATAACTCTTATTTAAGAGAAATCCCTTGAAATATATTATAATCCTTAGAAGATTTATCTTATAATAATATAAATGTATTTAGGATTGAGGGAATAAATATAATAATAAATTCGTGTAGGAATTCGTTGAGATAAAGGGGTCAATATTCTTTAATAATGGAGGTTATTAGTTTCCCTGTTATAAGAGGGGCATATGACATACCTTTATTTACTTAAAAAAATTATATATAATTAATATATTAATCACATATAATTATTCAAAATATATAATTATTCAAAGTTAATATAATTTAGGATCTATATATATTAAACCAATAATAATTATAATTGTTTATGAGGAAATATTTCCATTATATCTTAGTTTATAGCTGGTAAACACTTTATAACCAAAACCATAGTAACAATTTGTTATAGTTGTTATTGATGATAATGATCAAAAAAGAATGTGGAATCATTAAAATATTTTGAAATTCTAATTATAAGGTTTGAATCTATTTTATCAACTTGAATTTCTATATGCATTATAATTTTTTTAATATAATCTTGTTAAATAGAACAAAAATATGCTTTTCTAAAATTTCATTTTCAACCATAAAACTGAATTTATATTTATTATTTTCATTGTAAAAATTATCCATTTTTATTGATGAATGTTTTATTTTTATATAATCTCTAAATTATATGAATTATATAAATAAATACATTTTTATTTAATTCATTATAATAAATAACACATTAGGCACATAAAAAATGATTTTTTTAATATAATCTTTATACTTTTAAAATATATTATTTTCATTCATAACTGTTATAATAATAATTTATTGATTTTTCTTACTAATGAATTGAACTAACACCTATTTTTAATAGTGATCACAATATTTTTTCAAGATAATACAAAAAAAATATAGAAAGACATATTTCCTTAAAAATATATTATTTTATTCATTATATAATTTTACTAAAAATTTAATTATTATTTCTTAGCCATTAAAGAGGAAATTTGAATTCAAAAAAAAATTACATTTATTTAATAATTTTATTAATCCATGTCACACTTGATAGGTTAACTACTAGGTTATAAATGTATAATTTATCAATAGTTTACTTCAACTTGGGGTTTCATGTGAATAAAGATAGAGAATTATTATTATTATATTAAATGGAAATATATAAAAAATATTTTATTATTACATTATACAACACTAAAATAATTTTCTAACTCAAATTAGCATGCCTTTAATAAAATAAAATTTGGATGTCACTTCATCCACACATATTTGGTTTCCATTGTAGCATCCTTAAATTTCATATTGATCCAAAGAACATTAACCTAGTGAAATGAATTGTTATATAGAAATATATATATAATCCTAAATCATTACATATTTTACTCCATAAAAATGATCATTCTCTAATGGTACAACCACTATGATTAGTAAATTTGATGGGTTAAGTATTAATTTCCTTGGGAGATATACATTGAAAACTTCATGAACATAAGAGAGGTTAAGTGGATGTTACATTTATATGGTACTACCAATAATCCGTAAAGAATATCAAGGTGGAAAATATAAATATGGAACATATATCCATTAATTCCAAATCCCATAACAATCATCTATGAATAAATTCAATTGAATACCTTCTGATCATCTTCAAATTCTCAATTTCACTGGTTATTTTTTGTATAAACCTTATGTTTTTCTTGAGAATCCTTCAAATTTTATTGAATGGGTTTAACCTTATAAAAAATTTCTTTCTATTTCTTAGGATCCAATATCATTATTTCTCAGAATTCATCTAAGAAAATTATTATTTTATACTATTTCCCATTGAGGCCTTTATAAAGATCACCCAGAATAGTTGAGTGAAATCTATTTTAGAAGATAATATGAAAATTTAAATGTTTTGATCCCAAAAACATTGAAATAATAAGAAACATATCATATAATATCTTCTGTAGAATCAATTTACCTTTGATACTAACCATCTATTTGGGGATGAAAAGATGATATGAAGCAATACTCTAGATCTAGAGGGTGCTAAATTCTTTACTAGAACATTGAGAAAAACATTATATCATAGTTTGGTATAATATAATGCAAAACACTATGAAACATTAAAAACTCATTAATGAATATCATATAAATTTTTTCATGAGGTAAATATTATTTTATATAAATTAAAAGTGGTAAATTAATAAAGAATTAAACTACAACCTAAACAAAATTATGGAAATTATATATTTTAGGGAGTTTGAAAAATATATCAATGGTAATATTTTCCAATACCAATTTTTTGGTATATGTAGTGGTGGTGACATTACATTACACATCTATATATTGACATTATCATATATAAACAACATGCATTATGATATAAACATTGTAATGTCTCTCTTCATGTTGTCCCACTAGAAATAAACTTTTATATCTCAATAACTATTTTGACTTAAAGAATTAATAATGGACAATAATCTATGACCTTATTAATATATACCTTTCATCAAGGATGGTAACTAATGGAGACATACTATGGTCATAAACCTTTTCATAGCATCATAATGAAGGTTAAACATGCGGAAATGTTTCACACTCTTCTACATTTCCATGTCAATATTACGTACCTCTCTATTCATTTCATGGATGGATTGTTTAACATTCATATGAGAAATATTTGATCTATTCCCTTTAATCTATATTTAAAGTTCCATATTATGATAATACACCAAAATTGTATCACCTTATGTCCTAATCATTTACATATTAGTATGGACCTTCTATCTCAATGCCTCGTCCACTATATTCTCCTTCCCATGATAGTAGTTTATTGAGAATAAAAAATCATTATTAAATTATATCCATCCCCATTGGTCCGTATTCACTAATTTATGGCTAATTATCTTCTTCATTTCATCATGATAAATAAATATATAACATCATCCATGGAAAAGATAATTTATCAATATTTTCAATGAAAAAGTCAATACATCCAACTCTATATCTTGAGTATGGAAATTCTATATAAGAAATTTCAATTAGAAAAGGGCATAATATTTTGTTTTATCATTTTCCATGTGGATGCATCCAAGTACCTTAATTTATATACTGAAATAAATCAATAATACATCTCCAATATATTATAGTGTGGGAATAAATGAAATTAAATAATTCTCTTTTGTTGAATGATATTTTCTTCATATTTATATGTTCTATGGAACATTTATCCCTTCTAAGTTAATATGATTATTTTATTATATTTCCATGTCAAATTAATTATAAATAATAAATAATAACCACTTAATCCAGGAAAACATTGATCTAAGTCATTATGTTTGGTTAAAAAAGCTTTTTTAACTTTTGTCTTTGGTAAATCCACTGATATAGCCTTGTTGAAAATTATATGACCCAAATGTTAAGCATTTTGATTCCATAATTAAATCATTGATAATTTATCATATAAGTTCAACTGACTTAGGGTCTTCATTTTAATCATTAAATGACCTTCATTATCTTTCTGACTCCTTTAATATATAATAATTTCTTATTTAATTACTATTAAAATATAATCATGGAAATATAAAAAGATAATATTCTATAAATACATGAAGATTGAAAGGGAATTTGTAACACCAATTGGTAAGACTATAATTTCACAATTCTCATACCTCCTACAAAATAATTTCTTGGGTACGTATTCATTTTATAACCTCAATTTATATTATCAAAATCTAATATTAATCATGAAAAAATATTTATCTCCGTGTAATTTATCAAAAAAAATCATCAATATTTGGGATAAGACATTTATTATGGATTTAAATCATGTTATCTTCATCATAGTCAATATATTCTCACTGATCCATAATTCATCTTAAAAAAAGGAATGTTTCACCCAATGGAGTCCCATATTGTTGAATGAATCTATTATCATTATTGTTTTGTATTTTCTACAGAAATTACTACTACCCAATTAAGTCAATTGTATTTGTATTATTTAAAATAGGTGTGATAACTGGTATGAATTCTATTGAAAACGCCACATCTATTTTTAGATTAAGACAAGGAAAATTATCTATAAAATCTTCAAAAGACTCCCATGAAATAGTCATAACATCAATGATGATTTTCATACCTCACATCTATGATAAATACCCCATTTAAAAAAATATAGACACATACAATATATTTAATACCAATTAGAGGTTTATCAGTATCCTCTAATCGATAGATAATCAGTTGTTTGATTTAAATATAAATTTTTTCTTCCCATCGATCAAAATTGAATTTGAATTTATTAAATGAATTCCATGAACCAACCTATATTACTCACCAAAATAGTACCCAAACCAATCATGACATGGTATAAATAGAGACCCAAATACCCATGGACTTGACAATAGTCTCAGCATATCAAATAAAAACAAGAGGGATTGATTTCTCAATAATAGAAAAATATCACGACAAAGTAGCAAATAAAAAAATATATTTAATGAAAATGAAAATACTTATGAAAAGTTCCACAAGTAGAGAGATACGTGTTTTAAATATTATATATCATCCCAGTTAATCACATCAATCCATCAAATAAATCATCATAAGATCTCTATATAATAGTGAATCACATGCTTTGTTGGTCACTACCAACTCCCAAGGTACCACTAAGAGTGAATTCCTACCACCTCAATGCGGTACCTTTCCAAGGACCTTGAATAAGAGTATATAAAAAATCTAACAGAAAAAGGATGGTTTTAGTAATAAGTCTCAGGATATCTTAACAATTATTCTCTAAAAAATACATACATATTAAAAATAATATAATCAATTAAAAATAAATAAATGGATTGTAAATATTTCCACTATTATTATGAAAATATTATTTTTAATATATCTCAATGGATTATATAAATTTTTTAAAATAGTATAATTCCTTTTTAACGTGCATATATAAGCATCATTGATAAAACATGCATTAAGAATAATTTACACAAATTTATCCATTATTAAACATTTCAATCAAACACTAGAATGTATAAATCATTTAAAAACATATAACTATAGTTAATAGACTTGAAGATATATTTTCACATGGATTATTGAACTCTATGTGATGTTATGGATCTCAGTGTGTATAAATTCCTAGTTTCAATCCATGAAAGAATATGAGAAAATCCTAAAGAACTTACTCACTACCCTGTTCATATTTTAGGACTAATTTTCACCTTAATCCCATTTATGAGTAGATAAAATACATTCCTAGAGTATATTCTTCCTTCATAAGTATCATGTCTCTAACGTGTTTCAAGTAAAACAATCCATACATGGTATTATCATAAATTTTCATTAATCTCAAATATTTTTAATTAGTCATTTCATTCATTCCCAAGTATATGTTTTATAAAATTGAATTATAATTCAAAAAAATAGTATCAAAAATGTTTTCATAAAAAATACATAATTCTGTTAAAATTAATTATTTACATTTGAGAACATAAAATCCTTACATGTTATCTCTTCTCTAACGTCATTATCAAATTATTGATTTAAATTATTTATCTTATTCATAAACATTTTCACAGAGTGAAAACATTATTTAATAATTCATTTCCAAATTTATTTTATCACACACATCCTGTAACATCAAAATAATTTATCAATGGACTGAAATATTGATTTATAAATCAATTGAAATTCTAGTGGAAACAATTCATTCAAAAAATATTTTAATGATATTAATTTTCTTATGGGAAAATATAATACTACATTAGAAAATTAAAACACCAAAAAATGGTTCTAAATCTAGAGAGGAAAAATAAAACACAATTGAAAGAGGATGGATCGACAAGGAATTCCATAAATCAAAAAAAATACCAACCTATAATTCCCTTTTCATGAACTCCATTAAGGGAGAAAATGAGTTAAGAGGAACTTGAAACACCATGAATAAAAGATGGAAGGATGAGTACACCTTCAAGAAAACAATCAATATTAGATTTTAGTGGAAGTATAGTGAATTTTTTATTTATATGATATAATACGAGTTCAAGGGGGATTTAATTCCATCTATTTAGAATTCACAATGATGGAATAATATAACTCTAAGAGGAAAAGACTGCTCATCCATTTCCAAAATTAATCAATCATAAAATTTATTCTACCGCACCCTAGTGACATTGTCTGCGTCATTTAGGACGACCCACAACATGTAAAGATCCATATTTCTATGTAATTTTTTTAATTATATGGAATTATTATGAGCCAGTGAAAATTGATGTCATGTGATTCTGAGGCCCGGTGTGCCCAGAATAAATTTATGAACTTTTTTTAAGTTACGCTCAGTAAACGCGTTGGCAACATTTTCTATCTTTTAAATTGGTGCTTAGATTAAAAATATGAGGGCACCATTAAATCCGTAGTGTTGGGATTTTCTTAAGGTATGATTCAATTTGACCACAGTATGTCTATAGAAAAATATAGATTTTTGAATTTTTAAAATAATAATAAAATAAATTTGTTATTTTAACTATTTATTTTTTTCCCTCTAACGTACAAGAGGATGTGGCAGGACCAACGACGTGTCGAGCCATTAAATATTTTGACTACTCAAATCCTTTGTAATAGAATCATTAGAATTATGAAGGTTCCTATTAAATGAATCCCCATTAATTCCATGGGCATTAATCACCCTCCCCCTTACCTATTTATATGGATCATGGGGTGAGGTATTGGAAAAACATCACCAAGCGACGATGTTCTGATAGAGTTCCATGATGACAATCACAAGGAGGACGGAGCCAGTTCTAGTGGGCAGTGATGAGAGACACTGAATCAAAAACTGAAGGATGACATTTTAGTGGGAACAATAGTGGCTCATTGCAAGGAAAACGAACACTGACTATTCCTTAATCGCGGGCATTCTCCGATGACCTTGAGGTATGGGGTTTGTTTAAAGTTCATCTTTGATCTTTTCATTGATTTCGTACCATACCAAATTAATGAGGATGATGCATGCCTAAAGAACAAGGCATGGACCCCCACCACTCCATTTATGTTCTCTTCTTTGAGGATGTTTTCATCAGGGTGATGGCAGTGAGAAGATGGTGGCAGCGTGGAGAAACCGCCGAACTGCCGGCACGCCAAGTTGGCGGCAGCCGGTGGGGGCTGGAGGAGACCCACAACAACTGGCCAAGGTTGGTGGAGGGAATCACATAAAGGCATGCCACTGAGGCCAAAGATGGTCGGCCCAAGACGACCAGGCTGAAAAAGGGGCGGCGCCCACAGGATCTCCTGGTAGCTATAGTTGAAGCCAATGTGCCATAACAGGTGGAGAATGGAGCAGGCTCACACCACGCCGGGTTGGCAGACCCTCAGTCATCCGAAAAGGATGACCATTATGTTGTGGGGTAGTGCCCCACCGGCTGGACGAAATAGCCCTTCACCTGTGAGGCCAGTTGGGAAGATTGGTCCGCCTTTTGGAAGACTCGGCCAAACCTGCCCAGTGGACCAGACCCGCCCAGGGGGTCGGGCTAAACCCGTGGCCCAGCGGGCCAGGTTGAACCCACAACCCAACGGGTCAACACATGAGGGCTGAGCCCCACCCGATTGGTTGGGGAAACTATGCCTTGGGCCCACGAATAGAACTGGGATAAACCTAATGTCCTGACCCAGTAAATTGGACTAACCCTTAGTGGGCCAAACCTAAGAGGGGTCAGGTATACTCTAAGACCCGTTGCGTCGAGTCGGCCCGAGCAAGTCAGACAGGGCTCAGACCCAACCAGTCCCGGAATAATTAAATGCCCATAATTGAAAAACTAGGTATCTGTTCAACATGTTGTCAGTGGTGTTGGGATCCCTATTAGGAAGTGGGACCTTTGGCATATTTCGGTGGGCCTGACCGAGACGAGCCGTACTAAGGTACGATCACCCACATTTCACGGAAAGGGGTGTAACTAACTGACCAGGAATTCTTTTGACGAAACTTATAAGGTTCTAGAACCCTTAGGATGCGTCGTTACTTTTGTATAATCCACATGTGTTTTGGAGAAATATGGAGTGTGTATGGGTTGGATAAAACCCGAATCAAACTAGCCCCACGGAACTAAAACGCTTATAACTTACAGATTGGGCATTCATTTGATGAGCCATCTTTTGAGTTGGGACCCTTAAGATGTGATGAGTTATTAGGTTACTTTTTTATGGGACTTCAAGCCATTTGAAAGATGAATGATGGACTGAGGAGAGGTTCTCCTAGAATTAAGTGTGCTATAAGCGAGAATCCATTGGCTGGCAGTGAGGAGGAGGTTGGAGACAGATCATACGGAGGATAGTACCGAGTGATCCTATGTGGGTCAGCACCTATAGATACTGTGTGGGTCAGTTCTCAGTGATCCTATGTGGGTCATCACATACCGATCCTAAGTATGTCAGATCCTATGTGGGTTAGTGCTCAGCGATCCTGTGTGGGTCATCTCTAATCAATCATGTGTGGTTCAAATCCTGTGTGAGTCTTGTGGGGGTTAGTATCTATCGACTCTGGTCGGGTCAGATCCTATGTGTCTCATTGCGGGGGTTAGTACCTATCTACCAATACTCTAAAATTCCATGTATTTTTTTAATATATGGGAATTTTACGAGTTTTTGAAAAGTAATTGTGCATGATTCTGAGTCCCGGTGTGCCCATAATGAATTTCTGAACATTTTTTCAGGTACATTCAGTAAACTCACGAGTGGGTTTTTGTAACTTTTGAACCAGTGCTCAGAATTTAAATTTGAGGACACTGTAGAACTCACATCACCAGTATTATCTTATGGAGACTTTCACCTTGATGGAAGTTGGTCGATGGTGAAAGTGTGTATTTGGGTTTTTCATAAAAGAATAAAATAAAATAAAATTATGTAACATTTTATTTTCTTTGGAACTCCCATGTGGATGTTCAGAGGTGGAGACCAGAGGAACTAAACCTCCCATGTGAGTTTATGGAGGTGGGGACCACCAGAATTAACCTATCATGAGTGGTTATGGTGGTGGGGACCACCCAGGACTAAAACCCCCTTGAACTTCTTCTTAAATGTGGGGAAGCCTCTTAAACTCCCCCACTTTAATTATGAAACTCCCATTAATTAATTATGACACCCCCTTTAATTAATTAAGCCAACTTAATTTGTGCTAACAATTTGAAAATTGGACAAACATATTTTATTATGTCAGATATTCTTCTTTTGGTGGGGAAAGGAGAAGGGGGTGCTTTTGGGATGATTAAAATTTCTCTAATGAAGAACATCACCTCCCAACGAATAACGACCACTGGAGATCGAAGAATGAGGAAACTAACCCTGAGCCGGATCAGAAGCACCTTGTGGAGGCATCCAACGTTGGACGTCTTCGACGAAAATGAACCGATGATTGAGGAAATTCCGACGAACCGATGTCCGTTCTTTCCTCCTCTTTGACATCAACGAGCAATCGAGGTAGGGGTTGTTATTTTATTCATGAAATTTCTCGATTAAATTCCTCGTTCTTGATCCATGATTTTTTTGTTGAGCTTCTTGATACCGCCCTAACACGGATGGTGCGGTCCGAACAAACTTGGCCCGACCCCTCCGTCATTCTTCTTTATTGGTTTCTTCTTCGCGATGGTGATGGCGACTGGTGCCAGCATTTGGCACCAGTGGAACTCAAGAACGACGGCCAACACCACTACCGACAGCGACGAAGGTGACGACGTCGCCCACGGCCCTGTCATGCGGCCCACAGCCCTGCCACCCTGTGGACCCACTGCGCCACCCGTGGCCCTGTGGCCTTCGCCGCCTGCAGCTTCACTGCCCTATGGCACCCCGTGCCATCCCGTGGCCTCGCGGCCCTCATGGCCTTGCCACTCTCACGACCATTGCACCGTACTGGTGGCCTCGTGCAGCTCTGTGGCCTCCATCTGGGCTGGACCAGACCCATATGGCCAGGTCGACCTGAATTGGGTTGGGTCGGGCCCGGTCGGTCTGACCAGGTCGGACCAGACCCGAGCCAACTTTGAAATTTACGCTCTTTTGGCAATAACTTGGCACCAGATAGTGTGTTTGCTGAACTGTCAGTGGAACTGGAAAACTTGGAGTGAGGCATTCCCTTTGATTATACCCCATTGGAGTTTTGGATAACGTTGAATTATCGTCAGGTTGGGTCGAGCAAGGATCCAACTGGGCCCTCGAGAATAAAAGGCTAATAACTCACAGACAGGGCATCCGATTGATGCATTGTCTGTTCCATTGAGACCCCTATGACGTGGTGGCCTTTTGAGATAGTTCTTCACGAGAATTTTTGGAAGTTGGAGTATTGACCAGTGGATTGTGGAGAGGAACCTCCCGGAGACTAGCGAGCATAGTGCGGGAACCCCGTAGCGGGCTGTGACGTGAAGAATGAAGAGTGATTCTGTTTGGGTCAGCAGCTAGCGATCTTGTGTGGGTCCGCAGCCGAGAAATCCTGTATGTTTCACCACCGAGTGATCTTTTGTTGGTTAGCATTGAGTGATCCTGTGTGGGTCAGCTCCTAGTGATCCTATGTGGGTCACCAACAAGTGATCCTCTATAGGTCAGCACCTAGCGCTCCTGTGTGGATCAGCACCGAGAGATCATGTGTGGGTCAGCACCTAGTGATCCTGTGTCGGTCAGCACCGAGCGATCCTGTGTGGGTATGCACCTAGAGATGTTGTGTGGGTCAGCACCTAGAAATCTTGTGTGGGGCGTCACCGTGTGATCCTATGTCGGTCAGCACCTAGTGATCCTGTGTCGGTCTGCCTCTTAAAAGAGTAAGATGATTCAGTAGTTACATCTCATAATCTCTACTGTTGTACTTAAGTTATACCTATTGTGATATGAGTCAGTACCTTTGTGTTATTCTTCTGTGTGGAGTACCTTTGTGGTACTTACCTTCGTGATGTTCCTTACTTTGTGGAACAGTTGAGCTTTAGGCTTTTGAGTTGGACTCTGTGTTTCCTCATGATTGAGATGTGTATATTTGATAACTTAGATATATGTATGGGCATGTATCTAAGTAGGGTTGGCCGTTGATTTCATGATTTGTGGTTTATCCATTGTTGATATTGTGAGACCATGAGGGTCTCGGGGTCCCTACTGAGTATCGTTATTCTCACCCTTGCACGGGCTATGCCAGAACATTGTTATGTTTGGTGCAGATGATATATAGCACTGACTGAGGATGAGAGTACCAGGATTAGAGGTAGCTCGGAGGTGGACCTTAGATGAGGTATACCGCAGAGACGACTGATCGAGAGTTGTACATACCCTATAGGTAGGATCCTTGGCGGGTGTTCATAGGAGTTGTTCCAGTTTACTTGTACGTTCTGTTTATTATACATTCTAGTTGGGCTTGTATTTTGGCCCCATTTGATTACTATACTCACTCTGTTTAATATACAGTTTAATTGAGTTTGTATCTTACTGTGTTCTTGGTTGTGTGTGTTAGAGGTTATAAATGCAATGTCTTCCCAGTTTTAGGGAATACGCCTTTGGTGCTAGTTGCCAGCCCCTGGCCTATTGAAGGTAGTATTGGGGTAGTCATGGCATAGGCCCCAGGGGACGGGTCGAGACAAATTGGTATCAGAGGATTTGGTCATACCATAGAACATAGGACTTTGTTCATTATTTTTAACAGCAATAGTGTTAAGTGGAGTGAGTGTGGTTATCAGTTTAGGGAATCCATTGTTGTTGTGGCGGCCAACATATCTATACACCAGGACCTTGACTTCGGATTTCTGACTCAATGCATGAAAACACTGATTGTGTGTATGTTTTAAAGATTTTTCATTGTGATCTCTTTGATTTAGCTCACCAGGTATAAATTTTTTATCGTGGTGCACCTATTTCTTTTCAGGATGCCTCCACGAAGACAATTATCTAGGGTTACGAGAGTAGTATTCACTAATATCCCACCAAGTGATGAGGCCTCGGTGTCGGGCCCTCTTCCATTAGAGGAACCAGTGGAGGCCCTAGTGGTACCATTACCCATTGGGTCACCAATGCCACCATACCCAGTAGCATAGGGTGCACACTGCTTGAGCGCATTGCATGAGTTCCAGCTTTAGAGGCCACCCAGGTTCAGGGGAGAGATAGACCCACAGGTGGCTGAGGATTGACTGGAGGCCATAGTGAGAGTATTCCTACTAGTAGAGACACATGTTGATCTTATGTTTATCCTTTCCATCTGCCTTCTATAGGCAGCAGTAGGCAGATTGTGGATCTTGATGCTCCAGGTTCACGATGAGGTGACACAACTTTGGGAAGACTTCGAGAGCCGGTTTCGGGTCGAGTTTGTCCCAGTCACACTTCGTGCATTGCGCATAAATGATATACTTCATTTGTAGCAGGGTAGCATGACTGTGGCTCAGTACTCAGTGTGGTTTACTGACCTCTCACACTATTCCACTGATATGGTGTGAGACCCATTCTTCAAGGCCTGAACCTTCGAGAAGGGGCTTCAGAGAGAGATCATGGCTTCAATGATTTCTCTCAGCATCCTGACACTGGAGGGGGTGTAAGAGCGGGCCCTCTTAGTGGAGATTTTTCTTGCTAAGTATTCACCAGTAGAAAGACCCACCACTGTACATCACGTAGTGGAGTCTTCTATAGCAGGAAGCATACAGATGTCATAGAGGACCAAAACTACTAGACCTACATGTGGACGACTGCAGGATTCAAGGTCGGTTGTGTGGGGAACCCTTTACAAATCAAGTCATGCATGGAGCAGGAAGTGTTATGCATGTGGCGGGCAGTGTCACATAGCTCGTGAATTTCCGACCCATCGTATGGATTATCAGAAAAAGGTCGAAGAACCACCCAGGCAAGACAGAGGTTCGACTGAGGAGGTCTGCAGGGAGTAGGAAGATGTGGAAGAGGAGTTGGTTGTGCAGTTGGCGGTGGTAAACGATTTGATATGTTACCACCACCACCAGCAGGTGGTCCACCCCAACCACATGGAGTAGGAGGACATGTTCGAGCTCACCTCTAGGCAGATGAGTCCTACAATCACGGCTCTTCGGAGATTATACAAGGTTTGATCTATGTCTATTCCACCATAGCTGCAGTAGTTATAGACACAGGTGCTAGTTATTCTTTTATTGCCACTACCCTCGTTTGGAGCTTGCAGATTCTGATGGAGTCGTTGGCTCGATCCTTACATCTAGAGACTCCTATGGGAGTGGATTCGATGATTACGCACTCGTTCCTAATGTGTGATCTCACTTTAAGAGGCGAGAGCTTTGCCTGGGATCTCCTAGTAGCAGCATCGAGGCCTTACGATGTCATCTTGGGTATGGACTGGTTATCTACAGTCCATGCTCAGATTGACTGTATTAAGTGCAAAGTGTGGTGTGTCCGCACGGATGAGACCAGGTTTACCTTCACCTATGAGAATGGAGCCTTTGCAGCGCATGATGGACATACCTGGAGGAAAGTACAGCCAATCACTCATCAGTTGGCTAGCCTTCCCCTCAGAGAGGTTGATGTAGAGAGTCCGAATTCTCCTGTAGTGGCAGACCAGTATGTGGATGTCTTCCCTGATGATATTTTAGGTCTACCTCCTCATAGAGAGGTGTACTTTTACATTGACTTCTACCCCGGGACAACACCGATATTTTCACCATCATATCAGATGGATCCTAAAGTGCTTCATGAGCTGTGGGTACAGCTGGAGGACTTACATGGGAATGGGGTTCATCAGGACCAGTGTTTCCCCTTGGGAAGCCCTGATTCTGTTCTCCAAGAAGGCAGATGGAAGCTTGAGACTCTTTGTTGATTAACGGAACCTAAGCCAGGTCAATGTGAATAACAACTACCCACTTCTGAGGATTGACGACCTCTTTGATCAGTTGAAGGGAGCATGATGGTTCTTGAAGATAAACCATTGATTAGGTTATCACCAGCTCAAAGTACGAGATGAGAATGTGGAGAAGATGACTTTTGGATGTCAATATGACCACTACAAGTTCTTGGTTATTCCATTTGGCATGACCAATGCTCCAACAGTGTTCATGGGACTCATGAACATGATCTTTCAACCATACCATGATCACTTTTTAGTAGTATTCATTGATGAAATTATGATATACTCGACTTCTGAGGAGGAGCGTGCCTATCATTTGCAGGTAGTACCGGACACACTCCGAGAGGGCCAACTTTATGGTAAGCTCTCGAAGTGCCAGTTCTGGATCCAAGAGGTTCAATTTCTAGGACATGTCATATCGGAGGCTGGAGTTGCAGTGGATCTAGTGAAGATTGAGGTGGTAATTTCTTGGGAGCCACCCAGGAGTGTGACGGAGGTACGAAGTTTTCTGGGTTTGGCTAGATACTACCAGTGGTTCGTGCCAGATTTCTACACAGTTGATGAACCTCTATCAGTGTTGACAAAGAAGGGGAAACCCTTTGTGTGGATAGAGAGATTCCAGAAGAGTTTTCAGGAGCTGAGGAAGAGGCTGACTAGTGCCCCCATCTTGAGGCTTCTAGAGGAGGGTGTAGGGTACGTAGACTACTGCGACGCATCATGGACTAGGCTCGAATGTGTCCTTCTGCAAGAACGAGCAAGGATCACATATTTTTCTAAACATCTGAGACAACATGAGTATAACTATGCTACCCATGACCTGGAGTTAGCAGTAGTGGTCTTTGCCTTGAAGATATGGCGACATTACTTGATGGATGAGAATTTTATAGTCTAATTATATCACCCGAGTCTCAGGTATATATCCTCTCAGAATGACCTAAACCTGACACAACGATGTTGTCTTGAGCTCCTCTAGGACTATGACTTTGAGATAGTCTATACTCTTGGGAAGGGGAACGTTGTAGCAGATGTACTCAGCAGGAGATCTGGTATACAACTGCTGGGTGAGGTGATAGAGCAGCTGACCACTTTGCAGATATCAATTGTGGATAGAGATGGTGTAGCTTTTCTTTAGTCTCTTACAGTCACTCCCCCACTTCTTTTGTGAGTCAGGGAGGCACAGTGTGGGGATTCTAACTACGAGATGTGATGTGCTCATATTTCCACAGGACAAGCACCTGATGCATTTTCTAAAGGTGGGGAGCATGTCATCCTCTTCAGAGGACGTACCATGGTACCAGTGTCACTTCAGGAGGGAGTGGTGAGGGAGTTCCACACATCCCCTCTGTTGGTACATCCAGGAGTGGAGAAGATGTACCGAGATCTCCGATGATAGCACTGGTGGAAGGGAATGAACAAAGCTATAGCAGAGTTTGTCTCTTGGTGCCTTACTTGTCAGCAAGTGGAGGCGGAGAATCCGGTACTAGTAGGATTAGTTCAGCCTTTAGAGGTCCCAGCGTGGAAGTGGGACGGGATATCCAGGGACTTCGTGGCATGACTTCCATGTATACCCAAGGGTCATGACTCTATCTGGGTGATCGTCGACCGACTCACCAAGTCGTCCCACTTCCTACCGATCAGAGAGTAGGGTTCCGTAAAGAGCTTGGGATGCCTCCATGTGAAGGAGACTATGTGGCTACATGGTGTACCCTCAAAGATTTTATACAATTCTGATACACATTTTACTTCCCGACTATGGAAGGGGATACAGGAGGCTTTCAAGACGCAACTTTGTTTGAGAACCGCCTTCAATCCTCAAACGGATTGCCATAGTGAGCAGACCATTCAGACTCTTGAGGACATGTTGTGTGCTTGTGTCCTCGACTTCAGTCGTAGTTGGGAGGATCACTTTCCTTTGGTGGAATTTTAAACCTTTTGAGGTGTTGTACGGGTGACCATGTAGATCACCTTTGTGCTGGACTGACCCAGGGGAGTTAGCACTATTGGGACCAAAGATTGTACATGCTACCACAGAGAAGGTGCAGATCATCTAGGAGTGGATGAAGACTTCACAGAGTAGGCATAATCCATATGTCAATAAGAGATGAAGACCTCTAGAGATCGAGGATGGTGACCACATCTTTATATGGGTCTCACCACGACGAGTTTTACAGAGATTTGACAGAGGCGTCAAGTTATTTCTGAGATTCATCGGACCTTTTTAGGTCCTCAGTAGAGTAGGTGAAGTGGCACACTTCTTAGATATTCCACCTCAGTTACACCAAGTGCACGAAGTCTTCCACGTATCCCATATTAGGAGATACATGTGTGACCCTTTCCATGTCATCAACCACGGCGAGCTGGACGTCGATGATGGGGTCACTTTTACAGAGGTCGTAGTTGAGATTGAGGATCGATAGGAGCGGGTCCTTCATGGGTGGTCGATACCTATGGTGTGCGTTCGTTGGCAGCACTGGAACCTCCAGGAGAGAACATGGGAGTGGGAGGATCAGATACGTGCTCAATACCCCCACTTATTCCATTAGTTGGAGTTGTGGCTTACGGGGATGCAAAGCCCTGAGGTGGGGAGAATGTAAAGACACAGAAATTCCATGTAATTTTTTTAAATATATTGGAATTTTATGAGTCCATGAAAATAGACGACGCGTGATTTTGAGGCCCGGTGTGACCGAAATGAATTTTTGAACTTTTTTTCGGGTACGTTTAGTAAACGTGCGAGCAAGTTTTTCTATCTTTTGAACCGGTGCTCAAAATTGAAATTTGAGGACACCGTTGAACTCACAGCACAGATATTTGTTTAAGGAGACTTTCACCTCGATGGTAGTTGGTCGAGGGTGAAAGTTAGTATTTGGGTTTTTTCATGAAAGAATCAAATAAAATACAATTTTGTAACATTTTATTTTCTTTGGAACTCCCATGTTGATGTTGAGAGGTTGGTACCACCATAACAAAACCTCCCATGTGAATGTTATGGAGGTGGGGACCACCAGATTTAACCTCCCATGAGAGTTTATGGTGGTGGGGACCACCCGAGACTAAAACCCCCTTGAACTCCCTCTTAAATGTGGGGAAGCCTCTTAAACCCCCCCCCCCCCACTTTAATAATGCAACCCCCTTAATTAAGTATGCCACCCCTTTAATTAATTAAGAAAACTTAATTTGTGCAAAAAATTTAAATATTGGAAAAACTTATTTAATTATATTGGTTATTCTTCTTTTGGTGGGGAAAGTATGAGGGGCGAGCTTTTGGGAGGATTAAAATTTCTCCAACGAAGAACGACCACTGGAAATCGAAGAATAAGGAAACTGACCACAAGCTGGATCAGAGTCACCTTGTGGAGGTAACCAACATAGGATGTCTTCAACGAGAACAAGCCGATGATCGAGGAAACACTGAAAAAACGACATCTGTTCATTCCTCCTCTTTGACGTCAATGAGAAATCGAGGTAGGGGTGGTTACTGAATTCATGAAATTCATCGATTAAATTCCTCATTCTTGATCCATGATTTTTTGTTGAGCCTCTTGATCCTGCCCTAACGTGGAGGGTTCGGGCCAAAAAAACAAGTCCTGACACCTCTGTTATTCTTCTTTATAGTTGTGTTCTTCATGATGGTAATGGCGACCAGTTTCGGCATTTGGTACTGGTGCAACTCATGAATGGAAGCTCTCCCCGCCGTCGGCCGCGACAAAGGTGACGGCGCACCGGTGTCGCCCCATGGTCCCGCCACGCCGCCCCGCGGCTCAGCCCCCCCCCCCCCACCATGCCCCCCCTTCACCGCCCCGCGGCCCCGTCGTGCCGCCGCGCCGCCCCACTGCACCGCCCCGCCGCGCCACCCCGCGGCCCCGCCTGCCTCCCCACAGCCCCGCTACGCTACCCAAATGCCCCAACACGCCGCCCCACAGCTGAGATTTCCATGGGTGGGGCCACGTTCTCGGCTCCCTGCGGCGCCCCGTGCCCTTCCATGGCCTCGTGGCCCCCGCGGCCTCGCCGCCCTTGCGGCTCTGTGCCACCCTCGCGGCCTTCGTGCCACCCTTGCGGCCTCTGTGCCTCCCAACGCAGGTCGGGCCGGGTCGACCCGAATCGGGTCGGGTCCAACTGGGTTGGACCAGACCTAGGCCAACTTCGAACTTTACTCTCTTTTGGTCATAACGTTGGCACCGAATGTCTGTTTGACGAATCTTCAGTGGCGCTGGAAACCTTGGAGTGAGACAGTCCCTTTTATTATACCTCAATGGTGTTTTTGTTGAAGTTGGACTATGGTTAGGTTGGATCGATCAAAAATCCAACCAGGCCCCCGAGACTAAAAGGCTAATAACTCACAGACTGGGCATCCTATTGATGCACTGTCAGTTGGGTTGAGACCAATATGATGTGCAGATCCTTTGAGATACTTCTTCGTGGGACTTATTGGCAGTTGGAGTTTCAAACAGTGGCTTGTGGAGCAGAACCTCTCAGAGACAAGTGAGAGAAGTGCGGGTACCAAGTAGCTGGTTGTGGCATGAAGAATGAAGAGTGATCATGTGTGGCTTAGAACCGATAGATACTGTGTGGGTTAGCACAGAGAGATTCTATGTGGGTAATCACCAAGCGATCCTATGTGGGTTAGCACCTAGTGATCTTCTTTGGTTCAGCACCGAGCAATCATTTGTGGGTCGGCACATATCGATCATGTGTGGGTCAGCACCGAGCGATCCTATTTGGGTCATCACCTAGCGATCCTATGTGGGTTAGCATCTACCGATCCTATGTGGGTCAGCACCGAGTGATCCTCTGTGGGTCAGAACCGAGCGATCTTGTGTGGGTCTGCCTCTTAACAGAGTATGTTTATTAAGTAGTTACATCTAATCATCTCTAATACTGTACTTAAGTTATACCTAGTGTGAGCTGAGTCTGTACCTTTGTGGTATTCTTCTGTGTGGCATACATGTGTGGTACTTACCTTCGTAGTGTTCCTTTTTGGAATAGTTGAGCTTTGGACTTTGGAGTTGTACTATGTGTTTCCTCATGATTGAGATGGGTATACTTGATAACTTAGGTAAATGTATGGGCATATACCTAAGTAGGGTTGAAATTTGATGTCATGCTTTGTGGTTTGTCCTTTTTGGATTTTGTGAGACCTTGAGGGTCTCGGGGTCCCTATTGAGTATCGTAATACTCAACCCTGTACGGGCTATGCCTGCACTTCGTTGTGTTTGGTGTAGACGACAGAAAACGCTAACTGAGGATGAGAGTACCAAGATTGGAGGTAGCTCGAAGGTGGATCTTAGACGAGGCGTACTGCAAAGATGATTGATCAAGAGCTGTACCTAATCTTCAGGTAGGATCCTTGGTGGCTGTTCACATGAGCAGTTCTAGTTTACTTGTACTTTCAGTTTCTTGTAATTTCTAGTTGGGATTGTATTCTGGCCCCTTTTACTTACAGTACTTACTCTGTTTACTATTCAGTTTACGTGAGTTCGTGTCTTTCTATGTTCTTGGTTGTGTGTGTGACTGGTTATAAAGGAAATGCCTTCCCAGTTTTAGGGAATACACCTTTGGTTCTAGTCACCAGCCCCTGGCCTATGGAAGGTGGGCATGGGTTAGTCATGGAACAGGCCTTAGGGGACGGGTCGTGACACTATTAATCATGTGTGGATCCGACACCGTATAGTTATCAGTAGTGCCTCTTGATAGAATAAGATGATCCAACTTTTCGATTGATCATGTGTACTTCTATACTTCACTAATACATGGTTTGAGCTCTATCTATTGATTTGGGCTTTGTGATTGAGATCATGCTTTGTGGCTTGACATTGTGGAATTCTATGAGACCTTCAGGGGTCTCAAGGTTCCTACTGAGTATTGTAGTACTCACCGCTGCACGGGCATCAATTGTACCTTGTTATGCCTTCTACAAATGACGAGTAGCTAGGCTGAGACTTGAGGGAGCTAGGACCAGGCAGTATACAGAGGAGACATGCTAATGTGGAGTGCTATGGAGACGATATGTACCTACTCTTCAGGTTGGATCCTCAGTGGACGATCTAGGTGTTGTTTCCTCTTTTCATTTGTACTTGTACATTTCAGTTGGGCATGTATTCTAACCCCTTTAATTTATGTAACACCCGAGACTTTTATGTTATATAAATCATCAAAGGAATCTTTTTCTACACAACACTTTCTTGGCTTTCTTTACACGAAATCATGACCTTCCTCGATAGCTTGCATCGTACGCAATACCGAGTTTCACTAAATAACGATATTCTATTAAAATATTATTAAAACTAGCCGTTATGAATAGTAATAACCACTTTTTGAAATTTTATAAATTTTATTTTTCAAAATGGACTTCATTTTTGGATTCAGAATATCAAAATTATCCTAGGGTGAAATTTTGGTATTTTTCTGAAAACATTCAATTTTTGATGAATAGTGAAACCACTAAGTGGTAGTTAAAAAACTGAATTTTTCATAAAACTTAATTTTACTGCTTCTGTGAGTAGAATTTCGAAAATCTGAGAGACATGGTTGATGTCAGTAAGTAAAATCTGGTTCAATGAGATGAAAATAATTTTTTGGTGAATAGTAACTTTTTACTTTTTTTTACCACGGTTAAAAGTAAATAGGGTAATTAAGGGTAAAAATGATATTATTATTACCCTACCACATGTCCTAATTCTATTGGACAAGTGTAATTCGACCAAAAACAACCTTAGGAATAAAATATGACCATTTAGGCCCACTTGGATTAGATTAGGACATTTATTATTAATTTATTTAAAGAAGGGTTAAAATAGTTAAAATCACAGTTTAATAAGTAAATCATTTTTAATATGGGGTTATACATAAGATAAATTCGACTATAAATATTCATTAGAAAGATAAAATGATTTACTACATAATGGTATTTTATTTGTAATTTTTAGCCATTAAATAATTTAATTTATTTATGACACAATGATGATGCAGTAATTATCTTATTAATGAAATATTGACATAATTGATGTTATAAATACCCAAATAAATATAATTTTAGACTTTTTATGAATTCCACGAATTTTATAGGTTAATATGACATGTTATTATTGATTTAATTAACTTGGTTCGAACTAATAATTCTGTTATTATTTTCACAAAAATCAATTACTAAATTGTGTCAAAATTGACATAAAATAGTTTTTAAAACAAATATTAAATTAGTAATTGTTATTTTATTCCTCAAAATCTAAGGATAGGCCAAATGAATTAGATAAGGTTATATATATTAATAATAAACAACTTGGGGTTCGTTTGGATACTTATAGTAAGTTTATTAACCTTAGAGTATAAGAACACAAGAAGACATGGTAAAAGTAAAATTATTTAACTTAATGTTAAATCTAAATGATAAGGTTAAAATAGGAACCTAAACTTGTCTAAATTCTATTGGATGAGAGTAATTAGACCGATACTCACCTTATCTTCGTAATATATCAATTTGGAGCTATTTAAAACCGAACTTGACTTTATAATAAAATAATATTTTTAGTTTTCCCAAAGGTGCCCCTCTCCTCCCTTATAAAAGGGCACCTCCTCCCCCTCTTCCTCACACCACTTTGAGCCTTCAAGATTGGCCAGCCCCTGCCAATTTCTTCTCTCCACTTCCCTAGAAACATCCTAGAGGTTCTGTTCTTCTTCAAAGACCCATTTTAGTGCCCTAAAATGAGGTCTCAAAGAAGCACTTCAAAGAAGAGGTAATGTCCGTTACCGATTCTTTCATCTTTATTTCTTCTTCCACTGCTTCTTCTTTAGTTGTTTCATTATGAAGTAATAAAATCCGTATCACTCATATACTGATATGTTATTATACGTATGAAACAACCCTATTTCACCATTTATCCATCCTACGGAAAAAGAAATCACCGCGCGTGCGTACGTACGGAATACCGTCTCCATGTCGTGGGGTAATCTATTTTCCACCATCACCTTACTTAGATGGGTATAATGGTGTAAATAATAACTATATATGACTATTATAAAGTGATACTGATTCTGAAATATTATACATACACTCCAATACAATTCCACAATCATAGGAACGATATCATCACTCGTGCGTACGTACGGAATACTGTCTCCACGATGTGATGCGACTCGTTCTACATGATCTTAATTTCATAATGATTATATAAATGAATTGAATTAATGAATATGATATAGATTACACTAATACCATTCTAGAAATTAGTTATCTATAACCTAAAGAGAATAATACTAATTTATTCTACAAAACACGCATAAGAACAAAAAGTTATAAACACCCGAATAACAAGTAGCAATGAAATATTACTATTAAAAAGCTAAGAATATGATCAAATATGATATCATAAAAATATGTATGATTCTGGAATAAGTCAATAACATTATTTAAATCATTATACAGGAGGTTCGAACACGTGAAAATCATATCGGACCTAAGGTAAGAAAAATATCACAATCTCATTTTTATCCGAGATTGTTTATACTTTGGTATTTACTGGGGTGTATTTTATCATCCACATCCATGTTTCCTCAATATGTAATATTTATATCCTTATACAATAGTTTATATCCAATTTTACCCTTCAGTGAGTTTTTAGTAAAATATATGAATGGAATCTTTTATCTTTTTTCGTACGAGGTACTTTTTTACTTTTTCGACAAAAGTACGAAGAATGTTTTTTTAAAATATACAGCATTAATGGATTTTTAAAAAATTATTTCCAAAAAAATTCCTTTATAAGTTTTCAAGTTTATTTTTAATCAACTTCTTTTAGTTTATAATTGTACGACATTTTATGAAAGGAAAAGTGTTTTTGAAGTAGAAAGGATATTTTCCTCAAGAATGAAGTTCAAGTGTTTTATCAAAATTATTTTCCATCTAAGATAATAAAGGGTTATGTTTTTATCCATATTATTACATTTATTTGATTATGTTGTGATGGAATTATTTTTATGAATTCCTTTATCGTATATGAATTGTTTTATGATTTCATGATGTTTAAGATTCCCATTTTTATTACATGGGTTATGCAATGATGTATGGTTTATGATTTTGTGGCACACATAAGAATGGTATCATTATGAGATGGTTCGGACCTATATCTCCCTCAAATGCATTGGGTAATGATTTTATATCTCATGAGATAGACATTTCTGGAATGGTAGGTTATACCGGTTCAGTGAAACAGGACTGAAACGAGGGTGACTCAGTTCAGAAATGGACTTTGTCCACTAAGATAGTATTGGTAGTGAGTCTTGACTAATAAGATTTGATTCTCTATGATTATGTGTGTATGCCAAAAAGTTTCAGGTTTTAAGTTATGATTATTGGGATTACATTTCACTTCTATGATTTATCCCATGTTATGATATTATGATCTCCTTTGCAGTATAAGATTTCCAAAAGTTATGTTCTTATGTATATGATGTGATTGATATTTCTTTTGTTTACCCTTAATGAACATTTGAGCTCACCCTTTTGTATGTTTTATTTCCCCAGGTCAGGAAGAAGTTTATTAAGTAGAATATGCCAAAAAGGGACTCTAGATATGATGAAATAAATGGAGGCAAAGTAGATACTTTATGAATCAGTTGTTTATGTTTCACATTTTCTAAAGACTCTATACCTATATGGTCCTTTCTTGGTTTTGTTATATGTTGTAATAAGTGTGCTTCAATTCTGATGTAATAACAATGTATGTAAAGTATGGGTCGTTATAGTTGGTATCAGAGGAAAGGTATAGTCAACCTTTGGAAACTAGGATGTGAAAGCCTTAGTAAGAACCCTAAGGATAAGTCTAAGCATAGAACACAATCTTAGTGTTTTAGAAATGGCCATGAATAACCTCGGATAAGACCTTAAGTGTGAAATTTTATTCTTGATTATGTGGTTTTCCTATTATAATTAGTGTTACTCACACTATTCTTCTTGGTTTTAGTCAATGGATGGAACTCGAAGGAACCGTGTTAATGCGGAATGCGACGGGAAATGCAATGATTGTCCCCCTGAGCAACCAAACATTATGGGAGTTGGAATGAAAAATCTTGTAGCCATGCTCACACAAATTACTCAAGCTATGAATCATGCAGGACTTCCAAACGAGCAAAGGAAGGAGCAACATTCTGTTGAATCCTTCATGAGACAGTGTCCACCTTCATTCAGCGGGTCTACTGATCCATTAGTTGCTGAACAATGGATTAGTACTATTGAAAAGATATTTTCAGTTCTTCAATGTTCTGAGCATGATAAATTCATCTTGGCAGTGTATCGTTTGGAAGGTGATGCTGATCAATGGTGGAATCTTATTAAGAATACGAGGCAAAGGGATGAAATTGAGTCCATGGAATGGGACGAGTTCAAGAACTTATTTTTCAATAAGTACTTCCCTCGTATTCTCTGAACAAAGTTGGAGAAAGAGTTTCTTGAACTGAAGCAAAAGGATGATGAATTTGTTGGTACCTATGAAGCAAATTTTACAAGTCTTGCAAGGTACGCTTCTGGTATTATTATACAACCTGAGAGTAAGATCGATCGATTCTTTAGTGGCTTAAAACCAAGTCTTCTAAGGGCCTTAGCCATAAGAGACTTCAATAGCTATGAGGAAATTGTTCGATGTGCTCTCAAAGTTAAGATGGAGATTAGAGTAACCCATCAGTCATATGGGTTTGATAAGAAGAGGAAAATGGAATTCAAAGGAAAATCTAAAGAGCACACTGAAAAGAAGATGAGCATTCCCTTATGCTCAAAGTGTGGAAAGAAACATGGAGGGAGTTGTCTTAAAGGGACAAGTAAATGTTTCAAATTTGGAAAGGAAGGTCATCGGGCATTTGAATGCCATGATGATGGGAAGAAGATGTCTAATGATGCAAACAATGGAAGAGATACACAGAATGAACCTACTACACTTCAATGTTTCAAGTGCAAGGAGATGGGACATTATGCCAATAAATGCCCTAATCCAAGGGTTGATGATGATGGTCGACGTCAACAAACTCTTAAGGCTAAAGAAAAATGAAAGTCACATGAAATTTCTATCAGCGATGTGGAGTACGATAACGATGTGGTGAAATGTACACTTACCATCCACTCTAAAGTAGCAAATGTTTTATTTGATTCTGGATCCACCCACTCCTTTATTTCTGAAGAATTTTCTAAGGGTATCACTGTATTACCTCAACAATTAGATGTTGAGTTAGCTGTGACAACACCTAATGGCACAACAGTCGCATCAAATGTTTATAATTCTTATCCAATTGATGTTTGTGGGAAAGTGCTTCCTGCAAATCTTGTGATCCTTCCTATAGTGGAATTTGATGTGATTCTTGGCATGGATTGGCTTTCTCTACATGGATCTCATATCAATTGCCAAAGAAGGGAAGTCACATTTCATATTCCAGATCAATATATGATCGTCTATCGATGCAAGGATGAACATTAACTTCCAGTGGAAATTTCTTCCATTTTATGGGTATTGATTCCACTAAATGAAGGTTATTTATCTCAAACGGTTGGTGAGAAACTCACAATTATGAATATGCCCATTGTATGGTAGTTTGATGATGTCTTTCCGGAGGAATTACCGGGTCTTCCACCGAATCGTGAAGTTGAGTTTTCAATAGAACTCGTACCAGGTGCTTTGCCTATTTCAAAGACACCTTATAGAATAGACCCAATTGAGTTGCAGGAATTGAAGAAGCAACTCCAAGAGAATCTTGATAAGGGGTTAATACGCCCTAGTGCATCACCTTGGGGTGCACCTGTTCTGTTTGTTAAGAAGAAAGATGGATCAATGAGACTCTGCATTGATTATCGAGAACTTAACAAGATCACTATCAAGAAAAAATATCCTATCTCGTGCATTGATGACCTATTTGACCAACTACTCGAAGCTCAATAATTTTCCAAGACTGATCTTCATTCAGGGTATCATCAATTAAGGGTCAAAAGGGAGGATATACCAAAGGCGACATTCCGTACAAGGTATGGACACTATGAATTTATAGTGATTCCATTTGGTCATACTAATGCCCCTTCTATCTTCATGGATCTGATGAATAGAGTCTTTAGAGACTATCTTGATCAGTTTTTGGTAGTCTTTATAGACGATATTCTTTTCTATTCAAAGAGCAAGGAAGAACATGAAGATCACTTGAGAATTATATTAAAGACCCTAATAAAGGAGAAGCTTTATGCCAAATTTACCAAGTGTGAATTTTGGCTTCAAAAAGTTGCATTTTGGGTCACATAATCTCAAAAGAGGGGATATCTGTGGATCCAGCAAAAACAGAGGTTATCGAAAGATGGTCGAGGCCAACAACAGTAACCGAGATCCGAAGATTCCTTGGTTTGGCTGGATATTATCGACGTTTTTTGAAAGATTTTTCATGATTATCTAATCCACTCACCAAGTTGACTCGGAAAGGAGTTAAGTTTGTTTGGACGGAGGAATGTGAAGAGAATTTCAAGGAGTTGAAAAGAAGGTTATCCAGTGCACCTGTGCTCACACTGCCTTGTAGTAGAGAAAGGTTTGTGATCTACAGTGATGCATCCAAGAAGGGATTGGGGTGTATTATTATGCAAAATGATATGGTGATAGCTTATGCCTCACGACCGTTGAAAATACATGAGCAAAATTACCCAACTCATGATTCGGAGTTAGCTGCGGTAATCTTTGCATTAAATATTTGGAGGCATTACCTTTATGGTGAAAGGTGTGATATTTATACTGATCATAAAAGTTTAAAGTATATTTTCACACAAAAGGAGCTGAATATGTGCCAAAGAATATGGTTGGAGTTGATTAAGGATTATGACTGGTCAATCCACTACCACCCTGGGAAAGCAAACAAGGTGGAAGATGCATTAAGTCGATAAGACCATGCTAGTTTATCCATGATGAGGATCACAAAAGATCCAATATTTATGGATTTACAATGGATGGATCTTGGAATTATAATGGAAGGGGAAAAATCTTATCTTTCTCAAATGAATGTTCAACCATCTATACATGTGAAGATTAAAGAGGCACCGAAAGAAGATGTCGAGTTACAAAAGAAGTTGTGAAATGTTCCTGAATTCAACCTTGATTGTGATGGGATAATAACGTTCACGAATCGGGTTTGTGTTCCTCCCATCCCCGAATTAAAGAAGGAGCTGCTAGATGAGGCACATAGTTCTTCATTCTCTATTCATCCTGGAAGCACGAAGATGTATAGGGACCTGAAAGAGTACTTCTGGTGGGATGGCATGAAAAGAGATGTTGCTGAATATGTCTCTCGATGCTTGGTTTGTCAATAAGTTAATGCTGAGAGACAGAAGTCTAAGGGGATGTTACAACCATTACCCATACCCGAATGGAAATGGGAAAACATCACTATGGACTTTGTCACAGGACTTCCTAAAACATCCAAAGGCAATAATGCTATCTGGGTCATAGTAGATCATCTTACAAAGTCTGCACACTTCATTGCTATTAGAGATGATTTCTCTCTGGATCAGCTAGCCAGGATATATGTAACGAAAGTGGTAAGATTGCATGGAGTACCACCTTCTATTATATCTGATCGGGATCCGAGATATACCTCAAATTTCTGGCGAAGTCTTCAGCATACTCTGGATACAGAGTTGAGTTTCAGCACTGCTTATCATCCTCAGACAGACGGTCAGTCTGAGAGAAAAATTCAAACTCTAGAAGATATGTTGAGAGCTTTCTCTATGGATTTCAAAGGTGGTTGGGATCAACACCTACCATTGGTGGAATTTTCTTATAATAATAGATTTCACTCTAGTATTCAGATGACTCCTTATGAGGCTCTCTATGGAAAGAAATGCAGGACTCCAACTTGCTGGGATGAAGTTGGGGAAAGAAAGCTATTAGGACCCGATCTCGTTGATGAAATGGCAGAAAAGGTCAGATCTATTCAACAACACATAAGAGGAGCTCAGAGTCGATAGAAAAGTTATGCTGACAACCGAAGAAAAGACCTAGAGTTTGAAGTGGGTGATAATGTGTTCTTACGAATATCTCCCTGGAAGAGGGTTATGAGATTTGGAAAGAAGGTGAAGTTGAGCCCTAGATATATCGGTACTTTTGAAATACTGGATCGTGTTGGGAAGGTAGCTTACCGATTGGCGCTTCCACCGAATATCTCTCAAGTTCACGATGTGTTCCATGTATCTCTCCTGAGAAAGTACATACCTGATCCTTCACAAGTACTCACCTCAGAAGTTGTACCGCTGGAGCAAGATCTTTCTTATGAAGAACAACCGATAGAGATTCTGGATTGTTGCGAAAAAGTCCTACGAAACAAGACCACTCAATTGGTAAAAGTTTTATGGAGGAACCACCAATTAGAAGAAGCTAAATGGGAGCTTGAGGATATGATGAGGGAGAGGTATCCTCATCTGTTTGTTACAAAGTGACGAATTTCGAGGGAGAAATTCATTTTAAGGGGGTTAGAATGTAACACCCGAGACTTTTATGTTATATAAATCATCAAAGGAATCTTTTTCTACACAACACTTGCTTGGATTGCTTTACACGAAATCACGACCTTCCTCGATAGCTTGCGTCATACGCAATAACGAGTTTCACTAAACAACGATATACTATTAAAATATTATTAAAACTAGCCGTTATGAATAGTAATAACCACTTTTTGAAATTTTATAAATTTTATTTTTCAAAATGGACTTCATTTTTGGATTCGGAATATCGAAATTAGCCTAGGGAGAAATTTTGGTATTTTTCTGAAAACTTTCAATTTTTGATGAATAGTGAAACCACTAAGTGGTAGTTAAAAAACTGAATTTTTCATAAAACTTAATTTTACTGCTTCTGTGAGTAGAATTTCGAAAATCCGAGAGACACGGTTGATGTTAGTAAGTAAAATGTGGTTCAATGAGATGAAAATAATTTTTTGGTGAATAGTAACTTTTTACTTTTTTTACCACGGTTAAAAATAAATAGGGTAATTAAGGGAAAACATGATATTATTATTACCCTAACACATGTCCTAATTCTGTTGGACAAGTTTAATTCGACCAAAAACAACCTTAGGAATAAAATATGACCATTTAGGCCCACTTGGATTAGATTAGGACATTTATTATTAATTTATTTAAAGAAGGGTTAAAATAGTTAAAATCAAAGTTTAATAAGTAAATCATTTTTAATATGGGGTTATACATAAGATAAATTCTATTATAATTATTCATTAAAAATCTAAAACGATTTCCTATATAATGGTATTTTATTTGTAAATTTTAGACATTAAATAATTTAATTTATTTATGACACAACGATGATGCAGTAATTATCTTATTAATGAAATATTGACATAATTGATGTTATAAATACCCAAATAAATATAATTTTAGACTTTTTATGAATTCCACTAATTTTTAAGGTTATTATGACATGTTAGTATTGATTTAATTAACTTGGTTCGAACTAATAATTCTGTTATGATTTTCACAAAAATCAATTACTAAATAGTGTCAAAATTGACATAAAATAGTTTTTAAAACAAATATTATATTAGTATTTGTTATTTTTTTCCTAAAAATCTAAGGTTCGGCCAAATGACATAGATAAGGTTATATATATTAATAATAAACAACTTGGGGTTCTTTTGGCTGCATATAGTAAGTTTATTAACCTTATAGTATAAGAACACAAGAAGACATGGTAAAAGTAAAATTATTTAACTTAATGTTAAATATTAATGATAAGGTTAAAATAGGAACCTAAACTTGTCTAAATTATATTGGATGAGAGAATTTCGACCCATACCCACCTTAGCTTCGAAATATATCAATTTGGAGCTATTTAAAACCGAACTTGATTTTATAATAAAATAATATTTTTAGTTTTCCCAAAGGTGCCCCTCTCCTCCCTTATAAAAGGGCACCTCCTCCCTCTCTTCCTCACACAACTTTGAGCCTTCATTCTCGGCCAAACCCTGCCAATTTCCTCTCTCCACTTCCCTAGAAACATCCTAGAGGTTCTGGTCTTCTTCAAAGACCCATTTTAGTGCCCTAAAAGGTGGTCTCAAAGAAGCACTTCAAAGAAGAGGTAATGTCCGTTACCGATTCTTTCATCTTTATTTCTTATTCCACTTCTTTTTCGTTAGTTGTTTCATTATGAAGTAATTACATCAGTATCACTCATATACGGATATGTTATTATAAGTATGAAACAACCCTATTTCACCATCTATCCATCCTACGGAAAAAGAAATCATCGTGTGTGCGTACGTACGGAATACCGTCTCCACGTCGTGGTGTAATCTATTTTCCACCACCACCTTACATGGATCGGTATAATGGTGTAAATAATAACTATATATGACTATTATAAAGTGATACTGATTCTGAAATAGTATACATACACTCCAATACAATTCCATGATCATAGGAATGATATCACCACTCGTGCGTACGTACGGAATACCGTCTCCACGATGTGATGCGACTCGTTCTACATGATCTTCATTTCATAATGATTATATAAATGAATTGAATGAATGAATATGATATATATTACACTAATACCATTATGTAAATTAGGTATCTATAACCTAAAGAGAAGAATAAGAATTTATTCGACAAAACACGCATAAGAACAAAAAGTTATAAACACCCGAATAACAAGTAGCAATGAAATATTACTACTATGAAGCTAAGAATATGATCAAATATGATATCATAAATATATGTATGATTCTGGAATAAGTCAATAACATTATTTAAATCATTATACAGGAGTTTCGGACACGTACAAAGCATATCGGACCTAAGGTAAGGAAAATATCACAATCTCATTTTTATCCGAGATTGTTTATACTTTGGTATTTACTGGGGTGTATTTTATCATCCACATCCATGTTTCCTTAATATTTAATATTTATATCCTTATACAATATTTTATATCCAATTTTACCCTTCGGTGAGTTTTTAGTAAAAGATCTGAAAGGAATCTTTTGTCGTTTTTCGTACGAGGTACTTTTTGACTTCTCCGACAAAAGTACGAAGAATGTTTTTTTTAACTTATACGGAATGAATGGATTTTTAAAACATTATTTCCAAAAATATTCCATTACAAGTTTTCAAGTTTATTTTTAATCAACTTCTTTTTGTTTATAATTGTACGACATTTTAAGAAAGGAAAAGTGTTTTTGAAGTAGAAAGGATATTTTCTTCAAGAATGAAGTTCAAGTGTTTTATCAAAATTATTTTTCCATATAAGATAATAAAGGGTTCTGTTTTTATCCCGATTATTACATTGATTTGATTATGTTGTGATGGAATTATATTTATGAATTCTTTTATCGTATATGAATTGTTTTATGATGTCATGATGTTTAAGATTCCCATTTTTATTACATGGGTTATGCAATGATGTATGGTTTATGATTTTGTGGCACACATAAGAATGGTATCATTATGAGATGGGTGGGACCTATATCTCCCTCCAATGCATTGGGTGAAGATTTTATATCTCATGAGATAGACATGGAAGGAATGGTAGGTTATACTGGTTCAGTGAAACAGGACTGAAACGAGGGTGACTCGGTTGAGAAATGGACTTTGTCCACTAAGATTGTCTTGGCAATGAGTCTTGACTAAAAAGATATGATTCTCTACGATTATGTGTGTATGCCACAAAGTTTCAGGTTTTATGTTATGATTATTGGGATTACATTTCACTTCTATGATTTATCCCATGTTATGATATTATGATCTCTTTTGCAGGATAAGATTTCCAAAAGTTATGCTCTTATGTATATGATGTGATTGATATTTCTTTTGTTTACCCTTACTGAGCATTTGATCTCACCCTTTTGTATGTTTTATTTCCCCAGGTCAGGAAGAAGGTTATTAAGTATAATATTCCAAAAAGGGACTCTAGATATGATGAAATAAATGGAGGCAAAGTAGATGCTTTATGAACAAGTTGTTTATGTTTCCTAGTTTCTAAAGACACTATACCTATACGGTGCTTTCTTGGTTTTGTTATATGTTGTAATAAGTGTGATTAAATTCTGAAGTAATAAAAATGTATGTAAAGTATGCACTACGGGAAAATGGGTATTTGCGCCGGGTCATTTGCGACGGGATCCCGTCGCAAAAGGCCTTTTGCGACGGCGGTCCGTCCCAAATCGCCCGTTGCGGAAAACGCCGTCGCAACAACAATTATTTGCGATGGGCCCGTCGCTGAAGCTATTATTTTCCACAGGGATCCTTCCTGTCACAAATAATACTCCGTATATTTGTAAAAGCTTTTAAATAATGTAATTGCGACGGGCCCCGTCGCAATTGCTTTTTAAAAAACAAAATAAAAACTATTATTAAATTATTTTAATGGATATAATAATAATACTATTTGCGACGGGAATAGTATCCCGTCGCAAAAACTATAAAAAAATTGTTAATAAATTATTTTGATTAATATAATAATAATCCCATTATAATTCAAAAATAAAAATTAAAAAATATTAATAAATGATTTTAATTAATATAATAATAGAATTATAATTCACAAATAAAAATAATAAATTATTAATTAATTGTTTTAATTTATATAATAATAATAGAATTATAATTCAAAAATAAAAAATAATAGAATATTAATAAATGATTTAATTAATATAATAATATTAGAATTATAATTCATAAATAAAAAAATATTAATAAGTTATTTTAATTAATATAAAAATAATAGAATTATTTTACATTCAAATATTAAAATAATTCAAATATTACAAAAAAATATAATTAAATTATAATATTATAAAATTTTTATATATATATGTAATTTAATATTATAAAATATAAATAATATTATTATTCATATTAATACTGTTATTTCAAAATATAATATTATTAATATTTTATAATGAGACAGAAACTACGAATAGAAAAAAATTCATATTTTGATTTAACAAACTTTATAACATAAAAACAAACTCTAATCTGAAGGAGGGGGAGGGGGGAGGGGGGATCTGCAGATGCTGGTGGAGGAAACTCCATCCCTAAAGCATGAGTGAGTCGGCGCATGTACTACATCTGCTCTTGGTGCTGCTGCTACCACCGACTCATCTGCTCCTCGTACAACTGCTGCTGGCGTCGATGCTCCTCCTCATGCTGCTGCTGCTGACGCATCTACTCATGCTCCTGTCGGAGACTCTCTATCAATGCAATCTGAGATCGCAACTGATCCTCATACTGTGTAGTAGAAGAAGATGCACGAGCTCCTCTCGAGATGGACGCCGACATCGCAGCACTTCCATAATAATCTCCGGGAGTCAGTCAAAAGCTAATACCAACTACCCGGCCCTTCTCGAAGGCATACTGGGTGGCCTGCATCCATGCCGCATCATCCAAATGACGGCTAGTGGTCTGATCTGATGACTCGGCCTGACTCTCAGGCTGGGTCTATGACGCTGCGGCCTCATATGACTCCTTTAGTTTCAATTTAAAATTAAAATTGTGAATATATTATATGCAGTTAATTTCTAAACATGAAAACAAATAATACTGACAACGATGTGATGCTGACGATCACCTCTGAGCTCCCCAGTAGAAGGATCACTATACATCCTCTGATATACGTCGTACTCTGTAATGTCGGGGTGCTCGATAGCCCATAAGAATAAAAAATAAACTGTTAATATTTATAGTTATATAAAATATTTATAAATAATGTATGTACCAGATGTTGTCTATGAGTACTGAAAGAACGACTCCTAGCTCAATGAGTCACCTCTTGTCTCCCCCGATTCTTCCTCCCCACTGATGATCTCCTCTGAAAGGCACCACTCAACTAGTGCGCACATAATCCATCCCATACATGGGATGAAATGTACTCTGGTCGGTGTGCTCTACATGACTCATCAAAATATGACACTCCTGCTTTCTTCGTGGCCTCTTTTCTTAAATTGTGCAAAAATTGACGCAAACGATCACGCATGGCCACCTCTCATGCCTTGTGGATGGCGTCACGCATGGTATCCTCAATCGGATACCATAAACCCTACAAATAAATCAAAATATCAAGTTATAAATGAAATAATTTTCAAAATAAAAATTATTTATTTACGTACGTACCAACCAATGGCCGAACATGGCCTGCTGCACATCAATGGGAATCTGCTCCCATGTGGTCCACGGTTGAGAGAAATAGTTGCACAAAATAGCGCTGCCATGTCTGACTGCTATATGCGGAAAACTATAAAAATAATAAACTTTTATTATGTGAATAGATTAATGAAATCTTAGTCAAATCCACAGATTATCACACAGGTTATCACACCTCTCTGTGCGTGGATCAAACCCAAGACGTGGACGTCGCTCGGGGACGGGGTCAGGAATCATCAATCGTGCAAGACCGCGCACCCTCCGTGTACTCCCTGGAGCGCCTGCAGGCTGAGGGTCATCTGCCAACAACTCATCCGCATCGAAATACAGGTCAGCATCTGCCAACTCACGGAATGTCTCGTCGTCCATCTGAAACAGAAATGTTAATGTTGTTAGCAAATAATTGATAATTACTATTATATATATATATATATATATATATATTATGATTGTATATAACTACCATTTAATTCTATCAGTGTTCATCTTCATCATCATCTTCATATATGTCAATGTCATCTTCATATTCCTCCTCAACATCATCGATATCCATTCGAGTTCCAGTTGCTTCATCTCTTACCATTTAAAATTCATATGTGACATCATTAACATCATCGTCATCACCGACACTTATATGTTGGGTGTCGTCATCGATACTCATGTCTCTTTGTAAAAAAGATTGATTTTGATTACTCTCTTGAAAAACTTCAATTCTTTGCACATCAGTGAAAGCACATTCTCTTTGACTAAACTGATTGTCTCAAATTTTGATTTTTATTACACTCCACCAATCAGTCAAGTCTCTTGATGTAGAACAGTACTTTGAGTAATAAACATGATGTTCCTATTGAGCCAATAAGAATGGTTCATTTACTGCGAGAACACTTTTACATTTAATATCGATGATTCCATGAGTCGGATGAACACGCACGGCTCTCTCTGTATCCAACCACCGATATTTGAACATGGTTATGTAATGTTGTCCAAGATAACAGAGTTCAATGATTTCATCAAGTATGCCATAAAAGTCAACTTCATTTTCTCAATGATGAGATCCTCTCAAGCTAACTCCACTTTTCATTGTTTTTTTCGATTCCCCATATGCATGTGTGTGAAATCGAAATCCATTCACGACATATGCATTATGAGTTTTAACAAATTTGGAAGGTGGGTTACTCAATATACACAGTCGTTTGTCAATTTTATCAGCATGTCGAGACACCTGAAAAGTTGTGAAATAATTATCAATATAGTAAACTATACATTGAATGAGTTGCTAAAAGATAAAGAATTTATGTTACCAGTTTTTGAAACCACTGAGAGAAATTTTTCAGTCGGCGTTCTTCGAGAGCAGCTGCTGTAATTTGTGGAATTTGTTTCTTGATATGATTATCATACAACCTACAAAATCCAAAGTTATTTACTGTAACATAAATGATAGAATAAGTGATATAAACACTTATAGTACAACTGATGTCATCTCTTCACAGTTCAGCAGAACATACGTTTGAGCTCTGTGATGTTCATCATCCGAAAGCCAGCGTTCATAAACTCCACCAAAACCAAGCTCTGGATGGTTGAAAATAGATAATTGATTATCAATTTCATCAATATTCCACTCGTTCCGTCCCATTTGGTTGTGTTTTGAAGGATACCCAGATTCAAAATAATGGGAGCAGAAAAAAGATATTTCCTCTTGCAAATAAGCTTCTACAATAGATCCTTCAACAGATGCTTTGTTACGTACTTTTCTTTTCAATTTTTGCATGCATATTTCAAATGGGTACATCCATCAAAATTGTACTGGACCACCACATTTGTCTTCATATGGAAAATTTAACATCAAATGTTCCATTGAGTCGATGAAAGACGGTAGAAATATTTTTTCCAGTTTACATATAATTACAACAACATCTTCTTCAAGTTTGCATAGAGAATCATAATATGCTGTAGCCGCCCAAATTTCCCGAAAAAAATGAGCCATGTCTGTTATGGAATTCCAAATCACAGAATTCAACAGACCTCTTAATCCAATGGATAGAAGTCTTTCCATTATAACATGACAATCATGACTTTTTAATCCAGTAATATGACCATTCTTTACACATCTATCCAAATTGTAAGCACAGCCATCTGGAAGTCTCAAATCTGCAATCCACTGACAAAATAATAAACGGTTTTCTTTAGACAGTGTATAAGCTGCTTTTGGTCTCAGTAACCTTTCTGTTCTGACATTTTCAAACAGTTCCAGTTCTGGACGCCTGCAAATTTGGGCAAGATCTAAACGTGCATTTACATTGTCTTTTCTCTTTCCTGGAATATCCAAAACTGTATGAAACAAATTATCAAAACATTTCTTCTCAATGTGCATGACATCTAACATGTGTCGGACCAACAAATCAGACCAATATGGCAAATCCCAAAATATGCTACGTTTAATCCAATTGTGTTCTTTCCCAAAACCAGAAATTTTCTGTTGGTTTATTGTGGGACCAAATGTGATGGGAGGTAATGAAAATACAACTGATTTTAACTCCGAACCTGGTAGCATTTTTGGAGGTCCATCCCTTTCAACTGTTCCTTTTCTGAAATGAGATCTGTTTCTGCGAAAAGGATGATCAGCTGGATGAAATCTACGATGGTAGTCAAAATAACAAGGTTTCTTTCCATGAATGAGCATAAATGCTTTGTTCTCTCCCATATAGTAAAGACATGATTTCTGACCATGTGTACTCCAGCCAGATAACATCCCATAAGCCGGGAAGTCACTAATTGTCCACATCAATGCTGCTCTCAGTATGAAATTATGTTTCATTGCAACATCATATGTACTGACACTAGTACTCCACAATAAACCTAATTCATCAATCAATGGTATCAAATAAACATCAATATTTTTCTTCGGATGTCCTGGAATTAGTAAAGTCAAAAAGATATATGGATCCTTCATCAACATCCATGGAGGACAATTGTACGAAGTTAAAAAAATAGGCCAACATGAATATTGACTACCATAAGATCCGAACGGACAGAAACCATCAGTGGAAAGTCCCAGTCGAACATTTCTAGCTTCTAAAGAAAATGATGGATGAACTCTATCAAAATGTTTCCATGAATCACCATCGGCTGGATGATTCAAGCTTTAATCGGTTGAAATATTCTCTTTATGCCATGACATCATTGTCGCTGTATTCTTAGACATGAATAAATGCTGATGTCTGGATGTAAGCGGAAAATATCTCAACTGTTTTACAGGAATCAAACCAGACTTCCCATGTTGTCCTTCTTTATATCTCAGTTGCCCACATGTGGGACAACTATCCAATGACTCATTTTCCCCAGAATACAAAATGCAGTCATTTGAACATGCATGAATCTTTTGACAAGTAAGTCCCAAATTTCAAACCAGCCTCTTACTCTCATAGTAATTTGCAGGCAAAACATTTCCTTCGGGTAACAGTGTTTTAAGAAAAGAAAATATCTGGTCAAAACAGGTGTTTGACATTCCGTTATCTGATTTGATAGCCATAAATTTTGCAACTACTTCTAATTTTCTCATCTTGCATCCAGGATATAATGCATTCTCAATAGACGTCAACAACTCATAAAATTCAGACGGTGCCAACTCAGGATTTGAAGCTCTATCAGTCGGAGTTTCTGTATGTTGAACAGATGAACCTGCGACATCATGTACTAAATCTTGAAACTGAGATGGATCCGGAATCAAGTTGGTATCACCTGCTCTGGAACTGTGTTCACCGTGTTGAGACCAAAAAACATAATCTGGTTGAAAACCAAAATGCAAGAGATGTCCCCCCACTTTGTCAAACGTGTCAAACGTTCTCAATGCACATTTTCTACAAGGGCATTTTATTTTGCCTTCCGAAACAAATTCTGGATTTGATGCCACAAATGATAAAAAAGTCTCCACACCCTCTACATATACTGGATTTAAACCAGAACCGTTTGGATTTCTACGTTGATTTATCCATATGTGGTCACCTAATAATGATTTTTGACGACTTCGTTGTTCCATATTTTTCTATAAAATATAAAACCATTACTAGTTTTGAATAATTTGTTAGAAAAAACACTCAAGCAAGGATAATTATAGAGTTTACATCATACACGACTGACACAAACTTTTTATTGAGATAGACCTAAAAATTGACCTTTTAAGAATTGAATATGTTGCGAATAAAGCAAAACCTGTTACAAATATTGATAATTTTAATATTATATAAATTTTTTATTATTTTCATAGTACTAATATTATTTTTTCATAAATATTAATTATATAATAATAACATTATTACATTATTAGTATATTTTATTATTGGTAATTATTACTAATTATTGATAATTATTTGTAATTATTACTAATTATTCATAATTATTACTAATTATTGGTAATTATTTCTAATTATTGGTAATTATTATTAATTATTACTAATTATTGGTAATTATTGGTAATTATTGGTAATTATTACTAATTATTACTATTTAGTACTAATTATTGGTAATTATTTCTAATTATTGATAATTATTCCTAATTACTGGTAATTATTCCTAATTATTACTATTATAATGTAGTAATGTTATTATTCCTAATTACCAATAATTAGGAATAATAACATTATTAGTATATTTTATTATTAATATTAAAATAATATAATTTTCTATATTATATACAATTCTCCTTTCATCTATGTGTTTTCTGTCTCCACATACAAATATTAAATGTGGACACAGAAAACACACATATGAAACGAGAATTGTATATAATATAAAAAATTATATTATTTTAATATTAATAATAAAATATACTAATAATGTAATAATGTTATTATTCCTAATTATTGGTAATTATTCATAATTATTTATAATTATTACTAATTATTGGTAATCATTACGAACCATTACTAATTATTGGTAATTTTTCCTAATTATTGGTAATTATTTCTAATTATTGATAATTATTCCTAATTACTAGTAATTATTCATAATTACTGGTAATTATTCCTAATTATTACTAATTAGTGGTAATTATTGTTAATTATTACAAATTATTACCAATTATTGGTAATTATTGGTAATTATTGGTAATTATTGGTAATTATTACTAATTATTGGTAATTATTGATAATTATTACTAATTATGGATAATTATCAGTAATTATTACTAATTATGGATAATTATTTGTAATTATTTCTACCTAATCGTAATTATTGGTAATTATTTTTAACTAATGGTAATTATTGGTAATTATTGGTAATTATTGGTAATTATTACTAATTATTACTAATTATTGGTAATTATTACTAATTATTACTAATTATTGGTAATTATTATTAATTATTACTAATTATTGGTAATTATTATTAATTATTACTTATTATTGTTAATTATTATTAATTATTACTAATTAGTGATAATTATTACTAATTATTAACAATTATTACTAATTATTGGTAATTATTGGTAATTATTTGTAATTATTACAAATTTTTGGTAATTATTACTAATTATTACAAATTATTGGTAATTATTACTAATTATTACTAATTATTACTAATTATTAATAATTATTGGTAATTATTATTAATTATTACTAATTATTGGTAATTATTATTAATTATTACTTATTATTGGTAATTATTATTAATTATTACTAATTATTGGTAATTATTATTAATTATTACTAATTAGTGACAATTATTACTAATTAGTGACAATTATTCCTAATTATTATTAATTAATCATATAATTACCAATAATTAGGAATAATTACCAATAATTAGGAATAATAACATTATTAGTATATTTTATTATTAATACCAAAATAATATAATTTTCTATATTATATACAATTGTCCTTTCATCTGTGTATTTTCTGTCTCCACATAAAAATATTAAATGTGGAGACAGAAAACACACAAATGAAAAGAGAATTGTATATAATATAAAATATTATTTTATTTTAATATTAATAATTAAATATACTAATAATGTAATAATGTTATTATTCCTAATTATTGGTAATTATTCATAATTATTAATAATTGTTACTAATTATTGGAAATCATTACGAATCATTACTAATTATTGGTAATTATTCCTAATTATTGGTAATTATTTCTAATTATTGATAATTATTCCTAATTACTGGTAATTATTCCTAATTACTGGTAATTATTCCTAATTATTACTAATTAGTGGTAATTATTGGTAATTATTACTACTTATTACCAATTATTGCTAATTATTGGTAATTATTGGTAATTATTGGTAATTATTACTAATTATTGGTAATTATGGATAATTATTACTAATTATAGATAATTATCGGTAATTATTTCTAATTATGTATAATTATTGATAATTATTTCTACCTAATGGTAATTATTGGTAATTATTTATAACTAATGGTAATTATTGGTAATTATTGGTAATTATTGGTAATTATTACTAATTATTGGTAATTATTACTAATTATAACTAATTATTGGTAATTATTACTAATTATTACTAATTATTGGTAATTATTATTAATTATTACTAATTATTGGTAATTATTATTAATTATTACTAATTATTGGTAATTATTATTAATTATTACTAATTAGTGATAATTAATAGTAATTATTGGTAATTATTGGTAATTATTGGTAATTATTACTAATTATTGGTAATTATTACTAATTATTACGAATTATTGATAATTATTACTAATTATTACTAATTATTAATATTTATTACTAATTATTGGTAATTATTATTAATTGTTACTAATTATTGGTGATTATTATTAATTATTACTAATTATTGGTAATTATTATTAATTATTACTAATTAGTGACAATTATTACTAATTAGTGACAATTATTACTAATTATTGGTAATTATTACTCATTATTGGTAATTATTGGTAATTATTACTAATTATTGGTAATTATTGGTAATTATTACTAATTATTGGTAATTATTATTAATTATTACTAATTATTGGTAATTATTATTAATTATTACTAATTAGTGATAATTATTACTAATTATTAACAATTATTACTAATTATTTGTAATTATTGGTAATTATTGGTAATTATTACTAATTATTGGTAATTATTACTAATTATTACTAATTATTGGTAATTATTACTAATTATTACTAATTATTACTAATTATTACTAATTATTGAAAATTATTATTAATTATTACTAGTAATTGGTAATTATTATTAATTATTACTAATTATTGGTAATTATTATTAATTATTACTAATTAGTGACAATTATTACTAATTAGTGACAATTATTACTAATTATTTGTAATTATTACTCATTATTGGTAATTATTGGTAATTATTACTAATTATTGGTAATTATTGGTAATTATTACTAACTATTACTAATTATTGGTAATTATTACTAATTATTCCTAATTATTGGTAATTATTACTAATTATGGATAATTATCGGTAATTATTACTAATTAGGGATAATTATTGGTAATTATTACTAATTATGGATAATTATTTGTAATTATTACTAATTATTGGTAATTATTACTAATTATTGGTAATTATTATTAATTATTACTAATTATTGGTAATTATTGGTAATTATTACCAATTATTGGTAATTATTGGTAATTATTACTAATTATTACTAATTATTGGTATTTAGTATTAAATATTACTATTTAGTACTAAATATTGGTAATTCTAATTATTAGTAATTATTACCAATTATTGTTAATTATTAGTAATTATTACCAATTATTGTTAATTATTAGTAATTATTACTAATTATTGTTAATTATTACTAATTATTAGTTATTATTACTAATTACTGGTAATTATTGAAAATTATTACTAATTATTGGTAATTATTGGAAATTATTACTAATTATTGGCAATTATTACTAATTATTGACAATTATTACTAATTATTGGCAATTATTACTAATTATTGGCAATTATTACTAATTATTGGCAATTATTACTAATTATTGACAATTATTGGTAATTATTGGTAATTATTACTAATTATTCCGAATTATTGGTAATTATTGGTAATTATTACTAATTATTCCTAATTATTGGTATTTATTACTAATTTTTAGCATTTATTCTTAAGTATTGAAAATTATTACTAATTATTCATAATTACCCTTAACTATGAACAATGAATACTAATAATTTAAATTTATTAAGTAACAAAACAATGTAATCATAATTACAACTAATTAAAAATAATTGAAACTAATAAAAAATTTAAAATAAATATTAAATTAAAATGAACATAAATACATTCAAAATTGATCTGAGGTTGATCTCTGAGCGTTGTTGAAAACTTCAATATCAACTCCGAAAAAAAAAGTAAACTTCAGAAACGCTGAACTCTAAAAATAGAGTTTTGAGAGAAGAAAAAGATGGAGTTTGAGAATGAATGAAATAAAACGAAAGGGGGGTATTTATAGGTTAGATTATTTGTGACGGGTCTATTTGCGACGGGTATCCCATCGCAAATACATTAGCCCTCATTTATTACGGTCAACGGTTAAATAGTTATTTACGACGGTTCCCGTCGCAAATAATAACCTGCCGAGATACTATTTGCGACGGGGGTATATTCCCGTCGCAAATAGCTTTTACCGCCACCGGTTATTTGCGACGGGAATATACCCCCGTCGCAAATAACTTTCCCGCAATTTGGCGCGCAAACCACGCCAGTCCTTTTGCGACGGGGTAAGCTAACCCGTCACAAATAAGTAGTTATTTGCGACGGGGGAATTTGCCCGTCACAAATAAGTTTCTAGCGGGACTATTTGCGACGGGATTTATTCCCGTCGCAAATACCCATTTTTCCCGTAGTGATGGGTCGTTATACTTTCACTACACCTTTTTTACTACAGTAGTTTAATTCGTGGTTTCTTCTTTTTGTACTCTTGGTTTGTGAGTTTGGACTGGTTTAAATGAAATGCATTCCTTTTATAGGGATATGCCTTCTAGTTGTAGTTTCCAACCCATGGCCTATGGAAGGTGGGCATGGGGTAGTCAGAGTACGGGCCCCGGGGGACGGTTCGTGACAAAGTGGTATCAAAGGAGTCGGTTCTACCAAAGAACGAAGACTATAATATTTTCTATTTGGTAGTAGTGTTATGTGTTATGAGTGTGGTTTTCAGTTTGGGGAATCCAGTGTTGGTGCAGTGGCTGACGTATGCATACACCAGGACCTTGAATTTTGATTTCCAACTCAGTTCACAAAAACACTGATTGCGTGTGTTTTTGAAAAAGATTTTCTTTGGATTTGTTTGAGTCATCTCACCATGTATAACATATTGACCATGGAACACATGTTTTCTTTGAAGATGACTCCATGTAGAAAACTATCTTGGATTCTCGAGAGAGTACATGATGATGGCCCACAGAGCGATGAGGCTTTAGTGCAGGGCACTCTTGCGGTGATGGTTCCATCTGGTGTGGTGCACCGGTATCACCACCACACATTGGGCATAAGATTCCACCTGACCCATCAGTAGAGGGTGCACACCGACTGAGCATGTTGCACGAGTTTTAGCGGTATAGAGCTCTGAGGTTCTGAGGCAAGATAAATCCACAGGTAGCTGAGAACTGGCAGGAGGCTGTGGCCAGAGTTTTTCGCATAGTTGGGACACTAGCAGATCTAATGGTGATCCTAGATGCCAGTCTCTTCTAGATAGTAGCTGGGAGATGGTGGAGTCTAACACTCTAGTTACACGATGAGGCGACCGTCACTTGGGTGGACTTCGAGGGCCTTTTCAGTGAAGAGTTTGTCTAAGAGACTCTACACTCAATGTGTATACAGGAGCTGCTGCACTTACAGTAGGGCAACATGAACACGACCCAATACTCAGTGAGGTTTAATAATCTCTCCTTCTACTCCACTGACATGGTACGAGACCCTTTCTTGAGGGCCCAAACCTTTGAGAAGGGTCTCTAATGGGAGATCATATCATTGATGATATCACTCAGTATTATGATGCAGGCTGGGGTGCTAGAGTGAGTGCTTTTGGTGGAGAGCTTCCTAGATGAGCAACCACCGACTGCAAGAGCCACCACCGAAAGTCAGGTAGCTAAGTCATACAAAACATGTAGTAGATAGGCAATTTAGGGGCCTAAGCGAGCTAGACCTTCTGGTGGATGACCTCATGCTATAGGGTCAGTGGTGAGGGGCAGACGAGATAGTAGAGGACAGTTGAGGATTAGGGAGTGCTACTCGTGCATCAGGCAGGGTCATATGGCTTGCGACTACCCAACCCACTATACAGATGACCAGCTGATGGTCGAGGGACCACTAATGAAGAGGCATAGTTTTGAGCGATGAGGTCTACAGGCCAGAAGACGTGTTAGAGGAGCTGGCCATGCAACAGGCGGTGGGAGAAAATTCGAGGCTCTCTTGCCACCACCTCTAGGTGGTCCACCCCGACCATGTGGAGCAAGAGGATAGGGACAAGCTCATCTCCAAGTAGCTGAGACCTACAACCAAGATGCTCTAGAGATGATTAAAGGTATGATCTGTGTCTATCTCTACCTAGCTGCAGTACTTATAGACATAGGTTCTGATCAATCTTTTATTTCCTCGGCCCTCATTCGGGGCTCAGAGATTCTGACAGAGTTGTTGGATTAATCCTTATGGATAAATACTCCTACAAGAGGGTATTCAATGATTACACACTGGTGTCGTCTATGTGAGCTTACTCTAGGAGGCGAGAGCTTTGGCTGGGATTTTCTAGTAGCGGTGTTGAGGCCATACGATGTCAGCATGGGTATGGACTAGTTATCCACAGTCCATGCATAGATTTGTTATATTAGTCACAAAGTGTGGTGTGTCTAAGAGGATGACAAGGTTTTCCTTTACCGATGAGAATATAACCTTTGCAGCACCGGATGGACTTTCCCGGAGGAGGGTGCAGCCAATCAAACATCAGTTGGCTAGCCTTACCCTCAGGGAAATTGATGTTAAGAGTATGCGATATCCTATAGTGGTGGACCTGTATGCCGATGTCTTTCCTAATGATGTTTTGGGACTACCCCCACACAGAGAGGTATAAATTTATATCGACCTGTACCCTAAGATGAAACTGATTTCTAGACTAGTATATCGGATGGCTCCTGTGGAGCTTTGTGAGTTACAGGTACAACTAGAGGACTTGTAGAGGAAGTGATTCATAAGGCCTAGTGTGTCTCCATGGGCAGCCCCAATTTTGTTCACCAGGAAGGCATATGGTAGTTTGAGATTTTGTGTGGATTATCAGTGCCTGAACCATGTGAATGTGAAGAACAAGTACCCACTCTCAAATATTGATGATCCCTTTGATCAGTTTAAAGTAGTTCGATGGTTTTCGAAGATAGACTTCAGATTCGGCTATCATCAACTCAGGGTACGAGATGAGGATGTGCAGAATAAGGCCTTTAGATATCGGTATTCCCACTACGAGTTCTCAGTTATTCCTTTTGGTGTTAACAACGCCCCTGTAGTGTTCATGAGACTCATAAACAGGATCTTCCAACCATACCTTGATCACTTTTTGGTGGCCTTTATCAATGACATCTTGGTGTACTTAGCGATGGAGGCAGAGCATGCCTATCATTTGTAGATTGTTCTAGATACACTCTGAGAGCACTGGATTTATGGTAAACTCTTGAAGTTTCAAGTTCTAGATATGAGAGGTCCACTTTCTGGGACATTTTATCATGAAGTCTAGATTTGTAGGGGATCCAACAAATATAGAGTGTGTGCTAGCTTGGGAGCCACCCAGGAGTGTGACCGAGGTGCGAAGTTTATTAGGGTTGGGTAGGTACTACTGGAGAATGGTACCTAACTTTTCCATAGTTTTCACACCCTTGTCAGTGTTGATGAAGAAGTTATAGCCCTTCGTGTGGCTGGAGAGATTCCAAAACAGTTTTCAAGAGCTAAGGAAGAGACTGACAAGTTCCCTCATCTTGAGGCAACCAGAAGAGGGCGTTGGGTATATAGTCTACTACGACACATCAGGGACTGGACTTGGATATGTCCTGATGCAAGAGCTGGAAGAGATCACATATGGTTCTCAATAATTAATATAACATGTATAGAACTACACTACACCTTGCCTAGAGTTAGAAGCAGTGGTCTTCGCCTTGAAGATGTGGTGACATAACAAGATGGGAGAACATTTTACAGTCTACTCTGATCACAAGAGTCTCAGGTATATATTCTCACCGAAGGACCTATACCTGATACATCGGCGATTGCTAGAGTTCCTAGAGAACTTTGACTTTTAGATAGTCTATACTCCTAGGAAGGGGAACATTGTAACAGACACACTCAATAGGAGGTCTGGTCTACGATTGATGAGTGATGCAACAGAGCAGTGAGTTATGTTGCAGATATCCTTTTTGATAGAGATGGGTCAGCTTACCTCCATTCAATGACTATCACTCCCCCACTTCTTCAGTGATTTCAGAAGTCACAGCTTGGGGAAATTGATTGTGAGTCACAACTTGCTCAGATATCCACAAGACATGCACCTGATGAATTTTCTAACGGCAGGGAGAACATCATCCTCTTAAGAGGACTCATTATGGTCCTGGTGATGCTATGGGAGGAGGTGTTGAGGGTGTCCCATATATCCCTCTGGTGGTATATTATGGTGTGGTGAAGATGTTCCAGGATCTCCGGTGTCAGCACTGATGTCCAAGGATGAAGAAGGTAGTGGCAGAGTTTGTTTCATGATGCCTCACTTGTCAGCATGTGAAGGCTGAGTATCAGGTACTAGCAGGCTTAGCGCAGCGACTAGTGGTGCTAAAGTGGAAGTGTGATGGTATATCCATATAATTTGTGATAGGGAATCCACGTACATCCAGGGAACATAATTCCATCTGGGTGATTGTTGACCGACTCACCAAGTCGGCCCACTTCCTACCCATCTAAGGACAGAGATTAGTAGAGGGCTTGGGACGCCTCTACGTACAAGAGATTGTACGAATTCATCGAGTGTCATAAATGGTCATCTCCGACCATGACACAGGTTTTACATCCCTTTTGTGGAAGGAATTATAGGTGGAATTTGGGACTCAGCTATGTTTTAGCACCGCCATTCAGCCAAAAATGGATGGTCAAACAGAGCAGTCCATTTAGACACTAGAGGAAATTCTATGTGCTTTCATCCTAGATTTTGTCCACAGTTTGGAGGATCACTTTCCCTTGATGATGTTCACATACAACAATAGATATCACTCCACCATCGATATGGAACTATTAGAGGCCTTATATGGTGGACCATGCAGATCAACTCTATGCTGGACAGTCCTAGGGGGTCAGCACTTATGGGTCTAGAGTCGGTACGGGATACCACTGAGAAGGTGCAAATCATCTGGGAGAAGATCAGGACTACACAAAGTAGATATAAGTCTTATACTGTCAGGAGAAAGAGTCCCTTGGAGATCAAGTACGGAGACCACATCTTCCTACGGGTCACACCTCGACGATGTTTGCAGAGATTTGGATGTGGTGGAAAACTCTCACCAAGTAATATTGGACCATTTTTAATAATTCGGAGGATTGGAGAGGTAGAATAATGCTTGGCACTACCACAACAGTTGGAGAGGATGTACGACATCTTCTACGTATCCCAGTTGAGGAGATACGCGCATGACCCATCTCACATCATCGACTATGGTGAGCTAGACATTGTTCATTTTATGATGTTTACGAAGGTTCCAGTGGAGATTGAGGATCGATAGGAGATGTCCACGAAATGTAGAGATCGGTGCGGCCCCATGCCACGCTGGGTTGGTGGACCCCCGATCATCCAAAATGGTTGACCGTTACAAGGTGGGGCAGTGCCCCACCGGCTGGCCGAAACAACCCCGCACACGCGTGGCCAGCTCGGAAGATCGGTCTGCCATCTGGAGGACCAGGATGGGGTGGCTGAACGGGTCAGGTCAGACCCGCAACCCATCAGGTTGGGCCAAACCCATGACCCAATGGGCCAATGCGGGTGGGTCGAGCCCCACCCAACGGGCTGGGCCAACCGCGACCCGGGCCCAAGAACTGAACTGGGCCAACCCCGATGACCAAACCTAGTAAATTGGGATGAACTATAGGTGAACAGACCCAAGCGGGTTCAGGTTGACCATTAGACTTGTTGTGTCGAGTTGGCCTAACCGAGTCAAACTGGGCCCAGACCCAAACGGTCCCCGATTAAAGAAACGCCCATAACTGACGATCCATGTGTCTGTTCGACACGCTGTAAGTGGTGTTGGGATCCCTATTGGGAAGAAGTACCTTTGGAATATTCCAGCATGCCCGACCAACCCGAGCCAGGACAAGGTGCGATCACCCCATTTTCATGGAATGGGGTGTGACCAACATACCCGACGTCCATTTTCCAAACTATCTGCAACACCGGGTCCCTTTAGATGAGGTGGTACTTTTGATATACTCCAATTGAGTTATGGATAATTTTGGAGTGCGGCCAGGTTAGATCAAACCTGAATCCAACTGGGCCCTCATAAATAAAATTCTTACAACATACAGACCGGGCGTCTGGCTGACGCACCATCATTTGCATTGGGACCCTTATGACATGACAGATCATAATGTTACTTCTTCGTGAGACATTGTTCCGGTTGAAATACGACCAATGGATTGAGGATCAGTTCTCCCAGAATCTAGTGTTCTATGATCGGGAATCTAGGGGCTGGCAATGAGGTGGAGGTTTGAGATAGATCATACAGAGGTTAGTACCAAGTGATTCTTTGTGGGTCAGCACCTATCTATCTTGTATGGGTCAGATCCTGTGTGGGTTAGCGCTCAATGATATTGTGTGGGTCAATGCATACTAATCTTGTGTGGGTCAGTGATCAGTGATCAGGTGGGTTCAGTGCATACTGATCATGTGTGGGTCAGATCCTCTATGGTTCTTGTGGTGGTTTGTACCAATCGACTCTAGGTGGGTCGGATCCTGTGTGGGTTATTGCGGGGGTTAGTACCTATCGATCCTAAGTGGGTCAGATTCTGTATGGTCAAGATCAGTGCCTCTTGACAGAATAAGATGATATAACTTTGCGACTGATCATATGTACTTCTATACTTCACTAATACCTAGTTTGAGTAGAGACTCTATTTGAGTGGGGTTTATTTCTTTTTGCTTTGTGATTGAGATCATTCTTTTTGGTTTGCCTTTGTGGAATTCTGTGAGACCTTCAGGGGTATCCAGGTCCCTACTGAGTATTATTATACTCACCCTAGCACGGGCTTTGCCTACACCTTGTTGTGTCTTGTGTAGATGACGAGTAGCTGGGCTGAGACCTGAGGGAGCCAGGACCAGGCAGTACATAGAGGATATGAGCTAACGTGGAGTGCTGTGGAGAGGATATGTACTTACCCTTAAAGTAGGATCCTTGGTGGATGATCCAGGAGTTGTTTCCTCTTTTAATTTGTACTTGTACCTTTTAGTTATGCTTGTATTCCGGCCCCTTTACTTTCATTACACCTTTTTTACTACAATAGTTTTCTTCATGGTTTCTTCTTGTTGTGTTCTTGGTTGGTGTGTTTGTAGAGGTTTAAAGGCAATTCCTTCCCGTTATAGGGATGTGCCTTTATGGTGCTAGTCGCCAACACCTGACCTATGAAAGGTGGACTTAAGGCAGTCACGACATAGGCCCCAGGGGATGGGTCGTGACACAACCTCCGTCATGCCCTGTTAGAGCTTGGTAACCTTATAGGATAGGGATAAACCTTGTAAAATTCCCATTATTGAATGTTTTTCCCTAGCAGTTTCACATTGTGATAAGCCAAGTGAAAAATTTATTGGATCAAGGCATAGTTTAACCCATTTTTCACTTTCAAAATGAAAAAAAATTCATTAAATACACTAAAAATGGAAAATTATTCCAAAATTAGAATGAATAACTAAATGTAAAAATGAAATCCATGAAAATGACCAAAAATAAAAGTTCAAGATATTATAATTCTCCCACCATAAATGATATGTACCCCCATATATTCTTTAAAAAAAGACTTCTCTAAAAATAGGTGCAATCATATATCTCTCATCAGGGTTTCACATTTCCACATCCCATGGTATTGTAATATTTCAATCCAATAAACGTGAACTAAATTTATATACATTCAACAAAGAAAACATATCTAATAATGATCAATCTGGAATGTCCTCTCAAAGAGAGTAATTTAATGTTAAACATCATGAATATCCTAATTTAATGAATGAGATGAGTCTGAATGTTATTTCATGAGATATGAGTAATAAGTAACAATATGGATTAAGGAAATCTAAAGTCACAAGAACAAATGTTATGACACTATCTGAATCTCCCCAATGACCTCAAAATCTATAATATATCTCAGTTCCAACATCCTTTATTTTTTAATTCATTACTGTCCCAATCAAGGTGGTATACTGAATAATTTTAGGTCACAAACGTAAACCCCTAAAGGAAATCATCAATTATATGAAATTTATTTATACCTTCCATGATATTTTTAAAACCTCTTTAAAACCATCTAGATCATCATCATCATCTCCGAGAACAAACTACGTCCTATAAGGGATGATTCACTAATATTTGACCAACAAATAAATGATTTACAATGACAACTATACAAGTCCTCAAAGGTTTCCATCATAATGGATTACTAATAAGTATAATTATATGGAATGTAAATGTTCCCTAAGTGGAAGTACCGTGCTCCTCTAATATCAAGAAATAATTAAAAAGCATGTCCCCCAAAATTTTCATAGCCCATTTTATCTAACCACATGTTTGAGGATAGAAAACCATTCTCAACTATAAATAGGATCCCACCACCTCTTAAAGGACTCTCTATTTACCCGAAATAATCCATGGATCCCTATCATCAATTATATTCATCAAAGCTCTATTTAATTTAATGATTTCTTACACATAAAAATTCCAAATGTAGTCATATTTTTTGGAATCATTAATGAGAAAAAATGATCCAATTTTGACAATCTATCAATCAATACTCAAATCAAATTTTTTCATAACGGTGGACATGGAAACCCAAACAATATTTCCATTGCTTTCTAAACCCATATCCAATTCATCATATAAAGGGGATTAAAAAATGAATAAAAACTAATTTCCAACCTTAATCTTCTAAAAGGTATAAAAATTAGAAACAAAATCATAAATTTATCATTTCTGACATGACCACATGAAAAAATACCTCATATCAAAAAACAACATCATTGTACCATTGTGTACCTTCCATTAGTAATTATTAAAATCACCTATTGTAATCCTTCTCCTATGTGATGGAATGATATTGTAGTTTCTAGATTAAAGGATACACTCTAATGATAGATACCATTTGGTGATGGTCTCACTACCACCCAAAGAATCACAATTTTCATAGAAATTTTCATCAAGCTATAGTTCATATATGATAATTTTAATATGAGTGTATTTCAACTAAATAATCTTAAGAAGAAATCTTTATCATTATTAAATACTCACAAATGGATATGTGTAAAGAGACAAATCATATTCCACTTCTTAAAAAATTTTCACTTCATGGGAACAACGTTCCCTTCTTAAAGAATCAATAAAAATGTTCCAATTCCTAGTGTTGTACTATAAATGTCATAAGAAAACATGTACTATACACATCACCTCTTGCTGAGGTTTATATCTTTTTATGAGAAGATATAACTCAATATTTTATGACCAATGAATATAGGAATAAATTATTTCAAGAGGTAATGTATCTAACTATTTAATTTTTACTTAACGACTTTGAGTTTGAGATAATGTTACATAAATTAATTCCCATGTGTCCAATGTTTAATGGAACTATAATCTACGATTTTATCACTATTTTTATGAATAAAACTAATCCATAACAAGACAAATCATAGAAGATCACATATCCATACCCATCATTAAAAATATTCTACAATTTCTATAAATTTAAATGATTTCTTAAGTCAACAATAGAACCCTAAAATTTTAAATCTAATACAATGATAACTCCCATAAAAGTGAGAATAGTCAAAAGAGATTCCAACATTGAAAATTAATTCCAAAATCAATGTTAGTACACAACAAATACTGATAATCTATGAATATGATAGATATTTCATTTTTCCTCCAAAGTCATTATAGGCATCACCTTCTCAGGATCAACTAAGATTCCCTAATTGTGATTTGTCTTGAACATGAACACTATGTCCTAAATATAAAAATGGTATTTTAATAGAATCTCATAGAGTGCGAGATTTCCCATAATGTAAAAAAGATTTCTCAAATGAAACAAACGATCCTTATTTATTTTTGAGTATGCCAAGATTGTATCCCCATATAATATATTTAATTTTGTGAGTTATTAATGTAAAATAGAGTTCATTAGTCGTATAAACAAAGCCATAAAATTGGTTAGAATAAAAGACATTAAAAGGCACTCATAATGAAAATATGTCCCCCTAAAAAGTGGCCTTTGGTATTTCAAACTACATGATCCTGGGCCGGTAATAACTAGAAATATATTCAACCATTGTGAACCTTTTTATCAATTTTTACCTAGTAAATAAATAAATAAAAAAGGGAGAAATATGCAAACTAATTATTATAAAATAATTTTTAATTCACTAAAAAATTAGGTGAAGTTTTATTTTGGCCATCTTTACTGAAATCATAGGTGAAACCCTGGGAGATTCTCCCGATCCAACGAATCCTTTATTTATCATGTCACTCAACTAAGACTAAAAAACCTTCAGTTCAAGTGGACCCATTTGATACGAGGGAATATATATTGGTTTTCTATCCTGAAGAATATACATATAAATATCCACGTCTATCACTAATGTAAATCTATAAATTTTTAATTTAAAAAATGGGAAAATAATCATATACATAAAGAATATCAAAATATAATTAATCCATGTTGAGTTTAGTGGAAAACATGTATATAATCCTACCAAACCCTAGAAGAGTAGTTCAATATCATGTTTACCTAAGGTCCAATATTCAATGAATGACACAACACTTCCCATTAATGGAAATAATGAAGACATAGTAAATGTAATATTTGATATGAAACTTATGATCATTCATCGATCCCATGATAAGAATTACATCCAAATGTTTCATATCGATAACTAAAATATCTAATATAGACAAAAGTTAGGATTTTGATAATATAAATAACGTCAATCAGATATCCTCCTCTATCCACATCTTTATAGGGGTTAGAATCTCTATTACATAAAGTATAAGTTTTGTATAATGATACGATACGACTACCACATGGGTAAATATGAATGAATAATATCAAATATTAACAAATAAATATTACCTTGAGATTTATAAATGATAATAGAATAAATCACTATCAATGGATATACTTTATCTATTACTGTAGAAATGTATACTATATAATAATGCTTCTTTCATGATGTATGTAGGTTGAACCACTTTGTTCTTGAAGTATTTTACTTTGTGATAGATAATCCTAGTGATGCCAAGCCTAGACCACTACATGGGGTGGTAAAAACATGGAAAATCGTTTTTATGTGATAATGAATCTATAAGAATGTAGATCATTACTTCCTCTATGAATTATTCATGTGAACAACCATTCAAAATTGAAAAACTGTTAATGGTCATTTTGCATACATAGTTGCAGATATGGAAAAGGTATAATGTCGAGATCTACCACTAATTCTTCAACCATGAAACTCATACCACATTCTCATATATATATATAGGTACCACCCATGCCACCACTAGGAGGATTATAAACACATTAAACATTTACTTACCAAAAAAGTCAAACTTGGCCATTTATTCTTGAAATATAACATCATCATAAGATGTTATAACCAACATGAAGTACTGAGATCAGATTTTTGAGGAAAGATCCATCTCAAACCCCCATATATAAAACATCTTATCAGATACTATATCATGTAACAGTTCATCTTGATTGTAAAAAACATTTTTCATAATGATTCATTATTTGATAACCTTAGTTAATGTTTAGGAACATTATTGAATTATATAGAACCATAAATCCTAGATAAAATTTCTGTTAAAAATGTATCTTTATATAATCCCAATACAAGATAAAATCCATTTATTCCATAACTATAGAACCCTTACATCTTCTACTAGACCGTTTATGTATGAAGAAGACACATTGCACCTTAATAAAATCAAGAATCTCCAAATACTAAAATCGTCTCTAAACTTTTTTAACAAATCATCTTCCTCAAAAAGATAATTGGTACCCAAGAATGGTGTCAGGTTCAAATGTTGAAAGTAAATGTTTGGATCAATAATTTCATTTCTATGAGTTATATACATTCAAAATAAATTGGGAGGAGTTGCAACTAAATTTCCAAGAGAATGGATTGCATGAACAAAAACTTCAATAAGGTTTTGTTCAGCTATAATATTTTCTTATTATGGTCTATTAGTATCTACCTAAGAAGGTATGTTCAAACATATTCATGTAGTATTGGTACTAATGAACATAATAAAATAGCATGTAAAATTTTATTCATGATAAATTAAATCTTCAACTATATTATTTTAAATAAATAGGTAAACACAATATCTAATCCATGATTTCGAAACAGTCTATAATTAGTTATAAGAACTCTATAAAAACAATATTTCCAAATTTCCAATTATTTATTAATCTCATAATGATAGGATATGATCACACATTTACTCACAATATACCCATTTTTTAAAAATATTCCTTGATATTATATTGAAATAGAACCCAAAATACACAATAGAATCTAATAAGAGGGGAAAACATCCTTTGATATAAATTTTTCATGAACCATCCCAGATACCCCTTCTAAAATATACCCAACCCAGTCATGGAATGGCTCGTAGAAAACCATAATATTTTAAGATAAGAACAATATGTTTGATAGAATATGTGACACACAACACTGATCATAGTTGAGAATATTACCCCCAGATACATTATAAAAAATTTCTTCATTTTAAATAAACTAAATTTCATAGATATATTTTGTAACATTCAACACCAAATTTTAGTAAACTACATTAAAATTTTAACATTATTACATAAAAAATATTGTTATATTCTATCTATTAAACATTTAGGTTTGAATTAGAATAACAATATTCTGAAGAACAAGTATAATTGTTTTGGATAAATTAAATATATTGATAAATCTATTCTTAAATTTTAGTAATGTAATTATATTCATTGAAAAATAATTTTTCTAAAAAAATTATTTTAAGAGAATGTAATAAAATTATTTTTAACAATTTTAAGAAAATTATTAGTAAAAATGAACTTTATTTTTTGGAATAAACATTTGAAAAATAACTTAGGGTGAATCATTAGAGTCTTTATGGAATGACTAATTTTTTGATAAATAATGATAAATACATTTTTGAATTCATTTTAATTTATGGAATTTGTTATGATAACTTTTCATTTCAAATGAATCTTAAAGTTAAATTAGTCCAATTATAAAATTATAAGTATAAATTATTTATTTGGATTCAATTTTATATTGAATTTGTTAATAAATAATTTCTGTAAATAAAAAAAATTCTCTATTTAGAAACCCAATCTTCTATCAGGTCTTCATGTTTAATTTTAAATTATTATTTTTGGAATTTAGTGAATGGTATTTTATCAATATAGATTCTATATTTGGAATCGTAAAATTTATATCGTATAATTAGGTAAAATTAGTATTTTAATAAAATTAATAGGGAAAGAGTAAAAATTATTTTCTACGGTTAAGTTTAAAATGTATTTACCATTGGTTAAACCAAAATGATATGTGTTTAAAATGAACCAAACATATATAATTCCAATTTTATTTCAATATAAATACCTTAAATCATATATTTTTAGAATTTTTTCATTTTTTATTTGTATTTCATTCAAAAAATGTGGGTGGAATTCTTTCATTTCAAAAATTTCAAATTTGTCCTCTCGCCCACTTATAAAAAGATACCCTATCTCCCATCTTATTTAGATATCAAAAACACATTATAAATAAAAATAATTACCCATGTAACTTCATTACTTCAATACCATTTTCTTAGAGTCTATGGTTTGATTATATATCTTACAATGGTTATTATTTTATGAAATATTAATGAAGTTATCCAAAAAAGAGGTAACCTCATTAACCAAGAATTTTGTATTATTTCCTTTTCCAAAAATAACTGATATTATTAAATAAAACTGATATAATAACATGAATATCAGAAATATATTTATATTTTAGGTATTTTTTTGTATTGAACTCAAACCATCCACTTCTCCATGAAATGGGAAACAAAATTGTTGATCGTGTGTACGACGGACAACCGCCTCATGAATTGATGTAATTAGTTTTCCATCACCAAATCCCATTGATAAATATAAATAATTTTATAGTATTTATATATTATATTTATATTTAATTATAATTATAAAATTATAATATCACATACTCAATATTTCATTCTATATTATAGAGAATATAAATACATCACTCCTATGTACAGCGGACTACCGCTTCTCGAAGTGATTTGATTTGGTTTTCAAGTTAGGTTTACATGGAAGGTAATTATTACTAATTTTATGTTTATATAATTTATTAATGAAATTGAATTTTTTTTAAAAGATATATATTATAATCTATCATAAGTTACCATCCATTGAATAAATGTTAATGTTGTTGGTTTGCACAGCAGACTACTACACCATAATGAAATGTGATTCATTTTTACTACAACATCTCATTTATGGTTTTTGTAAGGATATTTAAACGAAATAATATTATAATTATTATATGATTATAATATCCCATAATAAATAACACATAACTTATTTCCATCATGATCATTGAGAAATGGAAACTATGCACTTTACAAACATTCGACCTGTCATATCAATGATTGTAACATAGTTTATTATTCATATCTATATGTAATATTTTGTTTAAAAATAATAATATATGTATAAAATTAATTTTTATTTCATTATTTATATTCTAAAGATGATTAAATAATAAATGTTCTGATTGTAGTCAGCTTATAAAAGTGATTTTGGACATACGTGGCGAGTATCATCAAAATGTCTGACGTAACACTAAATGAAAAAGTAATGAAATAAAACATTTTAATAAATAAAATAAATTTAATAATATATAAAAAATAGTTCTTAAGAAATTTAATATTTAAAATAATCTTATTAATCATGAATATAAAAACACATAGTAAAAATCAAGATTGATGTAAGGGTTTTCGTCTCCAAAATTCATTCTCAAGACACATGTACTTTAATGAACCTAAATTGTTTTAAATGGGTAATGTAGTGAAAATTAAACAATTTAAATCAATTATTATTATTCCTATTCATGGTATTTATACTCCAAATTCATGATATCTCTCTTTCATGTGGTTTTTAGTATGGCATTTCTAAAGTTGTAAGGTGATTCATAACTCCATTTCAATTAGTTGGGTTATACATCTTCTTGGTTGATTATATTATGATACTATGATATGTTTAATAATATTTGGTTAATTTATAATCTGTTTTCACTCTATCATGTGGATTTAAATTTGATACACACTATAACTTCAATAATTAATCCTCACATCAATGTTATGATCAATGAACGGGTTTTCGTCTCAAATGATCTTTCTTGGGAAAAATATAATTTTATGAACCTAATATCATTAAAATGGTGTATGTGATGAAACATTATTAATTTACATGGATAATTATTATTATAAATTGAATTTTAACTTCAACATCATGATATATCCCTTTCATGTGGTTTCTGATAAGGTTGTTCTTATGATGTAATGTGGTTCTTTACTCAATTTCGAATCATTGAGTTATATGTATACATCGTTAATTATATTATTCTAATTTTTTTTGAGTCACGACCATTTATTTTTTAATGATTTTTTTAAACTTATTTTATATTTATTTACATTTGATATACTAAATAAATTCATCGATTAGTCCTCACTTCAATTATATATCCTTTCTATGGTTTTTCATCTGAAAAGATCCTTCTTGGGAAATATGTAAATTTATAAAACATACATTTTTAAATGATTTATTTACTTAAAATTGAATAATTTAAATAATATATAATTCCTACTCATTGTATTTTTATTTCAACATCAGAAAATATCTCGTTTATGTTGTTTTTCTGACATTTATTATGTTTTAAGCAGTTTCTCAAATAAATTTTCATTGATTTGGTTATATATATAACTAATTGATTATATGATTCATTTAAAACGTGTGTGATGAAATTTTACTATTCTATTATTTATTTACACTTTTTTATCTACATTTGATGCACATAATAGATCCATTGTTTAATCCTTACTTCAATGGTATGACCTTTTTATAGTGTTTATCTCTAACATCCTTCTTTGTGACACATGTTATCATATAAAACTAATTACATTAAAATAGTTTATAAACTATAATATTAAATAATTAATCCTAAATGATTCTAATATCATGATTATTTAAGTTATAATCTATCTACTTCACTCATAGGGGTTTTGATTTAAAAATTACCAAGGTTGTAAAGGTGTACTTGAAAATTTAATTTTAATCGGGATTGATTCGGATTCAATTTTTAATATAGTAAATTACCTTATAAATTTATAATAGAGCTAATTTATATTCTTATACTGTATTTTTTCATGACATTTTCAATTAATAGTAAAATTTTACCCCCTTTGATACTTGAAATGATTTAGAAAATGATTTCAATACAATTAAATATTATTTCTCACTTTTATTTAAAATATTTTTACTTCCATATAAAGGATTTCTAAAAATAATAATTTTTTTAATATTATCCTATGATTTTTAGAAGACAATTTTACCCTTTTTATTTAGTAATAAATGTTTTAATGTAATCTACATTTAATTTTCGGAATGTCATACTTCGTGGATTTTTTTCCAAATTTGTTAAAGGAATATTTTTTTTAACATTATTGGAATAATCAGTATTACTTAACATAATGAGAATTATTTTCCACAATAATCCATTACATGTTTACAAGGGTATATTTCAAGGAGCTTATTTAACAATATTTTTTAAATTTTAGTTATCTAAAATTTATTTTCAATGTGCATAGTTTATTTTATTCAATAATTTTTTAATCATTTTAATGGTGTGTTTGTTAATCAATGACAAAAAAAAATTAATGTTATGAAATTATATTAAATTATATATATATTTCCCCCAAATTTATACCTATCTTACTCACCCTTCCACTTATGGGGTTATTGTTTCTCAAACCCCTTCACTATGAAATTTTCTCTGATTATGATATGATACTAGATTATGAAACTCATTTTTTTACATGGTAAAATATTATATTATATTTTCTTATTTATTTCACTTAGGTTTCACACAAAGACCATGATTAGATTATTTTTCATGCACAAAAATAATGCTTCAATGAATTGGGTAATGCATTAGTCTCATGAGGTGCCATATATGGGATTTTAGAGTAAACATAATCTGTTATTGGAATTTTTTCAGCATTTGATAGTTTTAAGATAGTATTATTTGAATCATGTTGATATCATGATATATTTTTCTACCATGTTTCCTATTGATTCAATGTTTTTGTGATTTTATGATCATTATTTTATTCTCTAATTTGATTACTCATCTTCCTTCTCATTTATGATATTGTTTTATACTTTTGGATAACATCATATATTTCTTTACCTTGTTCTTCCGTTATTGTGATTTTTTTCTCTCCCAATATATTTATGTATTCCCTATGTTATCCTATGTAGTTTTAAAAGATCCGCGGAACATTAGATCTCACTTTGTAGAAAAAATATTTAATAGTTATTTTAGTCTTACATTAATTTAATATATACACAGTTTCCTAATTACTAAAGGCCATTTCAATCCCCATTTTTTATTTTATTTATATTTCTATTGTAAATCATTCAATGATATGTGTAAAAAGAGTGGGTAACTATAGTTGGTATTAGTGGAATGGTTTAATTAACATTTGGAAACTAGGATGAGAAACCCATAGTGGGAACCCTATGGATATGTCTAAATATAAAACTATATATAGAAAAATATACATGAATCGTGGATATGTATAGAGCATGTGGTTTTTGAGAAATTACATCCCTATCTAGATGCTATAAGTAGATGTGGTTCTAGAAAATGTGTATTAGGTTTTAATAACTCCAAAAAGGAACATTGGGAATGACTTGAGCATTACCTAGTATATGATTAGGGGATTACTATGGACATGGTTTAATACTCTTGATGGATATGTTTTTAAAATTCATAGACCAATTATGAACCATTAGGATGGACATGAACATATTAATGGGTTAGAAAAACTAATGGGAACATATCAATGGATAACTATTATTAAATCCAAGAGACTGATTAATTTTGATGTATATAACATTTATAAGTTATTATTTTTAGGAATATAAGTTCAGATTTTGTATATTAATGAATTATCATCATGAATATTTTATCATTTTAGTTAATAGTTAGAAATAGATGAATTCATTCCAATAACCAATGTGGCATGAAATGTATGTATTTACTGAAATTGGTGCCTAACTAAAAGGGAATGATAGTTAGACATCTTGTGATCATATAAAATGATATATCTTGAGTTACTGTTAACTAATAGAACTTATTTTAATTTCAAAACACATCAAATAATATGATTATGCCATCTCATGGATGTTACTAGGTAAAATATCAAAAAGTAAAGAAGATTCAATTTTCTTCAAATAAAAAAAAATAGAATATGAAACTTGAAAATTATATCAAATTGTGGGGAAATAAATTTTTTGTGGAAATAAAGGGTGTAGTATCCCAACCATTTTTTTGGATGTATCATGATCGTTTACATGTATAATTGTACATTGTTTGGAATTTATTTTTAGTGGGTTTTCCTTCAAGATGTTTCCTGGAAATAATTGATAATTTCGGAGGAAAAGGGGAAGTACATAGTTAGCGCATAGTTTTCCCAAACCATTCACCTAACCAAATTAAATTTTAAAAATCCATATAGAGGGGATTTTTTTAGTTGGTGCATGGTTTTTAAAACCCCAAACCCTCTTAGTTTTAACCATGTTACACCTAGGATAAGAACACAATGATGATAGTGCACGGTTTATAGAACCATAAACCCTATCCCCTAAAGTTGTGAGGGATTTTTACCCCCTGCCCCCAAAAAAATTATTATAAAAATATGGAACCTTCTGGTACTAACCTCAAATCAACCAAGTGTTGGGCATATATTGTGCCAATAATAATTTATAATCAATGATGATTTTGATTCTCATAGATACCCACGTTTTTTTTCTAATGATGTTTTTATGAGAAAATTTTTTAGGACTTTTTTTCATTTCAAATAAACTCTAACATTACAGGATTTACTCTGGAAAAAATGTTTCCATACATACGTTATGCTACTATGAACAATGCGTGAATAGATCATTATCCCTATGCTATGTTGAAAAGTTTCCATTTCAAATGTACAGTGAATAGTTCGTGTATTGGTCATTATCCCTACGCCATGCTAAGAAGATCACGTATGGATCAGCAACCCTATTTGGAAGATGGAAATACTCTTCATAAATATTACTTTAAAAAAAATATAGGAAAGTATGGTTCGCCAACCCTATATGACATCACTACATTACGTAGATGAACGTATAGAACATGAATGCCACGTGACATCCCTACGTTACGTTAATGAAAGTACAGTTAGTAAACCGTAAATTGGTAAATGAACCCTCTGCTACGCAGCTTAGCCCAATGCCGTGTTCTCAACAGTAGTGATCTGTGAAGCCATATTTCTTATTAAAATTAGTTGGAATGATTTAATTCGGTTTAATGAATGATTCAAAGATAGTTATGATCTATTTTGAATAACCCTTTTTCTCGGAGGACTACATTGATTCTTAAGGGATGTTTTGTTTAAGATTTGAATATATGAGATTAATCTGGTAAAAATTTTTGATATGGAAATATTTAAGGAAATCACATTCTCTTTTTATTCTTTACAGAGTCGAGAAAAATTTATTATGTATGTATGTGCAAATAGCTGTTGATATTTAATTTTTTTAAAGTGATTCTATTATAGTTGATTGGATCTTAATCATTTGTAAAAGAGGAGAAGCTTTCAAAGTACCTATCATTCTCAACCTATTTTTGTTTACATGACGTTGAAATTTTATTGTAGATCATTGTGAAAAAAGGATCTCTTCGGACTATTATTTCTCCGAGAAATTCCTTTCTGAAAATGATAATCAATCAATTTTCAGTTTCTCACTACTGCAACTATAAAGATAAATCTTAATATTTTATGAATCAATTCCTATTGATTGGAATTTCGACTAATAATACTCAGTTGTGGTGGAGTATCAGCTTCTCGGTCTAAGATGTGGATATTGGTTCTTTGTTACAGAACCAGAAGACTTTTTTGTTTTATTATTATTTGTAAAGGTGTCAACTGCCTGTACTCATTTGTGGATTTAAGGTCTTTTGATAAAAGGACTTGTTCTAGTGAAGCCACCAAGCTCACAGAGAGAGTGGTTAGTGGAGTGGAATAGGGGATCTTTGTGCCCCGAACCACTATAAAAATATGTGTTCTTTACTTCTGCATATTCTTTTAACTTTTTCATATAGAATAACAACACTACAAATCATTATAATTTTCATGGGGATTAAATAATCTGAATTGTGGAAGGTAATTTGAAAATATACAATTCACTCCCCCTCTTGTGTTGGTTTGTACATTTTGAACCAACAATTGGTATTAGAGGGAATATTTTTTTTTATAAAGCTATAGAAAGATGAAGAGTATAATATCTGTACGAAGAAGATGGAAATGATTGATCCTAGAGAAGTAATTTCAATGGTGATTGCTCCATATTTCAATGGTGAAAACTATGGTTCCTGGAAGTAAAGTATGATTATATATATAAAGAATATCAGATATAAAGTCTATTAAAAAATCCCATATTCTTACAAGATTCCTAAGAAACCAGAGAATTTGGATGTAGCTATTGAAGTAGATAATGATATGAATTCAAAAGCACTAAATTCTATTATTTGTGGTCTTGGACCAGATGAATTCAATCGTGTATCGCAATGACCAATAGCCTGTGAAATGTGGAAAACTATTGTAGTATCCTATGAAGGTACTGACAATGTTAGACAAATGAGATATTTAATAGCGAAATTAAAATTTTATAATTTTAGAATGTTTGATGGAGAGAGCATTACACAGATGAAGGGAAGGCTGAACGAAATTGTTAATAATGTCACATCTTTGTGTGAGCTTATCAGTCAACCAGATGAATCCTTGAAAGTACTGAGAGTACAATCCACGAGATGGAATAGAATATCTCCTACAATTCGAAAATCATGTCGTATAAAAAATATAACAATGAAAGAATAAATTTGGACTCTGATGATGTATTAAGTAAAAATGAAATAAGAATATAAAGATAATAAATTTATTGTGAAAAGAGAAAATACTTCTTTGAAAGTGACATCTTAGAACCAAATCAGAAATCCAAAACAAGAAAAAATTAAGAAGAATTCAAACTCCTCGGATTCTAAAATTGAACTAGCTCAATTAGCCAGAGGTTTCAGCATGTTCTACAAAAATAAACGAGGATTTAGAAAACCTTATAAGAATAATGAGAGAGAATGAAGAAAAGTTCAATGCTATGAATGAAAAATATTGGGACATATTAGACCTAATTATCCTCAATTGAAAGAAGAAAGAAAAATACCAGAAAAGAAATATTAGGAAAATATTGATTATGAGAAAAAAGTGAAAAGAGAAATGAAGGCTACATGGAGTGTATTTGAAGACTCCAACAGCTCCTTAGAATCTGATTCAAAAAAATAACTACAAAATCTAAAAGCCACATGTGCTTTATGGATAAAGAATATGAAGAGGTACAGTCCTATTATTCCTCTATTTTTTATTCTAGTAGTTGTTCAAATGAAAATTTAGCTACATATTCCTCAATTCTAGAGGAAATATATGAATCCTTAATAAATAAGCATAAATCTTTAAATAATATTCACAAATCAGTATTAGGATAAAGAGACACTTCACTCAAACAATATCATGAGATAAATGAAAAATTTAATTCATATACTACAATCAATATGGATCATGAAATTAGGATAAAAGATTTAAAAGTTGTAGTAGAAACTTACAAAATAGTTGCTCTCGTTTTTACTAAAGGAGAGAATATTTTGAATGAAATTCTTGACAAGAAAGTAATAAAAAAATTGGAAGAGGGAGTAAGCATGAAAAATACAAGATTTATAAGAATTATTGTCTTCCTAAAATTATAACTAGTAATTATTGTGGAACAAAAGGTCATATATCAAAAAATAGTTTTTTACGAAATCCTCATATAAGTGGAATTAAAAGGGATTTTATTTCAAAAATCTTATATGAAATAAATGATATGATTTATGGAAAAATAATGCAGATCTAGGTTCCCACAACTCTTCTAGCTAACATTGCTGAACCAAAGATGATGTGGGTACCAAAACAAACTATTTTATAATTGAATTTGTAGGAAATAGGTCATAAAACTAGAAAAGTTCTAAGGTACATTGAAAATGGGTGCTCAAGGAACATGAGTGGAAAGTCAGAAAACATCAGTACACTGACTCTAATATATGGAGTTTTAGTTACCTTTGGCGATAATGAAAAAGGAAAGATAATTGGACTTGGAACTGTTGGTGATCCAAAATCTGTCTCCATCAACAAGGTATTATATATACACGGGATGAAGCAAAACCTAATAAGTATTTCTCAACCCTATGATGATGGATATTATGTTGATTTCTCTAAAAATTATTGCTTGGTATTTAAAGATGATATTCTTAAATTTAAAGTACCAATAAATGATAATATTTATACTTTGGATTTAAATTCCTCGTGTAAACAGAAAGTGAATTGTTTGATTATTATTGCAAATGAGTCATTGATTTCGCATAGAAGACTTGTTAATTGTAATATATATTCATTATATAAATTATCTAAAAAGAATTTAATTTATGATTTTCTGAGTCTTAAATTTGATTATGATAGATTCTGTGATGCATGTCAAATTGGATAAAACACATGTCTTCCTTCAAATCATTTAACCAAATTTAAATATTTAACATTTAGAAAATATTCATATGGATTTTTTTGGACTATCGTGAATAGGTAGTTTGGCTAGTAAATTATTTTTATATGTTTTAGTTGATGATTATTCAATTTTTACATGGGTTTATTTTCTAAAACTCAAAATTTAAGTGTTCACTATTTTTGAATGTTTTTTCAAAATTATTCAAAACGAAAAGGGTATTAAAATAATTTCATTAAGAAGTGATCAAGTGGTGATTTTGTGAATCATAAATTCAATTAATTTTGCTCAAATCTAGGTATTAAACACAACTACTCTACCCCAATAACAACTCAGTAAAATGGAATTGTTAAAAGAAAAAATAGAACTATTCAATAAATTTCTAGGAATATGCTAAATGAATATTGTATTCCTACCTACTTATGGGAAGAACCTATAAACACAGCCTGCTATATAATTAATAGAGTATTAATTAGACCAATTTTCAAAAAGACACTCTATGAACTTTCAAATAACCGAAATCCAAAAGTAATGCACTTTAAAGTTTCTAGATTCAAATTGTATATCATGAACACCATGGACAATCTTGGTATGTTTGATCTATAATCTAAAGAAGGACTATATTTAGTATATTATGCTACATCTAAAGCTTATAGAGTATTCAAAAAAAATGTCATGGATTGTTAAAGAATCTGTTCATGTGAACTTTGATGAAACTGGCCCTTTCAATAAAGAGAAAGATAAAACTGATGAAATTACTAAATCTAATGATAAAATTAGACTAGAAAACCAAAAATATTATTCTAAAAATAATAAAACGCCATCTTTTTCATAATAACATGAAACTAATGAACTAATTAGTGTTTTACATAGACATACTAGAACCTAAAAGAATAATCCCTTAGAAACTGTTATAGGAGACCTAGAAATAAGAATTAGAACTAGAGCAAGTGTAGGAAAAATAGCAGAATTATCTGCCTTTCTATCTCAATTAGAACCTAAGTTTATTGAAGAATCCTTAGAAGATAAATGATAGACTTTAGCAATTCAAGAATAACTCAACCTATTTAAGAGGAATGATTTTTTGAAGTCAGTTAAAATACCTTTAAACTATCCAGTTATAGGAACTAAATGGGTCTTTAGAAACAAACAGTATGATTATGGAATAATAAATAGAAATAAAGAAAGATTATTAGTTAAGGGATACAATCAGGAAGAAGGTATAGATTATAATGAAACATTTTCCCCAGTAACAAGATTAGAATCTATTATAATTATTTTAGCATATGCATCTCATATGGATTTTAAATTATATCAAATGGATTTGAAATCAACCTTTTTAAATGGTTATTTAATAGAGAAAGTCTTTGTTGAACAACCTCATGGTTTTGGAAATTCTAAAAAATTGGATTCTATTTTTAAACTTACTGAATCTCTTTATGGCCATAAATAGTCACCTAGAGCTTGGTATGAAATATCTTGTTCTTTTCTTTTGGAAAATGATTTTACTGTTGGTCTGGAAGACTCAACACTTTTTAAGAAAATAGTTTTTTCTAATTCATTTAATAAAAATATTTGTAATGATTTGTCAAATATAATGCAAAAATAATTTGATATGAGTATGATAGGATAATTTAATTACTTTTTACGACAGAAAATTTACCCAAAATTTTTTGTAATTGTTTTAAATCAATGAAAATAAATTATTGATTTATTGAAATAGTTTGGAATTGAAAATAGTAAGACATATATAACTCCCATGTGTACTAATGTAAAACATGATTTGGATAAAGCTGGAAAATCAGTGGAAAACTAGTTATATAGAGGTATGCTTGATAGTTTATTGTATCTTACTTATAGTAGGAGAGACATAATGTTTTCATTATGTATTTGTGCAAGATTTTAATCAAATCCTAAATAATCCCATCTAACTATTGTTAAAAGAATTTTTAGATGCTTAAAAAGAAACTTTTTTCCAATCACTTCTTTACCCAAAAACTTATTATTTTTATTTAATTTCATATTTAGATGCTTATTTTTGTGGTTGTATATTAGATAAAAAAATAACATTAGTAACCTTTCACTTTTTAGGAAAATAATCAGTATCTTCGTCAAGTAAGAAACAACACTCTGTTGCTCTATCAACAGCTGATGTAGAATATGTATCCTTAGGTAGTTGTTGTGCACAAGTGTTGTGGATGAAAAAAACTCTAATGGAATTTGGACTAAGGTTTAATAGTACAAATATTTTAAGTGATAATACTAGTTCTAGAAATATTTCAAATAATCGTATAAGTCACTCGAGGACTAAGCACATTGATATAAAGCATCATTTTCTAAGAGGTAATGTCTATAGAAAAGGATATATATTTGGAATTTGTTAATACCTAATATCAATTAGCTAATATTTTCAACAAACCACTACACATTTCATGTTTTGATTTTATTATGGGGGGTTAGGATTATTTAATTTTAAGTAAATATTTACTTTTAGTTACTCTCTTTTTAAGTGCTTGTTTAGTTTTAATTTAATAGACTTTAAAACTGTCCAAATATTTATTTACATAACTTATTTTGGAATATGTAACATTAATTTTCATTTTCAATAGAGTAATAAAATAAAAACTTTTTAAATGTAATGAGTATCATCTCAATCGGAACGAGAAACCCGTTTTCATTATTCTCCTCTCATTATTCTCTCTCACACATCCTATCAGTTAATCGATCGCAATCTCTCTCGAAATCCTCTCACAAATACTTGAAACAATAAACCTTTGAACCTTCAAACTAGAGAAAATTAGAATATGGATAGCTCAAGGGGATTAGATGATGAGGATTTTGAGATCTCTCTCTATCTACCAAATAAATCCAAAATAATTCTTACAGGAAAGGTAATCGACTTTACCTATTTGTATTCAAAAAATCGGTCTCTCAAGAAATAAATATGGTTTCAAGGGATATATTTTATCATTAGAGAAGATAATACACTAGTTGTGTATGATCTAGATGTTAGGGAATTCAATAAAAATTCTTATTTCATTTTCGGTATTAAAGAAGTTATAGTGATTTCTAAAATTCATGAACAAGAATTCATTTTCTCTTTGGTCGAGATAGTAGGGAACTACATTGTCTCCATGAGGGGGAGTGCTATTTTGATTTAAAAAATATTGGATATGGTATGTATATCTCAGAGGATATATTGTTTTCATTATTCAAAACACAAACCATCAAGAAGATCATGTATAAGGAACTGACTCTAGATAGGCGAGTTAGGATGAATTTCATACAGTCAGCTATACTACCCATGATAGAAGAGCTAGAGAAGGTTCTATATCTGAATATGTATGTGTTGATTTTATTTTTTAATAACATCAAGTTAAATTTCTTGTTGGTTCATGTTTAGGTATTTAATAAATTGTTGTCATCCCGATGAAAATATGGGATATTTTCCTTATCGAAGAATTATCTCTCTGCTTTTAAGGAAAAAAGGAAAGCTGGACAGTATGTTTTGTGCACAGAGGTGCCACCATTGAAATACTTTGACTACTTAGGTGGTCAAGAATTTAGGATTTGTATGGAACAATTCATGAAATAGTTTATTACTTGGTGGTGATGAGGAACAACAAAATATGTTGGCTGCTGCTCAGGGGGAGAAAATAATTATTCCATCATTTGGCTCTATGAGACAGATTCCATAGGAGGCCAGTGGATCAAGACTACAAAAATCATTAATTCATTTCAAGCAATGAAGAACATCAGTTGTTATACCAGCTATAGTGGATGAAGCGCCATAAGTATCATAACCTGAGTCTCAACAGGGTGAGCATGTTGAATAAGTTGAGAAAGAGGCTCAAAGGCATGAAAATCCAAGGGAAGTTGTCTCAAACCCATCTGATCTTTTCATAATTTTTCCAGATTCAATGGACATAGGTGAATCTATTCAAATGAAAAGTCCTAAAGAGAATCAAGAGCTAAGACTGACTGTGGTTGGTTCTGAACATGTTGGAGAATAATATGAATCTTATGGCTCATATTCCAATGATTAGGTAATCTGTATTCGACTATTGGATGTTCATAATTCCTTCCTAAGGGAACAATTAGAAGAGGAAAAGAAAAAGTTTGAGGAATAAAAATTGACTACAATTCCCAAATTAGAATTTAGGGCTCAAAAGAATCACTTAGAAATATTCAAAGAAAATCTCATTTTAGTAGGAGATCCTAAGGAATTCATAATGATGCTATCTAGAGAGATACATTATATTAAAGGAGAAGTTGTGAAGAAATCTGAGTTTAATGATTTCATGAAAATTGTGGTGAGGGAATTTCAATCTCCTAAGGAAATTTCAAGTGCCTCTTCCTCAGCTCAACAAACATCTCCAGATCTTATTAAAAGGTTTAAATCCATTACAACAGTGTTGGCTGATTTTAATAATAGACTACACACTCTCTAGTGTGACAGTACACCTTTTAATGTGCTAATTGACAATAAAAGGCACCTAGTGATCCAACTCACTTCAACTGATTCATGGATGGGCTTGGTGGTGACTCAACTTAAGGAAAAGTTTAATTCATTCATTTAGTTAGAGGAGGTAATGAATGGATTAATGAAGGATAATCTTGTTGAAAACATCAAGGTTGGTCTAGACTTAGAAAATCTTCTTTAGAAATGGATAGATTCATTCAACAACCACTTCCAGAGTCTGCTGATGAAGATCATGGAGCTTACTAGTGTAGTTGAATCCATTTCTCACCCACCTGTTGAACCCATAGTGTTCGGAGAACTTGATGAAATCCCCTCCTTTTAACCCTCTCTTTTCTAATCGTGGATGATACATAAACTCAAACACTTCATTACTATTACAATTTTATAATTTTTATTTTTAATATGTCATGATTTTCATAACTTTTAAGTCTTAACTATAAATCCTACATTTATTTATCTTAATACATTTAGTAACTATTCCTTTATAGTTCAGTGCTACATTAAAGTGGGACTTATCATTTTTTCTATCAATAATTCTTTGTAATATCAAAAAAAGGGGGATATAGTGATGAATTGGGGAGATAGTTGGAAAGGGTAGATAGAGATACTGATGTGAAAAAGATCTACAATGAATATCAAGTTTTTTTTCAATACAAATCACAAACATGTTTACAAAATTGACTTGAATCTTTTATTTATGTCTATGGATTATTTTTTATTTTTTGTGATCACCAAAAAGGGGAGATTTTTTGGAATGTGATTTCACAACAATACTCTATAATCAATGAAACTTTTTCTTCTCAAAAATACCCTTTTTTGTTTTCTAATGATGTTTTTATGAGTATGTTTTTTGTGAATTTTGTTCCTTGCAAAGGAACTCTAACGTCATGGGATTTACTCAAGAAAAAATATTTCCATCCATACATTACACTATTGTTAATAGTGTTTATATGGATCAGTATCCCTACACTATGTTGAAAAGTTTTGATTTCAAACATACAGTGAACAGTGTGCGTATGGATCATCATCCCTACACTACGCTAAGAAGATCACCTATGGATCAACAAACCTATATTGGAATCTGGAAATACTGTTCATAAAACATACATTCAAGAAATATAGGAATGTACGGTTCATCAACCCTACATGACATCTCTAAATTACGCAGATTAACATATGGAAGATGAATTCTATGTGCCATACCTATGTTACACAAATGAAAGTATGGTTAGTAAACCGTATGTTGGTAAAAAAACCCTACACTACCCAACTTAACCCTACATTGAGTTCTCAACGTCAGTGTTCTGTGAAGCCTCATTGCTTATTCAAATTAGTTGGAATGATTTAATTAGAGTTAATGACTTATTAAAAGATCATTATGATCTGTTTTCAAGAATCCCTTTTCTTGAAGAACTTCTTTGATTCTTAAGGGAAGTTCTGTTTAAGATTTTAATTTCCACAATCAATCAGGCAAGAATTTAGGATATGGAAATATTAAATGAAATCACTTGATCTATTTATTCTTTATAGAGCTGAGAAAAATTAAGTATGTATGTATGTGCGAATAGTATATGATACTGAGAATTTTTTAAAGTGTTTCGATTATAGTTGATTGGATTTCGATTATCTGCAAAAGAGGAGAACATTTCAAATTACTGATCATTATCAAACTCATTTTTCATACATGAAGTTGAAATTTTATTGAAGATCATTGTGCAACAAGGATATCTTCAGAATATTATTTCTCAAAGAAATTCCATTATGAATAATAAGATCCATTAATTATCTGTTGCTTACTACTACAACTGTAAAGATCAATATTACTATTTTACGAATCAATTCCTATCGATTGGAGTTTCATCTAATTTTACTCAGTTGTGGTGGAGTATCAGCTTTTTATTCTAAGCTATGGATATTGGTTCTTTGCTATAGAACCATAAGCCTTTTTTGTTTTAGTCTAATATGTAGAGATGTCAACAGACTACACTCAGTTGTGGATTGAAGGTATTGTAAAAAGAGGACCTGTTATAGTGAAATCACCAGGCTCGCAGAAAGAGTGATTGGTGTAGTATACTAGGGGATCTTCGTTCCCCAAACCACTATAAAAATATCTGTTCTTTACTTATGCATATTCTTTTCACTTTTTCATATAGATGAACAACACTAAAAATATTAGTAATTTTCAGTGGGATTCAAAAATATAAATTGTGGAAGGTAATTTGAAAATACACAATCCCCCCCCCTCTTGTATTGATTTGTATATTCTGAACTAACACCCAGAGCATCCCAAACAAAGTTACATTGTTTTCTGGAGCTCCAAAATAGATTCCTATGAACCTTAAACTATGTTCTTGATGAATCGAATATTTGAAAGATGGATCTGCACATATTTTATTATGTAATCTCTTACCATTTGGATTTATCTCTCTCCTATCTCTATTTCTATATAAATTGGAATGGTTAATATTACTTTGGAGAGGGTTTTTATATAGGTTTTCTTTTATCTTATTATTTTTAATATTTTTTCTAGAATTTGATCTAAGATCTTACACGTTTTCTTATTCATTATCATTATTCATTATTTGGTGATTTGGGTTTCCCAGTATTCATCAATAACATTATAGTAGATGATATATTCTTCCATTAACATAGTATTGAAAGTAATTTCTTGTATTCAATTGTAAAATTTCAATGTACGCATTGGGAAATTAAATTACGAAATGAATTGATTATTTAAATTTCCAGGTGATCTTGAAATCAATTGGACTTAGGGTAATTGAGTTTGGTTGAAATGGGGATCATGAAATTGTAGAAAAATGAGAATCATGAAATCATTGAATAATGGTATAATGAAATTTAAGAATAATAGGAAATTGAATTTCATTGATTGATTAGTTATAATTTGATAGTGACCCATGGGCTGTATTAATGAAATTATATTTGGATGGTTATTGAATTATGAAATTGGTTATTTATCTAATTATAAAATTGGATGATTAATGGAATTGTGAAACCGGTATCCAACCTTTGGGTGTGCTGATAAGAGGAAAATGATTATTTTTGAATGAGTTGTGGGACATGGATTTCCACTCCAAATACCCTTGGGGTTAAAAACATTCACTCTATGCCACAAATATATTTATGTATTATATGTGATCACTGAGTTGTGGGATATGGATTGGTGGTCTAAATAACCACAGTTTGTCAGAATCACACACTAGGCCTCTATTGTTTGAAATACGAATTGAAATGGATTGAATAATGAAAACCCATTAGATATGTGATATGGGGTATCTCTTTGGGATGGTTCAAACTCTAGAATGGGAAGAATAATGTATTGATGGTTCAGGTGTCATCATGAACCCAATAATTCTATGTGGTTAAATACAGAGTAATTATTTATGTAATATGTTTACATATCACTTGTATTTTATTATTTATACTATTTAATACACTCTTACAGACCAGATATTATTTTATATTCCCTTACTAGTGTCCTAAAATGTTATACTCACACCGTAATGAAGATTTTAGATCAATAACTGAATAGACTTCTTGTTTTCAGGATGGTATAAGGGTAGGATCCCTGTGTTATATGGATGAGATATGATAGATCGTGGCTGAGGGAACAAAAACTGATGTCGTGACCCATTTGGGATTTTAGGGATTATTTATTTATGGTTTCTCATCTTACACTAGACACATATACTGTATGACATATCAACTTTTTTAGTTATATGTTTTCTTCTTGTTTGGGATTATTATGTGATACTAGTCTATTTGTAATGGTATAAATCCAATTGGTGGCTGTTATATTTTTTCTATTATATATTTATTTCTGATGTTTTTCTACTCTAATAATGAGTGTATAGTCTCTATATGTTATATAATATATCCTCACTACTTTCTTGAAGACACTGGACTATGGGGAGGGGAATTGGAGGCCATGTAACCAACCATCACGGAGATCCAGTGTGGAGAACCTGGTTCGGGATGTTACAAAGTGGTATCAGAGGATTTTTCTCTTCTTTTCAATTTATCACTATTTGGGAATGGTAGATAAGAGATTATTCATTGCCTAAAATTTTTCAAGAGAATGTGAACGTGATTAGTTTACCCATTTATGGTTGAAATACCACGTACCCTATGATGGGATTGATGTTCATGGTATTTGTTGTTACAGTTGGATGTTATTTCCCCCCAGTGATGATGTTGTTGTGTAATGTTTTTTTCTAAGATTTTTTTATTGATAGCTATGGAATTATAGTTTATTATAAATTCATCATACTAGGTTTCTACGATATTATTATGACTTGAATCATTTTTAAAAATTCTGAGAAAATTAGGCTTTTGGGTGAGTTTTTTAAATAGAAACGTTTTTCTTACTTGTGTAATTAGAATTTTAATGGTTCCTAATAAGAAATTAGAAACCATAAGTGATTAAAATTTTGTTTAATCAAGGTGGATGAATGGTTTCTAATGAGAAAAAAAATTGTGAATGTGTTGTACTCTATTTGATCCATGACCCATGTGAGGGATTGGTTGAGGGTTTTTATAGTGTCTCATTTTTTACCATGTGACTTGCTATGAGGGGGGAATTTCTATGTATAATTATAGACCCCTTTTACATAAATTTAATAGTTATTTGTTATGTTTCCAAATATGTGTGTTTTTTATAGTATAGATATGATTATATAATGGTGATTTTTGATGGGATGATAGGGGACAATGTTGAAAATAATCCTCCAGTAGTGAACCTATGGATTTTATTATTCCATGTGAAGGAGTCGAAGTGTAGTTTTGTGATAATTTTTTATTCTTCGTGTAGTTTATGGAAGTATTCTAAGGGATTCTTTTGATAAACAAATCTAAATTGACATGGGAATTTTAGTTATCGCACCCTCTAACTTTCACCAGAGAGGGTGGACCTGAGGAATATGAGTTCTGGATTTAATCTACCCGGACTATTCTTGACAATGTATTTACTCCGACCAAGAATACTATCGAACTGGAATATCATAGGTTATGTGGTCAATAGAAGCATTTTTGGGACATCTTGAATCAGGATAGATATCTAGATGACATGATATAGATGGAAATTCAGGATAAGTTCATGGAGCGATTTTACCACGAGACACACAATTAGGAGAGAGAAGATGAGTTTATCAGGTAGACCTATGAGACCATGTCCATTGCAGACTAGACTAGTCACTTAAATGATTTGTAGGGATTTATTCCTACATTTGCAGGAGAGAATGAAATGGTAGTGAATCACATTCAATATGGGATTAAATGGAATATTCTATCCCTGATGAATATATTTATTTTGAAAAAGTCTTTTGAGGTTGTGAATAACGAACTGATATCTATGTGGAACTTAGAGGATTATTCTAATGGGATGTAGGTATTTTCCAGTGTATGAAAATGGTTTACATATTCCTAGAGTATGAAGAATCACTTTGATAATGTAAACTTTTATAGGGTGAATAGTATGGTCAAAGAGATGAAGATGTTACTCGCAATAGTAATAATATATAATACCACCAGTGTGGTAGGTTAGGAAAAATACATAGATAGTGTTTGTGACCACCAGGGGAGTGATGACCATGCGGCATGATGGGTCACATGTAGAGATAATATAGAAATCATTGACCTAAGGGTAGTTATGGAGGATTCATGTAGAGTTATAACACTGGGAGGGATATTTTACCACATATCAGTCTAGAAGTAGGAGTTATACTAGTCATAGAAGTCGAGGAAGTGGACAGGGGACCTCTAGGAATGAGTTCCCATATCAGTAGAATAATGTGGATCAAGGAACTCAAACTACATCACATAAGAATGGAAGTTTAGTTTCATTTAGTTCGTCCAACACATTTAGATAGAGAGGTTGGACCATTGATAGTTATAGATACTATTATTATATCTTCTACACGTGTTAGATCCTTATTTGATACTAGAACCCATCATTCCATTATTTTTGGACAACATGTGAATGGTTTGAGTCTGGAGATGGAGTTTTTTGAGAGGAGTTATAAAAATTGATACATCATTGGGTGTGTGATTGAGGGAGATTTGTATATGAAATGGGAGTTATCTCTTGGATTGGAAGTATTAAATTCTATAGGATCTTTATATCCTTGAGGGACTAGGATTCAAGCAAATTTTGGTTATAGAAGAGTTATTAATGCACTAATCCCATATTGGTTGTCCCCATTTTAGAGTTACCTTTATGTTTACTATGGTTAACATTTATGTTCATCATGGGGAGTGGGAAAATTAAGAAGGTCATGATTTTCCAGTTCATCTGCAACTGGGGGACATTACAAACCTGTATCATGTCCTTTTCTAGATGATTGGTGTGTGAAATATTATACCCTTCTACCCATAGTTTGTCAGTTTCAAGATGTTTTTTCTAATGTCTTATCATGGCTTCCACCTGAGTTTGTAGTGGAATTGATTATTTAGCATACACTAGGGGATGATCGAGTTTCTATTCCACCTTATAAAATGGAACTATTAGAACTTAAAGAGTTGAATACTATATTGAATGTGTTTACAGATGAGGTATTTATCCATCCGAGTACATCTCCTTGGGTTTCTCCATGTTTTTTTGATAAGATGTCTTATGGGACATTATGATTATTTCTACGTTACCAGAAGCCAAATCAGATGACAGTAAAGAAATATATCCTATTTACTATATGGATGATATCTTAGACTAGTTGAAAGGGTATTTTACATTCTCAAAGATTGAATTCAGATATTAGTATGATCAGTTGTTATTTTGACCATCTAATATACTGCAGAAGAAATTTAGAAGTAGGCATGGCCTTTTTGAGTTCATTATGACACCATTTAGGCTGATGAACTCTCCTATTGTGTTTATGGAATTGTTGAATAAAATAATCCACCAACAAAAAGATAAATTTGTGGTTGTTTTTATTTATTATTTCTTGGTTTACTCTGAGACTCTTGAAGATCATTCCTAACATACTGACATCGCCATTAGTACACTAAGAGAGTATCATTTATATTTCTCTCATTATATGTGTTGATTCTAGATTAAAAGGATTAATTTTACGGGTCACAACATCTTGGAGGAAGGTTTTTAGAGGACCAAGAGAAAGTGATGGTAGTGGATTCTTTGGATTAGATAATGAATGTATTTGATATTCATAGTTATTGGGGGTTGTAATTTTTTTATCACAATTTCTTCCATGACTTTTCATGACATTAAGCACCTCTTTCGGGCAAGACCATGAAGGGAGTTAACATTATCTTTTCCAAATCATGTGATAATGGTTTATAATAGATGAGGAATTGTTTGGATACAACACCAATTTTGATACTACCTGAGATGGGTAAGAAGTATATATATCAAATATTTGGAATAGGGTAGTGCTGATGTAAAAAGATTGAGTTATGGTATATATATCATGAAATTTGAGACCATATGAATAGAATTACACTACGCATGACCTCGAGTTAACTCAGTGGTTTATGCCTTGATGTTTTGGTTGAATTACCTATTGGGAGATAATTCTATTGTGTATATAGATCACAAAATATTACAGCATAAATGTTTGTAATGGTATTTGAATCTCTATAAGTGAATATGATTTGAGAATATGTAGTAATTGGATTTTGAGCTAGATAGTACACCTGAAAAGGGTTGTAGTTTTTATGATTCATTTAGAAGGAAAAATTAGACACATGAAATTTAAGATTTCAGTTATAAGTGGAAGATGTTGAATTTTATAGCTGATAGGCATGTTGAGGTTCAGGAAGGCAAGGCACTGATGACCGTCACATCAGTGTCAATTGAATCCACATATCTAATCTAGTTTATGGAGAGGTAGTATGAGAATCCATATTGTTTAGGTTTGTGGGAAATCCTTGAAGGTAGGGATTCACCTTAATATTGGACCATAGATGAGGATGATATCATCTATATATGTAATCATGTTTTTATGTATATGAGTATGCGATTAGAGGTGACACATGTGTTTCATGAATCTATGTTGGAGGTGCAACATTATTCGAACAAAATGAACTATTATATACATCTACTGTATTGGTGCACTGTCATGAAAAATGAGATTACAAGTTCCGTGAAATGATGCTACACCAGTCAACAGGTGAAGGATGAGCATCGGTGATGTTTTGGTTTATTAAAACTTCTTCACATTCTGAAAATGGTATAGGTTTGATGTTACCATGGACTTTTTGGTGGTTCTACCTTGGAAGAATTAGAAGAATGATTCTATATAGATAATTTTAGACTGACTAATGAAAGTGGTTATTTATTGCCTATACGAGAGACATTAATAATGGATTAGATAGGATACTTGTATGTTTGAGAGAGAGCACGTCTAAATGAGATTTAATGGTGTATAGTTTTATTCAATGACTCATGTTTCACTTTGTGCTTATATCAAGGATTTTGATGGTTCTTGGTATTTAACTATTTATAAATATGGCTTTACACCAAAAAAAAAGATGGGAAATCAGAATATAATACACATGTTTTGGAGGATATGATATTATATCTTATTCATAACATTCGTGGGTCTTGGGAGAATCGCATAGAACCCCTTGATTTATACTACAAAAAATATTATTAGGATAAAATTTAGGTGGAACCATATAAGGATATTTATTTTTATTCAAGAAGATGACATATATATTGGATGGAGGTAGGTGAGTTAAATTTTTTGTAACTGAGTCACGTGCAGGAGTTACCAGAGCAGGACGAGTTGATTCCGAAACATATAAATATAGTACAAAGTAGATATAAATCATATAAAGATATAAATTGATAAACTGTTTAGTTTCAAATGGGAGGTCATGTATTCCTTCAGTTGTCTCCTTGATTGGGTTACTTTATTATATTATAACAGGACAAGTTGGTGCCCAGGTTTGTTAGTCCTTTTGATAGTATAGGAAGAATAAGGTTGGTGGTATACTGATTGGATCTTTCATAGAGGAATCTTTTAATACATGATGTTTTTTATGTGTCAGATATTTGTAGGTATCACCCCAAAAATTATCATGTGATATATTTTTATATTGTTGACCATAAGACTGATGTGTCCTTTAAGGATCATCTGATACATGTAATGGATCACATTGAGAAAGTGTTGTAGGTAAATAACATGTTTATTATTCATGTATTGTGGAAACATTTCCATCATTATGAGTAAAATTTGGAGAGAGTAGCAGACATGCATGCACTATATCCCGATTTTTTACCTCAAAATCATATATATTCTTGGGAGTGAATCTCAAGGATGATCTTTCTTAAGGTGAAGATAATATAAGATCCTGAAATTATATCAATATGTCTCATTATCATTTAAATATATTATTTTTCATTATTTTTGTTATAATTTTTGTGGTGTTTGATTCACTGTGTTTTGGGTTAAAAATTGAGAATTTTAGAGGAAAGGTGGTAGTGAATGGTTGGTGCACAGTATCCCCAAACCATGCATATACCCATAATAAATATTTTAAACACAAATATATGTTATTTTCATAGTTTAAACATGGTTTTTTAAACCATGTGACTCCTACTAGATACATAATTCTAGGATTCACAGTTTGGCAGACTGTGAACCCCATCCTTGGAAACAAATCATGTAGTGTTTGATCACCTAAAAAATTATTTAAAAATTCCTAAACACCCATTGTTATCCCCAAATCGACCTTTCTTGGCCCTAAATGTATTACTTAATATTTTGAAGCTCCCATGTGTGTTACTTGTCTCCTTGGACTCTATTTATGAAAAATAAAAGAAGTAATTTAAAGATCATCACCTCTTTCTGTATGTAACATATTCCCATTTGGATTGAACTATCTCTCCCATATCTTTTTCTGAATGAATTGGAATATTTAATACACCATCAGAGAGGGTTTAAATCTTCACTTTCTTGTATCTTAATCATTTTAGTATTTTTGTCTTGGATTTTTTACTAGATCTTCCTTACCATCTTGTTCATAACTTTTCCACTTAAATTTTGGATTTCAGTTAGTGAGTGTTCATGAATAACCTTTGGGTTGGTGGTCTATTGACAAATTCCCCATTCATTGATTATAATTGTGTGTATGTGATTGTCAAATTTCAATTTTCATGTTGGGAAATTTAATTCTATGTTGAATTGATTAATTGAATTTCCTTGTGGTGATATAATGGGTTCAACTTGGGGAAATTATGTTTTGTTAAAATTTCGATCATGAGATTGGTGAAAATGGGAATTATAAATTCATTTAATTAGGGGTTTATAAATTTCACGAGTAATTTTATATTTAATTTAATTGATTAATGAGTAATAATTTGATACTAACTCATGGGTTATGCCGATGCAATAGGATGTGGTTGATTATTGAATTTTGAAATTGGTTAAATATTTAATTTTAAATTTTTTTGATTAATTGAATTCTGAAATTTGTAACCACACTTATGGTGTGATAATAACAACAAAATGATGATTTTTGAATGAGTATTGGGATAGGTACTAGAAATTTTAATAAACACAAGGTTATAGACTACCAATCGAGCCCCACAATATATTTATGTAATATATGTTATCACTAAGTTGTGGTACATAGAATGATGCTCTAAATACCATGGGGTGAAAGACTTCCATTGTAGTCCCCCATTGTTATAAATCTTAATTGGAATGTTTTCTATAATTAAAAAACATGGGATTTATAATATATGATATCCCTTAGGGATAGATCCAACTCTAGTATAGACTAAACTGGATATTTATGGTTTGGGTGTCATCATAAACCTGGGAATTTTATTTTTTTAAATAAAGAAAAATTGAATATGTAATTTTTTTAATTATCACTAGTATTCTATTTTTTATACAATTTCATACACTATTATAGACCATATATTTTTTTAGACAATGTTGGTGGTGGCCTACTGCATTACACTCAAACCACACTCTGGATACCTAATTGGTACCCAAATATAATTCTTGCTTACAGGATATGATATGGGAATGAGTCCAATCATAGTTAGTTGAGATAGAATTGATCATGGATGAGGGAACTAGACATTATACCAAGACCTATTTGGGAGTTTTCAGTGTCTTTTTTAATGGTTTCCATTCAACTCTTGACACATATATGGCATGACTTATCTACTAATTTAGTTGGATATTTTTCATGTTTTGGTTCATCTGGTTATATTGGTGTTTTTTAGGGTAATATTTTTTTTGGTTACTATGGTTTGGCTATTTTTTATTTATTTTTGTTTTGATTCTATAAAAAAGAGGGTATAGTCTCCCCATGTTACATATTAAACCCTCATGGCTAGTCAACATCCTTGTGTGTACATGGTGGAAAATATAATGTCATATAGCCAACTGACTCAGGGAACCGTTGTTTGGAACCCAGGTTTGGATGTTACAAATGGAATAGAGATAATGATTTCCAAGGAGTTTAATGAATTGTTTGTGGGGGACTTGGGCATTATCACAATCAATTCATTAAACTAAGTGTTAGTACCAACAACATGGAAGGAAGAATGATATTAAAATCATTGGGGTGATGTATTTATGTATATGGATTCTAGAATTTTTATGTTGAATCTTTTTATCAATGTTATTTTAGTTATAAGAATTATGAAACTTCTAAAGATCATTTAGAAGTATTTTTTATGGATTTTAAATTTTTTCGACTCATACTAATGAATAGTCATGCTATTTTATATCTAATTTTGTTTTGAGAATGTTCATAATACTTGAAATTTTATAGGAATTATATAATTTTAGAAAAATAATAACCTGCAAGGCATGTGAAAAATCATCACATTCTCCAAGGCTGCAAGGATTGCATGCACAACATAAGGGTGAAAATGGTGAAAGCATAACACTAGCCTACATGATGTGTTACACCTTGATATTTATGAAATTATTTTTTTTCAAATAAATTTGGTTGTCTCTTTATTTTATGTGACATGAAACACTAATTATGGATTTAATTACAAGTAACACTAAATTTAGCTTCTATTATATGAAACATTATGCTTAGATTCTTGTATACACAATACTAGGTCTAACTTCTATTACATGCAACACTGAGTATCAACAAAAGGTGAAATAAAATTTAATTAATAGTATTTAATATTATAGTTATTACCTAGTAGTTGAAATGGAGGATATGAAGTATATAAATCAAATTATGAAAATATGGTTTAAATATTTATATAAAATAACTTTTTTTTGATCAATGAAAACAAAACCCTCTTGAAAATAAGTGGAAATCATTTTCTAAAAAACTATTTTTATTCACAATAGTGTGTTTTAAGTCAATAATTTTACTAAATAACTTTTGGTGAAATATTTTAATGAATTTTTTAGTATATATTCAATAAATTATTTCTCATATATCTTATGTGTTTTCTTGAAATGATATGGGAATACATCAAATTTTACACTTTAAAACTAAATAATAAAAATTATGTTAGTGTTGTCAAGGTTATGAAGGTGTTTTTCACGTTACATGCATTTTCAATAAATTAATTTTCAACAAACATATGAATTTCAATTGATTAATTGGATTTCATATTTATAATCAATTATGAAAAATTATCTACTAATTCTCAATTTAATTAAGGAATAAGGGATAAATTACTCATTTTAAAATTATTAGTTATAGTAATGAAAAAGCAAAAATAGTAAAATTAAGGAAACATAGAAGTTAAGGAACAACATGTTTGAAACATGTGTTATATTATGTGGAACATGTGTATATAAACCATGTAATCCATATACCCCTTTAATTTTAAATTTTTTTTAGGTACATAATTTATGATTAACTCCCAATATTTATTACTTTTTTATTAATAGGAATGTCACTCACCTTAGTTATAAAAGGCCACATATACCCATATTCAATCCCTACTATCAAACATATTTGGATAGGAAAAAACCTATCAAAATGAATTCCCAAAATACCTCATATAATACTATAATACTTATTTTTGATATAAATCAAACCTATGATGAATTTGCGTTGAGAGAAAATTAGGATACCTGATGAAGAGGTAACTTCCATCAATGAGAATTTTTGTTTTATTTCTTCCACCACCTCATTCAATTATAATTATAAGATTATTATATAATAACCTAGGTATGATACATATAATTATATAATGTTTTATTATGGTAATTACCTACAATTATTTCAGCTTTCATAAAATGGGTTGTGAAGTCATCATTCGTGTGTATGACAAACTACCTCCTCCCAAACCCATGTTATTAATTTTGTCATTACCACCTATCATAGTTGCAAAAAATTATGGTTTTATTATTTATATATGAGATGTATCATATTTAAGAAGTTATTATTATTATATAATTTTTATATCACACATAACATCATGCTTTCAATTTTGGCGGAATATGATAACGTCAATGGTTTGTACGGCAGACTTCCGCCTCACAAAGTGATTTAATTCATTCATGTATTAGAAGAAATGTATTGAAAATGGATTAAATAAAAATATGTGATATATATGACATATAAATTATTCTTGATTTATAATATCTAATTTATACCTATTTCTCTCAAATAGAAGAGGAAGTGGAAATAATGTTCATGTGTACGAACAACTTACCATTTCCATGAATGATGTAATTCATTTTCTATCTTTAAATATTATGGGTCACTATAATTAAATATATAATGAATATATAAGATATATAATTTTTTCAACAATATGGAGAATATTAAACCCTGATCTATGTACGAAGACTAAAAATAACTCACCAAAACACATAAGAAAAATGATGTTGTTATGACCCAAAATGTAACTTTAGTTTGTAATTGATAACAAATTGGAAACTAAATGTAATAATTAGAACATATACGTAATTATATATAATAATATGTATTTTTAGTGTAATTATTATAAAATTTTCTTTATCATACTTTTGTTTTGGCTGAGTATGAAAAAATTCAAGACTTAAGGTATAAGATTTCCATCTCACCTTTTTACTTCTATAAGACACATTCTATATTCACCACCTATTTCCTTTATGGTGTGTATATAGTACACATGAATATATTTTTTGATTATTGTATAGATAATTATTTTGATATATATATATATATATATCCATTTTATGGTTTCAGTTTATTGGGGTTTACGATCTAAAATATACCAAAGAGGTAAGGGATTTTTGTCTCATTTTTTCTTATTTAAGAAATATGATATGTTATACACCTCTATTTTTTTCAAGGTGTTTATTCATAAAATTTGACATATAATACCATGAAAATATTTTATAGATGTTATTTTAAGTTGCATATTAAATTATTCTTTCATAGGGCTTATTATTCAATGTAAAAAATTTGTAAATATTTTATGTCATAATCCCTTTGCTTATCAGGATTGTTTATTATTTTTTTATGATGACAAGATTTTATGATACATCACATAATAAACTCTTTAATTTTCATATACTATAGTTATTCATGATATATTCATGAAATATTACCATTTTACACTCCTTGGTATAAAAGATAATTGATAAAAAAATCTTTTATGAAAATATGAATTGGTTTCACTCTTTCGTTAGAAAATAATTTTCTTCCAAAACTGTGTTTTTTAAAAATATGTTCAAAAATGTATTCTTATTGTATAATTATTTTGAAAAGATTTTTTTCCCATTTAGAAATTTTTTTTAAATTCATACTAATATAGTTTTCCAAAAAACTTCAATTTTCATTTTACAGAAAATGTGAAAAGGATAATTTTTAAGACTCTTGACATAAATGGTGTTTCTTAATTTAATGTCCTCTTAATGATTTCAATATTCCTATATTTTCTTTTAAATTTATTTGAAAATGAAATTTTTTGTTAATATTTGGGAAACTTTTTATCTTAAATAAATGACCTTAAGTTGAAACAGATTTTTAAAATGTTTCAAAATGTTTATTTAAAGTTAGAAAGTAATTTTCATATAGAAATAATTTAAATTAATTTTAAATATTATTTTATAAGTATTCATGGATATTTTAGATGAGAATTATTTTTTAAATATTCCTTTATGATACACATTTCAATTCATGTGATATGATATGATAAATTTTCATTATCTTCTTAAACATATAAATCTAGATTTCTTAATGTAATGGGTGGGACCTATATATCCTACAAATGAATTGGATAATGATTTATATCTCATCAAATACATCGTATTGGAATAGGGATTGAAATTAGTTCAGTAATACGGGATGAGAATGTTGTGTGAAACTAGTTTAGTATGGTAGGGATGGATCATCGAGTGAAATCGATTCAAGGATACTGAGTTGGAATAGGGTGTGAGATCAATTCAGTAAAGAAATTTACCCACTATGATGTTCTCAACATGGATCCTTGACTTATATTAAAATTATTTTATATTTTTATGTGTGTGAAAAAAATCACATGTCTTATGTCAATGTTATCGTATCATCGCTTATATTAGTTTATTCCCATATGATTCATGTTCTGTGAAACACAAATTTTTATTCTATAACCCATGTTTATGATCATTCATGTGTAGGGTGTGATTTTAAAATATTATTATCTTATTTGTATAAAAATATGTTCATATTATTCTAACATATCTTCCTTGTTTACCATTACTGAGAATATAATATCACTCTTTATTATGTTCCCATTACCTAGGTTTTGAAGATATGTATTATGTATGATTTTTAAAATAAGGGTTCTAGATATGAAAAACATAGTGGGAGATGATATATCACACATATGGACCAGTTGTTTATGATTCGATGTTTCGAAAGGCACTAAACTATTATGGTCCTTATGAATTTGTTTTTGTGATATAATGAATATTCACAAAAATTGATGTAATATCTATGTATAAAATGACAGGGTCAATATAGATTGTATCAGTTTGAATGGTTTTGTTATCATTTAGAAGAGAAAATGGAAAAAATAGAGATATACCTTGGGATATTTATTATTATACATCCATGAGTATATCTAAGTATATATATAATAATGAGTTAAAATATATAAAAATGTCCTAGCTTTTGGGTAAATGATATACTGAGTGGATTCCATGAAATTAAATTCCCATAGTGATACTAAATGTGGATGTGGATTTGGAACAAATTTACCTAGGGGAAGCAACCCTAAAAAATCATATTAATCTAGACTTGATCAAGACAAGGGGAATAACAACAACCCTTGCAATAGACCTGTTTTGATATTACCTTGGTATATGTTTTTTAAAATAAAAAAAATCCTTAAAAACAAAAACACCATATTTAAATAGATGATGAAAATAAATTTTTTAGGATAAACCAAAGGAATTATAGATTATTTTGTGGTGATTTAGATATCCTATAAGTTCTATTCAGGATTATGTTGTTCCCCACAATTATTAGTACAGGTAAAACTATTCATCTTGGTTTTAGTTAAAGGATAGATAATAAGGAACTAGGTTAAAATTGAATGTGAAAAATATTTTTCTCATGAGCATACAAATGGGTTGATGATTAGAGTAAATGATATTGTAAATATTAATACTTAATTACCATGGAAAATGAAAAACAATTTTATCCATAACCAACTATCAGACCCACAAAAGAAGTGAAGGATGTATTTTTCTAAGAGATTGGGTAGTAGAGAACCTAGATGAATAAATAATTAGCTTCATAGATTTTGAAAATATGGGAAGAATCCCTTAAGTAATTATCTCAAAGAAATGAAATGATGTTTTGGTTGTAGAAAAGATAGACATAAAGAAAGTAATTTCAAATAAAAAATGAAATGTTCAGTTACAAAAATCGATGATAATCATGTTAAAGCTAAGGTATCATCGACCATTGAATGTATTAAATTTGAAATACATGGGAATTAGGAAAATAAATTTCCTAGGTGGTGACGATATAACACCCAAAGCCCACCCTTATGGACTCTGTTCTTAAAAATGTTGTTTAATTTTTTTTAAAAAAAGTGAATAAACAGTTACAAAACACTTAACACAAAAGAGGACCTTTTACCAGTCTAGGTTCTTGAGGAATATATAAAACATTACATTTATCAGAGTTGAACAAAATTTTATCAAACACCTACTACGCTTTCGTGCATGCTAACTCAAAAAGAGACCACATATACGATAATCTCTTAAGATACCTATGAAAAATCATTTCGTAAATTGTTTTCAAAACATTTGATAAATATATTTAAAAAACATAACTTTTATAATACATTTGAAATATTCAATTAGAAATACACTTTTAAAATAATTCTTTGAAAAATAATTTGAATACAAAAACACTTATAAAATTAATCCAGTGATTTAGTTGAAAATATTAAGCATGCTCTTAGAAACATAACAACTAAGTACACTTGAAACATTGAAGGCTATCTTGGGCCTACCCACTTGAGGGATGGATTTCCTATCCAATTCCCTATAGTATTTAAAAAGTTTGAGTACCGGTTTTTATAAAACATTTTTGTCTTAGCTTTCTATATATATATATATTTCACTAGTGTTTTAGTTATGAAAATTTAATTATAATCCTGCTTGTAACAAATAAATACTATTATTTACTGAAAATTACATATTCGACTTTGTATGATCAATTCTCATTATAAATTACATTGCATAATCACATGGATGTTAAATCAACATCCACATACTTGAAATATCAAAGACATATTTATTAAATTTCTTTTATGCATGAAGGTATAAACTAATAATAATAGAGAACATATATTCTATCTTCTTAAAATTAATCAATAACAATAGGTAATTATGTGTCTCACAGAAAAGTCATCAAAACAAAATTTATTTACTAAAAAATTCATCCTTTTCTATGTACTTAAGTTTTAAAGAACATGATTTAAGTACATACATATATATATACATAATCATATATCTATAATTAGAAACCAATGATCTCGAACATTAAATAAATTATTTTAATATATATTTTTGATTAGCATATACCCATGTTTCTCACAACCATAATTAGATATTTCGATGGTTTAGTCACAGTGTGAAAAATAACACTTCAATATAAACACACACACACATATTTATATATATATATCAAGAATATACATGAAAATTTATATATGTTCATATATATATATATATATATCTAATGAAAAAAAGACAAACATACTAAATTTGTGAGTTCAAAGTATATATTTGGATTTTATAGAAGTATAAAACATGGAATTAAAATATTTAAACAATTAGAAACCACAAAAATAGGAATTATAATTTTAAAAGAGCAAACTCATCTCACACAAACATAAAATTGTATATTGAAAATAACTAAAAGATGAATACTGAAATATATAATCTGGTTTCATATCATAAAACACAAATCATTTTAATAAAATGATCTCTTACTAATAAAATCTTTTCAAAACTAATCAGAAAATTATAATTTTTTCAAAATGGGATTTTTTTCCCTTAGGATAACAATAAATTATTGAATATAAGTTGAAAAACCAATAGATAGTATGTTGCTTGAAAAAATAAAATGGAATTAAAGTTGTAAAGAAAGTATTTAAAAATAAGTAATCCCTTAAAAAACATAATTATTCAATTTCCATCAAGAATTAATATACATCATACCAAATTTACATAGAAATATTTATAATATGAATCACCTTACTACAATCTATAAATTTTTTAAAAACACATTTAGTTTTTAAAAAGATATACATATGTAAACTTGAAAGAAACAAATAATTTGACAAAATAAAAATAAAAATCCCTTACCTTTCATTACTGTGTACTCCATTATTAAAAGAAAACATCTTTTCACAAGACTTGATAATCGAATGGGGAAAACAAAAAAAGAATGAAAAGAATCTCTCCTACTCTTCGACTCATAAGAAATCCTTGTCAAACTCTATTTTTTAGGGAATAAAGGTTGAATAGATTTATATACATGGTTTTCATAAATTTTATATTCACAATTATATGTGAATTAATTAGATAGATGTTTAGTGGATAAACTATTAAAGTTGAGGTATATAACATGAAAAAAAATAGTGACATGGAGGATTCAATGTATCGATGAAGAAGGAATCCAATTGCACTAGAGAACAACAACCAAATTGATGGTATAACATGATTGCTGAGTATGAACAGACTCAGACAAAAAATATATAAATAATTTATGGACAAATTGGATAGAGAATCAATATAGTTGATTTATTTAATAAGAAACACTAATAATTCATATGAATGTAAACAAAACTAGTTGCAACTCATTAATTAATACGGACAAAAATGGGATCAAAACAATTTAATAAGTATTAATTCACTATAACCACCAAAGACATCAAAGAAAATCCAAAACCAGACATTTACAAATAAATATGGTATAAGATTAGGATTACATTGAAATCGAATCAACATATGATATTTCATAAGGATTTTTACTTCAAAACAAATAAAAAAACACTTACTTGGAGATATGAGGAAGACACGACATAATCTACAATCATGATATTATTGTCATGTGAAATCGAAACCCTATTTATATATCGATTTCCCAATGATAGCACTCAAAACTCTTCCTCTAACTCTAGAACCGAACTCAATCGCGATATCTGGTGGTCGATATTTTCCGAAGCTGCCAAACACATGAGAGAACTATGTTTTTTTCTCAGTTAAACCCTCATACACTACTCGGGATTCTCTTCGGGTCGACCTCGAGACCCACGGCTCTGCATTGTCTCGCGTAGGGACTCCCCTACAAAATATATATTTATTAATAATAATTTCATATTCCCAAAATAATACCATGTTTAGAAAATTAGTATTTAATCAAAACTTATATACATAAATTTTATTATAATAGCTTCAAATTTATTTACAAATTTGTTTTATTAAATTAATATTAAAATTTACATTGAATTAATAAAAATACAAAAAAATAAATAAATATTTTATCTCAAATTCAAGATGTTACATTCTCCCCCCTTAAATGAATTTCACCATGGCAATTATTTTATCGAACATTTGAAAATTCTAAAGTGTACACTTATTTCCCTCAAAAGACAACATCTAATCTCCAAAGTTATCTAGGTCATTCCTCTAAAACCAATTATAACACCCTGAGCTTGTTCTTCTAGAATCAATGCTTAAAAATGTTGTGTAATTTTTTTTATTAAAGTGAATAAATAATTACACAACACTTGACAAAAAAGAGGACCTTTTTCTAGTATTGGTTCCGGAAGAATAGACAAATATTACCTTTATCAGAGTTGAACAAAAATTCAGCAAAAACCTATTATACTTCCATGTGTGCTAACTCTAAAATCGACGACATCTATAATATTTTCATAAGATACCTGTGAAATTCATTTTAAAATAAAAGGGTGAGCATTCAATTTCCCAGAAAGGAGTTTTGAAAACCTTTGATAAATTCCATTAAAAAATATCACTTTGATAAAACATTTGAAATATTCAATTATAAATACATTTGTAAAAAATTCGTTGAAAAATAATATTACATAGAAATCATTTTTAAAATTAATCCAGTGATTCAGTTTAAAATATTAAGCAAGATCTTAAAAACAAAACAACTGAGGCCACTCGAAACATTGAAGGCTATCTTGGGCCTACCCACTTGACAGATGGATTCACTATCCAATTCCCTATCATATTTACAAAGTTTGAGTACTGGTTTTTATAAAACACTTATGTCGTAGCTTTCTATATATATATATAAATTTCACTAGTGTTTTAGTTTTGAAAATATATTTATAATCATTATTAGAACAAATAAAGTCTAATCTTTACTGAAAATTACATATTCGACTTTGTATGATCAAATCTCATGATACATGACTTTGCATAATCACATGGAAGTTAAATCAACATCCACACACTTGAAATATCAAAGACATATTTATTAAATTTATTTTATACATAAAGGTATAAACTAATAATAATATCTAACATATAATTCCATCTTCTTAAAATTAATCAATAACAATAGGTAATTATGTGTCGCACACAAAAGTCATCAAAACAGCATTTCTTTACTAAAAACAATTATCCTTTTATATGTACTTAAGTTGTAAGGATCATGATTTCAGTACACACACATATATACACACACAAAATTGTAAATCTGGAATTTGAAACCAATGATCTTGAATGTTAAATAAATTATTTTAATATATATGTTTGATTAGAATATACACATGTATCTCACACCCATAATTAGATACTTGGATGCTTTAATCAAAGAGTGAAAAATAACACTTCAATATAAAAACACACACACGCACATATATGAATAATAAACATGAAAATTTATATATGTATATGTATATATATATTTCATGAACAAAACACAAACATATTCAATTTGTGAGTTGAAAGTATAAATTTGGATTTTATAGAAGTATAAAACATGGAATTGAAATATTTAAACAATTAGAAACCACAAAAATAGGGATTATAATTTTAAAATAGCAAACCCATATTACACAAACATTAAATTATATATTGGAAATAATTAAAAGATGAACACTAAAATATATAACCTGGTTTCATGTCATAAAACACAAATAATTTTAATAAAATGATATCTTACTAATAAAATCATTTCCAAACTAATCTCAAAATTATAATTCTATCAAAATGGGGTTTTCATCCCTTAGGATAATAATAAATTATAGAATATAAGTTGAAAAACATTAGATAATATGTCGCTTACAAAACTGAAATGGAATTAAAGGTGTAGAGAAAGTATCCAGAATTAAGTAATCCCTTAAAAAACATAATTATTCTATTTCCATCCAGAATGAATAAACATCACAGCAAATTTACACTAAAATATTTGTAGTATGAATCCCCTTACTACAATCTGTCAATGTTTTGAAAAACATGTTTATTTTTATTCTGGAAGAAACCCATATGAAAACATGAAAGAAACAAATAATTTTATACAATAAAAATTAAAATCCCTTACCTCTCATTACTACATACTCCATTCTTATAAGAACACTTCTTTTCTCAAGACCTGATAATTGAATGGGGAAAATACAAAAATAATGAAATGAATGGCTCATACTCTCTGACTCATAATAGAGCCTCACCAAACTATCTTTTTTAAGTGAATAGAGGTTTAATAGCTTTATATACATGGTTTTCATGAATTTTATATTCACAAATATAAGTTAATTAATTAGATAGATGTTGAGTCGATAAACTATGAAAGATGATATATATAATATGAAAGAAATAGTGATGGGGAGGATTCAATGCATTGATGAAGACTGAATCCAATTGAACTAGAGAACAACAACCAAATTGGAGGTATAAATAAGCTTTCTGGGTAAGAATAGGCTCAGACTGAAAATATACACATAATTTATGGAAAAATCGGACAGAGAATCAATATAGTTGATTTAGTCAATAGGAAAAACCAATAATTCATATGAGTGTAAACAAAACCAACCGAAAATTAATAATTAATAAAGACAAAAAATGAGATCAAAACAATTTAATAAGTATTAATTCACTATAACCACAAAAGACACCAAAGAAAATCGGCAACCAGACATTTATAAAAAAGTCTGGTATAATATTAGGATTACAAATAAATCAGTTCAACATATGAGATTTCATATGGTTTTGAACTTCAAAACAAATAAAAAAACACATACTTACAGATATGAGGAAGACACGACCTGATCTACACTCACGGTGTCGCTTTCATCTGAAATAGAAACCCTAATTGTGCATAGATTTTCCTACAACAGTGCTTAGAAATATTCTTTGAACCCTAGAACCGAACTCAATTGCAACATCTTGTGGTCGATATTTTTTTATGCCGCCAAACACATGATCAAACCGTGTTTTTTTCTGGTTAAACCCTCAAATGTAGCCTGGGGTTCGCTTGGCGTCGGCCTCGAGACCTGCGGATCTGTATTGTCTCACGTTGGGACTCCCCCGCAACCCCACGCCGGCCTCCTAAAAACCTAAACACGGTTATTCATTTCTTTTTTTAATTTTATTTATATTCAATTTTATCATTTCTATATATATATATATATATTTCATTTGTTTTAAATCAATTTGTTTTTATTTTATTTTATTGTTTTATGTTTGTTTATTTAAATAAATATATTATCTTAATATATGTATCATTTTGTTATATATATATATAATAGGTCAATATTCATTTTTTTAATTTTATTATTTTTATTATAATGGTTCATTTAATTCTTAATTAACATAATTTCAAAACATTAATTTATAATTTTTATATTTAAAATATATAAATTAATTTATATGTTAATATAATCATTATTAATTATTTTAATTTCAAAATTGATTTATATTTCTATTGATTTTAATGTAATAGTTTATAATTCCTTCAGATAAATATTTATCTACAAATAATAAAATATTATTTTAAATATAAATTGTTTATAAAGTTATCATTTATAAATTATTAATTTATTAATATATATTATTATTAAATATTAAAAAAACGTATTTTCTAGTCTTGAGAACAAAATTTCCATCAATCTTTGAATTTTATTAAATTGAAAATAGTACTTTTCAAAACTAAAATATAGTTTTTAAAATATTTATATGTCAATTTGTAAACATCATTTTAAAATCATTTCATAAGAGATTTTATTAAAACATAGTTTTTTTAATTATAATATATATTTATTAATAATAATTTCATATTCCCAAAATAATATCATGTTTAGAAAATTAGTATTTAATCAAAACTTATATATATAAATTGTCATTATAATAGTTTAACATTTATTTACTAATTTTTTTATTAAATTAAAATTAACATTAACATTGAATTAATAAAAATAGAAATAAAATAAATATATATTTAATCAGAAATTCAAGATGTTACAGAAGATCACGAAGAAAAATATGAAATTTATATGAGTAATGGTATTATTTCTAAGGATGAGAAGACTTCCAATGACATATGGTGCGAAGGATGTTTTAAGGAATTCAATTATGAATCCTATTTAATGGATTAAGAATGAGGTGGAATGATTTAAGTTTTTATGTGTTGGTATTTTAGAAGAATGTTATATGAACCATGAAATATATAATTATTATCAAGTGTAAATTTTCCTTTCATGATTTCTAGGAATATGTTGAATGATACTGATGAAATAAAAAAATGATTTACTAGAATATTGATATTTTAAGAAAGACACTTGATTAGGGGAAAGATAACCATTAATATGTTCCTAATATTGATATAATGTTTTGTATTAGGATATAATATACATAGATAATGTAAATTTTATAGTTATGATTACCTTGTTAAAAATAATTATTTTTCAATAAAGTATTTTATTCAATCATTGATGTAACTGAAAATATTATTAGATCTCTAGAATATACTGAAAAATATAATATTTAATTAAATGAATGTGGTATCATTAATGTTTTCACTGTGGATTTATGGTAATTTGACTAATTCATGTCATAGGAAATAGAAAAAATATAAATTCCATGTCTCCTAGTGTTTCATAGTGGCCAACTAGGGTCATCTCACTTAAGGATCTTTCCTAATTTGTTAAACTACTTAATCTAATTCACTGGTGAAATATATATTTTTTTGTTTTATTATTTATTCAATTAATGAAATGGATTTTACCAATATAAATGAAATACCAAAAAGTAAAGTAACATGTTATGAAGGAATTTGATTAGTAATGAATGTACACAGCCTTTGTGGTATAGTTCCTCGGTTCCCTAATTTTCTTTTTTGGTCCTTAAATTTAGTATGATAATTTAACTCTAAGATATAATGCATGTATTTCTATTATTTTATTTAGTGGTGTGAAATATTTAATTCCTATATAAATATCAATTCAACCTCCTCCTATAATCAAGGTTAGTGATTCACATCAATCAAGAGTGTGATATCTCCATGTACCCAACTCAATCATATTCCATTTTGTCTACTTAATGGATTAGATATATCGTATAAATATCATGTGTTGAATTGAAGGGATGATAAATATTTAATAAAATAATAAAAATGTGGTTGAGATCTTTGTTATGGTGGATGATCGCCACACCTGTGAACCTCACTCTTGCTTATAAAAAACTTAATAAAAAACAATTTATGTCCAGAATAAATGGAATTAACACATACCTTTCTTAGACTAATTATCAGTTTAGCCCCTCATTTTTTCGGGAAAGAGGGAATTTTGGAAGGAAAGAATAAAATTTAAATAATAAAAATAATATATGAGAGAGAAATATATTTGAATAAATTCAATGAAATGACTGTATGAGACAATTTAATAAATTCTACATGAATTTTTTAATTAAATAAAATTAAAATTACATTATAAGGAAAAAAATTAAATGAAAATAAAAATAAATAGAAGTGGAAAATGAACATAACCATATCCCATGAACTTATCTCCCACAGATGGTGATATCCCCCTTTTTCAGTGGGGTAGGCACAATTTTATAGGTAAGGGTGAGATTTTGGATTATCAATTTTCCACAAAAGTTTAGAGAATAATATATCCATTTAAGGATTGTATTTGAAACAGTAGTTTTTTAGAATATTTTTCAAAACATTATGTGTGTTTTACTAGAAACTTTAATCTTCATCTACCATGTGTTGAATAAATTATATACCTCTTTTTCCAAAAATTTATACTTACCTGGTAGAAACATTGAATTTTAAAAATCTAATTTTCCTGCATTTATGGCCTTTATATCAGTAGAATCATATGTGGACACTGTTATAAAATCTATTCCTCATGAATAAATCATTATTGATGTCAAATTTCAACTCCATTATCTTATAAATTTATGACTTATAGGCCCAATATGAAAAATATCCAGATCTATACACAGATTTTGAGGCTGTACATGTGAGCTTTTTGTGGGCCTCCAACTGTTAGATTCAGCTCTTAGTCCCAATTATTTAAATGAAGCCCAATATATTTGTAAGGATAATTAACTAAATTTAATAAAATAAATTATTTAATAAAAATTTATGGTCTAAATACATAAATAAATTAAAATTATTTAAATCCAAAATTAGTCCATTATTTTAATTATGTTTAAATTTCATTTAAAAATATAACATGTTAAAATTTACCTAAAAATGTTAATTTTTTGGGATTAAAAATTTAAATTAATGATAAAAATTTTAATTTTTTCCCTATCCATTCCTACAAACATAAACCATGATTTTAATTAAGAATAACATCTAAACAATAAAAATCATAGGGTACCAATGTTATCCTGATTCATATTTCAAGGAAATAAAATTAAACAATCATTTGTGTCAAATAAAATTTTCAACATTCACATAAAATATCAATTAAATTTACCATTTTCTGATGAAATAATCAGTTAATGTATTTTAAATTATCCATTTTGAAAATTTTGTAACATATTATTTCATTCATTCAGCTCCTTTATTCATTATTAATAAACATGCCAAATCCTGATTTAACTATTTTTTAAATCTTTTCCCAAATCATTCATGATATCAATTATATTATAGTTATGCTCATATCATGAATACATTATACTTATCTATAGGTTTTTATGGAAATAATTTATCCACATTATATTGGAAAAAGGAAAATTACATTATGAGGACTTGAATTAAAGGATCAAATGAATTTGAGTATTATGGTTGGAAAGAATTGATGTTTTAAAATTTAGGCTCAAGGAGAAGGTTTATCTCTTATATAAAATGCATAATATCAAAAACTGAATGTCTAATGGAATTATCAATGAAAATGTAGAAACTAACATTTCCCCCAAAACAAAATTTAAGGTCATGATCATATAAAATAATAATTAATTAATTATGAACTCACATAAATTTTTCACTAGTTTTATAATATATATTTTTATTTTTTCAAATAATGTTTTTAATTTTTCTCTTTTTTCAGACTTTAATTTATAATAATCCTAAAATAAACGACCTAAAAACATATAATAAAAATAATAGTTCCAATGATGGATATTTTTGTTTTTCCCAAACCACAAACCATTTTTTCAATTTTTATTATTTTATTCATTATCTTTTTTTTCAAGAGGGGTTAAACAATAAAGAGAAACACTAATATAAACCATTATCACTCACCACATTTAGAGAAAAAATACTTCCAAATTAAAATTTATATCATTCCATCCCCCATGAATCCTTTCACCCCACACTTAAGATTCAAAATATCATGAAAATACATAAGTGGAAGGTAGTAATGGGTAAAAATGGATTTAAACCTGGCTCATTACTAATAAAGAAATACATGGTTTCTATGGGTTAGATAAGGGTTGATATATAATGGTTTTTTGAGGATAATTTATTGTTTAAAATTCGCCTCAATAATTTTAAATATGGGTTTTTATGGTCATACCTATGACAAGTTCAAATGAAATTTCTAGTCAGGGACATGTCCCAAGATCACTCAAACATACATAATAAAGAAAAATGTTAAGTACTTGGTCTAGAAATCCACTATGGAATGGGAAAATCAATACTATTAAATTACTCATGGAATGATTAAAAATATAAAAACCATTTACATGAATTTCATAAATTAACATCCTGATAAATGTTCAGGATATTTAGTTTACATGAATAAACTAATTCCTGTAAATCATGAGTACCATTTATAATATCCTTAATTCACTTTAATAATACAATTTTCCATTTTAATCATTAAATCTCATTAAAATTAAAATATAAAACATTAAATAATATGATTCCTATGAAACTTATGTCTCCTAGACATGTCATGTAAATCATAAATTCAGATGTGGTCATGCAACTCTAGTTTAATGTCACAATATCATTATGGTAGAAATGAAATAGTTTGAAAGATAAATAATAAAATTAAACTCCCTTTCCTATAAATCTTATTCATATTACATAATTATTTGAGGTATTCCTTAAGAAATCATGAACCTATAAAATTTGTTTAATCATTTAAGCACAGGGATCTTGTCATTTTAGCTCGAAAAGATAATAGGGAGTGGGGTGAATGATGGACCAATAAAATTGAAATCCTAGAAAGAGAGTGATGATAAATATTTATATGATCCCCAAAATGGGCCCTAAATTTCTTAATACCTCTTAATGGAAGTACCAATTTTTATCCAAACTCTGATAGTAGATGACACCTGTTAGTGTTGAACCAACACTTTTGGATTTCCCATTTTTTGTTCATTCAAACTGGTGAGGAAAATTTCATGTAAAGAGTAAACCATACCATCACCCTTAAAAATGATATAAAACAATAATTTTGGGTGAATGATTAATTATGGAAACTACCCCTCTTTATTTGTGACTTTTGTAAAATATTTTTCAATTTTGAGTTTTCTCCAGATCTGAGGCATTAAAAAAATATTTAAAATAGAAGCCAGAATGTAGATTAATTTTGAAAAATTTAATATTTGAAAATTTAATTTCAAATTATTCCACTTTTATATAAGTATTGTGTGTCTTTGTTTAATTAGTAAAAACCACTTGGATCTATTTTTGTACTCCATTGAGTAGATGTTCAATATTTTCAAATAACTCCATGTTTTCCTCACAAAGTTCATTTTAATTTACATATTCTTCCTCCAGGGTATCACAATACTTATCAAAATCAGGAAACTAAAAATATTTATTAGTGATACTAAAGTTATTTTCTAAAAAATTAAATTATTTTGAGTTAGATAATGTATCATCTCCTTAAGTTATTTTATCATTCATATCTTTATTATTGGTGTGTGCCTCTTCGAGTTGGATTGTGGAAATTTGAGTTGGGTATTCAGATTCCTCCATTTATTGTATATCCCTAGAAAAATTAGGGAATACTAAGGGGACACTTCTCATACCATGAAAACATGATAATATTATCAAATGTAATGGGAGAACGTAGTTGTCTCCTAGGCCATCACTTCCAAAAAAAATTGTTATGGTTCTCTCTAAATCGATCAATAAATTCATTGAATGTCTAAAACCCAATATTTTGCTATCAAAATAAATACATTTTTTAAAAAAAAATTATAAAGTCTATCTTCTATGGATAATGGTGAGTCAATAATTTTTTCTTTACCTTTTAGATAACTGTTTAATTGATTAATGATGGAATCATTTGGAAACATCATTGAAAATGATTTTTTCATGAATTTTTTGGGGAAATAATGAAATATATCTAATTTTTTAAAATAGATAAAGAAATAAAATCCCCAATTGGATCCATGAAAACATATCCATTTTTAATTATTTAATGTTTTAGTGCGTATAAGTGGAAAAATTTTATGTTTTCGACATGCAACATATTGGGTGATCGTGGTACTATCACTTGAGGAGCATTCTTAGGTTGTTAATTTATATGAACTAAATCACCTAATAACTTATTTTTATTTTTATTTTGTTTTTTATTTATTCTATGAATGAAATGGAATAGAATTAAAGAAGATAAATAAAATCATAAAAATTAAATTGACAATAAATTATTGAATGTGATTAGTAATGAATGAACCATACTTCTTTGATTTGTTGTGTGGGTTCTATTATTCTCAATTATTGGGTTTAAATTAATTTTTTTAATTCAATTCTGATATATCATGGATGAATTACTATGATTTTATTTAGTGGTTTGAAATATTAAACTCCAATAAGAATCTCAATTCCACCTCCCCTATAATAAAGGTTGACTTCATACCTTAATCGAGAGTGTGACAACTCCTTAGAACAATCTCCATTACATTCAATTTCATATACTAAATGGATCAACTCTATTGTATAAATATCATTTATCCATTAAAAGTGAGGGGAAAGATTTAAAAAAATAATATAATTGATATTGATATCAATGATGTTGTGGATGATCATAAGAGCCCTTCGATTTACTATTTCTCATCATAGTAGTAATAAAACATAATAATTTAAGTGAAGAATGAATGGAATTATATTTTTCCTCCCTCAGGAAAAGAAACAATTTATCCTTTAATTATTTATGGTAATAGGTCATTATGGAATGATGGAAGAAAATAATAAGAAAAGAGATGAATAAAAATAATTTAATGGAGAGAAATATAATGGAATAAAAATAACGAAATGTGAGGATGGAACACATTAACAAAAAGGATGCGTGAATTAATTAATTAAAAAATTCAAATGACATCATGAATAAAACAAAAATTAAAATAACTAAAAAATAAAACAAATGGCTAAATGATCATCACCATGGACATAAACTTCATCCCTAACGGATAGTGATATCTCTCTATGGAACATGGGGAGGATTATTTTTATATAAAAGTTTGATATTTTAGATCCATATATTTCCTCTAATTTGTTTTCATGTTTTAGAATAATTTAATTACCAAATTTGGAAAATAATACATCTATAATTTTTTTGAAAAATGTATTTCGGGTGGGAACAAATCAATTAATATTTATCCTCCTTTTTAAAAAAATTATCTCATATTTACTCGAGAAATTTATTCTTTCTATGAAGAATTATTGAGTTTTCAAAACTAAATATCCAATTCATTTATGGCCTTATTATCGGTATAATTAGGTGGGTTCATAGTTATTAAAAATTTCCCATAATGGCTTCTTTATCAATATATAATTTCAGCTACATTGTTTAATCTATTTATGAGATTTAGGACCAATATAAAAAATAACTTCATCTATGCACAAATTTTGAGGCCAGACTTATGAGCATATTTTGGGTATCCAAATGTGGGATTCAAATCTTAGTACAAAAGAATTAAATGAATCCCATAATATTTTAATCATAAAAAAATAATTTCATAAATTAAATCGTTGAATAAAAAGTTGTGGTAGAAATAATAAATAAACTAAAATAAATAAAATCCAAAATTAGGCCATTTTTGAAATTGATCTAAAAATTATTTTAAGTCCATAAAATGTTAAAATTGACTACAAAACATCACATTGGTGAGATTAAAAAATTCAAAAAAAAATTAATAAAATTGGAAATTTTCACTCTCTAATAATTTAGGATATTATCATGTTTCTAGTGAATAGATGATGAAAGTATTCATACATTTGTTATGTGATAATTAATTTCAACTTCATGTTGTTTAGGGAATTAATGATATTTTAGTTATGGAAATTTAGTGACCCTATTTGTAATATTTTGGATTTGAATCTTTTCTAAGGGTTATAAGGTTAAACATTTAGAAAATGTTATATGTTAAACATTGAATGATATTTTAAAGATTAAGTTATGATTTCATTCATATTAGATAAACGTTAATAACCATTTTGTTTTTTTAAACTACAAATAGAAGGGATGTATTATAATTATTTATGGATATTATCATCCATTATTTCATGAGGAATAAAAAACTCACCATTATTTCTTTGTGTATGTGATGAAGTGGGAATTTATCATGGAATAACCAATCGGTGATATTTTTCTTATGAAATGGAATAAAATCATGTATTATATCTTCTATAGAAAATTTTCATCCTTATGAAAAGGATCATCATCTAAAATGTTATCATGTTAAAATTATTTTTGGTCATATCAATTACCTTTTTCCAACCTATTTGTAATGATTTTGTGGTCATTAAACATCTTTGGATCACCCAATTTCTTACGATAAACATTCTAAGTCACTATCCATCATTATTTGTGTATTGTTTCTCTTCTATGTCTATGTTTTCACATCCTACCAATGTTCTCCTATGGGGTTACCTAGTTTTGAGTTTTTAAGTAACCTTTATGATTCCAACATTACCTTTTTAATTAATTTTTTATTAATGATTTGTATGATTTAGGATTATATAATGTAAATTTTAAATTTTAAATATTTTTGGACTAATATGAATTTCCAAGTAGATATTTAATTAAATGGTGTATAATGTAACACCATGATATTTTAGAAAATTATTTTTTCAAAAATATTGATCATTTAAATATTCCATGTGAAACGAAACACAGATTATGGATTGAGTTACATGTACCACAGAGATCATATTATCTTACCAAAAATTATGTCTTTCTAGTGTTACATACAATACCTAGTTTAGAATGAGTTACATGCAACACTTAGATTAAACAAAACCTGAGATATATTTAGAATATTATTATTTAATATTATAGTGATCAACTAATAGTTGGAAAGGTCTGTATGAATAGTATTAAATAAATTATAAAAATATGGTTTACAAATGTATATAAAATTAATTATTTGCGACCAATTAAAATAAACCCCTCTTAAAAATTAAAAGATTTATTTCTCTAAAAAAATTATTTATTCATAAAATGGTTTTTTTATTTACAAATTAACCAATTCACAATTGGTGATGTATTATAATGAATTTTATATAGTATATATTCAATCTAAAATTTAATATTTGTCTTACATATTTTCTTGACAATTGACAATAATAAATACAATTTTATATTTAAAATCATTTTTTTCTAACAAAAATTTCTCTCCTATTATGGTGCACTTATTTTATAAAAATAAATGATTATTTTATAAATTTTTTTTGGAAAAAAAATTAAATTTGAATTTCAACACTATCTTAGGGTGATTTTTTGAATTTCTTTGAAATGATTCATTTTTTTATTCATAGTGAAAAAATAATAATTTCTAATTGAAATCTTCCTTTTAGATTATTTTTGAATCCTGATATAGTACATTCTAGAATTGTTTAATTGTTGAATTAGTTCAATTATACATACATTAATCTAATTGATGTCATTGGAATCAATTTTAAATTTAATTTGGATATAAAAACGTTGTAAACTTTTGAACCATTCTATTTAAATACATTATTTCTCATAGAATCCACGTTATTAATTTAAAATTAAACTTTTACACATCTATGAAAGATGTTTTAAAAAAAATAGATATTTGGAATCATCATAATTTATAGTATTTAATAAGGTCAACTTAATTTGTGACAAAAATTATTAATTAATGCAGAAAAACTTAATTTCCACAGTTTGGGTATAAATTGGTTTACCATGTTGATTAACTACCAAAATATTGGTAAACATTTCCTATAACCATATATATAAATTTTTTTGTTGTCTTTTTATGGATCCTCACCCCTATAGGATATAATTTTGGAGTTTTCGGGAATCTTTTATATGAAATTATCATATATAAAAAGTTAAGTTATGAAAAAATGAACATTATCTTGTTTTAATATCTACAAATCATCGAGATAGGGAAAAACTATTTATTTTCAATTATAAATATTATTTTTAAAGAAAAATAAATTTTTATCATATTTATTTTATTTTACTATTAGAGATGAGATAATTACATTAAATACTTACGAAATTCTGTAATTATAATAATTAAATAAAACATAAGATATTAAAAATATTACTAGTGAAGTAAATTTAGTGAATTATTGCATTCCATAATTTGTTAACATGAATATATCATGTTAATATTTTGTGAAAAAATAGATTACATTTTTTTTATATATTTATAAATTCAATGAAAATGAATATTGTAAAAATTGATATTAATTTTATTTGATGATAAATTATATTTTATTAAATGATTAAAATTACAAAAAATCATATATTCTACCAAGTGACATGTAAATAATTTTAAAATATAAAATATGGTCTAATCATGGACCAATTTTTCTTTTATAGTGAGTATATTGACTAACAAATAGTAAAAACTCTATTATCATGGTAAAGGTTAAAACAATTTTTTTGAACATTAAATGTACTTATGATAAAACTAATTCTAAACAAACATATTATTTTTTGGATAAATTGTATGTTAAAGTTTTAATAAGTGGGTATGGAAGTATCAAATTATAATAATTTTATTTTAATCTTAAAGAATAAATTACATTTGTTAAAAATATTTTTTTTATCATAATGAATAACTAAAATTGTAAAAGTTAGGAAACATGGAATTTGAGGGAAAAGATAAAAAACATTATATTGTTTGGAATTGTTTTGTATCAAAAATCTCTTATCTACACCCACTTAATTATAAATTTTTTAGGAACATGGTGTAAAATTTCCTCCCACTTGTGACTACTTTTGGTTATTTATATGTATAAAACTCACATCACTAATAAAAGGAAAACCAATATCTTATCCTCTTCACACATTAAAACCCCATTGGTTCAACAATTATAGGGAAAAATAACATCTCAACCTCCATTATATCATAATTTATTCCTTATTTTCTATAAAAATCCATCTAAGGAATACTTTTAGTGGAAACCAAATGAAGATACCGAAAAAGAGGTAACGTTAATCATTGAGTGTTTTTTTATTTCTTTCTCCAAATCATTCAACAGTAATTGTACTATAGTAATATAATAACATATGTTTATTCCTTATACATATATTTTTTAATGTTATGTTTGTTAACTACATCTTTCTCTACTTCCATAAAATGGGTTTGGAAAACATCGTTTGAGTGTACGACGGAATACCACCTCGCAAACCATTGTCATTAAATTCATCATTAACACCTAAAATGGTTGGAAATAAGGATGGTTTTATTGCTTATATTATATATATATATATAATATTTATTATCTTATTATTATTCATTAATTTCTATATAACACAAAGCCACATGGTTCCATTTTTTCGCAATATGATAACATCGCTCGTGAGTACGGCGGACTACCACCTCTCAAAATGATGTGATTCATCCAAACAATATATGGAAAGTATTAAGGATGGGTTAAATAAACTTATTGGATATATATAACATAAAAATTACTATTTAATGATAATATATTCATTACTTCTATTTCTTTTAATTCAACAAATAAATTGAAAAAAAATTCATGCATAGGTTTGGCATATCGTCTCTATGAATAATGTAATTCATTTTCTATCTATAAATATTATGGATCACTATAAATAAATAAAAAATGTATCTATTTAATATTTAAATAATATTTAACATTATAGATATAACAAAACTAGTTTCTATATTATATGATGAAAAATAATGAGTCAAAACACATATGGAAAACAAAGCAGTTATTACTCAAAATGTAACTTCTACATGGAATTGTTAATACATGGTTAAAAAAATGTGATAAAAAATATGGGATGATATATATAAATATGGTTATATAATTTATGTATAATAATCTTATATTTTTTATACAATAGAATTTATTGATTATGATATAATTCAAGACTTAATGTAAGGGATTTCCATCTCATTTGTTACTTTTGTGAGAAACATAAAAATAAAAAACATATTTTATTTTTATACTGTATATATTAACCATGAATGTATTTTAAATATTCTACTAAAAATTATTTGGATTTTTATACCCATTTCATAATCTCACTTTCAAGGGTTTTATGATTTCAATGTTACCAAAGTGGTAGGGGATATTTGTCTAAATTAACCATCTTTGAGACACATGACATGTTTTTCCCTGATATTTTTTAAGGGGGTATATATACAACCCATTTGAAATTAAATATAATAAATTTATTTATCCTTATGATATTTTATGTTTCATTTTATTTTCTTCCTTCATGTGGCTTATGATTCAATGTACGAATGTGGTAATGATTTTATTTTACATTTCCATCGTTTCTATGGTTTTTTTATAATAATGTTTCCTATGATAAGATATTATAATCCATCTATAATTAATCTCATGAATTTTATTATCCTATGTTTATTAATTATATTTTATTGAGATTTTAATATTTTAATCACATTAGTACATAAGATAATTGATAACGTGTTTTAATGAAAATCTGGCATTATTTATCTTATTTTTTAGAAAACCATTTTCTTCTAGAACCATGTTTTCTAAAAATATTTTCTATGATAAATTACCATTCTCATATTAATATAAAAATATATTTTAAAAAATTTAAAAATTTTCTTAAGAGTAATATTCAATTCATTTACCAAAAAAATTTCATTCTACCTTTATCGAAAATGAAAAAAGAATCATTTTTTAACTTGAATTACATGATCAATATTTCTTACATTAATGGACAGTAATAGATATCATTATTAATTTAAGGATTTTAAAATTTTATTCAAATGAAATAAATTTCATTAATATCAAGAAACATCTAGATTTTATATAAATGATTACAAAGTGAAAATGATTTTTAAAAAGTTCTCAATAGTGTTTTACAAAGTCTAAGGTATATTTTCATAAATAAATGAAATAAATGATTTCTAAATTTTTCTTTTATATTTCTATAAGGTTATATTATAAGTAAAGTATTTTCAAAAAAAATTATGTTTTACGGTGTTATTCCATGGTGAAAAGGATAATTACCTCATGTAATGTTTTTTATGATCTTTCAAAATTATTTTCCATTTATGATGACATATGTTGATGTTATGTATGAGTTTCTAGGGATATTACCCAATGGTACAATTAATATTCATTAAAGTTTTTTCCCATTATATGAAATTATTTTTATGAAATCTATTTTCCTTTTATAGGTTATACCATGAATAACTTATTATGAATCCCAATTCTTTTAATGGGTTATTCTATGTTGGACTGATTATGAAAACGATCTATTTTCAACATGTTTTCATATGATCAAATGTATATGATTCTAATTTCAATTCATGGGATATGATATGATGATTTTTTTTGATCATATTGAACACATAAATATTTATTTCATTATCTGATTTTTGGAACCTACATCTCTGTACAATTCATTGGAAAAAGATTTATATGTCCTTAGAAATGCATGATAAGAATTATGAGTCAACTTAGTTCTATAAGAGAGTAATAGAATGAGGAGTTAACAAAATTAAATGTGATAGGGATGGAACATTGAGTAAAACTGATTCAGTAATATATGACTAGAATGGGGAGTGATCCCATTTCAATAAAGGCCTTTTTCTGCTATGATGGACTTGGTAGTGAAACTTGACTAATATAGAAATTATTTTTTCTCAATATCTTTATGGACCAAATTTCATGTCTTGTGAAAATGTTTTTTCTCTCATGAAACATGATCTTTGATTCTATTTTGTACAATGTCTACATAAATTCCAATATTTATTCCATAACTCAATTTTTGGGTGTTTCATATAAAGGTAATTATTTTCAAATTTTTTATATATGTTCTCATATACTCTTGTTATTATTATGCTTATATATTAACCTTATTTTACCTTACATTGAATCTAAGAGAGACCATTATTTTTTCCTTCCAATGGTTTTTTAAGATATGTATTATGTATGATTTTTATAAAAAGGTTGATAGATATGACTAACTAATTGGGAGATGATGTAGCTCACTGATGCACCAGTTTTTTATGTTACCTAATTTCCAATGGCCCTAAAATATTATGGTCCTTAGGTTTGCGTTCAAGTAATTCAATTCATATTAATAAAAATAGATGTAATATTTATGAATTATAATCCATGGAAACTATATTATGAACTGGTTAATATAAAATTTCATTTAAATTAATTATTTTTCGAATAGATATTATGTAGATATTGGGGAATATATTTTGGGAACAAATATTTTTGAAGTTTTATTTAATTAATGGGATTTTGTGGAATGTTTTTTTTTGAGGTATATGCAACCCATATGTCTACACAAAACATAACATGAAATATTATTTGATATGAACACAGTTCAACAAATTAAGTTTTTTGTTATTTGAGATAGATGGTTATTTATATATGAATTGGTTATGATGAACTTTGTATTTGGATAATAATATGAATGTTTAAATATTACTGACATAATCTTACCTTGTAGGAGCCTTATCAATTATTGATAATATTTAAAAATTGTATGAATAGATTATTATTATTATGTATTATATATGATCTAATATTATTTTTTTTTCTATGGGAATGAGAAAATAATATATAATACCATCATTTGGAGAAAAGATGATAATGTTTTGGAAACATATTAAGAGTTAAAATTCTACTTTTTATTTAAGTATGTTTTATTATTTTCTTGGATTTTATGGTCATTTAATCCCTTAACATTAGTAAAAGGATCATGAAATAAAAATGTAAATTTTTTTTGCCAAAATTATGGATCCTTCTCCATATGGAGAAAAGTATAATGTTAACTCCTAAGTGGCTCTTCTTTTTCAAATCCATTTTTACACTTTTCTCTAATGTTCTATTTATGTAGAAACCTAGTTTTATGTTTTTTTAGAAGACCTTCTCATTTTCCCACAAAATGTTTTTAATATAATTTTTTATTAAGACTATTTTTGTTGTGGGATTCCCCAATACTATTTTTTTTACAAGTAAAATAATTTTTTTAAGACCATATTCAAAAAGTGAGGACAACTTTTTTAAGCAGTAAAATATAATATCTTGAGATTTTAAATCCATGAATCAAGTTATTATATTGTATGAGACACTCAACACTAATTTTACATCATATTATAATACCCCGTGGCTTTATAATATTTTTCGCATTTTAAATAAACATAGTTTAAGTGATATATTTCATAACACACAATACCTAGTTTTAATGAACCACGTTACACTTTTACCACTATTACATAAAATATTATATTATAACATAGATGTTAAAAATATAATTATGAATATTTATATCAATTTTATTAAAATTAATTTTAATGGGTTTATATAAACATAATATATTGACAAATAAGTGATTAAATTTTGTTAAAGTATTTATATATATAAATAATAAATTTTTATCATAAAAAATGAACAAAATGATTTTGTGAAATAACATTAAATTAATTATTACAATTTTTTTAGTAATAATTTTAAAAAATTATAATTTTTTGGAATAAAAATGTCAAAAATATTCTAGTGTGAATTATAGGAATTTTTCTAAAAGTATTAATTTTTTTTATTTTTTCTTAGTTTTTTAACAAAAATGTACTTTTTATCTACAAAATATATAAGGTTACATGTTTTTTTGGGAAATATTATAAGTTTATAATTATTTAAATTATATTTAGTAATCAATTTTATTTCATTGGAATCATTTTACTATAGAAATGTTCATTGTTAAACATTATTTATATAGGATATTCTTCTCTTTGGAACCCACTTTTTCAAACCACCTATGGTTTTAATTTTGAAATAAAATATTCATCTTCTGTGAATTGTATATAGAAATATGGATTCAATATTTGGAATCATCATAATTTATATTATATAATAAATTCTACATAATTTTTTACCATACCAAACATTGAAAAATTGAAAATTATTTTCCATGGTTTTGTTAAAAATGGGCTTACCAGAGGTTAAACTAAAAAGTTAAGGTTAAAAAATTACCCAAAAAATATTTTATTCTTGTTGGATACACAAAATTTTATGTTATCTCATATATGGATAATAAATAGTCCCTTTTATATTTTTGTGTCATGAGATAAATATGGATGGAATTCATTCTTTTCAAAAATTCAAAATATGTCATCTCCCCCTCTAATAAATGGAAACACTATCCTCTTATTTTCTAATTTATAGATCAAAATGGTTCATCCAATTAGTTCCCAAATCAATTCCTTTCATCCCTAACCTAATCTGAGAATTATTTTTGTAATTAATAAAACCTATGAATGCTTTTAGTGAAAACGTCAAGAAGTTATCTGAAGAAGAGGAATGCCCTTAACTGAGATTCTTGTTTTATATCATTTTAAAAATTCTAATAATATTATTTAATAATAATGATATATAATCCTATGTATCTTAATTATACTAAGATATTTTTTTGATAATGATCTATATCCATCTTCTCCCCCCTCATATGGAAATGAAACCATTGATCGTGTGTGTGACAGAAAACTGCCTCTCACACTAACATAATTTGTTTTCCATCACTACTTCCCCTGGATGGATATAATTACCTATAATAATTTTTTATATTATATAAATTATATAATTATATTTATGCATTTATGCATTTATGCATTTATAATATCACATTTTCCTTCTTAATTTACATTCTTTATTGATTAGGATAAGGTCATTCATGTGTATATCATAATACCACCTCATAAAGTGATGTGATTCATTATTCATTTATGATATACATTGATAGTGATAAATACTAAATTTATGATGATATATAATATTAATTACATATATATCATTTCTTAAGATAAATTTATCATATACTGTCTTATCATAAGTTTCTATAAATAAACTGTAAAGTCATACATGTGAACGACAGACTTCTGCCTTACGAAGAGATGTAATTTATTTTTACAAATTCATCACATCGATGGTATTTGTAAATATAATTAATGATATAATAAATATTTTTTAATTAATTATCATCATATAAATACAAAATTACACTTACCTTATTTCAATCATGATCGTTGAAAAGCGAAAACATTGCTCATGTAAACATAAGATGAAACATCTCCTTGAATGCAACATAGTTCATATATCATAAAAAAATTTCATGGATTGTTTTGAAAGTATAATTTATGAAAAAAATAATTATTATTTCATTATTAATATTCTACACATGATGAAATAAAAATCTCATTGAGCTTAGTCATCTTATAAAAGTCATTATGGATATACGTGCCAAGTATCATAAAAAACACTAATGTGAAACTAAATGAATATGTAATTTAATATAACAATGTAATAAATAACATAAATTTAATAATAAATATGAAAAATTATATTAATAAATCAAATAATTAACATAATTTTACTACTACGGAAGTTGAATAATGATTTTGATAAATCTTGATATAGTTTTCTGTTTTGGCATCAAAATATCCTTCTTGGGACACATGTACTTTAATGAACCTAATTCCATTTAAATTGTGAATGTACATTCAATTGAATAAATTAAAACATTTTTTATTATTATTAATTTTATTTTAACTTCAACTTCTTGTTATATCTCTTTCAAGCAGTTTTTGTCAAGATGGTTCTTAAGTCCTAAGAGGCTTCCTAACTCAATTCCCATCCATTGGGTTATAAGTATAATTCATTGGTTTAATTATTCTATGATTATGTATCTAATTTACTTTAATTATTTTATGTTTTATTAAAAAAATTATTCACATTTTATTCCCACAATTAATTCGTTTATTAATATTTACTTAAACAACATGATCTTTTTATGCATTTTATTCTAAAAATATCATTCTTATGACACATGTACTATTACACACCTAATTTATTGTTAATGGTTTATGTACTAACAATTGAATAACTGGCATATTTTATTATAATTTTTAATGGTATTTTAATTTCAAATTAATTATTTATTACATTCAAGTGGTTTTTTTATGATGTTTCTTAAGGTGTAAGGGGTTACTTTACTCAACTTCCATTTATTTTTTTATAAGTCTACTATGTTGACCATATTATAATATGATTATATGTGTAGTGACCATTGATGATTATATCTTTTATTTCAACTTATTTTATTTGTATTTAAATTTTATGCACAAAATAAAATCATTGATTAATTCTCATGTCAATGGAGTGATATTTTTAATACATTTTGTCTCAAAACATTCTTATTGGGATACATGTACTTTTATGCATTGAATTTATTTTAAATGGTTTATATACTATATATTGACTAAATTAAATCAATTTTTATTCTTATTCATTGTTCATTTACTTCAAATTCATCATATCACCCTTCAAATATGTTTTTTCAGAAGTTTCTTAATTTTTACGGGATTTCATAACATAACATCCATTCATTATAGTATACATCTTATTTTTAGATTATATTGTTCTAATATTATGTGTGTTTTTTAATGGGAGGGGTTGAATCCTCATTTTATTATTAAATTGAAAACCTATTTTTCTCTGGTTAGAGGGATACCCATTACAATGCTTGAAGTCTCAAGGCTAAGTGGCTAGAATACAAAGCTCGAAAGCCCTTTTTTTGCCTAAAGGGCCCATCGGTGAATAGTACTACTATAATACCTAGGATACTATAGTACTTACAATAGTACCACCCCTATATAGTTCTGGCTAAAGTTTCGTTTCCACTATAGTTTCACCGATGCAATAGTTATATCATTGCTATAGTACTACTATTGTGCCCTACTATAGTAATTCAACTGTAACTAGAAAATTCGTCCCTACCTGGATTAGATCATGGATCTTTTAGATGCCAAGAATGAGCCTTTACCACTTGAGTATAGGCTCCTTTTCATCTAATATTATGTTTTTAATGATATTTTATGATGTTATGTTTTAATAAAAAAATTATGTGGATATACATTAGATTGAGATAATAAATTAACTGATTAATCTACACTTCCACAATATGATCTTTGAAATGGTTTTTTCTCAAACATCCTTCTTTGAGATTTCTATTATCTTATGAACCTAATTTTTTTAACATGTTCTGTAAACTACCAAATAACATTATTTATTATTAACCTTCATAATTTATGTTTTTTATTTAATAATTCATTTTCATCATTTATCGGTGTTATGATTCAAAAATTACAAATTTTGTAAGTATTTATTTTAGAATTTTAGTTTAATAGTGAGTTTTTATAATTGAATATACATTATGAGAAAATATATGATTATTCCATAAACTAATAAAATTTATAATTAAAATTACCATTTTCCTCTCATTTTTACTTTCACTTATTGAGGAAACATTTTTAAGAAAACATGACATCATTTCTATCCTCTATTAAAAAAATTATTATTCCATATCTTTGTTTAAAAAAATGTTTTTAATATTATCCTATAAATTTTAAAATTTATTTTCACATGTCATGAATTTTTAATAAATTTTTTTAAATGAATTTTTTTTGAATGACTAAATTATTGAATATTTTCCAAAAATGTGAGAGGAATCATTTTTTAACCTGTACAACATGAAATATATTTTCTACCATCATGAAAATTATTTTCTATAAATATTATTTTATATTAATCTAAATATATTTGAAAATTAAAATTATTTCCAAATTATATTTTAAATATTATTTTTTCAAATGTGATAACAAAAGTGAAAATGTTGTTTTCCTTAATTTTTTAATCTATTTAAAATATGTTTATTCATCCATTAAAACAAGAATTAATGTAATGGAATGTATATTAAATATATATATATGACCCCCAAAAATATAACTATATTACATCCCTTCCATTGAAATAATGATTCAAACCTTGTTTTCATTTCATAAATTCTATCATTGTGAAATTTACTTTGATTATGATATAAGACAAGGTTATGAAACTGATAATATTACAAGGTTATTTTTTAGGTTATGATTAATGGATGGATCCCCTTATATGAAACACATATATTATTAAAATTTTAATATGGGAGTTCCCAGATACTTCTCCAATGCATTGGAAAAAACATTAGTCTCTTAAGTAGTAATTTATTATATTTGGTAGTAAACATAATTTGTTGCTGGACTTTTCACATCATTTGATATTTTCTAAGCAGTTATCCTTTTCATGATTTTATTTCATGTTTTATATTGCTTCAACATTTCTGATGATTACATGTTCTTCTAATACCATTATCATTACATTATGATACAATGTGAGTACGCATGTTCTCTCCATTTTTTGAAATCATTTTTTACGTTTGTCAAACATATTATGTTTCCATAAAATGTTATTACCTTACAGGGCATATAGATCAACCCATTATTTTAATCATTCCCCAAGTTATCCCTTGTAGTTTTATGAGATCAGTGGAATTTAGGAGATCAATATAGATAATAAAATATGAAGTTTTATTTTATCATCACATTGATGTATTATATACCTAGATTCCGAAATACACCAAGACTCTTCAATCGTCATCTTTTATTTCATTATTTTTTATATTGAAAATCATGTAATGATATGTGTAGAAGAAATGGGTAACTATAGATCAAATGGAATTCTTCAACCCCATGGATTTGTGACTATCACCTGAGATTCAAATGAAATCAAGAGGGAACAATTTCCCCAACAAAATATTCATGAAAAAACATTGAAAATGAATCAATGAAATAATTTTATTACAAACACTCCTCATGAAAAAAGTACAATATATATCCCAATAATTTTACATCCACTGACATCATCACATACAACCATCAATGACAAAATCACATGATTTTCATGAAATAAGTGGTTCATATGCTCCCCCTTCACTAAAACCTCACATTTAACATCTATTCAATAACATCCATATCTTACATAAAGTTCCATTACTTTCCCTAGACCTGGAATTAGATAGTCCAAAACTAAGAAAGTAAAGAAATTATACAACAAATTCCATAAGTTTACCGCAATGTATTCCACATTAAATTTGTATCATGTAAACTAAATCTTTTCAATTGTAACTAAAACATGGAATTGAAAAATTTATACATTTCCTATAAAACATGATTTACAAAAAAAAATTAATGACTAATATAAAATAAATAAAAAATTATATATCTTTTCTATATGGGATGATTTAAGATTATTTCTCAAAATACACATGAATATTCATTTCTATAAAAATTGGGATTTATGGGAATTTAGATAAAATAATCACATATATAATTCACTTACATTCATAAAACTATGGTTATGATAAACTGGGTAATATTATCTTATGGATTACCCATATATTTGTGATGTTATGACTCCCAATGTGCACACATTTCTAGGTCTGAAGGCTGTCCAAATTAGAATGAATCAAAATTGCCAAAATCTATTTACTCATTGTATAATATATTATATTTTTTATTTTAAACACCATTTATTTTTATAATCAATACATTACTATTGTGAGTTATTCATACATAACATTATAGGACCCCATGTACTTCATGGAAAATCATCCACATATTTTTTTATTACATTTTAATTAAACTCAAATCATTTAAAAGAGACATTTATTTTCACTAGATGTTCGGGTCTAAAAACATACCATTTTAATTCAAAAACCAACATCAAATAGTTTTAAAATAAAACTAATTCATTTGAATAAATTAATTTCATTAAAAATTTAAAATATTTCATTCTATTTATTCTCAAAATCCATCATCAAATTCAACATTCAAATAATACATTTTAATTGATGATCATTTTTATAGGTTAACACATTATTTCAAATATATTTTTCCTATGGATTTCATTACCCACACCTCACCACATAAAAATGATTTATCAAAATTATGAAATCATTTATTGGAAATCAATTAGAAATAAATTTAAAAATAAACAAACAATAACATTTTCAAGTTATATGAATTTATGTATGAAACCTCTTACTAGAATAATGGTATTTTTAGACATACCATTAGGGCTCTATAACTAGTAATGAATAAGAACCACAAAAAACTGTATGGGCTTAAAATGATTACTACACATCATGTAAAGTAAAACCAAACATTGTTATCTCTATATTTACATCCATTTGGAATGGAAAAAACCGAGTCCTGAGGAATTTGAACCATAAAGAATAGAATATTAAATTCCCAATACATTCTCATAAACACACCAAATATAAAATTAAATTGAATAGAATGTGAATCTGCAGGTTAAATAAATATTAATGACTTAATATAAGAATTAATTCCATAAATTAGTTATGATAAAGGATGGAGTAACTAACCCAATAAATAGATGAACAATTTGACTATTTAAAAATGAAAATTCCATAAAATGACATGTTTCATCCCCTAACTATAAAGTACATCGATTTTTTGTGTGGTTATACTTTCAACCATTCACATTTGGAGCCTGGTAAGCTTTGGTGGAATAAAAAATAGCTAGTAGTTCATACCAATCAAAATGAAAATATTTGGGTGTTTTTTTACAGAATATTTCACTCAGGGAACACCCATATATATTATTTTTTGGCCGGGGAGTGGTCCAGACTGTTTAGCGCATTGAAAAATAGAAAATGACTTTGAAGTCTCTAATCATTTAAAAATCTTATAAATTATTATCAAAAACCAAAATAAAAAAATATAGTAAATAAATAAATGGAAAGGATTTGACGTCACAAAAATTATAATTCATGCACAAAGTTACATAAAATTAGTTAAGTAGTTTAATAAAAAAATATCCATAAACCACCATTCAATAAAATAAGAGAAAAATAATATCCTTTTTTGAAATAATCATACTATTAGGTCTTTTCATTTCAATTTCATCATCTAATCACTCAGATGGTTACATAAGACCCTTATCAAATTATAAAACTATAAAAGAGTTGGTAAATAATAATCTATTAAGACATTAGGGGTTCCAAGGTGGATGGTATGAGTACATTTAAAAACATAATTCTCATAACACACATCAATGATAAGATATTTCTCTTTATCTCTGGTTTATAGAGTTTCCGACATCATCAATCCTCATTAACATTCATATTCAATCACATGTAAGAAAAATAACCATTCTCCTTTAATTTTAATCACTAAAGTGTTAGGGGATAAGTTTTTGGATCATTAATTATATTCAAATAATTTGATTAATTTTTTACATAACATCAAAATTAGATTTTCCCATGAACATCATTTTTAAAAATTAATCATTTTCTCTTGACATTATATCAATTTCGTCATTTCTAATTTCCACTAAAATTTCATAATTGAAGGATTATTTCCTTTTATCCATGTTTATTCTAAGATTAAATTAATTAAATATAAATTATTTTATTATAACTATTAAATTTATGGTAGACTCTAATATATATTTCCACCTTGATCTCATATTGAATGATTTATTTTTATCTATTTAAGTATCAAATGAATATCTCCCTCCAAAGAAAATGTTTTAAGAAACAATATAAATGATCAATATTAATTTTTTGTTTAATGATAATGCTCTAAGTATTCCTCTCATATCTTTTAACATTTTCCATATTTGAAAAAATAGATTTTAAATCCATCCAATTTTTCAGAAGGATTTAATTTTCTATATTAGTATGAAAAATATGAGGATTAGATTTATTGAAAAATAAATTACAAAACCCATCATTCTATATCGATTCAATTTCATTGTATTTAATCATGTTCTTGACAAGATTCCTCTATTGATCCTTTTCTATTTCCTAATGAAAAATATAAAAAATTATATTTTCATACTCTTAGTATTGGAGAATTAGAAATATCAATTCATTTATTCAAATCTATAGCTCATCAATTATTGGTTCAGTAGACCTATTAATATATGATGATGTTCCTCATAAAGGACTCACCCAAATTTTATTCCTTCATTTTATAATTTATAAGAACAATATTAGTCATAGATTATGAATATTATGTAATAAAAAAATATTCCTCATTCTGGGTCCAATAAAATTTGGTTTCTCATAAAGAGAATCATTGTTTTTTATATCATATACATTGTCAACATAGGTTAAATGAAGTTCTATTAGATGAAGAAAACTGATAATCGAAGTATGAAAAATAGAAAACTATAGTGAGAATCCATTTAATCAATAAAAATAATCTGTATTGTATATAAATCATGAAACCGTTATTTTAAGTTATCACTTCTATATTTATCCTAAGTCATCTACTTACATAATTAATTAAAATCCCTCATAATGGCCTGTAATTAAAATCATAATTAACATAACAATTTCGAAAGGGAGTTTCTTTACAAGTGTGAAATCATGGGAAAACTCATCAGGAACCTATGGAGTTAAAGTTATTACCCAATATAATCCATCAAGATTTGATTCCCCTAAGTGAATTTTATCCACATCTTCATCCAGAAGCTAGTATCAAGAGAGGGATATATTTTCTAGGATAATAAAAAAACATTATTTTCCATAACATATGTTGTTATCCTCTACTAATTTTTTATCATTTGGGGTTTTATGACATACTCACCCAAAATAGAAACTCTCATAGGTTTGTAATGAGTCAAAGAGGATGTTTATCGTTCAAGTCCTACCACAAGTAGGCCCTGGGTAGTTAAATATTATCGAGGGTATAATAAGAATACATATGGGAGAAATTATCCTCAAAAGAGAAATATTTTATGAGAGAGAAAATAATGATAAACCAAATATCTAATTATCATTAATAAAAAATCTAAATTACATACATCTAATGTCACAAAATACTAAAATAAGTGAAGTGAACTAAAAAAAGTTCCATAAGATAAATATGCTACTGATCATGAATCCCAAACCACAACTATAAAACCAAAAGCTATTAGTAAATAGCTCTATTTAGAACATTTTTTCACTAAGAAGAAAAATAGTTTATATATATACATAGGGTTACCATAATTTTATACTCAGTAGGACCATCCTCAGATCCTCTTGTGAAAATTAGAATTGAATTATACTAAAACACATTGAACAAAAAGTTAAGCTAAATCATCACCTAAAGAGGTATAGTATGTTACCACACACACAATGACTATATATCACCAACTAATTCATAAAAGAGATCATAATTTTGTAATAAAACATTAATGGTACACCACCAACACATCCTCAATAGTTTTCTGCTCTTCCCCAATATCTCATGTCCTAAGCCATCTATCTCCAAAATTGACTAGACCATAGACACTAGGGTAAAGTATCACATCATATCATCTATACAGTAACCATTTAATTTATCACACACTCCATAGGCTTCAATTCATGTATCATACATCAATTATTATACCTCGATCCATAACAAAATATACACAGAGTATGGATCATCAAGCCATCACAACCTACATGGGTCATATTTATAATTTTCCTTAGGATACTATATTTGAATATAAATGTTTGTGAAATAATAAAAATACATCATACTCTTATATACAAATATATATGACATGTATCCATCATTAATAACAATATAAAGTAATACCATGTGAAGAGAGTGGGGAAATAGGGGGAATTCATCCATCCTTCCTTCAATCAGGATGTTGAGGAAAACACCCTCCCATGGACCATAGATTATTAGTCACTCTAATAAAAAATTTGGAGTAGCATATGAAATCATAAAATTTAAATCATATAATTTACCTCATGAATAAACTAGGAGAATAATATAGTCATGTGATCAACTATAGTTATTGTTATTAACACATACAATTAAAACTTCCATAGACTAGATATCATGTATGTATACAAGCATTCAAAAGAGATACATTATATTAATTCATTCCTATTTCTATTTTTTCATTAATTAATTTATTAACAGCTAATTATTCATTATTATTAATCCACATTTAATTTAATTTTTTAGTTGATTAAAGTCCATTCCCAAAATTCATAATAAAACCATGGTCAAAGTTTCTAAATATTATTGTAATTTGAAATTACATTCTAGAAAGAACCAACTCCATAGGTTAAGTCATTAATTAATTATTATTATTTATTAAATAATTTAATGTATTCTAGGAGAACATCCTAGGATACAAAACAAGGTATGAAAAAGTGAACATTTATCTACCTCAAGTAGTGGGGAAATGAATAGAGATAAAAAAGTGTCATATACTTCAAACTTTTCAACAAGTTCGCAATAAGAAATAATAGATCATTATCACAAAAAAATGGTTATGCCCATCATCAACCTGTTTTATCGTCTCTAGTGTCATACCAAATAACCAAATTTATCACCATAAAACAATATGACATTGGCATCAACATCTAGTACATCATTCGAGCCTCCCCACCCAAATATTATTATCCATCATGGGACCTACAATCTAATGATCATATCATAATTTATATCAATTCTCACATACTGAGCACCTAATAATAATAAAAAATAATAGTCAATAGTAAACATTCCCCTAAAACATGGTGTACCACTTTCAAAAGAAAATTTTATCATACGAGCGAAAAAAGGAAATAAAACCATTATAAACATCAAGAACATTCGGCTACAATCAATTACAATATAAAAAAATCATTTCTAATTCCAGTATGAATTAATCGTTTCATTATTCATAGTTTCCAGTAATGGGTGTGATAAGAAATTATTCTATAACAAAATATAATTTTGTTAGACAACTAAATTAGACATTAAACCAAGAATAAATTATAGTTTAAATAATATTGATTATTTAAAAACCCTTAACATTCATTTATTTATTATTAAAATTATATTGAATTATAGTTTTGTTTTATTTATAAAATTCCACTGACATATGGAATTATACATTCAATTAAACATGATCTAAGCATCAATTTGATTACATTAAATTATAAGGACAATTATTCATTAAGAAAACCACTTAATTATTACCCAACCATTTAAATTGTTTTAATTAAATGCTACACCAATTTAATCATGAATAAAATTCTAAAAAGTAATCATGAAATGATCATAAATCATAGTATGATATCACACTATCTCGAAAATCAAGAGGTGATATATTATTATGGTGGAATGAATCAGCATTTCATCAATAACCAATTCTAATATTTAATATATATTAATATATATTAGGTAAATTACACCTTCATTCACTTAAACTGATAATTATCAATATAAATTTTTATGTAATTACAGTATATACAATTAATACCCAACCTAAAATGTCATATTTTAATCAAATAAAAGTAGAACACCAACATGGATCTATAATCACATCTCCTTTGAGGTCACTATGATTTCCTAATGACATTGTTCCACGAACACATAAGAAAAGAGAAGATAATATCCATTTGAATGATAAGGAACAAACTCTATATAATAGCATGAATAATGGGAGGAAAATGAAATCAATCGAAGAATAAAAATTTTGAAAAAGAGAAAGAACCCACCTCAGTTCACAATATATCCAACATGAGAATCCATGTATCAATCCCAATCAAAAAGGTATTTAAAGGAATTTGAAACCCATATAAGGGTAATTAGGGTTTAAGAAGAAAAAATGGGAGAAATTAGGGATCAAATGGAATTGGTTTATTTAAAAATGAATAATTTTTAATGGGATCCCAACACAACCCCTTGGATCACAAAACAACACTACATTACAAAGGGAATTTTATAGTTTAAGGCATGCCACCAAGTTGAAACCTACCGTTGTATATGGAATGATAAGAAAAATGGTACAAGTCTTATCAAAGGGGTTCTAGGGCCATATTGAAGTCATATAACCATGTTGTATCCATTAATTGTTTTATTGTGGACTCAAAAACCATTATGTTATTCCCTAGAGCCCCAATATCACTAAACTCAAACACTAAAGAAGGGATTTCTCCATAGACAACCTTCACAATGAATCTATTCCAGAATACAAATTATCAAAATTTCTACTCCAATTTCATAGTCATATGAATCACACCATAACCACCATCACCACACAGCAACATACCCATACATGGTGCAGAATGTTTTATACATGAAACTCTTTCTTTTATCCCCCTTTGTTCAACCTTGAGACTCCATGGAAATTCCTTCGAGTAACTCCAACACACACATATTTGAATAGAATTGTCTATCAATTTTTTGGGACGTTAATTTACATTCCATTCAAAACATTCAAATACTTTAGATTCCAAAACTACGCATAAATATGTATGTAAGAGAAAGGGTTTCTCGAACAACCACCTCACGATATACCTCTCATGAATATCAACATCACAGGAGATTATCCACCTCACCTATAGGGAAATGAGTTCTAAACAACATAACATTAATAACCATATACAAACAATATCTTTTTGGAGATACATGTCAAATAAGTGTAAGGTTACCAACAATCAAGATAATGAGAGAGAAATAATTTCATAAACAAAAATAGTTCAACATCAAAAAAAGTATAATGATATATGAGATGAGATATAAATAAAATAGCTCAGGGTAATAATTGAATATATATTACTCACATTCCTAGGTACTCTTCTCTATATGAATGTTTTCCTAAAAGACATGAAACAAGGGAATATAATTCCCATGAATGACTTTAAATTATCTTTCCTAGATATCCAGATTATGATCCTTGAAGGTCTCACCATCATCAACATTGATCTCACCACAAATGATAACATGATAGTTTTCATTATGATAGTGATAGATGTGAGTCACATATAATGAACCATGTTTTAGGATAATCTGTAAGGGAAGTTCTTCCAGATACATTATTGATCCAACATGATCTAATATCTTGAAAGGCCCAAGAAACAATGGTTAAAGATTCCTCCCATGACTGAACTATCAATTCCCCTAAAGACAAGTCTCCATAAAGAACACATTATCTCCAACTTCCAACTACTAATGTCACATTTAAAAATATAAATATATTTTATTATTATAATTCACTTCATTATTGCACTCATTAATTACTTTTACCCTCACTATCATATTTTGTATCAGTTCCTGACTGATAATTACTAACTCTTCAACCCCATTCCATCACAATGTAGAATGGAATGGTTCGTCATAAAATGATTAAAATGGTGTAATACTAGTGTTAGATTGATAAATATTCCTCTAAGATAACATGAACAAGGGTAGATGTCTCGCCCACCAACTTCCAAAATTCTATCCATAAGAACAGAATATGTCTTCATGAGGTTGGATGGTTTTCAATTTCTGAAAATTTATCTATGGATGAACAGTTGTTAAAAGGAACAAATGAGATTAAAAATCATAATATATACCTATACACACGTTTTTATTAAAAAAATGTATCAATATATGATATGATCGTCCTCTTGATTCAGTGGTGTCTAATAAAATTTTCTAGATAATGCATTTAAAAAACCTTTAATGAGATCAAATCCCAAATACATATATAGTTGGATGATTTCATCTAAGGATCCTCTATCATCCATATAGCATCATAGAATCCCTAATATCATCTTAAACCGATAACAATGTACACAAGTATATCCTCCCACTTCCACTAGGAAACATCTAACGACTTGAGAAAAACACTAGGAATGTGATGCTCAACTTTCACATTATAGCAAACAGAAAATCATGAAATAGAGTCTTCAACTACTTGATTAAACCTAGGCCACTGATTGAGAAAAGTAATAGCTTGAAACATAATCATTATGGATGGATTTAAAACAAATTATATACTATTTAACTCTTTTATAGACACCACATGCATCACAAAATGAATGAAAATACTCTCCTAGAACAATACACGATGTTGTTCATCTTTAAAACAACCATCTAGGGAAGTACAAAAAATGACTCGATATCATCCTAATCCTACCTTAGCATCCCATAGATAGGAATACTCTACATTTTCTACTAGATATGATAGAAATATCATCTGGAAAAGGAAAAATATTCTCCATAATTTTCTATATCAGTATGAATCATTGAGAGATCTTCCATTACTCTCTTGGAATCTCAGAATACACACACGTTATCACTATATGACTTTATACTCATCCTATAATATAAAAATTTTCCTTTTTATTGTTTATATGAAATATAGAGGTCATAATCGTAAACGAATTACTTCCATCAACATTTTTCCTAGTTCATGTCACATAGGGATATGATATATCTCATGATCTTATGATTGGTAAAAATGACAAAACACGCAATGACGAGGTAATGTCAACACAACATAAAGGAAACAAATATCTACATACTAACTATCATGGGTGGAATAATTATGCTAATTGGTATATAACTACTGAATCTAACATGAAACAAATGATCTCTATTATATGAGAACATATCCCACCCCAAGATATGTAGTATCATAGAAAAACCAGAACTAAACTCCATATTTTAGAAAACAATGATCTATAGCTCTAAAAAATTTCACTATTAATTAATTTAAATATACATTACATTGGTTACTCCTCAAAAAAACATGTTCTTTTTTGTTCATGTTTGTCAAGGGTTTTGAAACCTAGTAGAAATTAGAAACAGCCCCCCTATAATATCCTATAAGAATAGGGAAACTTCTCACATCAATAAATCAATTCAGGTATTATTATGAAACTAAAGACTCTATCATTTATGGCTACATAACAACACCCAAATTGGATAAGTCATACTCCAACAAACATACATCATGATCCCATAATTATCATTTCAAAAACATCCCAAATAGATTCCATGACCAAGAGCATCATAATGGAACAAAGATGATATGCATGTTCCATATTAGATTTAGATTAGAAAATAATATTTTCTATGAAAACCCCATGGATATATCCATAAACTCTCATAACATGACATCTATCAACCCTGAAAACATGGTTGGAGCATTAATCACAATGAATGACCCCAAAATGAACCAATAACAACCATGATGAAATCATAATGTGTTCATCATAATTTCCTCATCCTTCACTCATATCATATGATATCCCATCCATAGATCGATTTTCAAGAACCACCTTGCACCCTTCAGTTGATTGAATTATTAATGAATCCATGAAACAGTTGAGTGTTTCTTCACTGTCACCAACTTCAAGTGATGATAATCAAAAACAAGATGGAAATTTCCATCATCATTATTTAAAATAAAAAATGGTGCACCTGATATTGACATAATATACTGAATAATTCCTTGCAACAATAGATCAAAAAGTTTTAATCAAGGTTCTCACAACTTAGAAGGTTCCAACCAATGTAAAGACAACTATATATGACAAATTCATAGTTGAATATTTATCCCAAAAACAATCCTTCATCAAAGGGAAACACTATAACCTCATCTAGAAATACATTAGGTTACACCTTATATAACCATGGGAAACACTGACTATTGAATCATTTATTATATCTACATCAACTCATCCATCAATGATGAAAATTAAAAAACATTTCTATAACACACCCATGGCCCCCTCTCAACATTGATAACTATAGGATTATTATCTTATCATAAAACACAATGTACCTCCAAACAAAAACCTCAGTGAGATACATCGATTACAAATAATCCATTCCCTGGTTGATGTCATTTGGATTCATCTAAAAAATTATAATTCTCCAAAATGGAAATGTTTCCCTAATACTAGAGCACAATTTATATGAACTTCATAGAAAATCATAGCCTCTAACTTAAAATGTCTATACCATGGGAACTAGAAACCTATCTATATTAATTCTTGGAGATTGTTCTTGGGTAGGTGATATGAATGAGTGTGTTTCCTAATAATAAAAATTGTCATTTAATAATGTATAAAAAATGAAACTAGTACCTCAATAAATGTGTATCTCACTCTATGCTGGATGTTCTAGGGCATGAATCATACCATGAATTACACTATAACCTTTATATCCCTGATGATGATATTGTAAACAACTATGAAATAATATATAAGGAAGAGGAATATATCATGGAATCAAACTTCCTCCCACATATCCTCTCTATTGATCTCATTCTAGAGCACCCTTCTATTTTTTCCTCAATTGAAACTACCTCAACAAATGAACCATAAGCAGAAATCATATTTCACTCTAATTTCTCAAAAATTTATGCCTCTATCACAACTTCTGACTTCATCCTCAATAAGTAAAATACATTTTTGTTCTATTATAAGGGCATATGTTATTCTAATGAAAGAGAAAAAAGATAATGAGGCCTTAGAATATACCCTTGGCTAACCGAAAGATCATATTTCTTGAAAATTGGGAACTCTAGACCACATAACTACTTTATGATGAATCCATATGACTCCCCACTCATGATAATCCAGTTGTCCATAACATCCTCTCTAGGACCTCTGATATCACTAGAACCATGAGATATGCCTTCATCATAAATAGATTGACCTAATTCCAGATATATAGACTAAATAACTCATCAAAATCCCTCTCCCCATCCTAATCATAATGAAAAAGTTTTGAAACATATTATATTGGGGTCCTAAAATGTATCTTGAACACTTGAATGTGGGAACTCCCTTATATAATTGTAATAAGCTCATTTCAATTGACCACCTTTACAATAGATTACTGATACACTACTCGGAAATTATCTTAGAACTTCTCCCACCATACTATAACTTCATAGTTTTCTGAGAGGAACAAGATCCACCACTACATAACTCTTCAATGCAGCTTTATCCCAACCAATGAAACCAAATTGATCATCTAATGAACGATCAAACTGACTGATATCTCAACCTCCTTAAAATAGTATTATGTTACTTTAACTGAATCATAACACCCATACTTATAAATAATATAGTTTTTCAACTCTTGTAGTATCCCACTCAATGTGTCATTGTCATCGACTTCAACACTGTGGTGATCTACTAGTGCATCATGATAAACAACATTGGCATGAACTTGAAGAGGACACCTACCTGAATCCATACATTCAAAAGAAAAAATGGTTATATCTATTAAAAATTAAATATAAAATATATGATATTAAATAATTAATTGGTATCATTTATTTTAAGGTTATCCTAATCCCAATTTCTAACCATTTTAGACACTAGTGTATGGAAGAATGATGCATGATCCATTCCTAAGTCTCTTCCCCAAAACTAGTGTAACTTCCTTTAGTATTCTTGGTAAACATAAAGGCCATTACATCATATCATAGGGGTCCAAAATACATATGTCTTAGTTAGTGTCGTGTGTATACATCAGTTACTATAATTATCTGACACCATTTTCATTAACAACTATTGCAATCTCCAAAGTTCCTAACTCCAAAATATATCGTATCCCAGATCCACCACCATTGATACCACTCCATCATGACAACTTCTACCCATATAGTACAACTCCTTATCTGATAATGAGATAATTATGATGGTAAAAACCTGATCCTGAACTCCTGTAGGACCCAAGTTGTTTAATATCATCATGGTTATAATAAGAATATATAAGGGTGGTATTACCCTCTGATGGAACTTTATAAAGAGATTTACAATAGAGATACAACAACAAAAAAAATTACATTCTTGAAAAAATACATACTACTTATATTTAATGTAGTAAAAGACAAAAAATATTGAATAAGACGTCAAAAGTAGCAAAATATAATGATGGAAGTGACCACAATGCCCAAACATCTCCTATAAAACCACAATGTTGTGTTAACCATCCCAATATCGAACTTCATCTAAAAAACATGACAAAATTATATATATATATATATATATATACATACATACATGGGTTCAGAATAATAGTGTACTTATTTGGATCCACTATATAGCATGTCGTATAAGAGATAAAGAAACCACGGGAAATCACAATGAACAACAATTGAATCTAACTCATCACTTAAATGAGTATACTTAGTCCCCAATTTCGTTATGCCTATCTCATTGCAAGTAATGAATAAAATAGTTCATAATATAACCATAGAACATCAGGGGAACCCCTCCACCAATTCCTAACTGGTTTAATAGTGTGACATAATGTCACACATCCTGATATATCTCTCTCCAAAATCAACTATCCCACAAACACTTGGGTAAAGAATCAAATCATAATATCATCTCATCCATAGAGTAACCGGTTAGTTTCATAGATCAATAATAACCTTAAATACATGTATTGTATATGGAGTATTATACCTTGATCCACCAAAACATATAAATCAAGTATATAACTATAATCAATCACATCCTACATGCATCATGCCCATAATAGACCTTTGGATACTACATTTTGTGATAAAAGTCGGAGAAATATCTACAAGACATCACATACCTCTAAACATGTATATAGTAGAACTAAATACCATGTATAAAATCTCAATGTACTACCAAGATAATATAGTGGGTCCATAGGAGGAAGTCAACTATCAATCCTCCCATTAAGATTTTTGAGGAAAACACCCTCCCTAATTCCACTACGAGTTAGTCACTATAATGAATATAGTGGGGTAGAATACGAAATGAAAAAATTTGAAATATAAAATATATCTAACAACACCACTATGGTAAAAATATAATCCTTGGATCAATTTAATCAATCATTTCTCATACACCATAAAACCAATTCTTGGGACTAGATATCTTATAATCACGCAAGAAAACAAAAGATAATCATTAAATTAAATATATAAATTTTACTATCATTCATAGGTTAATAAATTAATTATCAATTAATTAAATATTATAATTAATCAACATTGCATTTCATTTACTCAATGTCATTGATTCCATTACCTACATGTATGGGAAAATAAAGGAAATGGTTTCTCAAGATTATATTCTTTAAAATTTCATTCTTGTATGAACTGTCCCAATGTATTGAATAATTTATTATTTATTATTTACCATTCTCCAATTATAGGTACTCTAGAAAAAAAATTCTATGAAACCAAATAATGTATGAAACCAACAACATCACCCATGATTGAAAGGAAAGTATAGAAATTAAGCATATTGGTCTTCAGACAATTAAACTAAAAAACAAAAAGAATGAATCCATCTTCATTAAAAAATGTTATACCCAACATCAACCTCTTCCATTATCTCTAGTTTCATTCCTAGTACCCATATGCTTATCCTCATGTATCTCTCCAAAAAATGTGTCAACTTCTGCCACATCATCTAGACGTCCCCTTCCCTATATGATCATATATCCCAAGATCGACCATCCCATTTCGATATCATAGAGAACATAAAAGATCACATCTAGAGGAAAAATTAATTTAGAAAAAAATCATCTATATAAAAGGGGAAACTATTCCCTAATACAATACATACATCATTCACAAGAAAATATGATCTTATAACACAAACACAAGGCATCAATCCTTTATAAATAGTGGGAACGTTTGTCCCCAAAAAAATTTGTTTTTGAAAAACCAATTTCTTATTCTATCTATAATTAAATTATTCATTGTTCACTTGTTCCAACTATGGGAAAACTTTGAAATCAAGCTATAACAATCCACAGTTTATTTAAACAACTAAATATAACATGCTTCTAACCATACCATCAGGTGTCATCAAAAGTTTTGAATTTAAATTCCATAAAATGAATTTAAACATTATTCACATTTTTCATCACTCTATTATTATGTTTCTATTAAATTACGTAGACAGATTTAATTATACCTTAAATTATATATGTTCTAAGTATTAATTTGATTACATCAAATTGTAAGGATAAAGGTTCCTTAAATACAAATATTTATTCTTATCCAAGCATTAAAATCACTAGATTTAAATTATTTACTAATTTAATCAAGAAAAAAAATGATTAAACATACCATAAAAACATACTCAACAAGAATAGTATATATAACACACTATAAATGAAATGAAGAGCCAAACTTATATCATGGTGGAATGAACGAACATGTAATCACTTAAAATTCCATTTTTTTAATCACGTTCAATATTTTTAGGTTAATTAAATTATAATTAATTAAAAATAAATTAGGATAAATTTCATATTGTGTGTAAAAAATGGAACAAATTAATCCCAAACCTGAAATAATTGATGTTCTGGAAACATAAAAATAATGTTAATGTAATTCTATAATCAATTATCCCATGACAAAACTATTATCTCCCATTGAGATAAATCCTTGAACACATCTAGAAACAACATGCAAACCCCCATTAAAACAAAGGCGAATAAATTATATATCATGAAAATAAGAAAAGGATGAAAATAAGATCAAATATCTTATAAACCGAAAGAAACTGAGATAGAAAACGCCTCAATTAACCATGGATTGTTTATAGCATGCCAATGATTGTTCCCTATCGAAAGGGGAGAAAGGGATTCAAAAAAATTTCCAAATCACCTTGAGTTTTATATGGTATTGTGGGAGTAAATGGGGGTTTCAATAGACTATGGGTATTTATATACATACATTATTTATAGGTATTAATATGCAACCCCTTGGAATACGCTAGAACACTTCATAACACATGGATTTCTACGATGTGATGGAATACACCACATTACATCATACCCCCATTCAATGGTACACTGAGAAACAAGGCATAGCTCCTATTATAGTGGATATGGGATGATATAATAGTATAATAATGAATCCATAGCCATTACTTTTTTGGGAATCGCCTTGAAAACCCTTACCCCACAACCAAGCTCTTCCACCCGACATCTCTAAACAACCAAAGAAGGGATTACCCCATAGCTTATCTCCATAGATTATATATTGCAAAATATACTTTATCCATATTTATCCTCTAATGATGTATATGGATACAACACACTACATCCACTATCACCACACAAATACACACCCCTCCATGTTGTAGAATTCACAACAGCTAAAATTCTTATCTCTAACTCCCATGTAACACCTCAAAATATCTTGAAACCTCATCTGGGTGCCCCAAACATACATATATCACAATTTAATGGGTTACTGGGATCCAAGAACATGAAATTATTCTCCTTATGTTTTTATTATCCAGGTTTCCAATAATAAATAATCCTTTCTCTAATACCAAATGTGGTGACCCAAATATTACATATAAAAAATAACAAATTATATGAGCAATATTCCCCTAGTTTAATTATGATCCATTCAAAAATCATAATGGTATACTATAATTGGAAAAAATGATACATAAAAAACATGTACATAAGATATGTACATTTTCTCCAATAATTTTATTCAAAACCAATACTATTATTTGACATATAATACTAAAAACCCATCTTTTTTTCTTGGTAATAAGGGAAAATATAAATTAGTTATTTTAATTACTTAATAAGGGAAATAATTATAGATATAAATGATAATTTAGGATTAGAAAGTTCCTAAGGGTATTATAATAGGATATTAACATTATAAAACCATTTCTAGTAGTTAATTTAACATAATCATTAGTCAAGGAATAAATCATGGAATTTTATTTGACCTGAATAATAATGAAATTGATTGACTTTAACTATTATTGCATAATTTTTTAATTAGATCATGTCATAAGATTTTTTTATATTGTTTTGAAAAATTAAAATCCATGAAATCATATTTCTTGTATACCCATCAATAAAAGTATCACAAGTTAGTATTTGGGTATTGAACATGTGTCCTATTTCCAATTTTGGTACAGCATCATGTGTACCCTCTTATGGTCTTGGGATAGCCTACAATGTACCCATTTAGTTCATAAAACATTAATCATTCACTAATTTATTAGATGGTAAAAATGATCCACCCATCGCATAATCATTATCTATTCATATGAATGCCAAAAAATTATGAAATAATTTATTGTATCCTTATAGCATAACTCTTGGAAAATAAAATAGGATTCATCCGTATTTAATCATAATTATATTAAACCTGTAACACCCTAGTTTTTTATGAATGTTTTTTAATAAATTAATATTATATCATGATTTACAAGATATTCTACACTATGTTAAAGTTTATTTATTCTCTACTCCAACAAAAACATGCACTATAAACAACACCTACTTGTCTTGTGTTACACAAAACACTGAGTGTCTATGAAACATTATTTTATTATTAGAATTATTTAAATGATATTGTTATAACCTAGACATTAAAAATATTAATATGAATAGAATTATATAATTATTAATATTATATATAATGGTTATATATAAGTAAAAAATTGACAATAAAACATGTAATTTTTTTATAATGACTTTATCTATTTGAAAATACTATTTTCATAATTGAACTTTTTTATATACTTTTCTGAATAATAATAATAATAAATTTAGACCCATATAGAAATTTAATTTTACAAAATAAAATGAATTTTTAAATTCATATTTTCAAAATTAACTTAGGATGATGTTTTGGGATTTTTTGAAGAACATCATTTTTGGATAAAGAGTGAAAAACATTGAATATTAATCTAAAACTTATTTTTCATATATTTTATTTATATAGATAAATTATAATTATAATTTTATTTTAAAGTGTTATTATATCAATTTTACATAAAATTATAAAATTTAGGATATTAGATACAATATCATATAGAAAAAAGATAAAAAAATATTTTAAATTATTTAACATTTTTACTTTAAAAATATGATTTGTCATCCCATCTACAGGATTAAATTTAAATTAATTTCTAACACTTATGTTATTATAATATGTAAAAATGTATTTAATATTTTTTTCAAATAATATATAATTTATAATAATTTTATTATAGTTATTTAGAGAAAACTATTTTGAAACTGATTGAAATTATTTACAGAGATTAAGAGAAACATTCGCATAACAACAGACTTTACCATATTCATAATTTTTAAAATAACCAAGAAACTTGTCAAAAATTCATTTTAAGTTCATATATATAACTTATAATCCATTTTATCTGATTTTGACATTTATTGGATCCACTATAATTGGGAAAACACAGGTGCATTTCCCTTTTCAAAATTTAACAAGAATTCCACTCCTCCGCTATATAAAGGCACTCATCCCTCCCACTTATTCACACCTCTCAAGAAAATTGGATTAGATAAAACAATAAAAAAATCATAAAAACATGTCTACCATCATTTTATTATTATACCTTTAAGAAATAATCCATCCAATGAATCCCTTTATGGAAAACCAAAAGAAGTTACCCACATAAGTGGTAACATCCTTCCATAAGCTTGTTTGTTTAATTTTCATTCTCCACACCAATAACTATTATTAATACATGATTATATAAATAACTATGTATTTTAAATATACATATATATATTTCATATGAGGTTTTTACCTACACTTATAAAAACTTCCATCTAATGGGTAACGAACTGATTGTTCTTGTGTACGACGTAGTACCGCCTATCAAAATGATATTGTTTGTTTTTCATTTACCACATCACATGGTTTGTAAATATGATAGAAACTATATTTTTATATGATATATATGAAATATATGATTTATTTATTCCTCTGTAATTATAATATAACCAAAACATTCATGATTTACATTTTTTGTGAAAATGATAAATTCGTTTGGGGATGTGTGGACCACCGCCTCCACCAAGTGATGTGATTAATTCACACTCTACAAGGAATGTATTATGTCAAGTTTTAGTTAATTTATATGATATATAGGAAATAATAATTATAATTTATGTATATTATATATATACATATATTTCATTTACATTCTTTCATTAAATATAGCAATAAAATAGAAGTAGTGTTTATGCGTACGTACAACCTACCGTCTCCATGAAAAGTTTATTCCATTTCATTTTACTATATTTTATAGACTATTATAAATATTTATATAATGAATATATATTATATTAATTTCATTTATAACATTATGGATACATTTATTCCATGATATATGTAAGAGGATCTAGAATAATAAGTCAAAACTTGAATGAAAAATAAATTTGATATTACCCAAGAGTAACATTAACAATGAATTTTTAACAAAAGTGAAATAAAATAATAAATGGTATAAAATAAATTAATATGTTTCTTTAATAGAAGTTTAATAAACTTATAATTTTTATATTGGAGTTTTTTATAGGAATTATGAGATTCAAGACATAAGGTAAGGGTTTTCTCATCTCTTTTTTATCTATGATATTTTTTCCTTATTCACCAATAATTTATTTTTTGTGGTGTATATAATATCCATGAATATATATCAGTACAGAAATACATATATATATATATATGTATTGACTCACCGATATGATGGTCACTCATTCATGTGGTTTTAAGTTTCAAATTTTACCAAATCAGTAAAGTAGGCTTGTCTAAATTTTTCTTCTTTGAGGAACATGTTTTGTTTCAAATATATATACTTTTACAACTTGTATGTACTTCAATTTGAAATAGTATATTATGAATATCCTTTTTCATGATATTTTAAGCTTAATTTAATTTCATTTTACTATATAATGAGTAAGATTCAATGTTATCTAGTGGTATGATTCTCTTGCAACAATCTTATCATTTTTCAAGATTGTTTATGGTTATGCATCCATTGATGAAATATTATCATCCATCTCTCATTAACAATCAATAATTTTATTCTCCTATAATTATTCAAGATATATTCATGTATTGTTACCATTTTCCCACTCTTTGGTACTTAATATAATTACTAAAGTGTTTTTAAGAAAATATGATATCATTTATCCTATCATTCAGAAATATATTTTATTTTTAAAACCATGTTATCAAAAAAATTAATCATTTTTTTAAATACTCTCTCAATATCATTGACATGTTAAGATGATTTTAGAAAATTGTTGTGGTTTTCATTTCTTCCATTATAATTTTCTAAATATATTTTCAAATAAATGTGATTTAAAAATTGTTTTATGTTATTTAAAAATACATAATGAAAGAAGGATATTTTCATTTAAAATTTTTAAAGGATATTTCCAAATTATATTCCATCTAGGATGGAATTCATTGGTGTTACTCGTGATTTTATAGGATATTATCCAAAGTTTCCATTAATATTCTTACTCTTAATGGTTTATGTTTTTATAATCTTATATTTATGAAACCTACTTCTATTTCATGATTTATATGTTTATAATACCCATTTCCCTTTCCTAGGCTATATTTTTATGAATCAGACTTCTTTTAAATGGTTATTCATTGATGAAATGACAATGAGTACTGAATATTTTTTCACATGTTATGATATGATTACATGTCCATGATACCCATTTAATTTTATGGATTATGATAGGATTGTTTATGTTCATGTGAAACACTTATGTATGATTTTATTATGAGATTCATGGGTCATATATCTTATTCCAACGAATTGGGTAATGATATAAATATCATGAGATAGACCTAAGTGGATTAAGAAGTGAACACAATTTAATAAAAGAATTTTTTGCTAATATGGTCATGGGAGTGACACATTACAACCAACATGGTTAGGGGAGTGAACCCATAACATTATGATTGCCTTGGAATCCATTCCTTGACTGTTATGGAAATCATTTTATGTGCTTATGTGTCTTCCACAATTCCAAGTCTTATTCTTATTTTATGCATTCATAGCTTATTATATTGATTACCTTATGATTCTTGTCTTATGTGTTGTCATCCTTTTTTCCAAGCTTCATATTTATGATATTTGATATATCAGGTATGTTCTTCTTTTCTCATCATCATGTTCATATACCCTTATGGTCATGTTTATTCTTAAATATATTCTTTGTTTACCCTTACTGAGCATTTGATCTCACCCATTTTTATGTTTCCATTATATAGGTTAATAGGATATTTATTATATATGTTTTATATATGAATGGTTATAGTCATGAAGAACCTAGTGGGAGATAATTTACCTTTATTATGTACAATTTTTTATGTTTACTTATTTCCAAAGGCACCAGACTAATAAGGTGTTTGAGAGACTATTGTGTAATGTATTATGTATTCTGAGCATCAATATTTACATATAATTTATAGAAATAGAGGGTTGTTATAAAATGTATGAGAGAATATTTTTCTAAACCTTTAGAAACTTTTATGAGACAATATTACTGACAAACCAATGGAAATGTCTAAGGATAAGTATAAGGATAATGAAAAGCATAGTAAAGTTTCTTGAAATTTTTTTAATGGATGGAGTGAGTTTTATTCTAATAATACATCATTTTATATATAATATAAGTGGATATGGATCTAAAATAGATATATTTTGGGGTAACAACCCCAAAAATACCATACTGAGAAAGAATCAATCAAGAATTGTTTCACGACAATAGGCCTTGGGGCCCATCTGGTTTGACACTCCTGGGTGATATGCTTTGAAATTTTAAAAGAATTGTAATGAAACATCAATTAGGATTTGAAAATAAGTTGTCTATAGATAGTCTATGATAAAACAAAGGTGTCACTGATTAAATAAGGTGTCCTAATTTATAAATCTTATATGTGGTTTTTCATAATTTTGAATTTTACCACTGTGATTATTTTTTCTTACTCTATGATTTTTTTTAGAAAATGGATAGAACCCAAAGGAACAATGTCAATGATGATTGTGATGGAAAATTAATCAATTGTTCTTTTGAGAATCTAAATTCCTTTGATGTTGGAATGAAAAATCTCATTTCTAGGCTCACTAAACATTCACACGTTATGCATCCTGCTAGATATCTAAATGAGAAAAGGATTGAACAATATTATATTGAGTCTATCATGAGGTAACATCCACCATCATTTAGTGGGTATTTTGGTCCACTATTTTTTGAACATTGTATCAATACCACTAAAAACATATTCTCCATCCTACAGTGTTTGGAACTTGTGAATGTCATTCGGGATGTTTATCGTATAGAAGGAGAGAATATTTGTGGTAGACTCTAGTCAAGAATACAAGTTAGAAAGAAGAATTTGAATAAAATGATTGGGATGACTTCAATAACATGTTTTTTAATAAGTAATTTCCCTAGATTTATCATAAAAATATGGAGAATGATTTCATTAGATAAATATAAGGGATAATGAATTTGTTGGTACCTATAAGGTTAATTTCACAATACTTGTGAGTTATGATTCTGGTAATATCATTCAACACCAAATTTATGTTAATAGGTTCTTTAGTGGCTTAAATCCATGTCTCAAAGGGGTATTGGAAAAAGATACTTTTTTAGCTATGAATATTTTTTGAGTTGTTAAATAATTGTTGAAATTGAGGTTGGAGGTATGTATAAATTTCATGCTTTTAACAAAAAAAGGAAGATGGTGTTCAAAGGAAAATCTAAAAACCATAAGGATAAGAATATGTACATTCCTTTATTCTCTAATTATGGAAAGAATCGTGGAGTAAATTGAATAATGGGGTCTAATAAAGGGTTTATGTGTGGAAGGGAGGTCATCAGAAATTTGATCTCCCAAAGTTAAGGGAAGAAGTTAAATAATAGTACGAATAGAGAGAAATCCTCAAAAAATGATCCTCCCCTACATCTATTATACATGTATAAGATGACTAGGAATTATGATAACCAATGCCCAAACCCGAGGGATGGTGATGATAATCGATGTTAGCAACCTCTTTAGTTGATGGGAAAACGGAAATCTTATAAAATAAATTTTTCTAAAGAGGGGTGAGATAATAACATGGTGAAAGGTACACAAACTATCCACTATAAAAATACTAATTTATTTTTTGATTTTATAAATACCCAATCATTCATATCAGATTAATTTTATAAGGGTATTATGTATCTCACCAAATTATTAGAAGTGTAATTAGGACTGAAAACCACTAATGGTATGATTATTGCATCTCAATTATATGATTCCTCTCCATATGATTTTTTTGCGGGAATGTTCTTACTCCAGATCTTTTCATTCATCCTTTGGTTAAATTTGATATCATATTAGGCATGGATTTTATTTGTATACATAAATCCTACATCAATTGTTAAGGAATGAACATTACATTTGATATTTCAAACCAAACTATGATCATCTATAAATGTGATGATAAGTAAGAAAATATATTTGGAGATTACATATTATGTATGGGGCATAATTCCCATTTAGAATGGTTATTTATCTCCAATGGTTAGTGAGAAAAATGACTTCAAGGAAATGCTTGTTGTTTGGGACATTGTGCACGTCTATCTGGATGATTTTCCTTTCCATCCGCGAAAATTTCAGGATCAGTTCCTAATAGAGATCATACCTGGTTCCACACAAATTTCAAATACTCACTATATAATTACCCCAATTGAGTTGTAGTAATCCAAGAAGAATCTCTAAGAGAAATAGATAGTGGATTAATTTGGCTAATTGTGTCACCTTGGGATGAACCTTCTCGTTTTTAACAAAGAATCATGGATCAATGAAACTCTAAATTGTTTATGGAAGGTTCAACAATATCAGAATTAAGAATAAGTATCATTTTCTCCATATTGATGTCTGGTTTCATCAGTTGTGCGTAGATCAATACTTTTCTCTGATTTACCTTTATTTGAGATATCATTAATAGTCTCTTATGAAGGAGTATATACCCAAGATGATATTTCATACAAGGTATGGACACTATGAATATATAGTGATTCATTTTACCCTTACTAATTCCCATTATAAATTCATGTATTTGATGAATATAGTCATTAAATATTACCTAGATCAGTTTGTGGTAGTCTTTATATATGATATTGTAATCTATTCAAAGTTAAAGGAATAGCATAAAAAGAACATGAGAATTTTACAAAAGACCATAAAGAAGGATGAACTTTATGAAAAATTTACAAAGTGTTAATTTTGGCTACAGAAGGTTACATTGTTTGATCACATAGTGTCCATATATGATATAGAGGTAGATCCATCAAAAAAGAGGCTTTTGAATGTTGGTCTATACCAACTATAGTTACTACGATCCATTGTTTTCTAGGTTATTCCAGATATTATATAAGGTTTGTGGAGAATTTATCATGACTATCTAATCCTATGACCATGAAAAATTCTAAGGGTGACAAGTTCCTCTGGAAATATGAATGTGAGTGAAATATCAAGGAACTAAAGATAAATTTTTTCAATGAAACTATACATATATTACACTATAATAGAGGTGGGTTAGTAATTTATAGTGAATAATCTAAGAAGGGATTGGGGTGTGTTCTTATGCAGAATAACATGGTAATAGCCCAACACTAAGGATAGTTTATGATTAATGAGAAAAAATATGCCCAACTCTTGATTTGGAGTTAGTAATGGTAAGCATTTCATTAATGATATGGAGTAATTATCTTTATTGATAATAGTTTGATATATATACTTATCATAAAATTCTAAAATATATATTCAAAAAAAATGGTTAAAAATATTCTAGAGAAGATGATTAGATCAGATAATAGATTAAGACCGCTCAATACATTACCACCATACGGTTGAAAATAAGGTGGTCGATGCTTTGTGATTAAGGGATCATGTAATCTTATCCATGATAAGGATCACAAAAGATCCAATATTTCATGATTTAAAATTGATGGATATGAAAATATTTATGTAAGGTGGGAAATATTATTTTTCATAGTTGAATGTTCAACCGTCTATCCAAGTGAATATTAAAGAAGTGTAGAAGAAAGATATAGAGATGAAAAGGAATATTAGAAATATCCACGAGTGTAACCTTGATCCTGGTGAAATGATATGGTTCAGGAACCATATATGTGACCTTTCCATGCTAGATTTGAAGAATGAGATGTTAGATAAATATTATAGTTATTTATTCTCTATTCATCATCAATGAATGAAGATCAATATATATTTGAAAGAATACTTTTGGTGGGATGGAATAATGAGGTATATCACAGAGGTTTATAATAGTGCATGGAATAACAACTTGATAAGTATAAAAGAATGAATTTTAAGGGTATGTTTCATCCACTATCCATACCAGAATAGTAATGGGTGAACAAGACTATAGACTTTGTTGTTGGACTCCCCATAACCTCTAAATTTTTTAAAGCTATATGGTGTAATTTGATCACCTTACTAAGTGAGAACACTTCATTTATATTAGATAATTCTTTACTTTGGAACAAATTTCAATGATATAAATCAATTAAGTGGTAAGGATGCATGGAGAAACATATTTTATTATATATGATCGAAATTTGAGTTTTACTGAAAATTTATGATTAATTCTTTGGTGAAAACTTTTTAAAAAATTGAGTTTCATCACTTCTTATAATACTTAGATGAATGGTCATTCTAAATGATAAATTAAAACCCTTGAGGATATATTGAGATATTTTTCATTGGATTTCAATGGTGTTGGGGATAAAATCCTTCCATGAGTTGAGTTTTATTAAAAGAATAAATTTCAATTAATTACTCATATTGATCCTTATGAATCCCACTATGGGAAGAAATATAGAGCTCCAATGCACTTGGATAAAGTTGGATAAATAAACCTTTTGGGAGATGAGATAGATAAAGAAATGGAAGATAAGGATAAATCCATTCATTAGAATATCATGTAAGGTCAATGTTGGAAAAATGTTATTCTGATCCCCATTACATGGTTTGGAATATGAAGTTGTAATGAAGGTTCTTCTATCAATATTGTCATAGAAAACATTTCTGACATTCAAGAAGAAAGGAAAACTAAACTTTAGGTATATATGTCCCTTTGAAATTAATTATCATGTCAAGATGGCATCCTATCACTTTCCCATTTCTCCAAATATCTATCACTTCCACAATTTTTCTAATGCATCCCTCCTGAGGAAGTACATACTTTTCCCTTCAACTAAACATAGATTTTATACTGCTGGAATAAGATAATTCTTATGAGGAATAACCAGTTGAATATTGGATCATACTGAGAATCATCTATAAAATAATACAACTCACTTGTTCAATTATTTTTGGAGAAATCACTAGTTATTTGATTCCATGTGTGAATATGAGGGCATGACGATACATATGTATCCTCATTTTTTTATTAGAATGATGAATTTTGAGGATGAAATCCATTTTAAGGGGTGTAGAATGTATAACCCCAAGGTTTTGTGAAAGATTTTTTTGAATAATTTAGATTACATTAATGTATTTTTTCCACCCTATACACCGAGATAAACATCAGATATACATTTCTCTAAGATAAAATTTCGCTACACACAACAGTAACTTGTCTTGCATTACCTGAAACACTACATTTCTACAAATCATCATTTTTTTATTATAATTGTTTAATTGAGAAAGTTATAAAAAATCCACTAAAAATAGTTGTATGAAAAGTAATTCATACATTTAAAATATTATTCTTAATTATTTTATAGAAATAAATCATATTCACAGTAAAACATGTAATTTTTTATAAAGTTTTATATGTTCGAATATAATATTTTTCTCAAATGAATATCATTTTCCATCCATATGTAAACAATAATAAAATTAATTTTAGAAAAATAAATAAATTTATATTGATAAAAGAAACATTATTTTTGAAATTATAATGTAAAAAAATATCATAGGGTGAATTTTTGGGAATTTTCTGAAAAACCCTCAGTTTGGATAAATAGTGACATATAACAAATTTTAAATCAAAACTGCATTTTGTTATAATTTATTTATTTATTTTAATCATATTTTAATTTGGTTTTAATTTTTAATTTGATAAAATTTACATAATTTAATTTGTTTTATGTCATTGGATCCAATTTCATATTGAAAATGGATATTAAAACGTTTCTAATTTTTGACCAATTTTACATTAACAACTCATTTTGTCAATTTGTCTATTGGGTAATATTTAATTTAATTTATAACCTTTTTTTATTCATAACATTGAAAATTTTATTCAATATTATGTATAATAATAATTTATAATATCTAATATGGTCAACATTGTTTATCACCACAAATATTTTTTAAGTGTTTCAAATTAATAATATTAATTAAGAGAAAAACTAGAATAGCACTGGACTAAAACATAATGATAAACCCCAAAATGATAAGGAAACTCATAAAAACTATATTTTATGCTCATATTGCTACCCTATACTTATTTTTAGTGGGTTTGGACCATTATAAGATCCACATTAAATAGGAAAATCGTTGGTTGAATTCCCTATTCAAAAATTTACAAGATTACCACTCCTACTCCACTATAAAAATATACTTTCCCTCCCACTTATTAACACCTCTAAATCTATTTAGATCAGAAAAAATCGAACCCAATATCCTATAAAACTCCTTAAATTTATCTTATAATCCTCTCTTTGTTGATAAATCCATCCAATGTATCCCTTTTAGTGAAAACTAAAAGGGGTTACCCAAAAAAGCAGTAACATCCTTCCTTAAGTTAGTTTTAATTATTTTAATTATAAATCCTCTAAACTCTTCTTATTCTATTATTATGTAAAAAATTGGTATCTTCAAATACTACTAATTTCTTATTCTAAGGATTTGACCTACAATTACACACACATTGATCTAATGGGTAATGAACTTACAATTCTTCATTATAGAAAACTACTACCTCACGAAATGATGTAGTTATTTTTTCCATTACCACCTCTCATGGTTGGGAATTTTAATGGAAACTATATTTTTATATGATTTATATTATTCATATGACATATTTATTATTAAATAATTATAATATAACAAATAACTTCTTGATTTCCATTTTTAAAATATGATAACTTCGTTTGGGGAAGTATGGACTACCACCTCCTCAAAGTGATATGATTCATTCACAATCGATAAGAAATATATTGAGGATGTTTTTATTATAAATATATGATATATATGAAATAATAATAATACTTTAATTATATTATATATATGTATATATATTTAATTTACTTTCTTTCTTTTAGTATGATATTAAAACAGAAACAATGATTATGCGTACGTAGGACCTACCGTCTCTATAAACAATGGATTCCATTTAATATATTTATATATGATAAAATTTTTTAAATTTTTTTATACTAAATAACTATGATATTTATATAATAATTTACATAATATAATCAATAACAATAATTCAAAACTTGTATGAAAAACAAAGTGAATATTACCCAAAGCTTAACATTAACATGGAATTGTTAATAAACGGGTGACGTAACATCATAATAAAAAATATATAGTATTAAATATAATAATATTTTTCTATAATATTTTTAAAATAAATATATATTTATAATATATTTGGTTTTTATGAGTACGATGACAGTAAAGACATAATGTAAGGGTTTCTTCGTCTCTCTTTTACTTCATAGAGATTAATTTTATATTATCTACTCATTTCTTTTATGTGGTGTATATTATTTCCATGAATGTATTCTTTGAATATTATAATTAAATTAATGGGTATTTATATATCCATTTTACAGACTATTTTTCATGATGATTTATATTTCAAATGCTACCAAATCAATATGGTAGTTTTTTCTCAATTTCCCTTCTTTGAGGAACACGTTTTGTTATGCACCTATATTATTTTATGAGGTTTATATACTTTAATTTTACAATTTATTACATGAATAAAATTCTTTTCATAATATTTCACATTTTAGGTAATTACATTTTCTAACTTGGGAATTATGATTCAAATTTATCACTTGGTAAGAGTTTATTTCAATAATCTCAACATTTATCAAAAATATTAATGATTATGATTCCATTAATTAATCTTATTATCAATATCTCAGGAACACACATGAATTATATTATACTCTTGATATCCATTATGTATTCATGTATTATTAACATTTTCCCACTCTTTGTGTAAATATGTGAACACAAAACTAGGATTTAGTACGAAAACATGTTGTGTATTTTTTTAAAAGAAACATCAATAACCACACAACATTTATTACAACAGAGGACCTTTTCCAATCTTGTTTCTAGAAAATTAGAAAACAACTTGCATACATTGAATCTGAGTATAAAAAAATAATTACAATATAAATAATTGGATTCCGCTACATTAGAAACATAAATTTCCTTTAAAATTATATGGAATCCTATGAAAAACATTTTAAAAACATGGGATTTATGCAAAAAGCTCAGTTAGTGATATAAATAAAGAAAACCCATTAGTCCAGTGGAAACTTGAAAACCCTTTAAAAACGTTTTTCTTAAAAAATCATAATCATTCATAAAAAAATCATGTAGTTACCTTGGAAAATATTTACCATATCACTCATAAAATCACCCTTACACATGGAATAACCCTTAGATCAACTTCCATCTTTTGAGTACCCAGTGAATTGTAGATCTATAATGGGGATCACCCTTCATATCTTGAGTTATAATGGCCTCAACATAACATATCATGAGCTATAATGGGATCAACCCAACATATCTTGAGCTATAATGGCCTCAACCAAACATATTTTGAGCTATAGTGGGATCAACCAAAGAAAACTATGTCTAAGGAATATATTATGAAAAAACACTTGATAACTAATTTAAACCCATGAGCAAAACACATTAATGAGTTAAAAATTTTCTTTTTTCATAAAACTAATCAATTTTAAAATATAAAAACCATTCACATAATAATAAAATAATATTCATAAAAAACTACCATGTCAACATATAATGGAAAAATCATATAAATAATGCATCATGAAATCATTAGAACTACTCATTCCATATAAACAATCTTTTTGAATTTCATTGAACAGACTATTAAAAATATTTTAAAATGAATGTACCTTACAAATATAATTTGAGTGTGAATTAATAAAATGGAATGGATATGTGTATACACTATAAATACACATAATAAAACATAATATAAACAAATAACCATCAAACAAAACAATTTTAATATCACATAATTAATGAAGTAGATGGTTAACCTAAAGAATGGAAATCATGTTAAGAATTACATTACCTCAGGTTTGTCTTACATAAAATGTGTTTAAACATCCTATATAAAGGTTAAAATAGTGTTATTATTATTTTATAGAAGCATATTACTATTTATAACACCTTTAATGATAATTTTATAACATCATTCCACCTATTCATTAATAATATTTTGTTAATTCCTTTGTTTTCATGTGTGTTCTTTACATGGTTTCCATGATCAATTTGTGATGAATATTCTTATAGACTGTAAGTGAAACTCAAGAATTTGAATGGAATGATATTTAAATATTTCTAAAACCATAAATTATTCCATTTATCATTTTTAATTCTGACATGAGTATGATTCGTAAGTTAAATCATTATTGATATTTGGTTTGGTCATGTTTGTGATTCTTCGATCATAATGAAGTCATATTGTTTTATAAATTTATAACATGTGTAGAAAATGATTCCATAACATTATATATGATATAATACATAAATATTAATCCTTTTCAAACATAAAAATGTTTTTATGACCAGCCTTAAATGAAATAAAGGAAATTTAAATCGCATAATCCATAATGTCGGTAAATCGACTTATCACGAATGGTGTTCTGATTTCTAGAATAAGTGAGAGAGGAGAAGAATTATGATGGTGAATCTTCCATAAACATGATAAAATATAGAATATTTAGGATACAATATCATTCAACACTATTAGATAAGGGGGTTAGGAAATAAGATGAATATAAAAGAAAATGAAAAGAAAAAAAAATTAATCAAAAGTGGATGATTAACTCTTGATCCCTTCTCCTTGAGATCCTTCTTAGAGACCTAGGATTGGACCTTTTGGTGATAATATAAGTTATTGGATGTGGGTAAGGATCTTGGGAGGAGTATTAGGTAGAAATTAGTCAAGGATCATGGCTTGAGAGGTGTGGGAGGAAGAGGGGGGAGTGGGAGGTATTTATTGTGGATGAGAGAAGGAGTTTTACATTATTTTAATTATTATTTTATTATTTTTCCACCCGACAATCAATAGTTATGATTCTGAGAAAAAAAAAATAATAAGTGAATTTTATTTTTAACCAAGTGGGCTTACATAATACTTTCATCACATATGATGCAGTAAAACAAGTATTTAGCTTTATTATACCATATCGTATTTTATTATTCATCAAAAAATCAAGAAATTCAGAAATATCCAAAAAAAATCATTTTAACCATTATTTGACATGTAGAATTCAATAATGAACTCCATTTTATCAAAATAATTTTTTAAAAATGAGAAATTTTATTTTTTAAAATAAAATAATAATTTATTCAAAAAATAACAATTTTAAAACAATAACTCATTTTATAACACCATGGAAAATTAATCAAGATATCATAAAATTATCTTATAACCACAAGTCATAAAAATAATTATTTATGAATACATTTTATGAAAATGAATTAACATTTAAATTATTAAATTAATTATAAGTTTAACATATATGACTTACAAAAATACCAATACTTAATCAATAATTTTTAAAATATTTATTTCCTTATATTGGGAAATAATTATATCAGACTAACAGTTATAAGATGGATAAATTTTATTTATAATTTCATTGGTAAATTTACATTTCATAAGGGTACATTACTATTTATATGGTTTGACATATTATTCATATGGGTCTATTACTATTCATCGTGGTCAAGTTACTGGTTATAAGGGTGAATTACTATTATTAAGGGGCTTGTTAATATTTATAAGTGTACAAAACTATTCATAAGGGTATGAAAGAATTCATAAGGGTAGGTTAATATTCACTAAAAATAATTTTTTTCCATCAAAGTCTAAAAAACATACTGAACACAACCATGTATGTTTTTTTTTTGAAATTCAAAACACTGAAGCAACAAAATTTTGTTTAATGGTCTGTTTATAAAGGTCACATAATATTTATTAGTTCATTTAAGCACATAGTGTTTCCTTTTAAAATATCAAGATGTTACATTATCCAACCCTTAAATGAATAGTTCCCTCATAATTCTTTCATTGTACATATATTTTTTAATTTACATATCGATTATTATGAAAAACAATTTTCTTATGTGTAATTAATTATCTACAAGTTTAAAAGAAAACAATATCACTTGAATTTTTCTAAAAAATTATGACGTCTAATCTCCAAAGTTGTCTATATAATTCCTCTGATACCAATTTTAAAGACCTGAACCTGAAACCCAGATTTAGTACTAAGACTTTTTATGTATTTTTTTAAAGAAACTTGAAAAAAAATGCACTGCATTTATTTCAATAGAGGGCCTTTTCGGGTCTAGGTTCTGGAGAATTAGACAATAACTTACATAAATTTAATTAGAGTTTACAAAAATAATTACAATATAAATAATTGGTTTCATTAACATTATCACCTTAAATGTCCTTGGATCCAATAAGTAATTCTGTGAAAAACATTTTAAAAACATGGGATGAGCACAAAAAGCTTAGTAAAGGATATAAAGAAATAAAAACCATTAGTCCAATGAAAACATGAAAACCATTTAAAACCCCTTTTCTTGAAAACTCATAGGCATGAATAAAAACATCATGTAGTTCCCTTGGGACATATTTACCATATCAAACTTCCAATCACCCTTACACAAGGAATAACCCTTCGTTCAACTTCCTTCTCTGAAGTTCCCAGTGCATTGGAGTGCTATAATGGGGCTCACCTGTCATATCTTCATTTATAATGGGCTCAACCACATATATCATGAGATATAATGGGCTCAATCCAACATATCTTGAGATATAATTTTCTCAAACCAACATATATTGAGCTATAATGGTCTCAACCCAACATAACTATGTCCAAATAACATATCATGAAAAAATACACATGATAAGTCATTTGAACCCTTGAGAAAAACATATTAATGTTTTCAAATTTCCCTTTTTCGTAAAACAAATGACTTTTAAAATATAAAAAATTTGAACAAAATAATGACATAATATTCATAAAAAACTACCATTTAAATATATAATGGAAACATCAGTGAACTAAAGCATCATGAAATTAGTAGAATGACTCATTCCATATAAACAATCTTTTTGAATTTCATTAAAGTTTCTATTAAAATGATTTTAAAAGGAAAGTACCTTAGAAATATAATTGGACATTGAATTAATATAATTGAATGGATATGTGTATACATTGTAAATATATATAATAAAACATAATATAAACAAAAAACTATCACCCAAAAGTTTTTTAATAAAACATTAATAATGAAGTTGAAGGTTAACCCAAAGAATGGAAATCAGGTTAAGAATTCTCATACCTCATGTTTGTTTTACATAAAATGTGTTTAAACACCCTGTATGATGGTTTAAATTGTGTTATTAAAATTTTACATAAATATATTCATGTTTATAACACCTTTAACAATCATTTGATAACATCATTGAACCCATTCATTAATAATATTTTGTTAATTCCATTGTTTTCATGTGAGTTCTTAATATGGTTTCCATGTTCGGTTAATAATGGATATACTTGTCAATTGGAAGTGAAACTATAGAATTGGAATTAAATGATATTTATATATTTACAGGACCAAAAATAATACCATTTATCATTTTGAATTCTGACATGAGGATGATTCATAAGTTAAAACATTATTGATATTTGTTTAGGTCATTTTCGTGATTCTTCGATCGTAATGATCTCATTTTGTTTTATAAATTTATTAAATGTGTAAAAATGATATAAGAACATTATTTATGATATAATACATAAATTATAATCTAGTTCAACTATAAAAATTTTTTCATGAACATACTTGAATGAAATAAGGGAAATTGAAATCACATCATCCATAATGTCGGTAAATCGACATATCACAGATGGTGTTTTGATTTCTAGAATAAGTGGGAGAATAGAAGATGTATAATGGTCAATATTCCACAGACATTATAAAATTAATAATATATAAGATAATTTATAATTCATGAATCTTTTATAAGGGGAGTATATTAAAGAAGATGAATAGAAAAGAAAATGAAAAAGAAAAAAAGAAAACAAAAGAGGTTATTTACATGTTGATCTCTTCTGCTTGAGATCCTTCCTAAGGCCCTTTGTTTTGGCCTTTTCGAGATACCAGAAGGTCATGGACATGGGGAATGGTCTCAGGAGGAGTATTGGAAAGAACCTAGGAAAGGATCATGTCTTGAGAGGTGTCATAGGAAGAGTGGGAAGTGGGTGGTATTTGTAATGGAAGAGAGGTGGAGTTTTACATTATTTTTATCATTACTTTACTATTTTGCCACAAGTGAAGAAATAGTTATGATTCCAAGACCATAAATTCTAATAATATCATGTGATTTCGAACCAAGTGGGCTTGAATCTTCCTCCCATCACCTAGGATGTAGTAAAACAAGTATTTATCATTTATCAAAATTTATCCTATTTTACCATTCATCAAAAAATCAAGAATTTCAAAAAAAATCACACAAAATCATTATAACCATTTTTGACATGAAGAATTAAAAAATGAACTCCATTTTATCAAAATAATTTAATAAAAATTAGAAATTTATTTTTTTAATAATATAATAATTTATTTGAAAAATAACAATTTTAAAACAATAACTCATTTTATAACACCGTGAAAAATTAATCAAGGTATCATAAAATTATATAATAACCATAATTTATAAAAAAATTATTATTGAATACGTTTTATGAAAATAAATTTTTATTTAAATTATTAAATTAATTATAAATTTTTGACATATTTGACTAAAAAAATACTAACAGTTAATCAATAATTTTTAAAATATTTATTTACTTATATTACAACATAATTATATCACATTGACCCTTATAAGATGGATATATTTTATATATAATTTCATTGGTGAATTTACTTTTCATAAGGGTACATTAGTATTCATAAGGTTCAAGTTACAATTCATAAGGGTACATTACTATTTATTAGGGCCAATTTATAATTCATAAGGGTATATTACTATTCATAAGGGTCATGTTACTATTCATAAGAGTACATTAATATTCATAAGGGTGTGTTACTATTCATAAGGCTAGGTTACTATTCACCAAAAATTGTGTTTGTTCCATGAGACTCCAAAAAACTTACTGATTGTCATCGTGAATGTTCATTTTTTGAAATTGAAAACACAGAAGTAACAAAATTATGTTTAACGATTAGCTTATAAAGGTCAAATAATATTTAGTAGTTCATTAAATAATATAGTGTTTCCTTTTAAAATATCAGGATGTTACACTTTGGAACATAATATATTTATGAATTTTTTTAATAAAACTAAATCTCATTTCTCATTTTGGTCTGAAATATGTTTTATTAAAAAACCTTATTTTCAAAAAATATGTTAAAAAAAGTTATAAAAATATTATTTTAAGATAATATTCAATAAAAAAATATTTTAAAAATATTTTTTTTGTTTTTAGTGCTTACATTACATGTTTTCAAATCTATTTTCAAATAAAAGGTTTTTAAAAAATGATTTATGTTTTCTAAATTGTTTTTAAAAGTATAAAATTATATTTTTCTTAAGAAAGGTTCTTTTTAAAAAAAAATATTTCCAAATTATTTTCCATTTAAGAAGACATATGTTGGTATTACTCATGGGTTTTTGGGAAATTATCTTATGGTTCTATTTTTATTATCCCTCTTGATTTTTTTTATGTTTTTATTTCATGTTATTTATGAAACCTGCTTCTATTTCATGGGTTATATTATTATGAAACTCATTTCCCTTTCACAGATTTTTTAAACCTGTTTCTTTATAATGGGGTTTTCTTTCATGAAATGATTATTAAACCTGCCTATTTTTCTCCAAGGATTTATGTGATTACATGTTTATGATACCCATTTCATTTTAAGGGTTTTTATATGATTGTTTATAATCTTATGGAACATGTATATATGATTTTTTTATGTGATAGGTGGAACCAATATCTACCTAAAATACATTTGGTAATGATTTATTTCTCAACAAATTGACACTTCTAGAATGGGAAGTAAACAAAGTTCATTAATGGGATTTGTTCACTTTCATGGACAGGGGAGTGAACCATGAAGACCAAGATGATGTGGGGAGTAAGCCCATACTAATATTATGGACTTATAAGATATTCCTTGACTACTTTGGAAATAATTTTATATTCTTATGTGTTTACAATAACCCCATGTATTATTCCAATTTCATTTATTCAAATCTTATTCTCATGATTACCTTAAGACTAATGTCTATGGAATAACCAATAATTATTCCATAGATCACGTTTGTGATATGTTTTATGCATGGAATGATATTCTAATATCCTGATCACATTATCATGTTTGTATGATCATGTTTATCCTTACATATCTCCTTTTATCTCCCTTAATGAGAATTTGATTTCTCCCCTTTTTATGTATCATTCCACTAGATATGAAGATATATATTATGTTTGATGTCTCCCTGAATGGTGATAATTGTGAACAACCTAGAGGGAGATAATATTTCTCACTTATGTATCATTGTTTATGAATCCCTATTTCCAAATTCACTAGACTAATACAGTCTTTGGGAATCTCTTGAGTAATGTATTAATAATTCTATAAACAATTCTATAATTTTTATTTATTAAAATCATGGGTTGCTATAAAACCATGAAAAGAAATAATAAATATCATATCATTGTATCATATTCTCTTTTATTTGGATAATATCTCATTAGAAAATTTCATTAACAATGATACCATCAAAAATCCAAAGGAACATTTTATTGTGAAAAATATGTTTTCATTTTCCAAAACACCTTCCAAAGTATTATTTTTTCCAAAATATGAAAGAAAAAAAATTTCATTTTAAATTTAATATAGAATAATATAATTAAATCTTCAATGCATTGAGTGGGAATGAAAGTTGAAAATTTTGTTCATGCTGTAATTATACAAAATGTTAATCTCTCCACACCTATGAAAAGATAATCCAAATTCAAAAAAATTATAAGAAGTTTAATTTTAAATGTTTTTATAAAAGTTAAAATATGTCTTAAAATTATATTAAATAGTTATTATATATTATTGATAACATTTAGGAAAACCTTTGGGAAAACATTGTTATTTTAGAAAAATGCATTTACGATTGCTGAAATAAATAATGTATGTTTTTTATAAAATCATTCATTATCACTTTTGAGTACATAGAGAGAGGAAAATGGAATAAAAAATTTAATCACTATAAATAAACATATAAGAAATAAATCCATTAAATCTTATATATATATCATATAATTTCAATATTTGTAGTTTATGAAAAATCAATCCCATTAAAAATGTGATTGTAAGTCAAATATAGTACCTCATGTTCTTCTTGCTTCATAATCACACTAATGTACTACATATTAAATTAAAATTTAATAAAATTATATATAATAACAATATACATACATACAATAACATAAATTTTCTATTTATTTAATTTCAATTAATATTTATTAATAATGTTTTTTTAATTCATCATTTTTTGGGTGAACTATTTTTTTCATCCCTATTTTAGTTTAGAAGTTCTGGTCTTTTTATATTGATCATGGTTTCCTAATAAATAATTTCTTTAATGATATTTATATTATATGTATAAACTATATAAATAATTATTAGAATCCAAAAAAATTATAGAATTTAATATGAATTACACAGTTCATTGAACCGGTAGTCACTATATACAATTGAATGATTTTTTCATTTTCCAATTAACAGAATTAAATGGAGAATAATTATTATTTATCATTAAAGAATTATTATTAAAAGATAAATAAGATAAAAATTAATTATGTTAATTATTATAAATGTCCAATAAGGAGATAATGGGAAGTTATTCAAATTTCTACTTGGTTTTGGTAGTCCACATGTATTCCCGGCCAACGCATCCATTGACCATATCGTGAAAAGGAGGTGGGAAATTATTATTACAAACTCATAATTATGTATTTTCTTATTTATGACAATTTTTTCATCATGTAATAATGGATAAATAAATTTATATAAGTGTTCAGAATAAATAAAATTCAAAGAACAATGTTAATAATTTTACCTATTCTGGAAAAGACCATCTTTACCTTAGACCATTAGACATTAAATAATTGAATTATGGGAACATAATGGGGTCTATGATGATGGGAAGGAATGAAATTTGGTATTAGGTATAGACATTATGAGATGAAAGGCCCAAAATTTATTACAAATGGATGAGAGGTGGTTCCATTTTACAAAGGGGGGAGTGGAAACACTTGGAATTAATAAAATTATTTAATTATTATTAATGACATTCTAAAGTATAATTTTTCAAAATATATATGGATTTCAAGTTAATATATTATAGGGTTGAAATATATTCCAAAAAATATAGTTATTAAATTTATTTTTAAATGTTAATTTTATCTTCTAGTTTTAACCCTTCACCTTGCTTAACTGTTTTAACCATAACCATTATAACAAATTTTTACAATTGTTACTATGAAATTTGATATTATATTAAAATATAAAAATTATGAAATTTGGGAATTATGATTAAAAATATTTTAACAATTTTATCCAATTAAATTTCAATATCCTAAATAAATATATTTTAAAATATGTATGTGTAACACAACAAAAACAACTTTTTATAAAAACAATTATGCATAAAATAGAATTTAAATTAATTCAATTCCTAGTATAATAATTCAAATTAAATTTCGATATATTTTATTTAATATATAATCTAATTTTTTTAAACAATTAATCATTAATCATTAATTTATTTTATTTTTAAAAAAACACATTGTGTATATAATAATTGTTGTCTAAAAAATAACATGTATTACCTTTAATGGATTTCATATTCATTCATAATAGTTAGATAAATAATATTAAGATGTTAGTTAATAGTAAATTTCATTAAAATGTATTTTTACCATTGATAAATAAACCTAGTTTAGATAATAATACATTACTATAAAAAATCATTTCCTTGAAAAATATGTCTTTTATTCATGAAATTAATTTATTATGAATTTAATTATGAAAACATTTAAATTAATCAATAAATTTTAATTTTTGAAAAATTATCTTTATATATTTCATAATGTGGCTAATAATATTCATACCCTCCAATACGCCAACATGGTTTTGATGGTATACTATATCATAGGTTCATTTTGACAAAATGTTTCACACAAAGAAATATGTTGAACTATTCATTTTTATTCCAATGAAAATTGAAATAAACCCATGTGTAATTAAATATCATACCATATACTATTCAAAAAAATCATTTTACATCCAATTTTATTGAAATATTTCATAAATATCAACATCCAAATTATTAACTATTTTTTAATTCATCTATTTTTTGGTTCGGTAGTTTTTTTCATTGCATCTTTCTCGTGATTACATCATCTCCAAATTATTAATAATGAAATTATTTTCATAATTATTCATTATAATAAATTTTATAAAAAAATATTATGTAGTGATAGAAAATAAATTTCATCACTTCATGGAAATGATTGCCTATGTTTACATGCGAGCGATGTTTACACATTTGGTTAGATGGAATTAAAGAATGTTAAATAATAATTCACTATTAAATAATTACTATTATACCTCACTTATAATATTCATGGATTGAACATATTATTATTAAGATACATGTAAGACAAAAATTAAAAATGAATCATAAATATTTATAGAGGTTGTAGACCACAAATAGAAATGATTGACATTATAATTTTCCAAATAATGGTAATGTAAGAAGGAAAAAAATATATTATATTTAAAAAAGAATAATTATTTATTAACATCATATATACATATTAAATAAAAATAATAACAAACCATTATGGTATATGATGAAAAAGAAATTCATGACACCATATATGTTTTTTCCACATGTACACATGAGTGGTTCTTTCATTTTCCATGTGATTTAAATATGGAGGATATTGTTTTTTCTATCAACCTAATGAAATTTTAGTACGTGGAAAATAATATTTTTATAATATCATATTGTTTGGATATAATTGGATGAGGCTGAAGAGGAAATAAAATGAATGAACTCTGTTAAGAGTTTTATCTCTTCACTAACCAACAACATAAGTGTTTATATGATTCTCTTAGAATTTGAACAGAATCTGTAGGTTGTGGTGAAAGAATATTGAATGGTATTTTTTGAGGTATTTCTTAATATATGTTTCTAAATTTATTGGAATAACAGTGGGGAGGTGGTTCACTTTTATAAGTGTGTTTGGTTCCAAACATAAAAATAATTGAAATATTAATATACAATATGTTTCTAAATCATGTAAAGTGTTCCTATACTATATTGGATTCAATGATAATGAGGATGATATCAAAATAAAAGCATCCAATGAATTTTATAAATGTTTACACTTTATTTTAATCATTATCCTTTTCTTTAACCCCCTTGTTAATCATGTTTAACCTTAACCATTGTAACAAATATTTATCTATTTATGGGTCAAGAATGTATTTTTCAAAATGAGAAGATAAATATACATAATCCATTGAATTTTAGTCTATAAATTATTTTTCACAACTAGAGTCAACATAGAATTTTTATAAATTTATAATTATTTAATAATAATTTTTTTATTGAATACCATTTAATGACAATTTCCAAACTCTTCAAATGTTAGAAAATTAAAGGTATCATGATAAAAATTGAATTAAAATATATATTCCCTAACCATTAAATATAAACATTAATTGTCTATAAAATTCATGGGTAACTATGAATAATAAAAATATTACTTTATTTTATTTTTAATGTAATTTATTATAGTTTTCTACTTCATGCAAATGTATTATGTCTACGTTGTGTAATAAATGAAGGAAATTATAATATCTATAATAATTAACAAAATCAATGGAACAAAAACAACATATATATAATAAAAATAAACCATCATAACATTTCATATCTTATATTATCTATCTAAAAAAATTTGGGATATTAATTGAAATATAGTGTTATTTTCAAATATTTCAAAATTGAAAATAAATATAGGTTATAAAAAAGTCATATGGCCCCCAAAACGTATTTTTTCAAGGAATTAATAGTTATCACCATATTAATATGATTAAAAAATAAAATAGAATTTTTTTGGATGATTTTGAGACCTTATCCCATAATTTAACCATAATTTATTTGTTGGGTTTATTAACATTGTGATGTAAAATTATTATGGATACTATTCAATATGAATAATACATAAGTGGAAAATCAAAAAAAACTAATCATAATAAATATGAATTTAAAATTTTCAAGATTCAATAAAAATATTTTTAATATATATATATATATATATATATATATATATATGAAAAACTCATCTAACACAACTATTAAAATACCGTGTTTTGTAGAATAAAAATGATTTTATACCAAAATAAAATATAATGGTGATTACTATAGACATAATTAGATAATGAATTATAAATTTGTTATTATTTTATATTAAATAAAAATCCAAAATGTATGTGGATTTTCAATTAAATTATTTATATAAACTAAATGATATTTTTTGTACAAATTAGTATTTTTTTCTATTTAGTACAAAATGACTTTTTAAATAAAAACTAAAAAAAAATATCATATTTTTATTATGAAATTATTAATTAATAATAATATAATTTTTGTGAAATAAAATTTAGAAATTTTGAAGAAATTAGTTATAATATCTATGAAAAAATTTCAATATAAATCATTTTTAAAAAATGTATTTTTGAAACATAAAATAATAGTTTTCAATTACATACAGAATGAAAAAAAATTAAATTAATGTAAATTAATTAAATTTTAAATATAATATAATTATTTAATTATAATAATTTATTAATACAAACTGATTTAATATGTTAATACAAAAATATATTTCACACCTACAATGACTTTTATTAAAAATAACACTTTATAATAAAAAAAGTTTTCTTCATTTAAAAAAATTAATAACCACTACAAGATTTATTTTTTGTTATGGAATAAAATTATAAATATATTTAATAAAATATTTATTCCTTTTATATATGTCAAATAAATATATATGTAAATTTTTCATTTTTAAAAAATTCTACATTGTGATTTATTTATGTTTAGTTTAACATGTGGGTCTGTTATTAATCATTGTATTATTTCAAATAAAATATTAAAATAAATGTTATGAAAATAATTTATAGACATATTATAAAAATTATTTCCTCAAAATATTATGCTTACAATACTAAACTAAATATATGATAACTCTATAAAAAATGAGTATTTTATCTCGAATAATAATTTATATGTTTCATCCAGAAAATGTATTATGTATATATGTATATAATTCTCTTATATGATAAATTATTTCCAGAAAACATAACTTAGTATTAAAATGATACTTTCAAAAGAATAAATAATATATTAATCATCAGTTTTTATAATGTTATAAAATTCATTTACTGTTCCGATAGATATTTGACAGAAATTTCTAAAAAAATTATTCCATTTATTTATCTATGATTTTACCCATCGAGCTGAATAATCATGATTATGATGATTTTTTCTTGTTAAATCAATATTAAGATGAAAATTTATATCCTATGTACTCTATATTCCCCATCATTTTCTAGATAAACATCATATATGGAAGCAACACAATACGATATCCAATTTGATTAATGGAATGATAGAAAAAACATTGTGGGACACACCTTTAGAAAATAAAACATTCATAAGAATTAAGTTAGATTAAATGACTCCTCATTTAATCAATATACCTGATTTTCCTCCATTATCATTTGCTCTAAACCAAGATACTTTTTAATTATTCTTAAATTTTACCTAATTCTATATTAATTTTTGATCCACTGAGGAGTTGTGGTGTTCCTAGAATAAACATGGTTAAATCAGTTCTAATGATGTGAATTATTATTACATGATATCTTGGTCAATTTATAGACATCTAATATATATTGGTTGTATTTCTAGTAATTGACATTTTATTTTAAGGGAAATAATTCTAAATATGTCCCATATGATTATAATGGTGGTATGATTTGTGTGGTTCAAAATAATCCCACTTAATAGGATATATAGAACCATATTTGAAATAAACATATGTCTAATAGGGTATGGTGGAAAGTAAATCAATACCATTTGTTGATTAAGTGATTCTCTACATATTAAATGTTGGTTTCCCATATCCCTTTATTCTCAAAAAATGAGTTCTCCCAAATTGATGTGTAATCCAACATGCTTCTTCTAGAATAATTCCTAGTAATATCATATTGTTTCACTCTCTATTAATATTTACTATATAATTAGTAATACGGATAACAATTATTGTAGAATGAATTTCTGATCATAATCTATAAATGAATATATGTGCGGTAATTTATTCTTAAGGATCCATGTCTAATGAAAAATGAAAAATTGTCATATAAATAGTTTTTATTCAATTACTAATATATTTTCTTTTCTATGACTGAATAATTCCATCATTATATCAATCATAACATTTTTAAGGTATAATTATTTAGTGATAAATTTTTCAAATCCATCCCACTTAAAGACATGGTCAAATTATTGTGGCCAGTTAAATTTGACAATTCGTGTGTGAGGTCCTCTAACATATAGAATTATATCAGCACCTTTATATCTACTAGGATTCTTGTAAATCAGTTATCCCTTATATCCTGCAAATCCATGATTCTAACTTTTTATGTTCTAAATCCCCCTTATGTTTGGTGGGTTTTATTTCTAATATTTTACAAAATTATGAACACATAGTGGTTCTTTGTTACTATTTACAATATCAATATCTTGAAAATTTTGAAAAATATTATAAAATAGTTGTTATTATAGTTCCGGTTCCATGAAAACCATATTCTCTATGACCATTTCATATAGTTTTTTTATCTCCTAACTAATTTCATGTCTCCAATGTCATAACAAATCACCAAATAGACACATTATAAATTTAAATAAAAAGTATTGTGATATTCTAAATAAACCAAATGAAAAATTATTATACAAAATTTTAATGAATCATAAAACATAATATAATAAATACATGAATTTTTTAATTTCTTATTACTAATTCATTATACAATAAGCACATAAACTAAACCATCATTTATTAGATTAATAAACTCTCATAGGTGTCAAAAACATTTCTGTATACATTAACAACACTAGTAACATGATGTTTAGTATAGAGATGTTATATGTGACTTTTTATGTGATACATTCCATGTTAAAACACTTTTTATATCCTTTATGTCATCTTAATATGAAAAACTGTCTATAAATGATACATCTTGAGACATCATGACCCTAACCATTGGTATAGAAATTGATGAGGTGCCATTAATCTTAATTTAATACCATATACACCAAATGCTTGTAATAAATAACATGATCATAATAAATGAATGGTGGTATTATTATAAGTTAAAACATCACAAATGGAAAACATAAAATAAATTAAACCAAAAATTCTATATGATATAGGATTGGTAAACAATACAACACAAATAAAATATAAAAAAACAAAAATTCTCATATTAGTAGTAGAATGTTAAATATCATATCGGTAAAAATATAAAGGATGTCATGTCGTAGAAACAATACATTAGACATAATTCATACTAGTATATAGGAGTTTTCAAATCTCTAATAGCCATCTTGATAAACTAGAAACATAATGCCCCATTATAGAAATATGTTACTTTCCATTACTAGTTTCATGATGTACAATGTCTACATAATAACTGAAGCTCCTATGAAGGGGGGGTGTGGGTAAGTAAGAATAACATGTAAGATATTCCCATGATACTCTCCAAGTTATTCCATAAGGAAAAAAATATTTTTTCTAATAGTTTAGAACATAAACTAAATCAAAATATAGGAACATTAAAATAAATTTACCAATTAAAAGATAACATAATATTTTAAATAGTTTACCAAATAATTCAAATTTTTATACGAACACCATATTCACAAAAACATTGACTCATGTAAGTCATTTAAGTCCCAATAATCATGTTCATTAACCCATATATTGACTATGTAACACCCCAAGCTTCCACGGTACGCTTCTCTTTGAATAATACAATAGCGTGTGTTGTACGCAACTTTGAGTTCTAATACACACTACAACCAATCAAACTAGCCGTCATGAATAGTAATACCCACTTTTTCAAATTTTATAAATTTTATCTTTCAAAATGGACTTCATTTTTGGATTCGGAATATCTAAATTAGCTTTGGGTGAATTTTTGGTATTTTTATGAAAACATTCAATTTTTTATGAATAGTGAAAAAACACTAAGTTATAGTTTAAAACAGAATTTTTATTTAAATAATTATTTATATTATTTAAATTTAATTAAGGCAAAAATAGATTCATAATAACAATATAAGTTCAATGTAATTCATTGGAGTTAGTTTAGAATAATTTTAAATATATAAAAATTTTATTGAACGTTACACCGTGTTTTACCCACCACCTAGGAGAATTTTTAAATTCACATAAAACTTAATTTTACCACTTCTATGAGTTTAAGTTTGAAAATCCATGAGATACGGTTAATATCAAGGAATAAAATGTGGTTCAATGAGATGAAAATAATTTTTGGTGGATAGTAACTTTTTAATTTTATTTACCACGGTTAAAAGTAAATAGGGTAATTAAGGGTAAAAATTATATTAATATTACCCTAAAACATGTCCTAATTTTATTGGAAAGTGTATCTCGAAAAAAAACATCTTTAGGAATAAAATATTACCATTTAGGTTCACTTGGATTATATTAGGTCATTTATTATTATTTAATTCAAAGAAGAGTTAAAGGAGATAAAATCAAAGTTTAATAACTAAAACATTTTTAATATAGGGTTATTCATAAGATAAATTCGATTATAAATATTCATTAGAAATCTAAAAATATTTAATAAATAATTGTATTTTATTTATAATTTTTAGACGTTAAATATTTTAATTTATTTATGACACAATGGTGATGTAATAATTACCTAATTAATGAAATATTAAAATAATTTATATTATAAATATCAAAATAAATGTAATTTTAGACTTTTAATGAATTAAACTAATTTTCAAGGTTAATATTACATATTAGGATTGGTTATATTAATTTTTTCGAAGTAATAATGTTGTTATGAAATTATCAAAAACAAAATACCTAATAGTATCAAAATTGACATAAAATAGTTTTTAAAACAAATATTATATTATTAGTTGATATTCTATTCCTAAAAATATATGTTTCGGCCAAAGAACTTATATAATGATAGTTTTATCATTAATGGCCCACTTGGGGGGTCTCTTGGAGGTATATAGAATGTTTATTAACTATATAATATAAAACTACAAAGACACATGGTGAATGTCAAACTATTTAACTAAGAGTTAAATATAAATGATAAGGTTAATATAGTGACCCAAACATGTCTAAAATCTATTTTTTGAAAGGGTTTTGACCCACCCCCACCATAACCTTTAAATAATCCACTTTGGAACCATTATAAACAGAATATTAATTTATTTTAAAATAATATTTCTAGCTTTTCCAAAGGTGCCCCTCACCCCTTTTATAAAAGGGTACTCCCCCTTCTCTCTAATTTACACCTTCGAATCCTTTTTCCTCAGCCAAAATCTACCCAAATATTCTCCCAAATTCCCTAAATCCAACCTAGAGGCCTTAGTTTGATCATAAATCCTACCTAAGGATCCCTTTTGATCAAATCAAAAGGAAGAACCCGAAGAAGAGATAATGTTTTCACAACCCTCTTTTAAGTTCCTTTCTTCTTCAATTTCTTATTTCATTATTATTTACATTATAAAATAATAAATAAAGTATATTTTATATACTTTGATATTACTATAAATATGTTACAACCATATTCAGTATTCTATCCATCTTTTGAATGACATGTCACCATACGTGCGTACGTACGGCCTACCGTCTCCAAGTCGTGTTGTAATTGTTATTCAATACATTATTATTTGGATGGGTATAATAATGATGTGTAATTCATGTAAATAACAATTATAACATGATAATTATTATTTATATATGATATACCATCCAATTATATTTTAATATCAAAAGAATGATATTATCGCTCGTGCGTACGTATGGACTACCGTCTCCACGAACGCGATGAGATTCATTCCCCATAGTATCCATACAAGTCGAATTCTCATTTTATGATTAAAAATAATGTTTAAGGAATTGATATCATTTTGTATATTAATAACATACATCCTATCCATAACAAACACGACTTATGTAACAAAACATATAAAAGAAAACGAGTAAGTTAACACCCGAAACGACGATAATACTAAGATATTGTTAACAAAGAAATGTTAAAAGATCATATATGATATCATATTAATGTATATTATTCTTGTATAACTCGATAACAATTATTTAACCATTATATATGAGGATAAACTACCCTCGACCAAGGAAAAAGTACAGAGTAAGGGGTTTCTTTTCTCAGTGTTAATTCTGTGAGATTTCAATTGTTCACCAATTATTTATTGCATGTGGTGTTTATACTTCCCATGTTAGTATTCATTGTATAATATAAATTAATTCATGTATATTTACATCATCATTGTATGATCCTTCTTTCATGGTTATATGTTTCATAAGTTACCAAATCAATAAGGGAATTTGAAATTTCAATTTCCACTCATTCGGCTTTACGCATACTTCATTGATTATTTTACTCCACGATTCTGTGTGGAATCACTATTAATTTAATTATGTAATAATTTCCACTCCCCTCTCTATGGATATACTTTTGATACACATAATCACTCCATTGATAAATTCTCAAGTCATCTGTATGAACCTGATAAGAGTAATTTTTACTCAACCACTATTTGTTGAGTTAAACATCCAATTCATTGGTGTTGTTTTTACAAGAATATGTGTGAATGTCCTTTGATTGTTTTACACTAAATATCCAATCATATTGAGTGTATTTATATTTTTCACACATAATTATGTCATCAATTTATCCTTAACCTAAGGATACAGCCTTTATGAGAGATTTCATCTCAATTTACATTCCATTGAGACTCCTTTATTGTTATACCCAAAATCACATTTATATGGTGTATATAATTTAATTTGACATAGTATATAATTAATTAGTTTATTATAATGATATTAAAATGTTTTTATTACCACAATTAGTTTTATTCATGTTTCTCTCTTTTGGTTAGGAACTCTAAATAAAAAATCATTTTAAAATAGTATAAAGATTTATTATTCTAAATCTTTGTCTTTAATATCCATGTTTTAGAAATGGTTTTAAGGATTTATTTTTATGGACAATAAATTTTTCAAATCAAAATTCCTTTTAAAATTTCCAAAGTGGTATGGGACACTTTGATTCAAAAATCTATTTTAAATGGATTCTTGAAAAATAGTGTCACTTTTAAGTGTTTTCAAGAAAAAGGTGGATATTTCTCTCAATAGTTTGATGATTATTTTAATCTATATCAATATTCTTCATTATTCTTGATTGAGTTTAATCTGATACAATACAATCTTCCTTATTATATCGAATGATTTATGTTTGACTGTGGATGTGATATTTTTATACCATTCATGGTTTTTTGATAATGTATTGACATTTTGTATGCTAGTTTTAATATGAATGTTTATGTTATGTTTCAAACTTTTCAAATGAGGAATGAATGGTACTTAGTAAGTGACGGGTGGAGCCCACTATAGCTCCTCGATGCATTGGTAGGTCTCATGAGATAAACTAGTGTCTTGGAACAAGTCCTTGACAAAATCTTATTTGTAGTCTTGGCACGAGGCCTTGACTATGTGGTTCTGATAGTCTAGAATTATGCATTCCATAATTATGAAAGTGGTTATTGATATTGAATGTGGTTATTCGACTAGTATAATATCCGTGTGAATATGTAAATGGAATTATTTAATTTTATCTTTTCTATATTATGTTGTAGTTCATGTTTAAAAGTCTTTTTTTTAGTTATACATTGCATTAGATGTTTATGCTTATTTATGAAAGTTTCTGCTCTATTGTTATCCTTACTGAGCATCTGAGCTCACCCCTTTCAATGTTTTATTTTTTCCAGGATGTAAAGAAGTAATTTATGAATGACCTGTAGAGATAGTATGAGGGGATATGAAGACAAGATGTGGTTGAAGTTTTTTTAACTTTATGATTTAATGTAAGACTTATGAATATATCTAGTGTTTCCAAGACTGCTAAACTAATTAATCTTTCAAGACATGATCTTTTGTGATCATGCCAATGTTTTTTAATAATGCACAGAATCTGGGTAACTGGGGTCAGGGAATTATAGTTAGTATCAGAGGAAGATTAGTACAAACCTTGGAATCTAGATTTAGATAAAATTTTATTAGAGCACATAGCCCTAAGATAGAATTTTAGGATTAGAATAGAAGAACTTCGTAAAATATTGGTATTGTATAGATTTTGTAAGTTTTCCATGAAATACATCCTTGCCTGGATACAAGCAGGTAGAGGTGGCTCAGGCACAGATGTACCTAGGGGTAAAACCTGAAAACCCCTCATTGAGCTAGACTCGAACGGGAATTGGTGCATGACAACGGGCCTTACTGCACTCTTGGTTACGACACTCTCGGGGGGATATTCTTAGGATAAATTACATTTTATTTACAAACCAATTTGAATTATTTTAATATAAGATGAGAATAAATGAGATTGGTTAATCCTAAGGTGTTTCAAATTGAGAATATGGTGTCATGATATTCTTAAAATGATTTTATGACTACTGTTACTCACACAACGCTTTCTGGTTTTAGTCAATGGATAAAGTCCAAGGAAGTCATAGTAACTTTGAGAATGATGTACAAGGTGGGAATGGGGGTGGAAATGAGAAATAAAATAGAATGTTTCTAGGCATAAAAGATATCGTGTTCATGCCAAATTAGTTTTCCAAAAATATGATCAACAACATATATACTAACCAACTCCCAGAATCAACAATGAAGAGAAAGGTGATGAATGATAAGAGCTCCAGTAGTGGAAACCATGGAGAAAAGAATCCTAAATTTCCATCATGCATGAAATGTGGAAGGAGATGCCCAGGAAAGTGTCTCAATATAAAAAATAAATCTTTTACATGCGGGAAAGAAGGACATAAAGTGAATAATTTTCAAGGAAAAATGAAGAGTACTATGGAAGAAAATAAAAATGGTCCCAAAAATCCATTTACAGTCATTTTCCATAAATGTTGGAGACCTGGCCATTACCCAAGTGAATGATCAATTCTATAGGATATTTTCTTGCTCAAAGAAGAAGCTATATGGAAATAAATGGTATGAGAAATTTTTAAATGTATTAGTGATCCTTGTGGATGGGATTACTTTGGAATAATTTTCTCTTGTATTTGTAACCCCACAGTTTTCCATGTGAGAATGATATTTGAGGAAGACTTATCTTTTCCCTTGTGGATATAGTTATAAATAACCATTTGGTTTTATATGATCATTAGGTTTGAGTAAATTACAAGTTATTATATTTTGGGATGAAAATGAAAGGTATGAGATAACATTTCTGGTTAAAATTATGTTATGGTTATCTTGAGGAATTTATCTCAATTTAGTAATGTTATAAAATATAGTTTTTGAAAAAGGACAACACGCAGACCGTGTGACAACCCATCGCGATGGACAAAGCTGTGGGAATCGAACCCACAACCAAAGTGCGATTGGGATTTATCACCTACGATTGGACTACGTGATGTCCCTGGTTAGTGTGACTAATTATTTTTAGTTAAATGATTTTATTGACCAATAATAAGTTGATTTGGGTTCTTATGTCTTATCAAATGAATACCATTAGTATTAGTAAATGATTTGGTGATTAAGTGATAAATGTTATTTTGGAAGAAGTTTGCTTTGTTGGGAACACTATATGCCCAATGAAACTATAATATTATGGGATTTTATTTGAGGAGTAATGGTGGATTTTTATCTATATTTTTATTATGGATATATATTGATTTGGGTTATTTATGGAAATTATTAACCTATAATAGAGAATAAGTTATTATGTTAATTACTTTTAAGTATGTGACTTTAAGAGTTGTTGATGTCATTTGGAGATAAAATTTAACGTGGAAGACTAAATAAACAAATTCTTCTAAGTTTTGGGTTTCAATATTAGTTTGGAGTATGTTGAAGTATTTTAAGGACAATTGTTTATTGAATGGTATTTATTTAACTTTGGTGTATTGTTGGTTTAATTTTAAAAATTAAGATTAGTGTTTCTTTATCTAAAGGAATATCCTTTTGGGGGATCATCAGATCTTTTACTAACCGTTTTGGTTTTGATTAATCTCTAAAGACAAGGTAAATATATAGTTTATCCTTCGTGGATCATTTGATTCTATAGAATTTTATGATATCTCTTCCAGTGTGACCAAGTCTTCCTAAATACTCATCGTTTAAAAAAATGAGTTTGTGGTGGAAATTTATTAAAGAATGAAACTCTACTTAAAAAGTAAGTATATCTCTTGATTTTCTTAGTCAATATCATAAATTAATTCCTCATCTTTATCTAATGTAACTAAAACAATGTTGTCCGTATACATTTCCTTCTGGGAAACTAATGACAGTTTGTCCCACCATAAATTTGTGGCTTTCTTGCATTTTAACTTTCTCCTGATCATGTTTTATATCCCTCTCTATTAGAACATGACACATAGTTTACCTTCCCCATCCATGTTTTCCTACATGGAATCCTAGCATGAGTTATCTAGGGTGACCTTTGCAATCCTCTTTATTTCTTTTAAGGTGATAGTTTTATTGAGAATTTTTTCTGATGTGGGACTTTCCATTGTATTACCAAGCCCAAATTTAAAAATTTTAAGGAAAAAATTATTTGAATCAGGGGAGAATGTAACACCACAAGCTTCCACAGTACGCTTCTCTTTGAATAATACAGCAGCGTGTGTGTAAGCAACTTCGAGTTCTAACAGACACCACAACCAATCAAACTAGCCATTATGAATAGTAATACCCACTTTTTAAAATTTTATAAATTTTATCTTTCAAAATTGACTTCATTTTTGGATTCAGAATATCGAAATTAGCTTACGGTGAATTTTTTTTTATTTTTCCAAATACATTCAATTTGTTATGAATAGTGAAAAAACCCTGAGTTATAGTTTAAAACCTAATTTTTATTTAAATAATTATTTATTTTAATTAAATTTAATTAATGTAAAAATAGATAAATAATACCTATATAAGTTCAATGTAATTCATTGGAGTTAGTTTAGAGTAATTTTAGATATATAAAAATTTTATTGAACATTTCATCGTCTTTTACCAACCTCCTAAGAGAGTTGGTAAATTCACATAAAATATAATTTTACCGCTTCTGTGAGTAGAGTTTTGAAAATCCGAGAGAAACGGTTAATATCAAGGAGTAAAATGTGGCTCAATGAGATGAAAATAATTTTTGGTGAATAGTAACTTTTTATTATTATTTACCATGGTTAAAAGTAAATATGGTAATTAAGGATAAAAATGATATTAATATTACCCTAAAACATGTCCTAATTCTATTGTACTAGTTTATCTTGACCAAAAACACCCTTAGGAATAAAATATTATCATTTAGGTCCACTTGGATTAGATTAGGACATTTATTATTATTTAATTCAAAGAAGAGTTAAAAGAGATAAATTCCAATTTTAATAACTAAATTTTTTTAATATAGGGTTATGAATAAGATAAATTCGATTATAAATGTTCATTAGAAAGATAAAACTATTTCCTATATAATGGTATTTTATTTATAGTTTTTAGACATTAAATAATTTAATATATTTATAACGCAATGGTGATGCAGTAATTACCTAATTAATGAAATATTAAAATAATTGATATTATAAATATCAAAATAAATGTAATTTGAGACTTTTTATGAATTCCAATAATTTTATAGGTTAATATGACATATTAGGATTGTTTATATAAATTTTGTTCGAAGTAATAATGTTGTTATGAAATTATCAAAAACAAAATACCCAATAGTGTCAAAATTGACATAAAAGAGTTCTTAAAACAAATATTATATTTATAATTCATATTCTATTCCTAAAAATATACAGTTCTGGAAAAGGACTTATATAATGATAGGTGTATAATTAATGGACCACTTGGGGGTCTATTGGAGGTATATAGTATGTTTATTAACTATATAATATAAAAATATAAACAGACACGGTAAATGTCAAACTATTTAACTAAGAGTTAAATATAAATGATAAGGTTAATATAGTGACCCAAACCTGTCTAAAATTTATTTTTGAAAGGATTTCTACCCATACCCACCTTAACCTTTAAATAATCCACTTCTTATCCATTAGAAATAGAATATTAATTTATTATAAAATAATATTTCTAGCTTTTCCAAAGGTGCCCCTCACCCCTCTTATAAAAGGGTAGTCCCCCTTCTCTGTAATTTACACCTTCAAATCCTTTTGGCTCGGACAAACCCTGACTAAATATTCTCCCAAATTTCCTAACTCCAACCTAGAGGCCTTAGTTTGATCAGAAATCCAACCTAAGGATCCCTTTTGATCAAATCAAAAGGAAGATCCTGAAGAAGAGGTAATGTTTTCACAACCCTCTTTCAAGTTTCTTTCTTCTTAAACATCATATTTATTTGTTATTTGCATTATAAAATAATAAATCTAGTATCTTTTATATAATTTGATATTATTATAAATATGGTACAACCATATTCAGTAATCTATCCATACTTTGAATGACATGTCACCATACGTGTGTACGTACGGCCTACCGTCTCCACGTCGTTGTGTAATTTTTTTTCAATACATTATTATTTGTATGGGTATAATAATGATGTATAATTAATTAAAATAATAATTATAACATGATAATTATTCTGTATATATCATATACCATCTAATTATATATGATTTTAATATCAAAAGAATGATATTATCACTTGTGCTTACGTACGAACTACCGTCTCCACGAACACGATGAGATTCATTCCCCGTCGTATCCATACAAGTTGAATTCTCATTTTATGATTAACAATAATTTTTAAGGACTTGATATCATTCTGTATATGAATAAGATTCAACCTATCCATAACAAACACTACTTATGTAACAAAACATATAAATGAAAACGAGTAAGTTAACACCCAAAACGACGATAATACTTAGATATTATTAACAAAGCAATGTTAAAAGATCATATATGATATCATATTAATGTATATAATTCTTGTATAATTAAATAAAAATTATTTCACCATTATATATGAGGATAAACTACCCTCGACCAAGGAAAAAGTACAATGTAAGGGGTTTCTTATCTCACTTTTAATTCTGTTAGATTTCCATTGCTCACTACTTATTTATTGCATGTGGTGTGTGTACTGCCCATGTTTGTATTCATTGTGTAATTTACATTAATTCATGTATATTTACATAATCATTGTGTGATCCTTCTTTCATGGGTGTATGTTTCGTATGTTACCAAATCAATAAGAAAATTTGAAATTTCAATTTCCACTCATTCGGCTTTACGCATACTTCATTGATTATTTTACTCCAAGATTATGTATTGAATCACTATTTATTTGATTATGTCATAATTTCCACTCCCCTTTCTATGGATACACTTTTGATACACATAATCACTCCATTGATAAATTCTCAAGTCATCGGTATGAACTTGATAAGAGTAATTTTTACTAAATCTTGATTTGTTGAGTTAAACATCCAATTCATTGGTATTGTTTTTACAAGAATATGTGTGAATGTACTTTGATTTTTTTACACTAAATATCCAATAATATTGAGTGTATTTATATTTTTCACACATAATTATGTTGTTGGTTTATCCTTAACCTAAGGATACAACCTTTATGAGAGATTTCATCTCAATTTACATTCCATTGAGACTCCTTTGTTGTTATAGACCAAATCACTTTTATATTGTGTATATAATGTAATTTGACATAGTATATCATGAATCCCTTTATTCTCATGATATTACAAAGTTTTTATTACCTAAATTATTTGTATTCAAGTGTCTCTCTTTTGGTTATGAACTCTAACTAGAATATCATTTTAAAATGTTTTAAAGATTTATTATTCTAAATATTTTTCATTAATGTCCATGTTTTAAAAATGGTTTTAAGGATTTATTTATATGGACATTAAAGTTATCAAATCAAAATTACTTTTAAAATTTTCAATGTGGTATGGGACACATTCATTCAGAAATCTATTTTAAATGGCTTCTTGACAAATAGTGTGACTTTTAAATGTTTTGAAGAAAAAGGTGGATATTTCTCTCAAAAGTTTAATGATTATTTTAATCTATGTAAATACCCTTCATTATTCTCGATTGAGGTTAATATAATACAATAAAATCTTCCATATTGTATCAAATGAGTTATGTTTGACTGTGGATGTGCTATTTTTATACCATTCATGGTTTATGGATAAAGTATTGACATTTCTTATGCTATTTTTAATACGAATATTTCTGTTATGTCTCAAACTTTTCATATGAGGAATGCATTGGACTTAGTATGTGATGGGTGGAGCCCGCTATAGCTCCTCGATGGATTGGTAGGTCTCATGTGAGAAACTAGTGTCTTGGCCCAAGGCCTTGAGAAAATCTTATTTGTATTCTTGGCACGAGGCCTTGACTATGTGGTTATGATAGTCTGGAATTATGCATTCCATCATTATGAAAGTGGTTATTGGTATTACATGTGGTTATTCGACTATTACAATATCCATGTGAATAAGTAAATAGAGTTATTTCATTTTATCTTTTCCATATTATTCTTAAGTTTAAGTCTAAAAGTCTTTTGTTTTAGTTATACATTGCCTTAAATGTTTATGTTTATTTATGAAAGATTCTGCTATATTGTTATCCTTACTGAGCATCTGAGCTCACCCCTTTCAATGTTTTATTTTTCCCAGGATGTGAAGATATAATTTATGAATGAGCTGTAGGGATAGTATGAGGGGATAAGAAGACAATATTTTGTTGTAGTTTTTTTACTTTATGATGTAATATAAGAATTATGAATATTTCTAGTGTTTCCAAGACTACTAAACTAATCGGTCTTTCAAGGCTTGATCTTTTGTGATCATGCCAATGTTATATAATAATGCACCGACTCTGGGTAACTGGGGTTGGGGTGTTACAAACTAAGCCATTAATTGGGGACAATCATTCATGCGCTTCAAGTCTACCACCACACTATATTTAATGGCCACGTCAGATATAAATAAACACACATCATTCAATAATTACCTTTTTATTATATTCAATTATATCAAATAAAACAAATCTTTCCATTAGAAAATTTACCTATTATTCTTTCATGAATTAAAACAATACCATAAACAAAATCCATAAATTTATATGGTTTCTTCAAATTCCATTCAAATTCCATTTCATAATAAACATAAAAATTATGTACCGTCCTTGACTAAATCATCTAGTTTTTCATCTCAACATAAATTAAATTCATTACAATAATATTAAACACCATTGTTATATAATAAGTGGAAGAAATGGGGAATACAACTTCCTCAAAATAGATCATCAATAAACAAAATCAAACCATATTCAATCAATATGATACAGATTTTGTATCTCATTCATTCGAATCTATAGATCTAAAACAATTTTATCAGAGGAAAATGTTATCTAGTGTTATAAAAGATTCCAATATTACCAATTGAATTCATGTAGTCCATGATCCTTGGTCAATTATATAATAATGACGATATATTTTTGATAATTAGTATTAACATAAAATTTTAAAATTTAGCTAATATTGTTACACGATTGATTCATATGTTTTAATGAAAAATGTTCCAACATTGTGAGAGAAACATTCTAAAAACCCTAATTTGGAGGTTTTTATTACATGATTAGATAAACTATATACTAACTATGTAAAATTTTGATGCCCAGTGTCACATGGTCACCAGGTATATTCACATGATTATCCATAATGATTTTCAATAGTGTTCTTCTTATGTTTGTAGGACCTCAAACTTTATATGAGGTATTGATTATTTAAATTTAACTCTAATCAATTGTATTGGACCCATTATGGATTCCTCTTTATGTCAATGATGGTTCTAGAGTGTTTGGGTCTTTTACATAGCATAGAACCCCGAATGGTGGATGAAAACATATGGTTGAATAGTTAGTAGAAATTGTATAACCTAGCATGAACTATTTATCCTAATCATGTTGTAATTTACATAGGTAATAGGATGGATCATAATTTTCTCTGACCATGTTCATAGGCATGCATGACCATAGTGGTGATATGCATCTTCTTATCAGATTGATATAGCATGTTTGGAGCATGATTTGTCTTACTGTGAGGCCAAAAAATGTGGGTTCCCTCCTTAGATATTGGTAGGAAGACTGTAGGCATATGATTTAACCAACTATTCTCCCAAATCGTGAGACCCACAACTTGTTGAAAAAATGACCGAAATTCCCCAAAATTTTATTTTACTCACCCCTCCACCTTATTTCCAATTTATAGTGGACATAGGCCTTAGCATTATCTTTGGTGTGCTCTCAAGATACTCATCATAGATTCTGATCCAATTTATTCATACAGTCATTGAAATGATATATGATCCCCTTTTTGGTTATTTTATAGTAAGTACTTCACTCTTTTTTCCTTCTTCATCATTTTTATTCCTCCCAATGATTCTATTTTGATACAGGCTTATATGCCTAATTTTTTGGCCATCAATCTGTTATTTTATTTCTTCTATTCCAAAAAACATTTAGGGTTGATACAAGATGAGGATTGTGAAATAGGATTGATGTAGGTGGTCTATGTCTTTTCCATAAAGGCCTTGTTTTTACATAAACTATTTTCATTATGAACATAGTGTTTTTACTAGGAATTGCTTATCAAATTAATATAGAATGATTATAATTGTTGTCTTTATTTTATATTTCCCATTCAATACATGATATTTGTATCATTATAGTTTATGATCTCAACATCATCAACCCCATGTAGGTTTCTCCCATTTTTATTCCATTAGTTGTTTGTTATGACTATTTGTGCCACCGTTCGAGTGTTAATGAATTGACCATAATATGACAAGTGATTCAACAAATTACAAGACATTTTATATATTAATTGGAATGTTCATTATTTTATATCACTTGGATTATTTAATTATAAATTAATGGTAACTGGATTCTTATCCTTATCAATCCTTATCTTAATTAAGAAATTATAATGGAAGGAACCTAATAACTGAATATCTAATTAATGTAATAATTCATTTCATGTTCTACATAGCCTACTCACCTTAGTGTGAATGTAAATGGAATGAACTTAATGATTTATTAAAATGGAATGAGTAATATATTCCATATATAAATAAATTATTTATGAATAAGGTGCTTATTTCATATGGAATTTTATATCATTATAGGTGTGGTGAAACTAGAGCACACATTTTTTTTTGCGAGAATGAATTTAGTACTCAGAGGCCTCCATTCTATTTCAAGGAGGATATTTCAAAGGGAGATAACCACAATGGAACATGGTATTTATCTACAAGAGGATGCATTCCATGAAATTATAGAAATTGATCACAATCTTTTCTCCATTTGGATTCCTTAGATACACTCCTTAGCACAATATTGATGTGTTCAGACACATTGTTCCATGGATTCGACCAATTGGGACCATTCATCCTTAGCATGTGATTACATTTGATGAGATCCTTATTATTGGTTTGAAAACTATATAGTGGAATGTATTGGGAGATTCCCCTTGGATTACACTCAAACGCCCATTCTACTAGATAGTATGTTATTACTATGTGTTGTCTCAAACCCTAAGGTCAAGGATTCCTTGGATTCACCTTGTACCATCTTTCATTATATTCATAATTATAGGATTCCTTGGTTACACCATGGATCCTCATACATTATCTCTACCATAAAGTGTATCATTGACACTTATTATAAATGATAACACAAATGAATTAATTAAATAATCTAATTTTTAGAGACATTAAAAATTGGAGATGAATTAGGTATTAATTATCATTTACAAATTTCGTCACACTTATATATACCAACATAGAGCTTAGTTAATCATTACAGAATAGATTTCTCTATGCATTGTTGGTTTTTTCCTTTTGATATTTATCTCACACCATATCTAGGCTACTAATGGTACCCAATAATATTATATGTATGAAGGTGTTGATAAGGGGAAGAGTCCCTCTTTAGAAACCTATATATATATTTCTTTCATATGATGGAGCTCGGTAGAATATGATCGGTCCAGTTCTATGGATTCTTGGATAGTTTGGGCATTTTGATTCTTTTTGTATAACATTGTTGTAAGATACTTTATATCCATGATTTCTAGTTTTGTAGTGAAATGAGATTACATCATCCTAATTTTTATATGGTACTATTTATCTAATGAGTTTAATATTATATATCAATATATATGTTTATCTTATGTAGTCAATTATTTTTATTCATTGTTATGCTTCCAAAATTGTTATCCATGTGTTATATTATACTATAACCACTATGATTGAATTTGACCAGAGAGAATATTCTCCCCACCATAAAACCCTCTTCTTTTGCTGCTACTTGGAAGCCTTTGCAATATTAGGGGGAGATCTTAAGGCCAAGTGGACCAACAACTTGGGGAACCTTTGAGTGACACCCAGGTAGGGAGTGGTATCATAGGTTTATTTTCCTACCTTAAAATTTTTAGACAATAGATAGGATATTTGTAATGATAATGGTCATGATTATATTCTATGATTGGGAGTATATAACACACCCTTGGGTTAAATAACATGTATCCAGAAATGTAGAATGTTGTTCTATATTAATCTTATTATAGTTGATATATTTTTCACTGTTGGGTGATGCAGATGAGTTTTGGTTTTTGAAATGCATTATGGATATTTCTCTTTGTCCTAGGATGGTAAGAAGTATTATTACATCCATCATTACTTGAACCTAGAATTAAAATTCCATGTGTATTCCATGTCATATAGGTGCATTTCAATATATGAATTTCATGTGTTTCTTGTGATTATTGACTGAGCCATAGTTATTATATATGCCTTTTTTGTTAAAATCTCTTGCAGGGGAAGGAGAAGTAGTTTCATGAATTCTATGATTCAATATAAATAGTGTTTTACTATATATTTTTGGTGTAATATTAAATAGCTTGTTCTTACACATATCATTATTCTACTTTTTCTCACATGATCTTATCTTTGGCTGTAATTGAGTGATTATAAGATTCAATTTGTGAGGTGTATTGGCCCATGTGAATTATAAGGGTTAATTTACTAAGTCTATCCATCTCATATTACTCTTTACAGTCTATGAACAAATGTAAGATAACTTATTAAAAATTTAATGGTTGCCTCTTTCAATAATAAAGTGTATGGGCCTTTATTAGTAGGGAATGAAAATCCATTTAATCAATCGTTGGAATATTTTTATAACAAAATAAAAACTGTAAATATAAATAATGATCTATAAAATCAAATTCATTCCATTAAATGAATAGATAAAGTGAGAACCAATCACCTACTAAAATACTATAAATTAAATTCAAACTCTTACGAATACCCTATCTTTCTAAGTAGGTTATGGGGGTAGTACATTAGGTACTGAGACCTTATTATTATGTTCTATTTATGCTAGTTCATTTATCTATTACTAAATATATTTTTGGGGACTATTCTTTGAATTTTTAGAGCCATGCCACCCTGATTTCCTTGAATCATGAGACAAGAGGGTGTAAATCACCACACTCCATAGATAGTGGGTGTTGAGCCAACAGTCTTACAACCATGAGTTCCTCATAAGGAACTGCCTATAATACATGAAATGGGCACTAAATCTCATATTTTAGAGAGTTATATACATATAATGTTGTATGTGTAGGGTTCTACATGAACAACGCCTACAATGGATGATATGACATGTGACTTTCAGCAGTAACACCCTCCTATTTTCTCAGGGAATTACGGTCTCTGTAATATTGAGTCTTGGATAGAGGACACTCTCCCTATCAATGAGCAACTAGTGTTACCTCCATAGAGGAGGGTCAATCATTCCACCTAAATGTTGTGTGATTCATCCAAGAGTTATTTTAATGTGATTATAAAGGTTGTTCATCATCAATTCATGGTTTGAGATGGCATCCAAACATTCTTCTACGATTTCTTATTCCCTCAAACATTGATATATGACCAATATTTGGAAATATTGCACCTGGAGAATGGTGATATATCTAGAATTGACTATTAATAATGTTTTAAAGCTATGTAAATCTTTTAAAAACTTTTAGATACTGAGGAGAAATCAAGATATAGGATATTATAGAATGGTATCATTTATGAAATACTCTCAAAGGATAATTTCATTCTTAATCCAACATTTTCTATGATTTTTAATTAGCCACTTATCACTGAGTGAAAATAGGTATAATATGATAGTAATAGGCACATAGTTTCATTGTCAAAACAGGGTTGTGGTTCTTCTAGTATCATTAAGCGTAGACTTAAGGTTTCCTATTAGAGTAGTGGAGACCAGAGTATCCACACAATAAGCTCTATTATATTCCATCAGTATGGAAGATTAGGGGATCTCAAGAATCAATGTGATAAATTCCCACTTGAGTGCCATTATTTTATCCATATGAGACATCTTTAGATATTTTTTCACACCTTTAATCCTACTTAAAATGGAAGATGATCCACACCAAATCCACCTTCAGGGGTTGTATTAGATGTGGAGAATCAGGAGGGGAGTTTTAGTAGCATCGGTAGGAAAATATAAGAAATATTTCATGTCCATGGTACCTATACTTATGTATATCAATTCCAGTAGATCGGACATATTTAGGAATTTCTAGCTACAACACAGGGTCTTGGATCAAGACAATTGCATGTATTATAGACGATACTCGAGGATTAAATTGAAAGATCATCTCTAATAAAAGTTACTATTCTAGTAACATCAACTATTTTATTTGCATTATTTTTTCAGGTTTCTCTCACTCATTTATCTCTTTATTGAATGGGGAAAATCTCAGGCTTGAAATTCAATACTTAAGTTGTGTGATGACCCATAACACAACATTGGGAGTGAGTTCAGATGATATATACCAATGCAGGTAATGTCCCCTGGTGATTAAAAGTTTTCCCTTAATATAAAACAACTTTATCCTCGATGTTAATGGATCCGATGTATTCTAAAAATGGATTAATTGAATCTATATGACACCTTTTTGTACTGATACCACTGTAGGGTTTCCTTTACATCACCTGAGGGTATAAGTCATATCCACAGGGCTGAGTGGAATGTGTAGGTCAGTAGAGCTGTATGAGAGCATCATAGTTATGGGGGAGTGACTTTCCAAATTACATGTATTAATATTGATGATAAAGGGTTGTGTTGTTCTGATTTTCCTCTGATAGTAGGTAACATTATGTGTGTTTTCCTGATAGATTTTTTATCTTATCTCTATAGATAATGTTATAGTTTATGATTGATCTTGTTACAAGAGCTCACCCAGTATCTATCCTTCAATAAAGGGTGGTACAAATTGAGATACTCTATATCAATATAGAGTTTGAGGATTTAAAATCAATGGGTTTTATTCGAACTAAAACATCATCATGGGGTTCAAGGATGATTCTATCTAAGATGGTATTTGGGAACCCTTGTTTATGCATGGACTAATGACAATCAAACTAGCATAAGATTAAGTACCAGCATGATCTTCCTCGAATATTTGATCTCTTTTACTATTTATGAGGAGAGAGGGTGTTCTCAAATATTGAAATGATATTAGGTTATCATCATGTGTGATTCCATCCCTTAGATTTACCATGTGCAAATTTCTGAAATCATTAAGGTTTATATGAGAATCTTGTTTTGTCATCTGGTCTTATGAACATGATATCTATTTTCATGGGTTTAATGAATTGGGTTTTCCACACTTATTTATACCATTATATCATGGTTTTTTTGAATACATATTAGTGTATTGACATACTATGTGTAACCATGATAAGAACCCTATAATCATTTTGAATGCACTATGAGAGAATCAGCTATATGCTAATCTTTCTATGTGAAAATTTTGGATCGCCAAAGGTGACACCATCGGTTATATTGTCTTAGAATTAGGAGTGTTTATTAACCTAGGGAAGGTTAATGTTTTTTATTCCTAGGAGAATCGAAAGAACGTGTTTGATATATGTTGTTTCTTAGTGATAAAAGGCTATTATATTTATTTTATACAGGACTAATTATCCCTTGATTCTGCTCTTACTAGTCCTATCAATAATGGTTTTAAATTCCATTGGTTAAAATCATGTGAGGATTCCTTTTAGTAGATAAAAGTAAGTCTTACTTTGGTTCATATTCTGATTCATCCAGATCCTAAAATAGGTAATATAGTGTTTTTTGAGTAATAATACCTCCGGATATGTGAATTTTTGTTGTATAAGGATAGATAAATTGCCTATGGTCCTCAACAAGTGAGACCTGAGGAGTTTAATTATCCAACGCATGACCTTGAGCTAGTAGCAGTTGTCCATGATTTGTGTTGTGGGATACTCTATCTAATGGGTGATCACTTTTTGGTGTATATGAAGAAAAATAGCCTCATATATATCTTTAGACACTGTGAAATGAATCTCATATAGTAATCATGGGTCAAATACATTCATTCAATTAACATTAATCATTCCTATACACCGGGATAGGGAAATATGTTAGTAGATGCACTGAATCTAAAATCTATGGAATTGTCCATACATGAAGACACTGATGAATGAAAATTAATGACCCTATTTTTGATATGAATATATAGGTTCATGAGATTTATAAAAAATCACATCTTATAACAATTGAAGATACCTATTCACTCATAGATATGTAGATAGAATGAAATTTTTAGATCCTTGGGGGTTGGTTCTCTTGGAGAGTATTTCTAGTGAGGACCCGCCTCCAGATAGGTCTGTTGATGGAAATACATCCTACATGTACATGGGTTTGTCTGGTTTACTATAAATATGTGAAAAGAAAACTTATGATAGAGTTCCATGATACTCAATTAGAAGTTCAACAAAGAATCTCAATGTTGTATCAAGATAAGGGACAACACTATTGGTGGGATATAATGAAACAGCAAATGGATGGTTTTATTATTAGGTGTTCCACCTGTTATCAAGTGAATGTGAAGCACCAATAACTGGTGGTCTTGCTAAAGACAATATAAAGTCATTAATGTATATGGGAAGATATTATAGTGGATTTTTTGTTGGAATACCGAGTTACCCTTGATGTAATGGCACAATTTGGGTAGTCATAAATCATTTTTTTGAAAGTATCCCACCTCCTTCCTATCTCAGAGTCTTTCTTAGTAGATATGATGGGAAAAATATTTACATGGGATCATCTAGATAAACAGGTTCCCTCATACTATAATTTATGATAGATAATTTCTTTTCATGTTGAGGTTCTAGATTGGGTTTTAGAGTGCTATGGGTACACAGGTGCTTCTGATCACTAATTTTCACCCTCAGACTAATGGACAATCAATATGAATTATATAGATGTTAGAGGAAATGATTACAAACTCCATCATTTTTTAGTATTTATTTGGTGAACAATATATTTATCCTTGAGTTTTATTATAATAATAACATTTAGGTATGATTCATATGGCCCCTTTAGAGGCCCAATATGGTAGGCATGTTGTTCACCCATCTTTTTGTTAGAGGTAGTAAAGGTAGCACTACTAGTTCAGAATCTTGTTAGGGAGACATTGGAGTAGGCTCAACTGAATATGAAAATTATTTCTACAGCCTAGTATAAATAGAAATAATATTCTAATAACCATAAATTACCTATGGAGTCTGATCTTGGGGATCATATTTTCCTGTGGGTCTCACCCATACATGGGCATAGACAGATACAAAGGCATGAGAGTTTGTCACATTATTAGGTCAAGAAATTTAAGATAGAAGGTAGAGTCGGGATAATAGCCTATCAGCTTCTATTAAATCATGGATACTATGTTATTCACAAATCCATCCATGTTTTATAGATTTCCTAATGTCATGGAGACTCATCTCATACGTTTTACCTTGAGGAGGTTTTGTTTAATGTTGATGCTTATTTTGAGGAGTATCCTATTTGTATCATTGATCAGATCATGAAGGCTTTGTAAGGACATAATTTCCCTTATTATAGAAGTTCTGGTAGCACAACCATGTGCATGATGAGACATGGTAGTGGGAGGATGATGTATATGCTCAGTGACTAAAGATATTCGTAGACAGCATTTTGCCACCATTGGAAGAGATCTTGGGGATGAGTTCCTTTATTAGGGGAATAATGTATGTACCTAGTTTTTTATTTTAGGTATAGATCAATTTAATTTTGGTTTAATTGATTTTCATCGGACTATAATAGATTTCTCATGAGGCCATGACTATTTTAGAGGTTTCTGGGGCTTCTTAGGAGATCGGAACCTTGGTTTCTGGAAGAAAAAACAGCCCAGTATGGTTAGTAGAAACCCTGAGCCTTGGCCATATAGTTTCTCCTAAACATTCAGATATATTCAAATGTGCATGCAGCACCTACAGTTTACCCTTATCATGAACACAAGGCCACATGCTTATGTGGGATATCTGTATTTTCATAGTAGATCTATATAGTATACAAGTCACATAGTTTCTCTCACTGTCCATCCAATCCATACATGGCACCTCCATAAACATTAAGAGGCACATGGTTGGCATATTATTTGATCGAACATGTACCCAAATCATTTTACCCAATTATTTTTTTGTAAAATGACCTAAATACCCTTAAATTCTATTTATATCACCCTCCTCCTTGTTTATCATTTTCAGTAGATAGAGGTCTTATTTTTCTCCTTGATGAGAAATCAATCCACTCTTCCTAGCTTTTGATCTTGTTTCTTCATATCATCTCAAAAACATATATTGATATTATATTTGGATTCCTCTCAATAATTAAATTGATCCATTTCAAATGTTCATCAATTATATTCCCCTTGATGATGTTATTTTGATGTAGGTTCATATGACATATTTCTAGGGTGTTGATGTATTCATCAATTTTCTTATAATTCAATCCAAACTAAGGTCCAATAGTTTTCATGAAGAGTCTTATATACTTGAAGTATGTGGTCTATGACTTTTCCATAAAAGTCTCAGTGTTTCATAAACTGTCACAATTGTTTGAAAACCAATTTCATAGGGCATTTATTATTGAATTCACATTCCATAATTATAATCATTTTTTATTTTTTTTCAAATACCTTATATACTTTATCTTCATGTCATTAGAGGTTATGACCTCAATTATATCCACCACATTTAGTGTTCCCCCTTTTCTATTCTTTTAGTGGTTTTTATGACAATCTGCACTAGCATTCAGTTGTGTTATGACTTGGCAGTTATAAGGTAAGTGTTTTAACTAATCAAGGATCCTTTAAAATTCTAATTAGAATGTATAATATTATATATCACAAGTAAATGCTAATTATAACTACATAAAACTTGGTTTCATGTCCTAAACCACGTTTTATTGACTATAAATGTTAAAGGGATAAACATAATAACTGGATATTTAATTAAAGTAAAAAAATAGTTTCTTGTCTGACTTTTCCTTATCACCTAATATGAAAGTAAATAGAATGAACCTAATGAATTATTAAAATCAATTGATTATTACATGGAATAATTAGATTAAATAAACAAGTATGATTTTACTATTACATATGGTTTTTTTATCTTTTTGGTAGTGGTCAAACATAATATTTCCTTCAATTACAAAGGGAATTCCATGATCTCTAAGAGGATTCTATTGTAATTCAAGAGGTCAATTTCTAAGGGAGATACACACATTGGAAAATGGTCATCTTATACTAGTGTATACCTTACATGATGTTATAGGATCTATTGGCTATATTCTGAATTTTAGGATGACTTGGATACACTCATTAGATTCATGTTGAAGTCATTGGTCAAATTGCTCTATGGATACACCCCATTCTGCCTAGTCACACTTATCCCATAATTACCTTGGAAAAGACAATTTTTCTTGGTTAGAATATTATATAGTGGAAATACTTGGGTGATGCCCCTTAATTTAATCTCAATCCCCCTATCATATAGTCTTAAGTTTATTACAATGAGTTGTATCGACCCCTGAGGTCTAGGATGCATTAGAATCCCCTTGGATTCTCTATCATTATTATCATCATTATGAGATGCCTTGGTTACACCATGGATCATCATACATTATCTCTATAATATACTATACAATTCACAGTTATTATAAAAAGTAACATTAATGAAATAATTAAATTTTCTCATGTTAAAAGTCGTTATAATCTAGGGTTTAAACTGGTATAAGTTATTATTTCAAAATTTCATTAAATTTTTATATACTCAAAGACTTCTTAGTATATCTTTTCAGACAAGATTTGTATAGACATCATTGGTGGTGGCCTACAAAGATTTATCTCACACACTATTTGTGTGACAGAGAGTACCATAGTATACTATATTTATATAGGTGTTGACAAGTGTAAGAGTCCCACAATGGATGCTTAACATGATTGCTTACTTAGGATTGATCATGGTAATTGATTAATTGTCCAATGCCTAGGATGCTCGGAAATTATTTTCCATCATACTTTTTAATAGCATGTATCATCGGCTACTATGTATCATTGTTTTTTATTTTTTTTAGAGATAAAAATTCATCATCATCATTTTGAATATGGTATTATTTATCTTATGAGATGATTATTATTGATGTATTTTTATTCTAGCCTTATCCTACCAAATTCTTTTTCATTATTATAATTTCTCTATTGTTATCCATTTATTTTATTATGTTATATATGATATGATACTCTCTGTCATTTGGTAATATTCTCCTCACTATCACAATATATTCAATAATTGTTATTCATAAGACTCTAGTATAGGAGGATGCATTCATGAGACCATGTGTCCCACTGACCCAGGGAACCATTAAATGACACACAAGTTGGGATGTCACAATGTGAACCTCTACTGATTTAGTATGGTATCTTGATAAATAAATATAGCTTCCAATAATGATTATCAAACAATTAACTATTATAAATTAATAAAAAAACATTTTAAATTCATATAAAATCTTAGATAACGCGTCCAGAAACAAATATAAAATAATTTACATAATAAAATATTTATGTGGCTCAAACTAGGGGTTTTATATTTTGTATAAATTTGTTTTTAATAATTATTTGTTATAATATTTAAATAATTTATATCATCATATATAATGAATTCAAATAAATTATATTTCAAATATTTAATCATTTTATCATTATTTTAAATATGATAATTCTACTTTTTAACGTGATATTTTTGTTGAGAATGTAAAAATGAGTTACTATAGTAAACAATTTACAACCCCAAACATTCTCTCTTGAGTTTAGTGATTAAAAATATTCATGAAACAATATATTTTATGAAAATTGGACTTCCCCATGATATACATACACATATTTCAAATCATTTTTGTAATTGAATCTTTATATCTCAATATTTTCTCTCTTTCCTAATAATGATAGTTCTATTTTTTCGAATCATTTATGTATGGTAGTTATTTTAATGTATTTGGGAACAAATACCTCTAACAGAGAAACACTAAAACCACTTATATTGTTTCCACAAGTTATAAAAATATTCATAGCTCAATAAATATAAAAAAACAAATGAGAGAGATCATACATTTAATAAGTTAAAAACTCATCAACATGTCATCAATGGTAATATAATAAACATATAGGAAGGAATGAACATGGGAGAAAAATATTTTTAAAAAGACATAGAACATTGACATTTTTCTATAATTAAATTTAACAAATCATGTAATCTCAAATTCAAAATTTTTTACAATTTCATATGAGTGTGAGTTTACTATGTAAATCTGCATAAGAGAGTGATATCATATGTTCTTGGAAACATAAATATGTAGAAACAACATAAAACAAGAAATCATAACTATATTTCAATGTTCACTCATAATTCAAACATGATAAATTGTACATAGACCATGGTTGGTTAGTTTTACCCACAATACCTTGTATAATAACTCATGTAATATAATACTATAGAAAATGTAATTGAGGGATATATAATTGAATACCCACCTACCATATCATGAAAATAATACCTATGTGTCCCACATTATTTTAATAATCATATATACCTCATGTAAATAAAAATTTGTTTTCATATCCTTTTAAAAAGTTATCAAATAGGGAAAGAATTAATAAATTGACCAATAATCATAAGATAATTAGACATGGAAATTATAAAAAAACCTGATTGAATCAAAATATATATAAAAAAATACCATCCAATTAATATAATAATGTACATGGTATTTACACCATATACATAAATGGTAAATATATTAGAAAAAATTTTCCATAAATAACTATTTTAGGAACCCAATTAAATCCGGTAAATGATATATAGAGTATTCATATGGTAATTTCATTCAATAAAAATTGTGATTATACATGGTTGATGAATATTTAATCCAATTATAGGTAATTCCAAAAATCGAAAAGAACATTTTGTAATATATCAAAAATAAATAATATTTATGGTATAATTTAGAAAATATCCTTGATGAATCATAGTGTACGTGAAAGGATAAATGAGTATATGAAAAACATGTTTTAGGTGTGATAGGAAAAGTAGATTTGGAAAAGAAAACAAATCCATGGACAATATGAATTCAAGTAATTAAATATAAATATTTTAAAAAGAATGATAATACATATTACATTATAAAACCACTAATTCATAGAATAAGAGATTTATATAAATTTAAATAGATGTTAAAAATATGTGTTATATTATAATCTTATATAAATATGTTATTTTATCCAAGAACACCCCTTATAAAAAATGTCAATATAAAATTTAAATTTTTTAATTAATGTTAATGTAGTATAAAATGTAATTAATATATTATTGTCTAATAAATTAAGATGTTAGTAAACCCATCCAATTAATACCAACAAAGTAGAGAAACACTCACCATTGAAAGAAGATGTGATGTTGGTTTTCATACAATGAGAAAATAAAGAGGAAAATGTAAAATGATAAAATAAAAATGTGTAAAAAAATATTTACAATAAGATATGAATATAAGGTGGTGTTTATGAAATAGTGAGATAATTGATTCGCTATATAGATCATCATTCAATGAAAATCCAGATTAAAAAATGTCATTGATGTGATGTGCTTATATATTTAGTAGAATTTTAATCAAAACCCTATGAGAGATATATCAGGAAAATGAATTTCAAATACCATGAATAAATATAATTTATTGGTATAACATAACATACAAAGTATATATACTATTTAAAAGAAATAAGTTGCATAAAACCAAATAATATCTCATTAAAGGGAATTTTCAACCAAAATACCATATGGAAATGGATAGATAATAATAAAAATTCCATTATTAGGATTCCATGATATGAAAATTTAAATATAATAAAATGAATGATAATAATCATTAATGATTTAAATAAGATATTTAATAACCATAAAAGGTAATTATTTTCCATAATAACAATCTATTCCTATGGAATTTTATATAGATAAAAATAACCCTTTAAATGATTTCATTATTAAATTTAATTTCTATAGAACATAAAACAAGAGTAATATTGGAAAATCTAATACATTTCTTTAAAATTATGAATATAGAAATCCATTCCCAAAAAAACACAAAAAAACAAACATGTGGTTAATATAAATCAATTCTTGCTGAAATAATGTCTACTTCCAAAAACCCTTACTTTATGTCATTATTTAATCTGTGCATGAGCTTAATATCCGAAACAAAAAGACACCATTTTTCGAAAAAAAATTATCAATTTTTTTTCTATATTTAGTTTTCTATTTTTATTTACTATAATAAAATATTTATTTATTATATAGTTTTCCTTTATGTTAGTTTCCATGGTAGTTTAGTCAATTTAATAAAAATTGATCAATGTATTGACTAAGGAAAAATATTTTAAAAAAATATATTCATTATTTTCATATTTATAGATATTTATTTCTTTAATTATTAAATTTCATATACTTTATAATTTTTTCTCATTAATGCATCAACTTAGGAAACGTTACTTGATAATTTTATTTAATGAGGATAAGTTTATGTTGAGAGTTTATTATTACTTTCTCCAGTAGAATGTATAATTAAATAATTATTGAGAAATAATTGTATCATAATTATTATTTTAGTACATTAAATAAAATTTTAATGTCAACTATGTTTTTTGATAATGGAAAAAATATGTTATTTTGTTGAGGTTGTCGTCCACATGTACCCAAAAAAGGAAACATTAATTTTCCATTTATTTAAAGGGGTTAAAAAATAAAATAAATTTAATTTATAATTACAAATCATTTTCTAATTATTAAATTTGGATAACAAATAACTCTTTCATATCTTGTATGTTAGCAGTTTATGAAAAATTGAAATCATCATTTAAGGAGGTAGTAGTCTACACCTATGAAGAATGACATCTAAATTTTTCAAATAGATGTCTAGGAAGGTTAAAAAGTGATATTACACTATAATAAGAACACTTGATAATATTAATAATACTTATATCAGCATACATTCATCAAATTAATATATTTTTTTGGTACATTATAAAAATATTTTGAAAACTTCCATTGAGAGCATGTAATTTCTCTATGGATATCCACCCATGGAGAACACATTAAGGATACATGGATTAACCTTTTATCAAGATAAAGGCTTCACAAAAATAGAGATATAGTTGAGGATATACTAGGGTAGATTCTTTTTAAAATTGGTTTATAATGTCAGTATAATTAGGGTTGAGGTGAGCTTCATTTACAAGTGAACAAAATCAAATTTTAAAAATACACATAAATATTTTAAAGTATGTATGACATTAATCATGGATAAATGGATCTAAAAGTAGGATATAATGATGTATCATGTTATCTTGGGTTTACATAGCCTCATATATGGTTTTCACACTGGAATTTACTTGATTTGATTCATTTCTCATTATATTTTAACATATTACCATTTATTCATTAGGAACAAGTTTTGAACAATGTAATTTCTATTCTAATAAAAATAAATGATTATCCTATATAAAAAATTTTGGAATTTATATCATAAAAATGAAATAAAAATAATAAATTCAATTTAAATTTTTTTTAAGGTTAACTTCGATATTTAAAAAATATTTTTAGAAAAATATTTTTTAGAAAAAATATTTTTTACAACATTAAGTGTTCATAATCTTATATATAATTAATTACCAATTAAATTTGTGATAATATATTTATATATATTTAAATGTAAAAATATACAAATTATATGGAAGTAATTAATTTAAATTTTAGGTGAACATTGATGATAATAAATGAAACAATTCATTGAAAATAATCCTTTCACTATTATCATTATCTTTAACATTAATATTATTAATGATACTTTGATTCCTAAAAGTAAAATTATCATTGATAAATAATATAGACATGTTGATATAAATTTTGAAATCCATTTTTTAAATTTTAATTCTATAGGCAATGAAAATTAGTTTTAATATTTGGGTACAAAGGATGTTTTTGGAGTAAAATAATACATATATTTCAAAAATATTAGAAATTTTTTTTATAAATTCAAAAAAGTATTTTTAATGTATCAAATCACTCCAAAAATATATTTTTTGGTAAATGAAAATGTTTTATATGTATTTAGGTATTAATAATATATATAAATGATGTGAATTTAGTAAAAAGAGTATTTTTCCGTATTCAAATAAAAAAATTAATTACAAAATAATGAAAAAAATCATATTTGATGTAACATTGACTTGTTAAGTATATTAAATTATTTCATTTTATAATAATAAAATTCTAGAATTTAGTAATTTAACATTAAATAAAAACAATGTTGTAAATAGTTTTAGAAGAAATTAAAACATTAAAAAATAAATAATTATCATTCATGTTTTGTATCAATTACCTGTTGAAGTAGACTTAATAGATTATTTATATAGAAAATATTTATTATTTCTAATATATTTATGTTATTTAAATTATTCACCTAAATATATAATATTAATTAAAATAAAATTTTATGAATAAAATGATCATTTATATTTTTTCATCACACTAATATATAAACATTAATTTTTATTGAAAAGATGAATTTTAAATTTGAAAAATAAATGTGGTAACTAACATATGTAATTAGTGATTACATTATTAATAAAATGTTCTAAATAATCCTTTCATAAATCATTTTCCTATAAATAGTATATTAGGATAGAATAATTATACCAATAGAATATTTTATTAATAATTTTAATTTATTCAAAGATGTGATTATTTGATGTTCTTAACAACCATTTTGGGTTCAATTGACTTGTTTTAACAATATAAAAATACAATACACATTTTTTGGATTTATGAATAGTGTTATTTAATACGTATAATTTTTAGAAAACACGTTATTATTTGAGGTTTCATTGGTTTTATCTTGTTTTCTTCTTATTTAAAAACTCTGAGTGGATATGATCCTCATTAGCACATGGATTGGAACATTGACTTAAAAATTCCCATGTTTTTAAAAAAAAATACATTGTATAATCAATGATACATTCGAATGAATATTATTTATCCCCATTCTGTTGACTAAAAACTAAATTTTTCCTCTGTAGTTTCATTCATTATATCCTGTTTTACGATATTAAAATTATCTCCCCATTATTTTTAAATATTACCTTAGGAATTCCTTCATTCATTTTTTACATAAATTAAATAAAATCTTCATTTTTTCTTATTGTTATCACAAAATATACCATCAAACTCATCCATTCTTCCTATTATTGTGATTTGTAATTCAACTATGTTCATGTAGTTGATCATAATTCCTGATAGATGGTTTCTCGTAATCAAATGATTCCATATCCCTACACATATAACTTTAGTATGTTCATTAGGAAGATATCTATTTTTTTTATGGAACCCATCAATAACATTGTTCTTTGGGGATCCCAAAATTATTAAAACCAAAAGGGTTTATTCTAAGGGATGATCAATTAATATCCCAAGATAATTTCTATCAATGATCTCATAAAAATTAATCCTCAAATTATGATTCCCTTTGAATACATCATATTATTTTTCATTTCATCACGAATCACTCTAAGATTAATCTAGGATACCTTATGTTTGGTTATATCATACTCTATGACCTAGAAAATTTCCATAATAATTACTTCCTAATGGCCTTTAATTTTAATATGATCATAAAAAGCATATCTACAAGTATGGGTTAGATAAGTTTGAGTTATTATGGTCTCTAATTTTGAATCTACTGAAGAATGAGTAAATACACAAGAAACATTACTCCTAGGGACTACACCTATGTGAATTTATTCTACATTCTCTTTCAATTTCCAATTTCTAGAAATGGATAAAATTAATAAAATAAACAAAAAAATCAAAATTTCACCAAAATTATTTGACCCTAACCTACACATAGTAAATCTTCATACCTGAACACTTTAGTATGGTCCTAGAACACATTCTTCAAACTATCTATTTGATACAATGTGTTATTACCCCTGATAAACATACACATATGTCAAATCATTTCTATATCATTAATATACAATCAAAAAATAATCTCATAGTTTTCATAACAAATTTTTTAGTTTCATTGATGATTAACAATATAAAATACTTATTTTACAATAAATTTTAACATTTCTATATTATGTGACCACACTTGGATCACTTTGTAATGACCCATCATTTCAAAAATTTATGGATTGTTTGTTATTCAACTATAATTCCATCAAATGGTTCTAATTTTGTTAACTAATCATGTAAAGGATGTCAAGGGTGATTACGAGGATCATTCAAATCCTAGAGCCCTTGAAATGGGAAGAAAATACTATGCCACATGGTTTGAATAAAACATTATGTCTAGCTTGCATGGTTTTCCAAAATCATGTGGTTGTTGATAGTGGAGACATGTAGGATACACGCTTTATCTGTAGCCATTTGAGCCCTACTTCACATTGTGTGGTGTGGTAGATAATTTTTCACAAATTTTGTGCTTGTTTAGACAAATAGTGATTCTAAGTGTGTAATTTATGCATTTGTGTTAGTGAATGGTTCACTGTTGGCACATAGTTTATCCAACCATGCAGCTAAATCGCGTGCCTTTGAATTTTGAGATGAAATTAAAAAAATCCCATCATTTAATTATTTTTTACCTTTAATTATTTCTTATTCCTCCACATGAGGTTATTTTGGTTTCTCATAACACATGGGCTCCCAAATCCCTCAAATTAGGATTTGGTCTTTCCTTCTTATCCAAAGCTTGATTCATGATCTGTTGAAGTGAATGTATTACTTATTGTGAGATCATGAATCCTATACCTTCCTATAATTTTTTATTTTCACACCCATCATGATATTTAAGTGTAATATAGTTTTTCCTACAGTTATTATATTGGACCATTTCATATATCTCTTCTAAAATACACTGAATCTGAGTCTCATATCAAGTGATGATTAATCTATGACCTTGAGTTATGTTGGCTCAAATTTTTTTCCCATGATTTTTGTATTCTTTTAGTTATTTCATTGTGCCACAAATGGATTTTTTCAAGATTCCACTTTTAATTGTTTTAAACATATCAAATTTATCATTTCACCTAAACACACTTCCTTTGATTCATTTTTAGTCGTTTAGTGGACTTTTAACTCACATTTGGACACCCATTGGGCGAGCCTCATGAATTTACCTATTAAATCTAATTTTTATATTCTTGAATAACTTATAAAATGTTATTAATTATAAATTGATCAAATTTCCCTTGGTATTTGAGTATTTAAAAGATCATAAGGTACCTTTAGGTGTTTCACTCAGTATATAATTGGAATATCCCATGTTTAAAATTCCATTATTTGGCCATGGAACCTTTCCAAATAAGCCCTTGAGCTCTAAAAATTGGAATTCCATGTTGAATGAATTAAGTGGGTTGGTTTTATATGGGATGACCTAATAATGATGGTATATTTTTTCATAAAATTAATTAAAATTAATTAAATAAAATGAACTATAATGGGTGTAAATTTCATTCCATCTATTATGTGTTATTTAATGCTTATTATGAATTACAATGTTTTATTGAAAATGATATTTACCGTATTTATGTAAGGTAATGCATCATGCATATATTATGTATATAATGACTCCTTGAGATAGGTTTTGATACGATATAAATTGATCTATTGAGCATAATGGTGTCACACTCTTGAACAATAGGTGTTGATCATGACCTCTCACACCATTGACATTTGATGGATGTTGGGTTTGGTGTGTCGTGTTTCTATTCTAGAGTGATGTCACGATGGTTCACTCACTATCTCGAGTGTCATGAATGGAATCTCACAATCTTATTGGGATGTTGGGAATGTACCCTATTATTTTATATTATAGGCTCATTAAAATAGTTATTGGTATCTAAGATATGTCTGGGTCCTACCAACAACTAGTATCCCAGGTATATGACCACATATGTCTACACAAACCTGGTCTATATAGGTGGATTCAATATATTACTAATCCATAAATATAGTAATTTATCATAAATCTATTACTCTGGTGATTTGAAGTAGGTAAACCCACTATGTGTCCTTTAGAAACTTGAGCAGGTGGTGATTAATTTATTCAGTTTTGTTTATTAATTCAATTATTCTAGCACACTATTAAGTTATGAGATCTACTCGGATTATATAAAGAAATCGTTGGTGGTCAAATACTGAGATTTTTTCTCACATCCTACTTGTTCTAACATTGGTACTAGATAAAATTATCTTTTTATAGTCTTTGTTAAGGTAAAAGTCCCCCACAGTTTTTTGATATGTTTACCCATAATTTCATACTAAGAGGTGAGGATTGAGCATATAGTTGAGATGCTTGTAGAGAAGCCTTTTGTTTTTTCACTATTGTATTGAATCAATGTATATATTTTCCTCTATTCCATTTTTTATATATCAACATTCCATTCATACAAGTATTCACACTTTCTAGTGGATTTTTATCATACTCTCAGTTCTTTAATTGTAATTATTTGTTTATTGTGTAAGGATTAATCTATTTATATATTCTTCCACTATTGTATTTTTTTTATCTATCCCTTGTGCCAATCTAACATGAGGGTATAGTATCTCGACTATACCACCTCTACATGCTTACTACTAGTTGGTAGCCTTTAGCATATGGGGAGGCACACTTGATGCCAGGTGACCCACCATCTTGGGGCATGGGTTAAGTGGACCCAAGCTCAGGTTGTTACATGCTTATTGAAATCTTATAATTTATACTCATATTTATAACCTTGGGAATGGATTCTTAATAATCTAATTTGATCAAAGGCTCGATATGGGAAAACTCATCTAAATGACCTCAACGGATAGATCATAAGATTATTATAAAACATTAAATGGGGAGAAATATATTATAAAAATTAATATCCAAAAAAAAATTTATTTCTGAAATGACTTTTGAGGAAAAAGTGAGAAACCGACCAGTTAAAAAAACAGAAAAAGTTAAACCTTAAAAGAAATTGTTAGGCCATTCCAGAAAAAAATAAAGCGGTTGGAGTCTTTTACCATGAATAGATGTCATTCGATGGAGGCAACCTCCATATATGGGTTGTTACTAATGAGATCATCAAAGTGAAATGTCATCATGTCCCATGTAACCACATGCTCTTCTAGGTTTGTTTTCCCCTCGTTGAAACCATGTATCAAAATCCAATTCTGTTTGTCTATCCGAGATGATTGTTCTTCATTTAAATCAACGTGCAGCGGCCTTTCAAACATTCTATGAGCATACTCCTCTGATACCATGATTAGGAAAGACTCCTCTAGATTTTTTTCATTGAAATGAATGAGAATCTCATGGATGTTTTCTGATTCAGCATCCTTATTCTTTCAGATGTTAGCAGCAACTTCCAACCTCTCTTGAGGGATTTTTGCTTTTATAGGAGCCCTTGTAATAGGAGTACTAGGTAAGGTTGAGTAGTCCTTTCATCTCTGCGGCCTCCGACTATAAGAAACAAACCCATATAAATCAACCAAGTTGTTCTTTCCTTTCATTGAAGAGGACCGAAGGTACTCTTCTGCAATTTTCGTATCCTTGTCCTCCAAGGACCGAGGTTCTGAGGTAGTCTCATTAACCTCTACTTTATCATCTGAACTCTCTTATAAATGCTGGAGTTTTCCATGTCTCTCCTTATAGAGAGATACATATTCAAATTGGGGAGGATCAGCTTCTCCCAACAATGCAAAACAGTTCTGGGAACCACTAGACCCTCCGGTTATACCTTTATTAACAAGAGAGGGAGGTGTCTTTCCCCTGCTTGGGACATGTTATTTCCACTCTGAGTCCTCAACTGAGAATGGGTTGTTCACCGAACTCAATACAGCGCCTTGTTTTACAGTAACCTCCATCTTTGGAGATTTTCTAAGACTAGAAGACCATAATTGTTTATTGGAAATCTCCCCATGGGGTATTATCATCAACCCCTAATACCTTTAATGACATCTCACAAGATAAAAATCATTACACAATTTCAGAGAGGTCGATTTAATTTTGTGTTATCAATCGTATTATAAAATACAATGGTATGTGGATTTTGGACTATGTATATTCATTAAGGAAAATTTCCAATTCATTTTTGTGTAAACACAATATTTTTTAAAATAAATAGAAGTGTGAAAGTTCTTCTGGTGTAATTGAGAGGTTTGGAAGGTTTATAATGTCACTAATGCATGAAAATTCGATGAAAAAGTTCCAGTAGAGATCTAGTATTTGTCCACTAGCTAGTCGTTGGTTGTCCGGTAAGTTGGAATGCCAAATTACTGCCCACCAGCAATATAGTGGAGCCTAAAAATGTTTATAGGTGGATGTTTAATAATTTAAAAAAATCACCCATAAAACTCATTTGATTTTCCTCCAATATATTTTACAATGACTCTATTTTACACTCTATATCAACTCGCATTCAACCACAATGGAACAATTTGAATTTTTTTATTCTTATGCTTATAATTTTGGTGACTAAATAATCAATGTAAGGTTATAAATCATTTTTAAAAAAATTATTTTTTTTCTTCACTTCCCTATGACTTCTCTCTACATAAAACTATTATTCCAAAATTTAAAATATTTTTTTTATTTCTCACTTATTTCTCAAACCAGAGGCCGATAATCCTTGACCGGAAGTCTTTTATAATTTTTTTGTGTTTATTCAGATATCATATAAGTTTTTTCCTTTTTTATCATATATTAATTGTATTTCATCACTCTAGAGTTTCATACATTGGACATAAAATGAAAATTATTTATTTCATTCCAAAAATTTAGATTTTAATACATCTGAGATCATTAATAAATTAATGATGAATTTTAATTTTAAATTATTCATCCCAATAGGTTGATCAAGGATTATTTAATTATTTTAATTATAATAATGGGACACTTGATATGTTTAATGAACTTGATAATAGTCCTTAGGAAAAATATTGAAGGTTATTGTGATGTCTATTAAACCACTTGATATCGATAAACATGAAAAACCCATGTAAATATTTTAATTTTTTATATTAGATTATGAACTATTGATAAATGATATTCTTGAATGGGATTCATTAGATCCCTTCCTTTGTGGAATTTGAATTATCCATCTTTAAAATGAAAATCAATGTGAAACTTTTTAACTTTAAACTTTTGCATATTGGTAAAGAAATGGAACATGTTGTTACAAGAATATTATTTAAATATGTCATAATATTTTTATGAGAACCATATATTCCAAATCATACATAGTTATAAATTAATGGGAATGTTGTGATTATATCTTATATTAAATATTATATATGGTTTAATATTTTTTGGAATGTCAAGAATTGATTCTTGAATTCAATATGAAACATGATGATAAAAAGGTCTAAATTCCTGGATTAGTTACCTGGATATCATATCATACATGATACATAATAAATATGAATTTTATAATGATATCATTAGATCCTATTTGATATATGATTTGGTAATTCAAGGATGGATCCTCATATTACCTATGATATATAATTATTTAGAGTGTCAATATTGGTAAAAAGATTCTATATCATATATTATTCTTTGGAATATAGGGATTAGAACATTTATTTTGTTTGTAGAATATGGTTGTCATAGTTTTCATGACATACTTAAAGATATCCAAAACAATCCAAAGATGTTATATTTAACCTTGGATTCATTGTGGATCTTAAAGATTGAGGGTATTATATTTTGTTTTTCCAAATACATTTATCTCAGATTTGTTATTTATATTAAAATTTACTATATTAGATAAAATTTTATATGTATTTAGACATTTTTAGTGATTGGATACTATGTTTCAATCCCACATTTTATCGGATGCTCATTTTTACTAATGACGACGTCAAAATTATATGTCAAGATAATGGAAAGTTCCCCATAGAAGCTTTTTCATGTGGTATTAGATGATCGTCTAGTGTTTCAGACCATGATAATACATGTTCCACATGTGTCGTCTTGTATTTTTTTCACCTTTCGTTCATTTGAATATATTTTTTCACTTTTTTATATGACCATATCACATGGGATAGATGATGATGTTCATAAAGTTAATTATTTTATAACATTGGATTTATATTTACCTATTCCCAAATTTGGTCCATGATTTCATTATATATGTCTACCAAGATGATATCTACTTTGTATCCATGTTTCTTACTATGGTAACAAGGGAATATTATCTCCACCAACACATAATGTTCATTAATAGGTTTATGTAATCATATAGCATATGGGTTGGTGTGATTCATTATTTATGGCCACCTTGTATTGTTATTGTTCATAGTGAACTATGGTGGGGGTACTATAATGATTTATCGATGGTTGTTCCATTTCCAAAACAAATTGGTGCGAGTAGAGAAGATAATTGGATGTGTTAGAGCCAGGTATTGTCCTTGTGTCTAGGAATAGAGAACATATATATCGGGGAAAGTCCAAGTCATCAGGAAAGAGAATTTTTCTCCACGATTATTGCATTTATTATTGATTGATCTTTACCAAGAGTGGTGAACCTAGGTGTAATGATTTTGATTTTTTTAGAAATTCACTCTCGAAAATGCCTAGAGAGATGCATGAATTCATGAATTATTCTATAATTTCATAATATTAGAATAATTTTCTTAATTAATATTTTCTATAACTAAATCAAGATCGGTTATATAAAATGTGTACATGAATTCATATCATTATTAACACATATTCATGGAGGCACTATTTTAACAGATTCATTACGCTTAGATTTTTTATATTGAATAATTTAAATATTATACGTTATTATTTAATTTTGTTAAATATTGTTCAAACCATAACATATAACGTGTATTCCTCTATAAATTCTTTTTACATTATATATAACTATACACTATCTATGAAAAATCTGGAATTTTAAATTTTAATTTATTATTATTTATATCATAGATAGATAAAGTCACTTTATTCCTATATCTTGTTGAATGACCCTTGTATGGGTAGATAGGGCTAGGGAGAGAACCACATTTATTGATGTATGATGATGTGGGGTTTATCGAATATCATGGTGTTAAGACTCTAACTATTTAACATAAATTTCAATATCAATATATGTTATGTCATAGTCAATTAAGAAAGGTATTTTTCATTGAAGTGAAATGACACTATGTTAGACCCTATCATATAATGGGATATACATTTGATGTAGATGGGGGGAGGGGTCCTTATGTTATCCCTTCAACAACTGATATGGCCCTGGAATTACATATCCAGCATCCCCATATGTGTTATGGGAAGGTCTCCCCTAAGAAGTTGTTTCTTGGGCCATGTTTTCTAGTATTATAATCAACCTTCTCGACACCCTTCATTATAAGAGGGTGATGTTTTTTGGTTATAAATTTTAGGGAACAATTATAGAATTGTGGAACATCATATTCAAGGATGATATACATTGGATAATTTCATAGGAGGATATTATGTCCCTCTTCACTGATCATTTCCTACCAAATACCCTAATGGTTGGGAAGGATGTAGAGATCACATCCCATAAATTTGTATATGTGTCAGTTATAGAGTTTAGTGGCCATATTTCATACTTATAGTGCCTCAACCCTTTTTAGAAGAGTACGAGGTCACTTGGGGAATAAATATTAGGTATGGTTTGAGGTGTGTTCTCTGTATATAGGTGAATATATTTTTTCTAAAATATTCTATATAATGGTAATAAAATACCTTAATAATTATAAAATCATTTGTGACATAAAGGATTCAGAGTAGGATGCTTCCATAATGAATGGTAGTGGGTAATCTAGTGTCCAGAATCATTGATTTGATGGAACACTTTATGGAAATTGTGGAAAGGTCATAAATTGAAAAAGTTTAGTATATTTTTACCAGTGTGTTAGACTAGGATATATTTGACCATATTATCATATAGACCTGATTGAATCCAGAGTGAACTAAAATATATATCAAATTCGATTGTTTCGAAGGATAGTTTAGTATGAACCAATTCCCAAATGATCTATAAAAATTTATTCTTATAGGTTCTTCTCAACTATTAAGTGATATCAAGATAGTTGTATCCCTGCTAGCTCATGAGTGCAAGGTGAAGTTTGTAAAGTTTAGGGTCTAGAGTAGTAGTTCTAGTATATCATTTCTATGCTGGGGGGGGTTATTATATATAACAAGTTCACTATTTAGGGAAGTTATGTATAATGAAATATATTTCCCCCAATCAAGATGTCATTTTTTCATTATTTAATAGTACGATATTTGGTATCCTCCACTATATCCTACACGTTATTCTATACAAGATTATATCATTTCTTTATATCATAATAGTTAATGGAATGCCTAGTATTATCCAAGGATTACACATATGGATGCATGTATATCAATACTGTATTTTTAGTGTGTTTAAAGGGTATTATATAGTATAGATGGTGTCTTCTAGAGATTGGGGGTGTTAGTTTTTTTGGATTATAATTATCATAAAAAAATTTGGATTTATATGAACAATGAATTTGATTATGTAGTTGCATATAGGGATCATATTGACTACTAAAAATTTCTCTCCTTGTAGTCATAATTATGTTCACATCACATATTGGGTTATACATGAAAGTACTATAGGGCCATGTTGTTGGTGACAAGGAAAGGCAACCACCCAGTTCACCAATATGGTACTTTATAAGAGAGGGATTCAGAAAAAAAATCCCCTCTAGTGGTAGATTATTTATAGGAATTTTTATGCAATCAATTTATGATTTTCCACATGAGAGGATGATTGAGTCCATGATCTATTTTATGACATTAATGGAACTTTTTTTCAATTATACAATATAGGAATGCTACAGCACCGATGTTGGGACATAAAAACTAGTTAGATGTCATCAATGAGAATTGACTTTTTTCATCAGACTACCTCCACATAAGGCTCTATAGGAGTTTTTTTTAAAGGAAGATGATTTCATTTTTGCATCAATTATAGGATATTTAATAAAATGACAGTTATGAACCAATTTTAAATTATTTGGATTGATAACTTATTTGATAAGTTAATGGGAGTGGATGTATTTTTCAATGTTTATTTGTGATCTTGTTGTCACAGGTGTGGGTGAGAACCCTAGAAATACCAGTTATATCTTTCAAGAGAATATATGGTTCATATTACTACTAAGTTATATAATTTCACTTAATGATCCGAACAGCTATATTTATGACCCTAATGAATCAATACATTAATATTTTTAAGTATTTTTCTATTGTTGGTATTTTTTATGATATCCCCATGTGCACTATGTCAATGATGGTACATGTCCAACATTTATCAGTTGTATTATTCTAACATAGGACGAAATATAATTATTCCATTTTCCTTATGTGTCATTTCTATATAGAGATTATCCATTTTTATGTACATGGTACCCTTAAGGCTAGTGTATCTATTAACCTATATAAGTTTTATGTTTTGGTTTCATGGGAATTTATAATGAGAATTATTGACATTGATACATTCATATAATTTAAAGGGTACTACTAGTTTTTTATTCTAGACTTCTCACATACTTCAAATACTTTAATGGGTCTGGACAAGAAGGTTGTGGGGATTGGGAGTTATTACACCTATGTAGATAAATATCATAGTCTATAAATATGGCTTATAATGAAACTAATACTAATACAACCCAATATTCTATTAGAGTAAAAAATATATTCTAATGAATTCGTAGTAGGTAATAGTGCATTTATGATGTGGGTATGTCATGTTGTTGCTTTAAGTTGTAGATATTTGAGGCTATATGATCAGAAAAATCCTACATATAATCATGTGTTTTAATGATAAGTGCATGAATTGATGTTTTGGAGACAATAATTGTTGGGTGAGAGGTTTTTATTTCTTCCGAACCATAATGTATTGAAATAAATATTATTTTAATTATATTTGAACCAACTATTGTGATGGTGTTTTGAATACTATAAATGATTTATTTTTCTTGTTGGAATATACCCCTATAAAGGGAAACATGGTTTTTGATGTGATTATAAGGAAGACTCAGGATTATGTTTTTTGGGAGTCTATCACCAAATGGTGGTTGAATGAAATCTTATCCAAAATTCCTTTGTGTGTGCATGACTGTTAGTGGAAGGTATCCATAAAATCATTATTTGTTGTTAATTATCTTCCAAATTAAATTATGAGGAGAAAATTGGAAAATATAGAGTTTTGGATATAAGGGATTGTATATATAGTGTGGAGACACTACATAACTAATTCACTAATTGGGATGGGATTCATCACATTCACATGAGTTTGGTGGATATAACATGCATGTGTGAAGAGTAAATGATAGTGTATCATGCTTCCAAGGGGTTCATGAACCCGAGTGTAACCATGGAGTCTTATGATTCATGATGAAAATACTATTGGATAGTACTGAATAATGATATTATAGATTATTTCATGATATTTTCCACTTATAAGCAGGTGAACAATGAGAAACATCAACCAACTAGTCTCCTGAAATCATTTCCCATTCTTGATTGCACATGTGGTGATATTACTATTGACATTGTGGTTGGGTTCCAGAGCACATCCCATGGTAATAACATCATTTGAGTATTTTTTGTTCACTTTACAAAGTCATCATATTTCATTACATTTATAATGACTTTCTTAGTGGATGGTTTAAATAAGATTTATGTCTATGAGGTTGTCTTGTTACATGGAATTCCTCACACAATATCCTAAAAAATAAATTACCATTTAATTTTATGTTCTTTATAGGGGTTAATAAATAAAATAGTCAATAATGTTTTTCCTAACATTCACTACCACCCACAAATGGATATGTAGTCATATAGACCGTACATATTGGTGATGATATAATGGGAGAATGTACCCATGAGTTTTTTGTCAATTAAGGAATACCCATTGACATAATAGTTCCCCCCCATTAAAAATATATATTAGGATAAAATTCAGATCACAGCAAATGTGTTTTTATATTGTAGACTAAATATTTCACCATTATTCTATCTAGAGTTGTGTGATGGGGAAATGATTGGAACTAGTCTTGAAAAGGATATGTTATAACATTTCTATTTAAAAAAATTGAGTTTGAGAGAGGTATCCATGATATCAAAATCTTATAACAAAGATTGTGACATCATGGATTATGGGGAAAACAAAACTACTTCTATGGTTCATGGAAATTTTTTAGATTACTGAGATGTTTATCATAGTGGGGAACTAATTGGATCATCCATAATGGTTTAGTATCATGATTGAAAATTTTCAGGTTTCTCAACACAAATAGTATTATCCCTAAACATATCATGTTATTAATGTTAACTATATTAATTTTGAGGTCAAATCAAACTTTTAGGATGATCTAGTGCATATTATAGAATTTAGTAAGAATACCATATCTGAGTTGTATGATCCTTTAGTGAATGTGAAATGGTATCATGGGGATATTCCATAGGAAATGTGGGGATGGAGTCAGACATATAGGTCCAGTGTCCAAAAATGATCACTAACATTGATGGTGATGCTTGATAGTGAAAATCAAGGATATACTACCTTATTGTGTGGAATATATGTCTCCAACCCTATATTAATTCACATAACACTTTTATTTATTAATAATACATAATATTTTAATCTATAATGAAATGTATAATGTGGTTGGAGTGGTTTCATAAGCTCTCTATATATTTTGAAGGGGGCATTGCATCTAAACAATATATTATAGTGTTATCTACTATTTGACCAGAGGCAGCATCTAGATAGTGGATTAATTTATACATGTTAGGAACTTAATATATATCTAGTGGATGCTACATATTTTTGAATGGGAAAATCTATATTACTCAACTTTTCATCCATAAACCTCACTTGAATTTATAACCCTTATAGTAGAACCTATTTAATATATCATTTTTCACACCACTAACCATTAATGAGATTATTTGGTCTTTAAAATATTATCCTTACATTTGATTTGATTTAATGTTAAATGTTTGAATATAACTCTTTTTCCATCCTTTATTAATTTTCTTCACTCCCTTTTGTGTTTTTATAGCAGAAAGGTACTAAACCCTATTGTTTGGAGGTTTTTTATGTTCTTTAATGTCTCTTATTTTTTCATGAACTTATATCTCATCATCAATGAGTGGGTGTGTATTAAACTATTTTTTATATTCTTCAAGCTATTACATAATGTTTTAGAATTTTATAGTCATTTTTATGTCTATCATAATGCTAGGTTTTAAAATATTTAAACTAGAAACCAAATTTAATTAGTTTATTCCCAAAATTCAATCTTAAACATTTCAACGATCAGGATTTAAGGATTTTGGGAACATAAATTTTTTACTTTGGAGACCCCATATGGTGATAATGGGTTATGTAAAAGTTGGATTCTATTAAAGGTAGACCCGAGAGGCATCTTGGAATTGATAATTTTCATTGGGTAGAAATGAATAGTTCTTAGAGTATTTGTTAAGACAAATTCATCTTGTTCAACTTGAAGTACCCATGAAAATTAATAAATTTACAAAATTGGATTATAAAAAATTATTAACTATAATTAAGGAGGGAGTTATTGATATTCCTTCTTAATCAATAAATTCATTGGGTCATCATTGAAATTGAAATAAATAGGAAATTGTCTTGATATTTTCCTTGATCCTAAATATACATTGAGGGAATATATGGATATGTATTTTATTATTTAAATAATTTTGAATATTGATATGATTCCCTTGGATTCCACATGATACATGGTGATATATGAGTGATAATTCCTATAATATATATTTGTATTTTATATGATACATGATTCTAAATGAGTGGGAATTTCATGAATGGATCCTTAGAATATTTCTGACACAAAAATCAATATAAGTGGAAATAAAAAAGATGAGATACTTTTATTCCATATGAAACATGATGTTAATTATTTATGGATTTCAAGATGATCTTCTTGGATTCTATATAGTTCATCTATTGAGATTATCTCGAATGATATCCATAGATTCCACATGATGCAAGGTGATTTTTAATACCTAGATGGGGAACTACAATATATATGATGTATAATTATACAGATTTTAGGGATGAAAATTGGGATTACATGTTGTGGATATGGTTAAAATGGTCATCAATACATGATCAAAGACATCTGAAAATGGATAAAGAAGTTATGTATGACTCATGTTGTGGAGCCAAAGGGTCAATTTTATTTCATTTTTCCTATGAACAGGATTAGATCACTTATTTATGAAATACAACCACATTAACAATATTTTCTAAAACTAGAAATGATCTTGGAAACCATTATGGTGGCATATAGATTTATACTCATACCATATTTTTTCCATTGATTTGTTCACAAGTATACTAAATCAATCCTAGTATTGGAAAAATGAAATCATTCTTCGGTAGATGATTGATGTCTGTTGATATGGATATATAGTTTTTTGGATTGGTCTACTACTCGGACCTCATGGTTTTACATGTATGTGTGGATAGATTTTATTCTTTTTTTTGTTTTTGACTTTTATATATGATACACTAACAAGGGTAACTCACTGATAGGCATAAAATGAATTCACTTATAAGAAAATGTTGATTTTTTGTATGATTTCTACATTATCCTTTTATTTGATTATTTATACCTATATGGTTGATATATACTTTTTTTACATCCAAATGTCACACATAGGTAATGATGGAATGGACACGCCATGGTAACCCCATAGGCCCTTGCCACTAGTTTACAATATCTAGCATGTGATCAGGCCCCCTTGAGGTTATGTGGATACCTGATCTGGTTGTAGTTCACTGTGAAAAGGGGAGAAAATACTATATTTTTCCAAATTATATAAATATTATTATAAAAACCATGGATAAAATATTTTTTTTTAATATACTTTTAAATTTGTATTTATTAGGAGAAAAATTCATTAATCCATCAATATTTAGAATCAGAGTAACTTGTGGAAATTAAATGGCCATATGATGACATCAAATAACATTATAGGTGAATTCCATTCAAAAATGATAATGAAGAACATGGTATTAAAATCATATATGTAAAGTTTATTTTCATTAAACAATAATTAACCAATCAATAAAATTTTGTACATCATTCCATTAATAAAAGGAACTATATTACTATCACATAGGAAATAAATTCGAAGAAAACACATGACTATACCTAGTGAAAGATTATGTAAGGAAGAAATAATTATTTTTTATTACGTGGATAGAGAATAAAATCATATAAGGTGTATATATAAATATGAAGAATATTAAAATTTATAGAAGGTCCAATATCAATCATAAGGAGTGATGAAGGATATAGATAAAATAGAAAAAATATATTTCAGGAGAATTAGAGACAATCATTTCTTAATTGATAAAATGGCCATTTTTAAAAAATATATTTAAATACAAAAATTAATTAAATAAATTAAAATATTTTTTAATTTTATAAAAAATGGAAATCAGAGAGAGGAAGTTTCATAGAAAATTAAAATGATTGTGGAGGGATGTATCAAATTGAAAACACTAAAAGATAATATATTTTTTAAACGACACCTATATAATGAATTTAGAATTGTTTTATTACATTTCATTAAATTAAAATTCATATAAAATTATCTTAACCTATTATTTATTCATATATATGTACATTCATAAAATCACTATATTAATATAGAAATATTATAGAAATATTTGATATCAAAAGAATATGTGGTTCGGATTTCATGCCATGTGTAAATAACATGCTAATGGGGAAATGAAATAGTGATATGTTATATAAAAACCAATATAATAACAATATAAGTATAAAATAAAAAAATGGTTTTAAAAATAATTAGAACAAAAAATCCATAGATGGATTATATTTCCTGGACAATCGTTACTTGAAAACAAGTTTGAAGATAAACCCTTATATACAGAGTAATGTTTAGTCAAAAAAAATATGGGAGGGATAATAATATTGAAAATAATATTCCATGAATTAAAGATAATTAATGACATAATATGAAAATTTTTATTTATAAACAAAATTTAATTTATATTAGGTTCATAAAATCTAAACATGTTTTAATTATTGGATTTTAAGACGGAAAACACTTTTGATAATGGAAACACAACAATCAAATGGGCATGACTGACATACCATGAAATAGAGATAAACATATCATGAAATTGAATATATTCATTATAAAAGAAATTAATTGGATAAGGGATACACCATATAAGTGAAATTATGGTGCAAAATATTAAATGTATCTCTTAGTGGAGAAAATAAAGGAAAATATTTCTTATGTAATTATAAATTTTAATTAAAAATACTTTTATCATAGAAAATGATATATATTTCTAAATCCAATATATTTGATGATAATTATTAAAAAAATAAATACATTTAAAATATATTAAAATCTATGAACAAAATAGGAGAATATAATTCATCTCCCATTGAAAAAAATATATTTGAAATCCATTTCCTTAGGTAATGATTTTCTTTGAGAATTCCCCTAACATAATGAATAATATAATTTTCTATATTTAAAATACTAATAAGATACCCTTTTATAAAAAAATTTATTTATTTAGTTTTATTTATTATTATACAATATTTTTTTATTATATATATTTTTCATAGGTGGTTGCTTGAGGTCATTGAGTCAATTTTTCTAAAGTTATCCCAACATTTTTACTATTATCATTTTTGTGTTATAATGTCTTCATAATATCTAGTTTATTATTTTATATTTATTATATACATTAGTTGTACATTAATTTATTCATTTTAAATTGTTATCCCAATACAGAATGAAATTATAGAAGGTTCTTAGATATGTTCATTTAATGGGTTTAAGATTAATATAAATTATTATTGTCATTATCAAATATATAATGCCCAATATTATAATTCAAAAATATGAATAATGTTATAAATATATTTTTTATACATCAATTTAATTTTTAGAGTCAACTTTTGTAGTTACCCGTATATTCATTATGGTATGAATCATTGTTCATTTGGTTAGAATTCCTTGTTTTATCTTGGTAAACATTCAATAATGATTAAATAATGTATCAGGAGTGTGTGGGGATTGTTGGGACCTCAAAGATATGAAATATGTAGAGGTAGACTGAGCTGCCTTGTTAGTTCATAGTTATTTATAACTACGACACTCAACTATATGGGGAACTCAGTGCTCATAAGAATTTACATGGTTTTTCTCCACTAGAAAATAAAACATCCATCTCCCTCTATGGAATTGGAATTTCCCTTTTCTATTTTATAAATTTAATCCTATCTCCTCATATGATCTCTATTTTCTTGAAAATTAGTTATATTGAATATTTAATAATAAGATATTCTATATTATTGCTTTCTTTCTTAGTTTCTCTCTCCATATAATACAATATATTTTTGTAACATCACTTTTCCTATTGATAGTTAATATTTCAATTTTGGTATTTTCTTCTATCCTACATCAAAATTGATATCGATGTTATATGAGGAGACATCCATAGGACAATGGTGGGATTTCTAAAAATTATCCCTAAATTATATTTGTTTCATAGAATTTTTCCATTTCACCGCATTCCAACCATTTTCACCCATTACCAATAAAATGTGTATAACCTTTCAAATAAATTGTTCTATGTAATGGATCTATTGTAGACCCATGTTAAACCATTAGAGGATTTATATCACATTGACTTACACCCCTTTGGGTACACTAAATTAAATTTCATCAATAATTTTAATTTTTAAATGCCCAACCACAATCTATGTGTCTTGGCATGAGCATGATTTTAATTTTCCATGATTTATAATAAAATGGGTAATTTTAATTGAATGGATGAGGGTGGTAAGGCCATACCACTTGATGTATAGTTATAAATGTGATTTATATGAAATATGACACCCATGGATACATAGTTTAAATGCTATAAATTCATAGAGGTAGTCTCTCATGATTGTTATTATTATACCAATTGATATTGGTAAGTGAAAATGGTTAAGGGTTCTATTGAGAATTTTCCTTCATTCTCCCATACATTGGGTGATGTGAAAGATGACTCACACCATTTATTCTTATTTGGGTGATAGTTATGATGTTTTATGTTCCCTTACATTAGAAATTTTAAATAAATAGTCACCCTAAAATCTCAAGTGATGGGCATGACATATCTCACTTATGTGAGATTAAAGGATGGTACACGTCTATTGGATCTTATACCTTGTTAGACTAGTCATGGATTTCTGAGATATGCCTCGAGTCCAAGTAGCATCTAGTATTCATGTATATGCCTCTAAACATCCCCATTGATGGAGTTTATGTACATGTATACATATTAGAGATATGAATATTATTACATACATATATGGTAAACTTAACAGATTCATTCCAACCTATGATGAAGCATGTCAAGTCTTCTAGGTGTCCAATAAAAACCTTGTCTGACTAGTATTTATTTTCCTAAATTTTTTGTTATTCATTTTACCGGCACAATGCTATGTCATATACACTAACTAGATTATTTTTCACATCATTGGTGGTGTCCTACTAAGTTTATCTCAGACCCTACTTGGGATACATTTGGTACCAGAGTATAATTTGTGATGGTATGTGGGGATAAGGTTAAGCACCCTATATTTGATGTTTGATCTATTTTTCATATAACATGGTTCATGGGATGAGTGGAATGAAAGTATTCTAGTGATTATAGTATAGATTTCATTTTCTCTTTTATATTTGTATAGAATATTGTATACGCTTGTAATCAATTTCCCATGTATCCCATTTTTTTCACCAACATACTATTACATAATATTTAATATTAGTCTACCTATGGATTGATTATTATTACCACATGGATGTTTATATTCCATTATGATTATTTATGGTATCTTCAAAAATTGTTCCATATATTATATCATGCTTCTTCTGTTTCTATTTATTTAATGTTACCACATCAATACTACAATAATAAAGGATATATTCTCCCCACCATACAACCTTAGACCCTCAGATCTATTTGACAGCCTCTTGCATTTACGGAGTCCTGATTGAGGCCATTTGACCCACAAGATCAGGGCACCATTTTAGTGCCTCCAAGATTAGTATGTTACATAGGTGTATAAGAGCCTTTTTTATCTATTTGGGTATTATATAGGATACTATGATGGAAATTGAATTTTATGTTAATCTTATCTTGGGAGTAGTAGAACCACATATAGGGAAACCTAAATTACTTGGGATGGGTTATTTTCACTCGAATATGTGACATTTATATTTTAAATGACTTCACTGATGTGTGACACACATGTTTTGTGACATTATCATTATTGATAATGTTTTATTTTTGTTTTCAAACTAATATTTTATCATATCATTAAATATGAATATTACGAATAATATGCTAGATATTTTTCCATGAATGTTTGCTTCATGCATGCATTGTCTATGGCATAATTAATATATGTTGGAAATTTTATAAAACACCTTAAAAGAATTGGATAAATAAATTAATTAATATTCATACATCAATATAAATAGTTTTTTCCATATTATATTGATGATGAAACCTAATTAACCAATTATATAATTTTTTGGGTACTAGAACTACTAGTTCCATTGACCAAAACAATGTTAGTTGATTGGATTACATGAATGCTAATTGTAATTTATGTGAAAGTGGTATTATGAATACTGATGGTTATTCTTGTAATAAAACCATCACATATGAACTTTTACATCCAAATTCCATATGTAAAAGGCCATGTTGCAGTTATGTGACCAAGTAATTATGCTTTACTAGGATAATTTCTTTTATAAATTGGTCGAGGTGAGGCAGATAACTAGAATTAGATAACCATATGCATAATGAGTAAAGACATATATTAAACTAAGATTTTAAAATTAAATGGATAATGCTAAATGATATACCAATTTAAAAGTAATGGTTTCCTTCCTCTATACCATGAAATTAATACTCTATATACCAGAACATTTTTCCAGTGATATTGAGACCTAGACTCAAAACTGGCCTTTGTAATTGGTATTTAAGAGTTTATCTTATGTTTCATATTTCCTTTTACGGTCTCTCATTATCACATATACCTATATTATTAAAAAGTAAGATAGATTTTATCATATCCATACAAAGAGTATATATGTGTCCTATTATTTATCTATATATGATTTTTTTAATTACAAAGAATTTTATGAGGCTTTCATTTATGATTATAGAATAATTATACCATGGAGGAATTTATTCATACACTAGGAAGGTGGTGATAACCATGATTTAGATGAGGTGGACCTTGATCCACCAGTATTACATTCAATATTACTATAAGAGGCACCACCTTTTATTCCAAACATAGACATTGAAGCCCAATTTTAAGAGGTTTATCTTCACATGATATAGTCTATATAAGGAATTACTTGACCAACCATGACTATGGAAAATATAACTCATGAATCCTAACATCATCATCCACCTACATTTTCAAAGGATGGTGGCCCTCAAGCAGTTATGTCTTAGAAAAAGGCCATGATTTTTCTCTTAGAGCATATTTAGATGCACCTAGAAATGTGGTTCAATATTGATGATTATATATTGTATAGTTATAATTAGATATGGTGGGATATCCTTAAACTAGAAGGATATCATCGAGATATGATCTAGACGGACTTTCATTTTGTCTCATACTATTACCTCTCTCAACATAAACTGAGGGTTGACCGAGACATAAATTTCATGAACATACAGTAGGGATCTATTTTTTAATTGAGTATTCCAATCATTTTACTCATATGTAATGACATACACCGTCTCTAGAAGTTAATCATCTCATGTCTAGGAGTAAATTCAAGGGTGTGCTAGTATATGAAATCTTATAGTAGTTTAGTTTCTTATGGTTGACCACTATTTCTATGATATTCAACCAAGACCTCATGATTGAGTTTATTTTGATAGAATATGGTGGTTTTGATAATATACATTGTCGGCTAGATCATCCATCAGTTCATCTAGTTGATAGGTGGACTGTTTCGATGATTCTCATGAGGGTAGTAGATGTTTCGAAGCTCATGTTGAATTATTCTTTATATGCCACCCATGTGGAAATATGTGAAACACAAAATCCCAATGTATGTAAGGTCTAGTTGATTTTATAGGATGTGGTAGGATGCTTCATATTCAGAGTTTCCAAAGGAACTTCCCACCATTTCTTAGTGAGAGAGGATCTACATCGACTTCACATCCAAGAGAGGATCCGATAGTATCTCATCATGTAGGCACCTGGAATACCACCGGTCGCTCAAGCCAAAGTGGTGGTTGATGCAGAGGGAGTCCTTCTCCGGATTCATAGTTCTATTAGAGAAGGCCTGATCATGGAAATAGTATGGTCCAATTACATTCAGTGAAACCTATACCATAGAAAAAAATAATTGGGCCTTCTATTGTTAGTGGCCTTATTCAAGTATCCTCTACTTTAGTTTCAACTTGTTTTGAAATAGGTTCATTGTACACTTATATATATATATATATATATTTGTATGTTCAGGAGAGTTTGGGCAGTATGATAGAGTATTTAATGATTTCATGACACTTGATACCCCATTGGTTATCCGATTAGAGAGTGTTCTCCAATGTAAGGATTTTCCCCTTGTGATAGTCAAATATCATTTCATGTGGAATCTATTCATCCTTGACCTGGTTGGGTTTGATGTAATTATTGGGATAGACAATTGTATTCCCTATTGAGATCATATTAAATAATATCACTAAAGGGTGAAATTTTCATCACCAAATGTTGGTATAAATGTTAATAAGGAAGAATGGGTTGTCCATGCATATCTTAATGGACTTGAGAATTAAGGTCTAGGTAGAGTGACAACCTAAATAGTTAGTTTCTTCTTGGATGTCCAGGGGTTATGACCTAATGTTTTCTTTATAGTGATGGATTGATTCAAGGACATCTTACATAATGAATTTTATGTTCTACCTCTAGTGACATGTATAATTAACCCTTGAGATTTTTCTAGGAGGGGAATAATTGTTTATTCCTATATAATGTGTGGTACCTATAGAGTTTATAGAGCTCAAGTGTTTGTTGGAAGACATTGAGGTTGGGGATTTTACAAACCCCCACTCTTCTCCATTGGGTTCACAAGTATTTGTTCCAAGAATTTGTGTGGTACCCTTAGGATTTTCATATATTATTGATGGGTAAACCATCAAACTATAATATACCAGTGTCTAATGCCTCAAATAGAAGACCACTTTGATCATCTCAAAGGAGATCATGTGTTTTTTATCAATGATTTTAGGATGGTTAATCATCATGTTCATGTTAGACCAATAGAAGTACCTCATGTATTTTTTTAAATGTTTCTCAGTCTTTATGATTATCTAGTAATTTAATACGGTCTTATGAACATGATAGATATTTTAATGTCCCTGATGAATTGGGTGTCCACCTGTATCAAGATTCATTCATGGTGACCTATGTGGCAGACATCTTGGTGTATTATCACACTCAAAATAACCATAGAAAACACCTTGAGATAATTATGAACACACTGCTATATAACCATATTTATGAAATGAGAACTAAATAAGACTTTTGGATTAGAAAATTCGACTTCTTAGGTCACATCATGTCAGAGTTAGTAGCATCAGTATCCCCAGAGAAGGTGATATATTTAATTTCATGGGGTAAGACCAAGACTACCTTTGATATATAGAGTTTGTTTTAGATAGTTGGGTATTATAGATGTTTAATCCATAATTTCTCATACATATAAGTACCTCTAATTATCTTGACTAAGAAGGATGTGAAATATATATTGTCAAAATAATATGAGATAGACTTTTAGGAATTGAAAGGTATGTTGACTTCAACGTCGATCTTGATTAATCCAAAGTCAATAAAAAGTTATACACTATATTATGATTCATCAAATATTGGTATGGGAGTAGTTATGATGTAAGAAGAGTGATTCACGGCGTGCATGTCTCGTCAGATAGGGCCTCATGAGTGGAATTACTTGACACATAAAATCTTTCTAGTTATTGTTTGTCATGTTTTATGAGGTTGGGGACACTTTTTATTGGGGGATCATTTTATTGTTTTTAAGTGCCATAATACCATCAAGTATATATTTTCCCAGTGTGATCTGAATATCAGTTATAAAATATGGGTTAAGAAACTAAAATTATTTTATTTAAATCATTATTATACACTTGGAAAAGGAAATGTTTTAGCCAAAGTTGTAAATTGGAACACTCAAACATAGGTGGAATAGTATTCCAATATAGACAGGAATCTCATAACCATATTTTTAAGGATTCGTGATGTTGTTTAAGAGGGAATTAAATAGAAAATATTCTTAGATTTAGCAGTGAACTATACCCTTCTCAAATGGGTAAACCTGATGTAGATTTTAGAGACTGAGGGATTAGTAATGAGGGAGAGTATCCCAGGTGATGACTCGTTACTAGGTCGGGCAGTGGATATGGATTATATCTTATGCATACAAGGGTGTGTATGTGTTATAGAAGACATCTTGGAGGAACTGATCTTGGAATATCAAGACCTGTATTAGTTAGTACCTCATAATGTCACCAAGATGTATCAAGACATACATTACGAGTATTAGTGGATAGGTTTGAAATGGTAGATAACTAGTTTTATTACAGATTTTTCCACCTATCAACATGTGAAGGGCCATGTAATGGGATAAATTCCCACTGGGCCTTCGGGCTATGTAATGGGTCTCCCTCTACCCAGTTAAAAGAGGTCTTTTCTTTCATTTAATAATAAAATTAGGCTTTGGCCCCAACCTTTAAAAAAACATGTGAAGGAAAAACATGAGTGATATTTAGGAATTTTTTAGTCATTGTCTATTCTAGATTTGAGATGGGATGATGTATCTATCAAAATCATGAATGGTTTTCCTAGATAAACTAGTAGAAAAATTATGTTTGGGTACTTTTTGAATGTTTAAAGAATGTAACAAACTTATTAGCTAATAGAGAGACCTTGTCGGTGGATGGGATAGGGGATATATGTTAGGGGTGTCATAAATCATAATGGAGTTCCATAATCTATCATATCTGATAGGGATTCTTATTTCAATAACATTTCTCTATAGGGTTCCATAAGTATTTAGTACACATGTTCTTCTGAGCATGACCTATGACCCTCAAACCAATGGATTGGTAGAGTGCATGATTTATCTATAATAATACATGATATTTTCATGTTTCCTTGACTTTGGGGGGTTCTGGTAGAAACAAATACCCTCATTTGAGTTCTCCTATAATAAAATCCTTTATTCTATCATCTATATAGATCCTTACAATGCCTTATAAAGTAGGTTGTTCCAGTAACCATTGTGCTAGTAAGATGTGGGGGAGGATTAATTTCTTGAATAAAAACTCATTCCAGATACTTTGGATCATTTTAATCTAATATAAAAGTTTATTATAATATCTTAGTTGATACAGTAGTGATATTATAACTACCATTGAAAACCTATTGAGTTTTAGGTCAGGTGTCAGGTTTCTATTCATGTTTCTCCCAGGTTGGGGCATCAACAGATTCATAAGTTTGTTATGATTTACCCTCAATTTGATGAAACATTATATATATTAGATTAAATTGGGATAATGGATTATCATATAGAACATCCTTAGAATTAAATATTTATAAATTATGTTTTTCACATGTCACAAATTTACTGGTACTATCCAGAAAAAATTCATGTTTTATAGCTAGGGGAGGTTGAGTTAGATTTAAATTCTTCCTTTTTTAAGTACCTAATGTGTATTGTGTATCATAAAAAAACTCTCATAGTTGGGTTTTTCCATTTAGTGTGTGTGTTATTATAGTAATTTCAAGTTCATGATGAGATCTAGAAGAAGGAATATGAAATACGATCCCAGTGGCCATAACATTTCTTAGTTGATCCCTCTTTATCACCAGATGGAAAACATAGGGATGAGTTACATTAAGGATGGGAGGTTGTAACAAAAAAGATATTAATAATGGTAAAGATCAGTATTCTTACAAATTTAATTCATTAATTTATCTTGGTAAACACACCCTCTGGATTATGGAAGGTCATGAGATCTTCTTGGGCTTGTTCGGAGCCCAATGTTTTTAAATATTGTGAAGCATACTGAGTTTCGTGGGTTGCGCACAGTTAGTGATGACAATGTGACTCAACCATGCAGGGAACTCAATTAATAAGATATGTCTCATGATTTATATATAACCATGTTATCCAAGTCACATGTCAATATGGGTGATGTATAGTTTTTAGGCGGTTTTTTTCACTTCTTTCACATGGTTATGAAAACTGAATGCCTAGCCCTTGCGAGGTTGGGTTCATGGGTTGTATCTTCCCCAATGTTGGTGAATGTTTTTTCCAACCATATACCACTAATTTTGAATAGGAGTTTACTATTTCTAACAAAAATGAGATAAACCTCCAACCTCATTTTTCTTCATCAGCAGACTGAACCTCTTTCTCCATCTCGCACATTGGAATCTCCATTATCCATTGGTAGGTTTTGAATCCATCCAATCATATGATTTATATTTTTATCAAAATATATTTCATTGGATAGATAATATCAATAGAATTAATATTATTCAATCTTTTATTATTTTATCTCTTCATATCCATTTTTATTTTGTTACAATCTTATTTTCCCAATTTTCATGGAAATTTTTATTTCATCATTTTTTTCCTTTTTACCTCAAACATGAAGATGATATCTGATGAGGAGTATTGCATGGAAATAAATTAGGTAGTATATAAATTTTCTCTAATATTCTATGTGTTTTATATAATTATTCCATTTGATTGCAAAATATACATTTCTGTAAGTTTCTAAAAAAAATGTGTTTAACCTTTATAATTAATTGCAGTGTGATATTGTACACTTGTGGACACATGTTAATCAATTAAAGGATATATAACACATTGATCTACACCCTTTTGGTGTGCTAAATTAAATACCCTATTTAATATAAATTTGAGGTTTCCTAACCACCTTTAATGTGGTTTTTGTTAACCTTGATTTTGATTTACATTTTTTTATAATTTAATAATTAAATTTAATTAAGTGGAAGTGGGTGAAAAGGCTAATCCATGTGATGTATTACATTAAATGTGATTTATATGAATTTTAACACACATAGTTAGTTTCTTTGAATATTATAAATAAATAAAGTTAATCCCTAATGATTATTATTAATATTAGACAATGCATACTCGTTAGTGAACAATGATCAAGGGTTCTGTTGGGCATTTCTTCTCATGCTCCCTTATGTTTGGTGATGGGTATGGTGTCTCACACTATTTATTCTTATCTAGTAAATGCGAATGAAAATACATTGTCCCTTGAGTTGGGTTTCTGACACGATGACATATAGTAATATCTTGAGTAACTGTCATGATATATCACAGTAATATGATATTCAGGGCATATACCCTTCTGTATGAGCCAATACCTTGTCAGACTACTAATGGACACTTGAGTTATTCCATAGTTCCACATAGCACCTATTATCCTTGTATATTTTTATAAGAATACTTAATTTTAGTGTTCATTTACATGTATTCACATTAAATATTTTTAAACTATTAGCTATATATATGGTAAAATGACCAAATTCATTCTAGCCTATAACGAAGCAGGTAGAGTCCTCTAGGTATCCTATTATAACCTAGGAAGAGTGGTGTTTATTTTTTAGAATTGTTTATTATTCATTATACCTACACAGTGTTATATTGTATACACATACTGGATTATTCTATAAACCATTGGTGGTGGCCTATTGAGTTTATCACACATCATACATAGGCCACCATTGTCCACCACATGTATAAAAATTATTCTAGACACCATTGGTGGTGTTAAAAATAATGTTTTGTATTCTTTCATTATGTTTATTCACTCGTATACATGTCATGAAAACTTAATAAATTTTTAATTTTGTCTTTTGTTATGGGTTTCAATAATTGCACATGCATTTGGATATAATTGATGTAATATAACTCTAAAATAATAAATTAACATACCAAAACATCAATAGTACATAATAATTAATATAAAATTATTTCATGTAATTTTTAGCACTCAATTTTTATTTATAGGGAACCAAATTTGACATTATCAATGCTATGGAGGAACTAAATTGACACTAAAAAATTATACTTATCAAGAAATATATTATAACACACAAGTTTGGAATTATTTATATAAAATATTTCTCTTATAAAATCATAATTTATTTTTAAAATAAATTTAATAAATTTAATATCCTAATTATGGCTTCATATCTCCATAAAAATACTGTATTTTATAAAAAGATTACATTTTTTACAATTCACCCAAAATTATTCATTTTCAGATAATTCTAAAAATTTCATCATAGGTTAATTTTTAAATTTTGATATAAAAAATGATTTTTTTATAAAATATATTTTCATAAGTCACTAGAAATTAATTATATTTTTTTACATAGAATTTAATAAAAATCACTTTTTTGAAGAAAACGTATTTCTTAAGATTAAAATTGCATTTCAAAACATGTTATTATTTTATAATAATTTACCATTATATTATAATTTATTTATAACCTTATATTTTATTCATAAATTAGCTATTATTATTCATATCCTTCAATTTAATGTCAAGGTTATAATTATCACATAATAGTATTTAGTTGTTCGTTTAAGCATGATGTAGCATAATGTTTCCTTTTTAAAAATAACAGGATGTTACAGCCCCCCCCCCAACATAATGGAATTGTTACATTAAAATTCATTCATTTAACATATAATTTTGAATTTCCATATTTAGAATTATGACAAACTATTTTCATTTATGTACTTAATTACCATGAAGTTCTAAATTAAATTTTATCTCATTATTATTAAAAAAAAATTAAACTGCTTAGTCTCTAAATTTTCTAAACAGTTGCTTTAATACAAAATGTAAGTAACTGAAACCCCACTTCTAATTTCATCCCATAAAAAATTTTGATATATATTTTTCTATATAATAAACTGGCCAAATACAAAACATTTAATAAATATCAAGAAATTTTCCAATCTAGATTTTATAGAATAGACTATTACATTAAAAATTATCAAAAAAAATAAAAATATAAAATAAAACATCTAAGACACTTTTGGTCTATTAACTCAATATTTAACGACAAATACTTCGGATACTTTCAATTGAAATTATTGAAAATAAATTTTAAAAGAAAGGGTAGGAAATTAATTTTCCTAGTAAGGTGTTTTAAAAACAACAATAAAATCATTTTTAAATACTTTTAAAAAGATATGCTAGTTAATAAATTTATTAAAAAAATTGATATAATTTATAAACATCGTTTTTCATAAAAATTCATCATAAATCACTTTTTGAAACCATTAAGATTCTAATCATTTTTTTAATCCATGTTAAAATAATCCTTGAATAACACTTGAATTTCTCCTTTAAAATCACTTGAAAATAATAAATATTTTATCGATTAAAATGATATTTTATAGGACTTATGAAAACCATGTGGTCTTTAGTAGTATCACATTTAGTAAATTGTCCCCTTAAGGTTAAGTTTTGACTCCCCATATCTTACCATCTCATATGTTACACTAATGATGAATTTTATGGAAAACGTTTAGAATACCTTCCTTTTTTACTTCATAAACCAAAAAACATTTCACAATCTTACATTAATTATTTTATTAGAAAAAAATATTTTTAATACTTCAAATATTGAATAAATCTCAATTTTATATAAACAAAATAGATTTAGGAGAATTCTTCCATTCAATATGAAATAATTATATTTAAGAAGATATAAACATTAAAATATATGATTTCATAAAAGTTCATGTTACGTCACAAAAAATTATAGATTATGGACATATCTATAATCATGAATGAAAAAAACAATTTCCCTAAAAATTTAAAATTATATCATAAAAATAACACTTTAAAAATAATCCGCATACCTTGACTTTGACTCATCACATACATTTCATTATTATCCTGTTATTCAGAAAATATATTATCTTAACACCATAAGACCACAAAATATAGTGTTATTCCTAAACTAAGACCTCTAGAATGAGGATATAGAAGTGGGGAAGATAATTTGGAAGTGTGTGTTCGTCATTTAAGGGTCAATGTGGTGAATATTTGTGAAGTAATGATCCTAATTTTATAATTGTGGTGGGGGAAACTTAGGAATTAATCAAATTATTAAAATATAATAAATATATTATAGGGTTTAAGACTTCCAAAAACGTATAAAAACTAAAGGGTATTACATTCTAGACACAATATTATCTCATTTATCCTAATTCAATAATTTTTTTATTTACAAATAAATTTTTAAAATATTGTATTCATAAAAAATAATGTCAAAATAAAATCTACTCACAACTAAGACTTTAAAATCATAAAAAAACGTTCCAAATTTGAATAAATTTTTTTATTATGTCATATACATGTAATATTCAAATATTTAGATCATGAATTATCTTTAAAATATAAAATTATATTTATTTTATTATTTTTAATATCACTAAATTGATTCATTTATTAATTGAATGTTTATAAAATTATTATTATGCAATCATTTAAAGTAATTATTTATTCCATAAAAATTGAAAATAAAATTTTATGAAGATCAAATTTTTTTTAGCTTTCAATTAAATATTTTTTTGTAAAAATATATTGGATAATCATACATTAAAATATTATGTTGATTAAAATCTATAATCTGAAAACGTGACTTCCTTTTGAAATAAAATATTTTAAAATTCATAAAGTGGTTCATGTGGGTCCAACATGTACCAAAATAGAATAAAAAAATAATGTAAAAAACTTATATACAAGAAAATTTATCAAAAATATGGGTTGTTTAATAATTCTTATAATTTTAATTAAAAACATTTAATTTTTTTATGCTTTCACATACAGTGTATCAGAGTGGCACATGCATTAATGTTAATTATTTCATATTTAAAAATTAAAAATAAAATAATATCACAAAAAAATAAATATATAAGGCTCAAAATAATGTTCTATATTAGTTCATTATTCACTCATATTCATGTCATGAAATCTTCTTAAATTTGTTATTTTTTCTTTTCTTGAACTGTGAATGCATTGCACATGTATTTGGATAAGATTAATGTAATATTACTCTAAATAAATAAAATAAAATCCAAAAACATCAATTATACATTTTAATTTATAGGAAATCCCTTATTTAATTTTTAGCACTCAACTAGTATTTATAAGGGACCATATTTGACATTGTCAATGCTGTGCAAGCCCCCAGTCATCACTTACCCTAATTTTTGAACTTGTCAGGAAATATTTTTTAACAAACATGTTTTGAATAATTTATATAAATTATTACTCTTATAAAATATAATTTTAGTTATTAATGAAATTTAATAAATTTAACATCAAAATTATATATTCATGATGCCACAAGAAAACTGTATTTTATAAAGACCGATATTTTTTACTATTCAGTAAAAAATAATTTTTTTTAGATAATTATAAAAGGATCACTGTTGGATAATTTTTATATTTTGATTTAAAATATGATTTTAATTTAAGAAAATATATTTTAAAAATTATCGAAAAACTAAATATATTATTTGAACATAAAAACTAATAAAAATCAATTTTTTGAGGGAAACATATTTCCTAAGATTAAAATTCCTTTAGAAAAAAAATTATGTAATTATTTTATAATAATTTACCTATAAATTATAATTCAGTGGTACCTATATGTTTTTTTATAAATCAGTTATTCTAATTCAAATCAATAAATTTAATTGTTATGTTATATGGGTCTCGTAATTGTATTTAGTTGTTCGTTGAAGCACAACGTGGTATAGTGTTTTCTTTCAAAAAACTAAATTGTTGTTACAAGAATTAAATAAATTTTTATAAAAATTAGATCATTCTATAATTACTGTATTTTGGTATGGAAATTTTCTTGGTATAACTCTAATAAAGCTATAACCATTCCATGCTCAAAAAATAGTTCTTCTAAGGGAATATTTTATTACATTATGTCATTTATTTTTATCACTGATTTCATAAAAATTTTGTTTCCATTATAATTTTATATCCATTTTACAATATTGAAATTTACTAATTATATTTTAAATTATCATGTTTTCATTTTATTTTTTAGTTTCATGTGAAACAATTTAATTAAAAAATCATCTATTCAATAAAAAATTACAGTAACATCATTGTGATATTCAAAATAGTTATCGTTCATGGAGTTATTTTTATAAACCTGTTGTAATATTAACACAGAAAATTAAAATTAAAATTATTCAAGTAAAAATGTAATATGAATTTATAAAATACAATTAAATTTAATAAAACAAAATATATAAGTGATTGAGAAGAAAATTAAAGCAAATGAACTTAATATAGAAAATTTCATTAATCATCCAAATTATTTGTTTTTCTAAAACTAAATTTTATTTATGATGTTATTTTTATCCATTTTATAATTAAAATTATAATAAATTGTGTATAAATATGGTTTTAAAATGTAAAATTAATTAATTAGGGATGTTATTTTATTTTTAGGAAGAAAATAATTGTCATGGTTAATTTTTAATCAATGTTAGTAATGATTAAAAAGAGTAATTTCATGAGGTTTGAAAATTACTCAATTAAAATTATATTTTCATAATTATAAAATTATTTTATAGGTATTAAAGTTATTCCCAAATTCCTCTGAACCCCTTCCCCATAGAATTCACCTACGTTTTATACAATTCATTTATTACCCCTTGTCTAACATTCTTTTCCAATGAAAAGTCCCTTGTTTTAACCTATTAAAGAATATCACCTCCACCAATATATTTCCAAAATTATAGTAAACTAATATTTTCAAAATCTAACCATATAACCTCCCCTTGATCCCTACTACAAATTTTTTATCCTCTTAATCCTTGAGAAATCGGTAAATTCTTTATTTCATAGGGGTCCTCCAAGAGAAGGGTTAATTTCTCAGTGTGATTATTATCCACTCATTAACCATTTAATTTATATATAATCCTAAAAAAATATTTAAACATATTACTATAGTATACATAATATACCTAAATTTTATTATATCACCAGACAACCATTATATATGTTCTTCTAGTCCATTCGTTAAATTAAAAACATTTTTTATTTTAATATGGACTACTGCCTCAAGGAAAAATATGTTTCCTTTTGTATCCCCTCCTTTGATGGAATGTGCTAAAAATGGGGATAGTGATTAAGTATGTTATCCAATACAAGATTAATATTCTTTAAATTTGTATTATTAATTTTATAAGTAATATGAGAAATAATAAATCATTTTAAAATTAACTACAAAAAACAAGCATATCATTAAGAAAAGTGATTTATTCATTATATGTAATATATTGTTTAATATTAAATTAATCCATATAAATATTCAAAATTCAGATTCATATTTTTATTATCATCTAAAAAATACTATGGAAAATCAGTAATACTAACATCATCAAAACTAATCACTTCTATATCCATAGTCTCAAAAAGATTATATCATATTTCTTTTTGGATCTATTTTTTCACCAACATGAACAATCAAATAATTTTATGAAATTGATGAACATGTAGAAACAAATAATTGTATCCTTTCCCATTAATGGAAAAATAATGATTAATTGTTTATCTATAAATATAAAATTAGTTTTTAAACTCATTTTGAGTAAATAAACTCCATTCTTGTAAGTTTTTTCAAATCAAGCTTATTAAGAAATTTTATTTTTCATTTTTAATGAATAGTATGCTCATTTAATGAATTTAGAACATTATTAACATATAAAATTCATTCATACCTATTCCTATGGAAATATAAGAATCAAAAAATGGTATTAATGAAGGATTTTTGTCTTTAATGTTTTAAATCATGATAGAGCAATCAAAATCATTAATATCCCATGAGAAAATTAATCCATAACATAATAATAAAAGTATTAAAGTGATTATTATTGAGGTATATATAGTGTAATTTATATTAATATGGTTTCAATACACGTTATTATGATTTTTAAACTTTTTATAGGGTAAATAACCTTTATGAATGTTGATAGTAATGATATGTGATTTTACATCTCAATTATGAAATTTTCACAACATTTTTTCCATTTATGTTTAAAATATATAACTAAATAGATTTCATATTTCATAAATTTATTGATATTATAGTTAATTATATTTTCATTTAAATATGTATTCTTCATCATCTATTGATTTTAACTTTAAAAAAGTCATAAGAAAAAATGATAACTAAAATATCCTTGAATTAATTTTTATAATTTCCCCTAGATTTTAAATATTATATTATGTGGTACTTAAGAACATTACTTTTATATTGTATACACATAACACACTATAGTTCCTCTAACTTTATAAGTGATGTATACACCTTCATATAATTTCAATTAAACCTATGGAAAACAAATTTTTAAAAAATGGTGAGAAATTATTTTCCCTAGTAAGGGGTTATAAAAACAATTATAAAATCATTTATAAATAACTAAATTAAAATACATTAGAAAAACAGTATATACAAAACATTTGATATAATTTATAAAATTTATTTTTTGTAAAACAAATTAAAAAAATGTCAAATTTTTAAAATTCTTATCATTTTTATAACCTATATTAAAATCATCATTAAAAAATTCTTTAATTTATCCTTATAAATCATTTGAAAATAATAAATCTCTTGTTAATTAAAATTATTCATGACTTATTTTATGAAAATCATGTATCCTCATGGATTATTACTTTTAGGACATCATCCGCTTAATTTCATGGGATAAATCCCCATACCTTATCATCTCATATGATACCCTATTGCCAAATTTTATAAAAACATTTTAGAAGACCTAAAATTCTCATTCATAACCAAATTAAAACATTCTATAATCTTACATAAATTATTTTTATAGAAGAATATAATGTTAATACTTATACCCATGAATAAATATAAATTTTCATTAAACTCAACATTTATGGGAGAGATATTCCATCCATTATGAAATACGTAAGTCATCATGTGGTGGCCTAAATATGATGTGTGATAAACTCAATAGGCCACCACCAATTGTGGCCTATGGTGGCCTATGTATGATGTGTGATAAACTCAATAGGACACTACCAATGGTGTCTAGAATAATCCAGTATGTGTATACAATAAAATGTAAATTATTTCATATGTAAAATTAAAAAAACTAAAAGAATAAAAATAAACTAGTTAATTTAACAATAATGCTCTATATTCTTTCATTATGTGTATTCACACATATACATGTCATGAAAACTTAATAAATTTATAATTTTGTCTTTTCTTTCTATTTTAAAGAATTGCAATGCATTTTGATAAGATTGATGTAATATAACTCTAAAATTATAAATTAATATACCAAAACATCAATAGTACATAATAATTAATATAAAATTATTTCATGTAATTTTTAGCACTCAATATTTATTTATAGGGAACCAAATTTGACATTATCAATGTTGTGGAGGCACTAAATTGACACTGAAAAAAAAATTATACTTATCATGAAATATATTATAACACACATTTTTGGAATTATTTATTTAAAATATTTCTCTTATAAAATCATAATTTTTTTTTAAAATAAATTTAATAAATTTTATAACATAATTATGGCTTTATAACGCCATAAAAATATTGTATTTTATAAAAATACTATATTTTTTACAATCCACCAAAAATTATCCTTTTTCAAATAATTATAAAACTTTCAACATAGGTTAATTTTTAAATTTTGATATAAAAAATAATTTTTTTTATAAAATATATTTTCTTATGTCACTATAAATTAATTCTATTTTTTTACATAGAATGTAACAAAATCCATTTTTTGAAGAAAATGTATTTCTTAAGATTAAAATTCCATTTCAAAACATGTTATTATTTTATAATAATTTACTATTAAATTATAATTTATTTATACCCTTATATTTTTTTCATAAATTAGCTATTACTATTCATATCCTTAAATTTAATGGAAAGGTTAAATTTATCACATAATAGTATTTAGTTTTACATTTAAGCATGATGTAGCATAGTTTTTCCTTTTTAAAAATATCAAGTTGTTATATCCCACCAAAATAAAGGAATTGTTAAATTAAAATTCATTCATTTAATATATAATTCTGAATTTACATATTTTGAATTAAGGAAAACTATTTTCATTTATGTACTTAATTACCATGAAGTTATAAAGTAAATTTTATCACTTAATCATTAAAAAACTAAAATGATTAATCTCCAAAATTTTCAAAACATTTTCTTTGATACCAAATGTAAGTAACTGAACCCCCACATCTGGTTGCATCCCATATAAAATTTTGATATATATTTCTCTATATAATAAACTATCCAAATAAAAAACATTTAATAAATATCAGGAACTTTTCCCATCTATGTTTTATAGAATAGACTATTACATTAGAAATTATCAAAAATTTTAAAAAAAATATAATAAAACATCTGAAACACTTTTTGTTTACTAACTCTATATGTAATGAAAAAAAATTTAGATAATTTCAATTAAGAGTATTGAAAATAAATTTCAAAAAAAGGGTGGGAAATTAATTTTCCAAGTAAGGTGTTTTAAAAACAATGATAAAATCATTTTTAAATAATTTTTAAAAGATACGTTAGTTAAGAAATTTATAAAAAAAATTATATAGTTTATAAAAAAAAAATTTCATATAAATTCCTCAGAAATCACTTTTTGAAACCATTAAGATTCTAATCATTTTTTAAATCCATTTTAAAATAATCCCTGAAAAAAACTTGAATTTCCCCTTTAAAATCACTTAAAAATTGTTAAATATTTTATGGATTAAAATGATTTTTGATTGAACTTATGAAAAATATGTGGTCACTAGCAGTATCACTTTTAGTAAATTGTTCCCTTAAGGTCAAGGGTTGACTCCCCATTCTTTACCATCTCATATGTTACACTAATGATGAATTTTAAGGAAACATTTTAGAATACCTTCCTTTTTCCTTCATAGCCCACTAAAACATTTCATAATCATACATTAATTATATTCTTAGAAGAAAATAATATTAATACTTCTAATCGTGAATAAATATCAATTATATATAAACAAAATATATTTGGGAGAAATATTCCTTTCAAGATGAACTAATTATATTTCAGAAGATATAAACATTAAAATTGATGATTTTATAAAAGTTTATGATACGCCACAAAAAAATTATATATTATGGACATATCTATAATCATGAATGAAAATAAAATATTTTCCCTAAAAATTTATAATTATATAATAAAAATAACACTTTAAAAATAATCCATATACCTTGACTTTGACTCATCACATACATTTCATTATCATCCACTTATTCATAAAATATATTACCTTAACACCTTAAGACCAGAAAAAATAGTGTTATTCCTAAACTAAGACCTCTATAATGAGGATATAGAAGTGGAGAGGATAACTTGGAAGTGTATGTTCGTTATTTAAGGTTCATTATGATGAATATTTGTGAAGGAATGATCTTAAGTTTATAATTGAGGTGGGGGTAACTTAGGAATTAATCAAATTATTAAAATACAATAAATATATTATAGGGATTAATACTTCCAGAAAGGTATAAAAAATAAATGGGATTAAATTTTAGACACAATATTATCCCATTTCTCCTAATTCAATAATTTTTTGATTTACAAATAATTTATTAAAATATTTTATTCATAAAAAATAATTTTTGTCAAAATAAAATCTATTCACAACTAAGACTTTAAACTCATAAAAAAGCACCAAAATTGGGTAATTTTTTTTATTATACCATATACATGTAATGTTCAAATATTTAATTCATGAATTATATTTAAAATCATAAAATTATTAATATTTTTTTATTTTTAATATCACTAATTTGATTCATTTATTATTTGATTTTTTATTACATCATTATTATGCAATCTTTAAAAGTAATTATTTATTCCATAAACATTGAAAATAAAATTTCATGAAGATTATATTTTTTAGCTTTCAATTCAATATTTTTTGAAAAAATATATTGGATAACCTTACATTAAAATACTATATTATTAAAATCTATAATCTAAGAACTTGATTTCCTTTTGAAATTAAATATTATAAAATCCATAAAGTGGTTCATGTGGTTCCAAAATGTACTAAAAGAGAATAGAAAACAAATAATGGAAAAACTTACATATAAGAAAATTAATCCAAAATATGGGTTGTTAAATAATTCTTATAATTTTAATTAAAAACATTTAATTTTTTTCTTATGCTTTCCCATACAGTGTATCAGAGTGGCACATACATTAATGTTAATTAATTCAAATTTAAAAATTAAAAATAAAATAAAATAATAAATAAATAAATTTGGTTCAAAATAATTTTCTATATTAGTTCATTATTCACTCATATGCATGTCAAGAAAACTTATTAAATTTTTTGTTTTGTCTTTTCTTGCATTGCGAAAGCATTGCACATGCATTTGGATAAAATTGATCTAATATTACTCCAAAAAAAGAAAATAAAATCCACAAACATCAGTTATACATATTAATTTATAACAAATCCATCATTTAATTTTTATCACTCAACTAGTATTTATAAGGAAGCAAATTTTACATTGTTAGTGTTGTGCAAGCACTACGTCGTCACTTACCATAATTTTTGTACTTATCATGAAATACATTTTAACATACATGTTCTGAATTATTTGTATAAATTATTACTATTATAAAATATAATTCTAGTTATTAAATAAATTTAATAAATTTAACATCATAATTATATCTTTATGATGCCGCAAAAAATTCTATGTTTTATAAAGACCAGTATTTTTTACTATTCACTATAAAAACAAAACTTCTTTAGATAATTCTAAAAAGGTCACCTTTTAATAATTTTTATATTTTGATTTAAAATATTATTTTAATTTTACAAAATATATTTTCTAAATTACCCCAAAAAATATATATATTATTTGAACATAAAAACAAATAAAGATAAATTTTTTTAGGAAAACTTATTTTTTAATATTAAAATGACATTACAAAAAAATTATGTTATTATTTTATAATAATTTACCATTAAATTATAATTCAGTGGTACCTATATGTTTTTTTTATAAATTAGTTATTCCAATTCATATCATTCAATTTAATGGTTATGTTATAAGGGTCACATAATAGTATTTAGTTGTTCGTTGAAGTGTGATGTGGTATAGTGTTTCCTTTTAAAAAATAAAGGGTTGTTACAAAAATTAAATAAATTGTCATAAAAATTATATCATAAGATAATTGATGTATTTTGGTATGGACTTTTTCTTAGTATTACCCTAATGAATCTATCATCACTCGATGCTCAAAAAATAGTTCTTCTAAGGGAATATTCTATTACATAATATCATTTATTTGTATCATTGATTTCATAAAAAAATTTGTTTCCCTTAAAACTAAATAATTTTATATCCATTTTAAAACATTTAAATTTAATATTTTTATTTTAAATTATCATGTTTTTATTTTAGTATTTAGTTTCATTTGAAAAAATTTAAGTAAAAAATTAGGTATTCAATAAAAAATTTACAGTTACATCATTGTGCTATTAAAAATAATTATCATTCATGGAGTTATTTTTATATTCTTATTGTAATTTTAACATGGAAAATTAAAATAAAAATTACTAAAGTAAAAATGTAATATAAATTTATAAACTATAATGAAATTTATTAAAACTAATTATATAAGTGATTGAAAAGAAAATTAAAATAGATGAACTTAATATAGAAAATGTCATTAATCAGCCAAATTATTTTTTTTATAAAACTAACTTTTATTTATGATGTTATTTTTATCCTTTTTATAATTATAATTATTTTAAATTGAGTATAAATATGGTTTTATAACATTAAATTAATTTATTAGGGATGTTATTCTATTTTTAGTAACAAAATAACTGTTATGGTTAATTGTTAATCAACATTAGTAATGATTAAAATGGGTAATTTCATGAGGTTTGAAAATTATTAAATTAAAATTCTATTTCAATAATTATGAAGTTATTTTATAGGTATCAAAGTTATTCCAAAATACCTCAAAACCCCTTCCCCATAAAATTCACCTAACTTTTATATAACTCATTTATTACCCCATGTCTAATATTATTTTCTAATAAAAAGTCCCTTGTTTTAACCTATTAAAGAATATCACCTCCACCTATATATTTCCAAAATTATAGTAAACTAATATTTTAAGAATATACCCATTTAACGTCCCCCTGATCCCTATTACACATTTTTTATCCTCTTCATCTGTAGCACCCTCGGTTTAAGGTATGTATCCTTTTTATGATTTTTTATGTGATTAAAGTGCATGGGATGAGTTGGGAAGCGGTTGGGAGAGTTTGGAACGGTTTTGGAAGAGTTTGGAGGCTTTTAAAGGGGTGCATGGTTTGAGCACGGTTAGTGTAAACTGTGCGGATGTTCCAGGAACCGTGCAGGGGGAGAGAGTACACTCCGCATGGCCTATGCACGGTTTTCCAAACTGTGCGGACCCTGGCTCTTGAGGTAGTGGAGTGCGCACGGTTAACGCACTGTTTGCTAAACCGTGCGGGATAAACTGTGCGGCCACATAAAAATAGGGTTTTTAAATCCATGCTCATTCAGGATTGACCTATTTCACTCCTCTCTTCCTTCCACTTGAGCCTCACTTGGGATTTTGGGTTCTCAGGCGTTTTGGGTGCTCTACCACTCATTTGGGAAGGGTTTTGAAGAGGATTCAAGGTGGTTCGAAGGTGATTACTTCTGGGGAAGTCTCTCCTCTTGTTTCTCTTGTGTTTTCCTCTAGTTTTACTTCTCCCCCTTTCTTGGTTTTCTAGATCTACACTTTGTGTTTGTAGATCTATGCTTAGGGTTGCCTTGGATGTTAATATTATGTCTTGTTAATGTTAGGGGAAGTGATCTAGAGAGGTAACGGTGGTGCGTTCTCCGGTTTTTGGAGGTGAGATTGCTTGTGGATCGTTTTCTCAGGAACCCTAAAGGTAGGTGGCTTATCTCTTGACTCCACATGGATAGATCTAGTGGCTACATGATTCAATTAATTTTTTGTGATTGAAATTAATTGTGTGTTGATGTGCGAATTTGGTTGGAAATCCATTTGGGGATTTTTGGGAGAAATGGGTTCTGTGATGAAATGATATTGTTGTGAATTTTAAAATGGGGTTTTTTAAATGGAATGTTATGATTGATTTGTGAAATGATTGATGGGAATGGTATTCAATAAAAAGGGTTGTTTTATTGAAATAGGGTTTTGGCATGGAAAATGGTTTTCAAAAAATGGGTGATTTAGTGAAGTGGATTTATATGAAATGGAATTTGGTTGATTGCATGATGTTGTGATCTTTGTGGGTTGTAAACTTGGTTGTGATTGTTTCAAATGTTGTGCTGAAGTGGTCGGGAAAGTCCCACTATAAATGGGTGATGGATAGTGGTCGGAAGTGCCACTATGTGGGTAGTGGTCGGAAGTGCTACTACTCGTGAATGGGTGAACGAGTTGGGTGGAATTCCCACCATTTTGATTGTTTGTTTTGCATTTCTTTACAATTTGAATTGTTTTGAAAGTGTGAAATGATGAAATGGATTGGGGGATGTTTGTTTGGATTTCCCTTTGTTACTTGGGATGGGTGAGATGACCTGGTAAGGGTGTGTTTTGGTATGGTGATGTTTGTAATTGTGATTACATTATATAAATTATTTTATATGAATGTGCTAACGGTTTTATCCTAGTGGCATGTGTATGGAAGTCATTTGGGGAAATCCTACTGAGTTTTAGTACTCACCCCCTACTTTGGCACGTTGTTGTCTTTGCAGATGTTGTGTATCGTGACGTGGGAAAAGGTAAGGCATCATCCTCCTTTGGTGGAGCTTTGTGATTCCTTGATGGATCTTGGAGATTAGAGCTTGGTGTGGAGCTGGGGTGGTGTCTTGGCTTGTGGTGTTGGTTGTTAGTTTTTGCAGTGTACTATGATGTTGTGTGGACATGTTTGGATGTATTGGATCTGGGTTGTTTTATTGAAAAACTTTGTTGTCTTTTGGAAATGAATGGTGGATTTTGTTGAAATGCATCATATAGTGGTTCGTTGGTTGATTTTGTCTTTAGGGAAAATCGTTCCCTATTTGTTCTTGGAGCCCTTGGCAATTATTTCCAGCATTTGGAACCTTGGGAATGTCTCTTAAGGCCAAGTAACCCTCACCGCCTCCTCAAGACAATGAGGTAGGGCCTGGGTGTTACAAGTGGTATCAGATTGTTTGATCCTTGGTGTTGATAAGTGGTTTTGGAGTTGACATTAGATGTGGTATATTCCATGATTCGTGATGGTATTAATGCATAGGATTGTTAGAACATGGAATGTATAGTATAAAAGGACGTAGCTAACCCTTTTATGCTGAAATTCAAGTTACCAGAGAGTTGGGTACATAAGTGTTTTAGAGACACTTATAGGCATTGGATATCTCATTGTTGTGGGTATAGCCAATGAGATGCACATGACATGAATGGTAGAAATGACTTCCCTCTAGGATGCAAATTTCAATGGAGTATAATGATTTATGATGTGATAAGAATATATGAAATTGTAAGGTGAATAAATTGGTATTTCAAAAATGGTTTGGTTTTCAAAATGGTGAAATATGGCACATGTGGACAAATGTGAACTGGTGGAATGCCTTGTTCTGATAGTGTTGTGCAATGTGGTGTGAAATGGTATTTCCTAATGTGTACGGAAGTGAGACTCATGTTTTTTTTTCTGTTTATAGAAATGGAACCGGGTAGACAACTTAGAGACCAGTTAGAAGAAGCTACCGAAAATGTGGTTCCACCTGAGCCCTAGGTGAACCAGCAGTTGGCCTAAAGCATTGTTTAGGCTTTTCAAACAGTTCAATCAAGGCTCCAACTAGACAGACCTGTTATGATATCTATCACGATCATAAATCCATTTAATGGAAGCATGGTTTTCCTCACGAGAGGAGGTGTGAACCCCAATTTTGGGAGAAAGAACAATACAAAATCCTTTTCTCAACGACGTAGAGTATATCAAAATCGGACCACTAGATTGTTAAAACATCCTATGAGACCCAAGTGTAAGTCAGGATGCTTTCAGTGTGGTTTTGTAGGCCACCAGAAATGGGATTGTAAGTCACAACCTCGAGCATGTCATAATTGTAAGCAGATGGGGCATCTGAAGCGTTATTGTTGGAATGCTCCAAGGTCAGGTGCGCGTGAAACTCATCAGGGATCGCAGACATCGTATGCTTCGACAAGACGGGGAAAACAGTACACCCCTCATCAGCAGAGTAAAGTGCGTCATGGTGATTCTCAGAATACCACGACACCACAACAATGCAATAAAGAGTAGAGTGTGGCAAGAAAAAATGTGTTTAGAGCTGAGCAGGTTATGGGGAATGATCAGTCGGGACCATCCACGGTGCAAGGTACTATTATTTTAAATTATACCTTGATGTAAGTGTTGTTTGATACTAGTGCTTCAAACTCTTTTATTGCTGCATGTATAGTTGATTTTTTGGGTTTAATGGTAGAAATGATGCCCTCAGTTTTGAAACTTCAAACTCCTCTGGGTAGAAGAGAGTGTCGAGCCTTCTTGTGTAGAGCATGCTATTTTTTGTGGGAAAGGTTGAGATAACCTAGAATTTCTCAGTGCTTGAGATATATGGGTATGATGTAATCCTAGGAATGGATTGGCTGGTGGTGTTTAAGACCCACATCGATTGTGATGCGTGGATAGTGACTTTTACGACACAAGATGGTGTTAGACATCTCTTTAGAGGAGAGAAGTATGGAAGGCAAGGTGCAACACGTTTGTTGGCACCAGTAGTGGGTATGTTGTTGTATCAGTTGGCAGTTTTGTCATTGAAATCAGTAGAGGGTGTTGAGCAGAATGTTCCTCCAGTAGTGGTGGATCAGTTCATGGATGTTTTTCCTGATGAATTCTCTGGGTTACCTCTCGTAATAGAAGTGGAGTTTATGATTGATATTCTTTCAGGGACCAGTCTTATCTCACCTCTGTCTTACCGAATGGAACCTACTAAATTGTGGGAATTGGAAGTCTAGTTGGAAGAGTATAGAACAAAGGGTTTATCCAGCCTAGCACATCCCCATGGGCAGCGCCAGTGTTATTTGTGAAAAAGGCGGATGGAACCTTGAGGCTATGTGTTTATTATCGTATACTTACCCATGTAATGATAAATAACAGATATCCACTTTCATGAATTGATGATTTGTTTAAACAGTTGAGGGGAGCTCAGTGGTTCTCCAAGATCGACCTCAGGTCGGGATATCATCAATTGCGGGTGAGGAAGGAGGATATTCCTAAAACAACTTTCAGAAGTAGATATGGCCATTATGAATTTGTGGTTATGCCCTTTGGTCTAATGAATGCGCCAAAGGTGTTTATGGCATTGATGAATCGGATATTTCAGAGATATCTGGACTCATTCACGGTGGGGTTTATGGATGATATTCTGGTGTATTCGAAGACAAGGGTGGAACATGAGCAGCACTTGGCAATAGTGCTAGGGATCTTGCAAGATCATCAGTTGTATGCCAAATTGTCAAAGTGTGACTTTTGGATACAGGAAGTCCGTTTTCTTGGCCATGTGATTTCTGAAAGGGGTGTTTTAGTGGATCCGAAAAAGACAGAGGTTGTTATCTTGTGGCAACCGCCAAATAATATTTTTGAGATATGGAGTTTCCTTGGTCTAGTTGGGTATTATCAGCGTTTTGTTCCTGATTTTTCATGATTAGCCTCACCGATGACAGCTTTGACAAGAAATAATGTTCCATTCCCATGGAATGAACAGTGTCAATAGTGTTTTGAAGACCTAAAGGGTCGCCTTACAGCAACACCAATCTTGGTTTTGCCTGAACCAGGAAGAGTGTACGTGGTGTATTGTGAGGCATCGGGATCAGGTTTGGGGTTCGTTCTCATGCAAGGGGATCATGTGGTTGTGTATGGCTCACAGCAGTTGAGGATGAATGAGAAGAACTACCCAACTCATGATTTGGAGTCGGCAGCAGTAGTGCATGCTTTGAAAGTGCGGCTTCATTATCTCTTCGGCAAGAAGTTCATGGTATATACGGATCATAAGAGCTTGAAGAATATTTTCTCACAAAGGGATTTGAACTTGAGGCGAAGGAGATGGATGGAATATCTATAGATGTTTGATTTTGACTTAATGTACACACCAAGTAAGGGAAATTCTGTGGCAGATGCATTAAGTAGAGAATCATATGCTCAGGTGGTGAAACAAGCATCAGACCAGTGGCAGTTGATTTCAGTTATAGCTGATATGCAGTTGGAATGTGAGGACCAGGGTGATAGAGAAGTCTTCTTTCCGGTTATGTTGATTCCTGACTTGGTTATCCTAGTTAGAGAGGCACAGATATCTGTTTCAGAGTGTGTAACCATGGGGTCGAGACTCATTGGTGGGATGACCATTGAGGGTTGGAAACTGAATGGAGATTCAGTTGTGTGTTTTTGGAATCATATGGTTGTACTAGTTGCTTGTCAGGAGGATCTTCTAAGGGCGTATCATCATTCCAGGTGGGTTTTACACCCTGTAATTCAGAAAATGTATAATGTTTTGAAAGCACAGTTCTGGTGGGCTGGTATGAAAAGAGGTGTGGCTGAGTTCGTTTCGAGATGCTTGACTTATCAGCATGTCAAGGCAGAGCATTAGAGGCCGGTAGGAATGTTGCAGTCTTTACCAATACCTGTTTGTATGTGGGAGCAGATAGCGATGGATTTTGTCACAGGTCTCCCAAGAATGGTCAAGAAGAACGATACCATTTGGTTGATAGTGGATCGGCTAATGAAGTCATCCCATTTCATCCCGATTCGTGAATCTCATACGGTGGAGGATCTGTCCAAAATATATATCCAGGAGGTGGTAAAGAGGCATGGTATTCCAGTTTCGATTGTATCAGAAAGAGATCCGAGATTTACACCTTGTTTCTGGAAATCCTTGCAGCACGCCCTGGGGACACATCTGACTATGAGCACGGCGTATCACCCTCAAACGGATGGTCAAACTGAGAGGAAAATACAAACTCTGTAGGATATGTTACAGTCTTGTGGTATGGATTTTTGTGGATCATGGGAGGAGTACTTGTCATTGGTTGAGTTCTCGTACAATAACAGTTATCAGGAATCCATACAGATGGCTCTGTTTGAAGCATTGTATGGAAGGTCGTGTCGTTATCCACTATGTTGGGTGGAAGCGGGTGAGTCATCAATGATTGGACCAAATATTGTCCAGGAGACTATAGAGAAGATCAAGTTGATTAGGAAGACAATGGAGACAGCTCAGAGTCATCAGAAATCATATGCGAATAATCATCTATGGATTTTTTCGTTCGAGGTGAGTGATCATGTGTTCTTTAGGATATCTCCTAGGTTGGGAAATCGTCGGTTTGGGAAGCAGGGAAAGTTATCTCTGAGGTATATTGGGCCTTTTGAGATTCTGGAGTGCGTTGGTGAGGTGGCTAATCATTTTTCTTTGCCACCATGGTTCAGTGTGGTGCACAATTGGTTTCCTGTGTCGCAATTGAAAAAGTATCTGCTGGATCGTAACCATGTGATTCGTTGGGATCATGTTGAGCTATAACTGGATGCTTCATTGGTGCATGTGCCAATGTAGGTTGTGGATAGGCAAGAGAAAGTCTTTTGTGGTAAGAGAATCGGTTTAGTTCATGTTTTGTGGCAACATGGTCAGATTCAGGAGGAGACTTGGGAGCAGGAGAAAGAGATTGTCGAGCACTATCCAAGGCTCTTTCGGCAAAGGGTGGGTTCACTACTTTTCGAGGACGGAAAGTGCAATGGTGGGGAGAATGTATCACCCCCTATTTGAGGTATGTAGCCCTTGTTTATGCTTTTTTATGTGTTTAATGTGAAAGGGAAGATTTGGGAAGAGGTTGGGAGAGTTTGGAACGGTTTTGGAAGAGTTTGCAGGCTTTTAAAGGGGTGCACGGTTTGAGCACGGTTAGTGTAAACCATGCGGATGTTCCAAGAACCATGCAATGAGAGATAGTATTCTCCGCATGGCCTACGCACAATTTTCCAAACCGTGTGGGTAAACCGTGCGGAACCTGGCTCTTGAGGCAGTGGAGTGCGCACGGTTACCGCACGGTTCGCTAAACCGTGGGGGCTAAACCATGCGGCCACTTAAAAATATGGTTTTTAAATCTAGGCTCACTCGGGATTGACCTATTTCACTCCTCTCTTCCTCCCACATGATCCTCACTCGTGATTTTGGGTTCTCAGGGGTTCTGGGTGCTCTCCCACTCATTTTGGAAGGATTTTTAAGATGATCCAAGGTGGTTCGAAGGTGATTGCTTCCGGGTAAGTCTCTCCTCTTGTTTCTCTTGTGTTTTCCTCTAGTTTCACTTCTCCCTCTTTCTTGGTTTTCTAGATCTACACATTTTTTGTGTAGATCTAGTCTTCGAGTTGCCTTGGATGTTAATATTAAGTCTTCTTGATGTTAGGGGAAGTGATCTAGAGAGGTAACCGTGGTGTGTTTTCTGGTTTTTGGAGGTGTGATTTCTTGTGGATCGTTTTCTCAGGAACCCTAAAGGTAGGTGGCTTCTCTCTAGACTTCACTTGGTTAGATCTTGTGGCTCCGTGATTCAATTAATTTTTTGTGATTGAAATTAATTGTGTGTTGATGTGTGAATTTGGTTGGAAATCCATTTGAGGATTTTTGGGAGAAATGGGTTTTGTGATGAAATTCTACTGTTGTGAATTTTAAAATGGGTTTTTTAAATTGGAATGTTATGATTGATTTGTGAAATGATTGATGGGAATGGTATTCAATAAAAAGTTTTATTTTATTGAAATGGGGTTTTGGAATGGAAAATGGTTTTCAACAAATGGGTGATTTAGTGAAGTGGATTTATATGCAATGGAATTTGGTTGATTGCATGATGTTGTGATCTTGGTGGGTTGTATGCTTGGTTGTGATTGTTTGAAATGTTGTGATGAAGTGGGAGGGAATGTCCCACTATATATGGGTGATGGATAGTGGTCGAAAGTTCTACTATGTGGGTAGTGGTCGGAAGTACTACTACTCGTGAATGAGTGAAGGAGTTGAGCGGAAGTCCCACCATTTTGATTGTCTGTTGTTCATTTATTTACAAGTTGAATTGTTGTGAAAGTGTGAAATTATGAAATGGATTGGGGAATGTTTTTTTGGATTTCCCTTGGTTACATGGGTTGGGTGAGATGACCTGGTAAGGATGTGTTTTGGTATGGTGATGTTTGCAATTGTGATTACTTTATATAAATTGTTTTATATGAATGTGCTAACGGTTTTATCCTAGTTGTGTGTGTATGGAAATCATTTGGGGAAATAATACTGAGTTTTAGTACTCACCCCCTACTTTGGCACGTTGGTGTCTTTGCAGATGTCATGTATCATGACGTGGGCAAAGGTAAGGCATCATCTTCCTTTGGTGGATCTTTGTGATTCCTTGTTGGATCTTGGAGCTTGGAGCTTGGTGTGGAGGTGGGGTGGTGTCTTGGCTTGTGGTGTTGGTTGTTTGTTTCCGTAGTGTACACTGATTTTGTGTGACATGTTTGGTCATTTTGGATTTGGGTTGTTTTATGGAATAACTTGGTTGTCTTTTGAAATTGAATGGTTGGATTTTATTGACATGCATCATATAATGTTTTTTTGGTTGATTTTGTCTTTAGGTAAAATCGTTCCCCATTTGTTCTTGGAGCCCTCGGCATTTATTTCCAGCCTTTGGCATCTTGGGAACGTCGCTTAAGTACAAGTAACCCACCCCGCCTCCTCAATCCAATGAGGTAGGTGCGGGGTGTTACATCATCCATGGGAAATCGGAAAATTTTCTTTTCCATAGGGGTCCTCCAATATAAGGGTTAATCTCTCAATGTCAGTATTATCCACTCATTAACCTTTTAATTTTTATATAATCCTAATACAAAAATATTGAATCATATTACTACAGTACACTTTATATGCCTAAATTTTATTATATCACCACAAAACCTTTATATATGTCCTTCTAATCCATTATTTAAAATAAAAACATTTTTTATATTAATATGGACTATTGCCTCAAGGAAAAATATGTTTCCTTTTTTATCCCCTACTTTGATGAAATGTGATAAAAATAGGTTTAGTGATTAGGTATGTTGTCCAATACATGATTTATATTCTTTAAATTTGGATTATTAATTTTATAATTAATATGAGAAATAATAAATCAATTTATAATTAATTACAAAAAAACAATCGTAACATGATGAAAAAAGATTTATTCTTTATATGTAATATATTATTTAAAGTTAATTTAATTCATATAAATATTAAAAATTCAGATACATATTTTTATTATCATCTGAAAAATAATATGGAAAATCAATAATACTAACATCATCAAAACTAATCACTTCCATATCCACAGTCACAAATAGATTATAACATATTCCTTTTTGGATCTATTTTTTCACCTACATGAACAATAAAATAATTTTATGTCATTGGTGAAATTGTAGAAATAAATAATAGTATCATTACCCATTAATGTAAAAATAATGATTAAGTTTTTTCTCTATAAATATAAAATTAGTTTTTGAACTCATTTTGAGTAAATAAAATCCATTCTTGTATATATTGTCAAAAAAAGCTTATTAAATATTTTATTTTTAATTATTAATAAATAATACAGTCATTTAATGAATTTATAACAATATTAATATATAAAATTAATTCATACCTATTCCTATGGAAATATATAAATCAAAAAATGATATTAATGAATGATTTTTATCTCTAATGGTTTAAATCATGATAGAGAAATCAAAATCATTAATATCCCATGAGAAAATTAATCCATAAAATACTAATAAAAGTATTAAAGTGATTATTATTGAGGTATATATAGTGTAATTTATATTAATATCTTTTAAATACAAGTTATTATGATTTTTAAAATTTTTATTGGGGAAAGAACCTTTATGAAAGTCGATAGTAATGGTATGTGATTTTACATCTCAATTTTCATCCATTGAGATTTCTGAAATTTTCGCAATATTTTTTCCATTTATGTTTAAAATATATACCTAAATATATATCATATTTCATAAATTTATAGAAATTATAGTTAATTATATTTTCATTTAAACATATATTCTTCATCATCTATTGATTTTAACTTTACAAAAGTCATAAGCAATATTGACAACTAAAATATCCTTGAATTAATTTTTATAATTTCCCCAAGATTTTAAATCATCCATTATATGGTACTTCAAAAAATTAATTTTATAATATTATATTTTTCCTATCACTATTATTATCTGATTTTTTAATCAAATATCATTTCTTGATTATTTAAATTATAATTAATTTGTAATTTGGTTTAGAATATTTCACATCCTCTCAAATTTCACACTTTTATCCATTACCATGGATATCAATTTCATCTAATGTTTTCATAAATGATTTGGAATGTAATATATGTATATTTTCTAGATTAAATAAAATTTATCATAACCTAATTTTAAAATATATTTCATTCATTATATGATCTAGGATTCGATATTGGATTTTTATTTATTAAAAATCATTTCCTTTTTGGATTGAATTTTTTATCTTCCAGAATAAATTTCATAAGGATTATAATAACACAACTTTTTTAATAACTTGAGTTGGGATAAAGGATCACATTACCATAGGGTTTCCTACCAATGTAATCCTCACAAATCCATCAAAAGATAGTAGATGGTCACGTAATTAAATTGGTAAATATACAATTTATATCATCTTGATTGACCTAATGGTTTTTTAGTCTTTTTAAATTAGAAAAATATATTAATTTCACATAAATTTGATAATATAAAACACAAAATTGAGTTTTCTTTGAAGAAAAATATTATTCCTTTAATAATATCCCATAATATCAATCCTAAATCACTTCATGGATCCCTAATGAAAAAATAATAAGAACGGGTAATCTCAAATACTCGATATGGGTAAGTGTACGACAAAATCTATCAAATATCATATAAGCATAACATGAGTAAAATGGTATGAGAACATGATCATAACACTTTTCAATCAAAAATTACATATCCAATATCAAAATCTTGATTCATGGCATAATTATTTATAGATCATAGTACATGAATCATAAAGGAATCCAAGAGCACAATCCATAAGAGCATATCATAGCCATAATACCTGGAATTTTTAAATTTACATAAACATAGAATGTTAATTCCATATTAATCAAGGATCACTATACAAGCTATCATATTAGAATGGGTTTACTCCCCAAACCTCTATAGTGTTAATTCCATATTACTCTAGTCCTTACTATGTCTTGAGATATACTTATTTAACCAATGCATTGGAGGTAGATATATTTCCCACTTATCACATGATGAAATCAAACATATGTTTTCCATATTATTATAAAAAAATCTTCATATCATAACCTTTAAAAGTATATGGCTTTAAAAAACATTACATCCTTTCATAACCTATATAAAAGAGATAGTTTGATAACCATTTAAACATATAATCATAGAATAACACGTGGTAAATGAATGGTTTTTATGAAAATAATTCATCATAATTATGAACATAAACCATACAATGAATGAATAATGATTGTATCATTAGATCATATCATAGGATGAAATCATAAATGATAAATGATTTTGAAATATGAGTTGGAACATTTCCTGAGGATGGTAGCTTTTAAAATTGAAAAACACTTTTGAAAACATATTAAAAATTTCAAAATAATTTTCCATTAAAATAAATATTGAATATTATAAAGAATGATTTAAAAAACCATTCATGAGGAAAATAATCATTCATTGAATATTAAATTATATAACATAAAACATTTAAAAATACTTTTATATGAAAATAACATTCAAAACATATAAAGGAATCTTTGGAAATCATTTAAAAAATTATTTTTGAGAGAAATAAAATTTCATTGAAATATAATTTTGAAAAAATATTACATTTTAGAAATTCCTTTATATTTAGAAAATTATATTTAAAATTCATTTAAAACATTTTTGAAAACATTTCAAGATAATATTTTTTAGAGGAAAATGGATATCTATCCAATGATAATAACAATGGCCATATTTTCTAAAAAAATTATCATATATTTTACATACAAAATCATAAAAAATGGTAATATTAATTGATAAAATCATAAATAAGTAGAGGATAATAAAATATTTTTTCATGAGACATATATCATATCACTTCATCATCAAAATCATAATCATAATAAATCTCAATAAACGATGCGATTGTAAAATAAAATATTTACACATTCATAACAATATATTCTAATCCCCATGAAGGAATAATGTTATATGATATATAAAATATTCTGAAAATAAAAAAAATCATGATATTAAACTTCAATGGTATATATACACCTCATAAAATAATGGAGGTGCATAACAAAACCTATGTCTCAGAGAAGGCCAATTGAGAAAAAATTTCCTTACTGATTTAGTATATTTTGAACTATAAACCCCATGAATGTGATATCCTAAAATAGATATGTAAATCAACATATTTTTTAGGTAAAAAATCATAAAATATATTGATGGTTAGTATATACAAAACATCAAATAAATAAGTGGTGAATATTGAATGTGTCTCGCACAAAATAAATGTTAGATATAAATCCCTTACAGCTTGAGTAACCTTTGAATCATGATCATAATGAAATAATAAAATCAATTTAAACATTAAATATAATCAAATAAATGTCACTCCAGGTATAAAATTTCATAAGTTTAGAATATACACCATAAAAAGGATACTATTGATGAATATTAAATTAGACTCACATAAATAAAGGTGAGAATAGAAATCACTTACCTTATGTTTTGAGTTTCTTCTCACACGTTTGATCATATTTTATAATAAATATAAATTTAATGTTCATCTATAAATGAATCATGAACATACATATCATATCATATATGGTCCCATTATAATGATTCAAAACCCTTTTGTTTATAATATATTTTTTAAAATCATCATTTCTAGGTAATAACTGTTTCATTTTTTCTGATACTTTTTTTTCAGTACACCATATATGTAAAACCCCATTATTTTTTAAAATAAAATTTTTTGTATTATTGAATTAAATTACTTATTATGTATTATCTTCAAAGAAAAAATTTACATATTTTTTTATAATTTCATATTGAATTAAAATACCATTAATCATCATAACTGTTTATAATATAGTCATTGAACAATGACCATTTCATTTGTATAAATATACGGTTTTGATAAATCTAATTGAAATAGAAAATGGATGTGATTGATTCAAACCATAAGATCATACCCTATAATTTCATGTCATTAGAAAATTAGACGGAGATAGTTTCTCTGGGCCTTGACTAGGACCATGAACATACTGGGATCCAAAAAAAATCCTGACTGAAATCTATTATAGGAGATGTTCAATATCATCTAGATCATGGATCGAACCATGTACGTTATACCACCCCATAAAAATTTCACTATCAAACACATTATCCTTAGGTAATTTTCTAGTTTAATAAAGGTATGTGTATCAATACCCTAATAATATTAATATTTAGATTCTATTTCAAATATAATAGTGATTATATTTACACCCTATTATTGTTACATTATAAATGAATTTGATAAAAAATAGATAAAACAAAAAATGTATTTTATTTGTAATGTGAAATTTATATTACTAAAATTTTTGAGAATTCATTAATTCTCAAAATAAATTATATTATATTAATATAATACTATAAAATAATGATAATTAAACAAAATAACAATATAACCTTTATAAATTAAATTGTAATTATTATAAGGGTTCGAAAATTGCTATTGTAAAAAAAGTATTTTTTAATAAATTTTTATTTTTGACTTAAAAGTGTAATTTTTAATATTTAGAGAATTATTATTTGAAAATAAATGTTATTTTTTGAATCATCACATAAAAATTAACCAGTGGTGTATTTTTTATGATTTTATGGGACAATTCGGTTTTTAGGTAAAAACTCAATATAATATAAATATATATTGTGTATTATTTTCATAATTACCCAAAATTTATTTAATATATAATATTAAATGATTCCATTAGAAAAATATTTACCATTACAAAAAGTTTATTGTTTTGGTTATTTAAAAAATTTAATAAATCCATTATGGATAATCCAAAACCTATATTATATTTTAACGTCTTAATATAATTTATTTTAATATATGACTCACTTCCACATTACCAAGGATAATATTTAAATTATTTATTCCCAATTACTAATAGAATAATTAAAAACACTCATTTTTATCTAAAAACATTAGTGAAATTTCTATTATGGTTTATGTTTTTTTATTACATTATTTTAAAAAGTATTAAACCTATGATTGGGAAATAATAAAGAACTCCCCACAATTTTCCTATATAAACCCAACTAATTACCAATTTATATTCACTAAAAACATTATAAAAATTCTTTAATCTACACTCCCATATCTTGATTCATCCCTATATTCCCCTATTCTCTCAATAATCTCATCCAAATCTTTTGGAATCACCATTTCAAGGTAAGGGATCCTCTCTGCATCCTCTTTATTCAAGCACCTTATTTATGTAATAAACTTTTTTCCAATTCATAATGATGGGATATGATTTTCCACATCTATAATATAGATATTATTATTTCCATGTGATTAGTGACCCATTTAACTGTCATTCAACTCCCTTATAATTCATTATTTAGACCTGCTATGCTGTAAAAAGTATTCTATGATTTTACAGTGTTAATTTTTTATATAATGTCCTTCTTTATCTTCTGACATTTAAATACAATATTTCCATGTGGTATTATATTCTTACACATCCCTCACACTATCCAATTTTACTTAAAAGTGATTAGGTAACCCTTTCTCTATCATTAATCCATTTTATGAATATTTAAGTACTAATGTTGTGTTGTAGAACTTTCACTATGAATTTTTAAGGCGAACAATTATAAATTGAATACCCAAACCCGATTTATTTCAAGGGTATCCACATATTTATACCTAAGGTTAATTTATTATGAAATCCCATGTGTTATTCCAAAATCCATAATCGTGTAATTATTTTTAATGAATTATGATCTTATATTGAATGATCTATGTCTCAAACTTTTTCATGTTTATGATATGAAAGTGACGGGTGTGCCCCGAATTATAGAATGGTCCATTGAATTTAGTAATGTTTTACTCTCTTAATACATTATTAATGGGGTTATAGATTGAATCTAATCTATTATTATATTTATTCTTTCATTTTATGATTAATTGTTGTATATACTTGACATATGTTTATGATTTAATGTTTAAATTCATTTCAGCATTCTCATGTTTCCTTTAAGAAATAATTCTATATAATCCCATTTGTTCATTTTTATGATTCTCACCCCAATTTTATAACATGGATATTCGTATTCTATAACATTTAAATCTTTATTCATGTTATTATTGTTTTATTCCCTTTATAGGATTCTTATGTCACCACTTTCTTATATTTTTCCACAGGTTATCCCATACAGTATCAAAAACTATTGAAGTTTTTTAGCATATTAATAATGTTTTCAATAATTTATATATACCAGTTGTTAAGTTGTTATGTAATGTACCTAATTAACAAAATTCACAGGACATCATGATACTATGGGTCATGTTATGTGTGGCTCTATGTATGAAAGCCTGATATAATGTGTATTAAAGATAAATATTTTCCTAGTAAGTATCAGAGGAAAGTTTTTTTTTGGAATTGGAATAGAATTCTCTAGAAAAATCCATAGGTATAATAATAAGTTTAGGAAATAATCCCAATGTTTTCTAAATGTAAATAGTAACGTGATTTCAATGAAAATAAACCCTGTTATGGATACAAAATATTGATGTGGCTCTAGAAGAAATGCACCAAGTGGTAACACATGAAAAACATGTATTGATCTAGACAAGATAGTGAACCGGTGAATGATAAAATACATTTATGTAACCCTGTTCTAACACTCATGTGGGGTATTATAAGTTAAATTCCTATTCTCATTTTGAACCATTATTAAGGGAAATAACTTCATATAAGAATCTATTTTAGGAAATAGATCGTGGATAACAGTGAATGAAGCCCAAAAAATTCATAATTTAATGTAAAGAATGTCATTTATGAATTATACCTTTAATTTTATCTAATTCGGATTTGTATATTTAATAATTTAATAGTACACATCCTTAGAACATTTCCTTTATCCTAGCCCTTGTCTAGAAATTGGAGGAGATGGGTAAACAACCAATGTAAAAGGAAATGTGATAACTTCCCAAATGAGATTCCCTACTCGGTGGGAGAAGGAATCAATAACATTAGGATGATAATATCTCAGTTTAATGAGGTTATTTTTAGAAATATAAGTCATGGGGAACCCTAAAATCCCACAAAAAAAGAACAATCCTCAATTGATACCATTAAAGGAAAAAGGCCTCTTACTTTCAATAGATCATCTGATCCCTTAATTCCAGAACAATGGATCAACTCTAATGAGAATGTCTTATCCATCATTCAATTTTACAAGCCAGAGAAGTTTATATTATATTTTTATCATATCGTGGGAGAAGATAAATAGTTGTGTACATTGATCAAGAATATAAATCCTGAGTAATAGATTCATGTTTTTGGGTGGAAGGAATTTCATAAAAAATTTGATAAATATTTTCATTGCACTCTCGGACATAAAAGGGAATTGGATTTCAATTCCATTAAGAAAATTAAGTATGAATCCAAAAGGGTATATGAGTTAAACCTCACAATTCATGCACGATATTCCTTCATATTTTTCTTTACCCCCAATTCAAAGTTCACTAAATATTTGGTGTTCTAATACCAAATCTAGAATAATCCCTGCTGATTCGAGACTTTGAAAACTATAATGAAATTACGTGATGTTCCCTCAATGTTTAAATGGAGATCATAAAATTTCAATGGTTTTATGGGGATAATAGTTGGAAATTGGAGTATAATTCTGATGGTTCAATACTGAAATGTAAGGATGGAATAAAATTGTTTCATCCCACTGGTCAAAAGTTTATAAAGATAAACCTCATAAATTTTTTGAAGGGGGGGAGGAAATGCTTTAGGTCTGGGAAGGAAGGTTACTTATCTAGTGATTGTCAATTGGAGAAACCGAATAATGCGTTGGAGGAATGGAATTTTCTAGTAAATCCTATTAATATTGTCAATTTTTTCAACTGTGAGGAAAAAAGGTAACTTCTAAAAAAATACACTAATCCAAGTGTTGTTGAAGAAAACTAAAAACCTCAAAGGAATCAAGGGAATTAATATGCCCTCATAACCAATAATGTGTATCCTAATAAATTATTGGAGAGAAGTTAGTAAGTTATTCATTCTAGATCAGATAATATACTTCTTGATTATGGATATATTTATTTTTTTTATTAACAAATTTTAGTAGGGCTATTAAAACACCACCATAATGTATAAAAGTAAAACTATCCGTGAAAAAAAAACTGGTGAAATTATTTTATAACAATTATATAAATCCGCACATTTCAATATTTGGGGGAAAATCCCCTTGAACATTGTGATACACCCTTTAGTGTAATTTGATGTTATTATCAGTATGGATTGTATTTTTGTATATATATACAACATATATTTCTAGGAGATGGAAGTAATCCTTTATATCATGATTCTATATATGTACAATGGGGAGGATGAATATTTTTTGGTTACATCATCACAATAATGGATATTACTTCCCTATGTGATACTGTATCATTATCAAATTATTGAGACAAAAAACTATCACCCTTGAAAACATGACTATTTTGGGGGAATGCACTAATGTGGTTCCTGAAGAATTACCAAGTCTACCTCTGAGACTAGAGGTTTAATTTTAAATCAATCTTATAGAGTGCACGTTTCCAATATTCAACACTTATAATAGAATAACTATTGTGGAAAATGAGGAATTGAATAAGAAACTACAACATAATCTATATAATTTGTCTATATGATCATGTGCTTCACCATAGTGGGAAATGATCATCTTCATCATAAAGTAGGATGGTTCAATTGGACTTTTCATTGATAATAATGAACTCCATAAGATCATAATAATGAAAAGTATCATCTGTAACATATTGATGACTTGTTTGATCATCTTCACAAGGCCCAATACTTTTCCATGTTGGATCATTGATTAGAGTATCAACTATTAAGTTGAATAATGCGGATATCACAAACATTATTTTCAAACATGTTATAGAGACAACAAGTTCATAACTATTTCATTAAGACTCACTAAGGCTCTAGTAATCTTCATATACATGATAAATATAGTCTTTAGGGAGTACATTGACAATGTTTTGATATTATATATTGATTATTTTCTAATTTAGTCCAAAATCTTTTAGGATCTTGAGAAGAATATGTTCACTATAATAAGGACCATACGAAAGTGAAAAAATTATGCAATGTACATCAAATATGAGTTATTCTTGAAGTAATTTCATTATTGGGGCATGTAGTTACATGTAACGGGTTATCTATAGGCCTATGGAAGAGAGAATAATTTTATGGATGACTAAGGAAAACTTTCGTGACAAATATTTGTAGTTTCTTTAGAATAGTTCGGTATTACTTGTGATTTTTAATAAATTTCACATGATTTTAAAACCCTCTCAACATGTATACATATAAAAATGTTAGGGTTTTTTAAAATAACGGATGTGAAGAGATATTCATACAGTTTAGAAAAGGGTATTATCACTACACATGTACTTGTGGTACAAACAAGTGGGGAACTTTTTATTGTATATAGAGATGATTAAAAGTAGGGATTGGGTTGTGTGTTAATTAAGAATGATAGTGTGACTTCCTGTTACACAATGAAATTGAATTTTTATGAATATAACTATACAAAACATGATATGTAATTGGATATAGTAATCTTTATGTTGAAAATATAGTGGCATCAACTCTTTTAAGAAAATTTTGGACTGTTTAGAGATCATAAGAGCCTCAAGTATATATTCCCACAGAAACATATCAATATGGACAATAGAATATGGTTAGATCTTGTTACGTATTATGATTTCTCAATCCAAAACCATCATGGGAAAGGAAATAATGTGGTTGATAAATTGTGCAGAATGGATCCTGTAATTTTATCATCAGTTAGAATTGATAAGGATCTGATCTTTTTACACTTGAAAAGGAAGTACATGGGAATCATAATAGAGGAAACTTCATCAATACTTTCACAAATTATTTCTCACCCCTCTATTATAGAGTAGATAATGGAGGATAAATTAGATGATATGGAAATTCAGAAAAAGGTAGAAGCTATAAGAAAAGGGAAATCCTTATAGTTCAAATTTAATGAAGGGGTTATAAGATTTGGTTCAAAATTATATGTAACCTAAAATCCTTAGTAATAGAAGAATCTATTAGATGATGATAATAAATTTATATTCTCCATCCACCCAGATTGAATGAAGATGTATTGAGACCTCACAGAACACTTTTGGTGGGAAAATATTATTATAGTGATTGTGGAATATAAATCAATATTTATTGTATTTTATCAAGTGTTGTATTAAAGGAAAAACTAGAGGGTATGATGCGACCATTACCCATAGATATATGGAAATGGGAAAACAACACCATATACTTTATCACTTGACTTATGAAAACATCTAAAGAAAATAATTTTACATGGGTTGTAGTGCATCGCCTTATAATGAATTCCCACTTCATTGTAGTTCTAAAGGACTTATCACTCAATCAAGATGAAAGGATATACATTAGAGAAATTGTGAGTCTTCATCGAACATCACAATCAATTTTATTTTATAGATATCCAATATATACCTCCATGATCTACAATAGTCTCCAACATGCCCTAAATACTGAGTTGATCTATTGCACATCTTATCCCCCACAAACTAATAGCTAATATAAGTTAACTATATAGACACTAGAGGGATTGATGAAAAAATTATAAATAAAATTAATAGGAGGATATAAATAATATCATCCTCTGGCTGCGTTCTCATAAAAATATTATTTACACTCCAGAATCTAGAAAGATCCCTATGAATACCTTTATTGGATGTGATGACGAACACCTTCTTACTTGGACGATTTTGGTGAAAATGCACTATTGTGTCTTGAAACGGTCGACTAAATGATTGAAAGGGTCAAGACCATATAGAAACACATTAGGGATTCTTAAATTCAATAGAAGTTCTATACTAACAATCATTGATATGACCTTGAGTTAGAGATTAGAGATAAGGTATTACTTCACATATCTACATGGATGAAAGTCCTATTATTTAAGATGAATGGGAAGCTTATTTAAAGATACATCTACCATTTTCAGATCCTTCATCACATCAGATCCAGGTCCTATTTACTGGTACTCCAACCTAACCTATCTAAGGTACATGATGTTTTCTATGTATATCAGTTGAGAAAGTACATAACAGACCCATCACATGTGTTTAATCTATAGGTGGTGAAAATGAATATTGATATTTAATATTAAGAGAAACGGTGGAAGATCTTAGATCAAAGAGGAAAAGTTCTATGAAATAAAAAAATCACATGGTCAAGGTGAAATAGATAAACTAAAACAATGAATAAGTGATGTGGTATCTTGAGGAGGTAATAAAATAGTATTTACACCATCCTCTTTTGTAAGAACCCATTTTTTCTTCAGAAGACTTTGGAATATTCTTGATGATATTCTAGAGCAGTGCCTTCAGATGGCGTGCGATTTCGAGCCCCGGAGTGGCCGGAATTAAATTTTTAGTGCGTTCACACTGGAAACGCCAAATAAATGCGATAACTCCTAAACGGTGTCTATGTTCAGATATCAGAGTCTACAGATGGGTCCGGAATGGGGTTTTTACCCTAGGAACGACATAAAACATGTTGGTGCAGGATGTTTGGACCCCTCGCCCGCTCTCGGAATGTTAAACGGAAAAATTAATTAATTAATTAATTCGTTTAATGGTTAAACTCCAATATCTCTTAAACAGTGGCTCGGATTGGAAAACTGAGGGCACCGTTGAGTTCGGAATGTGCCGTTTACCCTAGTAAAGGTATAAGTTTTGCGGGCGCGGGCCGTCTCTGAAAAATGGCCCCAGGGGCGCTTTCGTAATTTGGCGGCTTTGGATGTTCAGTCTTATAACTTTTGAACGGAAGATCGGAATCACATTTTGAGACACACTTTGTGCTCAGGGCGTGTTTTTTACCCTAGGGGAGGCTTAACCTCGACCCCGTTGAGAGTTTCAGATGCGAGAAAATTTTGAGGTTTTAAATTAATAAAGAATTTAATTAATTAATTTTCTTTAAATAAGCCCTCACCCCCACTCCACCCCTTTTCACAATTCTCTGGCGAAAGGAACAAACCAAGGAAGCTCAAGCCCATCCTCCCATCTCTATCCTATCCAAGGCGTGGATACCTGTGGATCGTCGCGAAGCTTCGAGAAAAGCCCCGCGAGGTAGGATTTGTCGTTTTCATTTTATTTTCCCGCACCTACTTTGAGCTCGAATTTTTGTATCGAACCTCTGTCGAATTATAGATAAAATCCTTTGAATGTGTATGATATTTTATTCTCTTTCTATCTCACTTTTATGAATTTAATTCCGAGTTTGGAGGAGCTCACAATCGACCGCCGAAGTTTACGGGTTTTGAGTTCTTCCGGCCGGTTTGGGGGCTTTCGGACGGCGGCGCGGGCTCTGGCTTCGGCGGCTGGGCGAGCGGAGGCCGAGCGGAGGTCAGTGTTGGGTCAGAAGGGGACGTCGCCATGGAGGCTGACCATTCAGTCGGCCGGGCGGCACCTCGCTGGTGCGGGGCGGTGTAGGCGGGCCAGCAGAGGGCGCCGGCCGAAGGCGCCGGCGAGGGGTGCAACCGGGGTCGCGCTGCGACCCCGCGGGGAGACCGAGATCCCCCGATGGCGGGTCTCCACATAGACGTGACAGGCCTTCAGGCCAGTCAGTGGAGTGACCTGCGTGCAGCGCTGGTCCCACGGGAGGTGGCTGGGCCGCGGTCCTAGCAGGCCAGCCGGAGCGGGGCGGACCGGCCGGACCGGGCCGGTCCGGCCCAAGGGGTTCCCCCCCCCCCCCACTTTAAAATATTTGGACGCCCGTATTTCAGGCTATGGGCATCCGTTTTGAGTGCCGTCTATGGTAGTACAGAGCTCATGTCATGTCAAAGTTTTTTTGATGGTTTCGGGAATTTTTTATTTCCCGAAACGAGGGGCCTCAGAGGAGTGACGCGTCTTTAAGTGAATTGTCGTTTTTCCGGGGGAACTTGTTTTGGACAGCGCGGACGCGTCCGACGTCCGATTTAAGAGCCGTCAGTGGAGTTGGGGCCCTGGCACCGAGGCAGAGCTTTCGAGGGTGGTTTCGGGCATTGAGTCCAAAGTTGAGGGGTGGACCCCACAACCCGTCTTTTGAGCTGCGTGCAGCGTTTCACGACTTTTTCATCAAACGTCAGTTTAGGGCATGCGAGCAGTCGTTTTTTGGGTGTTTTTCCGAGGGGATTGCAATGGTGAAATATGCCCGCCCTAATTCCGCATGATGGTGCGGGCCCCACGAGGGTCGTTTGGGTGTTGACGGTGATTTTTTCCAGCTTTATCACCTAGTGTCCATTTTGGACAAGTGATTAGTCGAACTTGTGTACTTTTTCGAGAGGATCGCAATAGTGGGATCCATCCATTGAGTTTCGGGACCGGGATGTGGGCTCCATGTAGCACTGCTCATGTGTGGTGCGCTGGAATGCATATTTTTCTCCGGATATCTGTTGCACTAAAGTGATAATTCCTTTTGACGTGTTTTCTCGAGGGGATCACAATGGTGTGATGTGCCCGACTGTTTTCGGGGCCAAGGCTCGGGATCCTGGGACACCATTCATGCGTGAGGAGGTGTTGGTGACTTTTCCCTCGGATATCCGTTTGAGGCGAGTAAGTAATCTATCTCAGGTGTTTTTTCGTGAGGATTACAATGGTGCAATCTATTTGGTTGTGCAGAGCCTCTCGCGCGATCTTATGAAATGTGGAAATGTAAAAGGTGCTCTGATGGAGGTTCTTCTTGTCGTGTTTATAGAGAACCCTTGGTGTGTGATCGCGTGCACTCCTGTGTGAGTGAAGAGGTGTGGTTGGATGTGCCTCAGCTGATGAGGTGGCAGGTTGGAGTTATTACGTCACACCTTTGCGTTGACGTTGGGTGCTGTGTGCATGATAGCCTTTGGGATGGAACGTGGTATACTCTGGGAGTATACAGAAATGCTTAGAGGTACATGTGGTTGTTTGTACCATAGGATGTTTGTGTGCTCAGTTGGAGTTGACTTGGGGCCACACGTCATGTGGGCCCCATGTGTGTGTCGTGTTCTGCTTTACGTACTTTTGACCTCTCGTGACGAAGAGGGTCCCTCTTTGGTCGTTTGTTTGACCATCTGGGTGGAGTTTTCCCCTGGATCTGTGTTCATTTATTTGACCAACATGGTTGTGTGGTCTCCCCCTGGTTCCATTCTCGATGGTTTGGCCGGCAGAGATGGGTTGTTCCTATGTTTCTTCAACTGTGAGGGGTTTCAGTACCATTCCCCCTTTCACCAGACTGTGGCACCATTTGTGACTAGGTGTGCTCGTACTGTGTGGGTGTTTTCCCACTTTCTTTGATGAGTTTTCTCAGTCCGCTTTGATAGTGACTCAGCGGATTGGAGCGGGATCGCCTTGAGAGGCCCGGCGAGTTTCTGATGTTCCTTCATGACCCCTGGTAGAGTTCTTGAGGTTTCGGTGTGATCAACACTTTACGCGGGCATCAAACCTCTACCCAGGAGGTTGTTACCAGCAGGGCTGAGGTTGTTTCCAGTAGGGCTGAGGTTGTTTCGAGAAGGGCTCTCCAGTTATACAATCCAGCAGGGATAGCCAGTACAGCGGTGTTCACCAAGTAGTACCATCCAGCAGGGATGACCAGAGCAGTTCTGGGCTTACCTCCAGCAGGGCTGGGCAGTGGTCCTCGATGCTGGGCTTACCTCCAGCTAGGCTGGGAAGTGGTCCCCGATGCCGGGCTTACCTCCAGCTGGGCTGGGTAGTGGTCCCTGATGCTGGTCTTACCTCCATCTGGGCTGGGCAGTGGTCCCTGATGCCGGGTTACCTCCAGCTGGGCTGGCCAGTGGTCTCGTCGCCGACTTTATCCAGTTCTCCCTCCAGCTTATTACTCTATTACGGGACTGGGCAGTGTGGCACCCGTCGAATCTTATCGGTTCTCCCTGTATTGGGAACCTGTTGACTTCCAGGGACCCTCCAGCGGGGCTGCACAGGGGGGCTCCTGTCGACACTGAGGAGACCTCTTGACTACGGGGCAGTGAAGAGTTGTGGTTTGATGTTCCCTCAGAACTCTCAAGTACGAGGAGCACTTTCTCCACCGAGACACATCCTTGTGATGCGACCTAAAACCGTGTGGGCGATTCAGTGTCACCCAAAGCAGATAGTGTCGAGGTGCGGTGATTGAGCCCTTGACTTGTAGTTCAGGGCAGACGTACATGGTGCTGGGCATCAATGGTGTTACTTATGGGACTGTTGGCGACTCACTTTTCTTGGGCTGAGCTACAAGATAGAGATCCCCTTATGACCTTGTTCGGGCTTCTTAGTGAGCATATGAATATGTATATACCTCTTTCTGGTACCCACTTATTGGGTCTGGTTACTCTCCTTCCAGGTGAGGCAAAGACATGTGGGGTATGCCACGTGCTTTCTGTTTCTAGCTTCTCGTGGTTGGACGATTCTACTCTCCTGCTATAGGTAGCAAAGACTCGATGAGAAGTTCATCTTCTCACTGTTTCCAGCTCCTTGTGTCTGGACGAGTCTACCCCCTTTCTCTTGTTGGGTTGAGCTGGACTCTCTACTATACTCTTTACTACACCTTCAATTGTACTCCTCTACTATTCCATGTTCTCTCTACTGCTCAACCTTCGGTACCTCCTTTTGTAGCTCCCTCGAGCCTTCGGGGTATCCTACTGAGTATTTTTATACTCACCCCTGCTTGGGCTTTGCCCACACTTGGTGTTCCCTTGCAGACGATGGACAGGTTGGTCGTGACTTCAGTGAAGATTAGGAGTTCAGGAGCGTGGACCGCGTGCAGTGGTCGGAGTCGGATTCAAGGTGGGGCACCCTTCCATCTGTTTTCCTTTCTGTTTACCTGTTGTCGGGTTGTGGCACTTTTTGGTTGGGCGCGTGTTTTGCCCCTTTTATTTTCAGTTTACCTTCAGCTTGTACTTTGTACTGTTTAGAGGTCGATGCACATTTGTGGTTTATATATAGTAGTTTCCCTTTTCTTTACTTGTCTTTTCTTTTACTCTGCATTGTTTCATTGAGTGTGTTGCGTGTGTGTGTACAGGTACTTAGGCAAAGGCCTCCCCGAGTTGTTGTGCCTTCGGCGATGGTCGCCAGCCCCTAGCCTATGGAGGCGGGCTTGGGGTAGTTGTGGCTCGAGCCCGGGTAGGGTCGGATCGTGACAAAGTGGTATCAGAGGTGGTTCATTCCTTGGGACGTTGTACGGAGGTCCCTAAAATAAAAGGAATTGGTTGATATTTAGGGAAACAGTGTTAATGTGTCTCGAGAGTGGCTCTCAGGCCAGGGAGTCCAGTGATGGTGCGGCGGCCGACGTATCCATTCACCAGGACCTTGATAACCCGCTTTCCAACTCGGCATTCTGAGACACTTGTTGCAGGGAAAATTGGTTTGTGCATCACATAGGATTGAGTCTTTAACTGTTCTTCTTGAGTCAGCTCCCCATCGTTGTTATTGGTATATACATATATGCTCATCTGACCGCGGAACTCCTTGATAATATTCAAGATGTCTCCGTGAAGACAGCCAGCCAGGATACCAGCTTTGGTTCTTGACGATGACCCTGTGATCTATGAGGCCTCAGTCCAGGACCCATCATGCGAGCCCCTTTCTCCGGGTGGGCCGATAGCAGCACCCCCACCTATTGAGCAGCAGACAGTTTCAGTGGAGTAGGCTGAGCCTAAGCTCAAGTTGAGCGTGCTCCGTGAGTTCCAGTGGCAGAGACCCCTGAGGTTCAGGGGTGAGCCAGACCCTCAGGCAGTAGAGGTTTGGCTAGAGGCAGTGGTTCACCTTTTCAAGCTTGTGCAGACACCGATAGATCGGGGAGTGGCTTTGGCAGCCAACCTTTTTCGTGGAGCAGCTTGGTGTTGGTAGAGTCGAGTGACTCAGTTTCTTGAAGAGTCGTCGCTTTTGTGGGGCGAATTTCAGTTGTTGTTCCATGAGAAGTTTTTTCCCTCCTGCTTTCACTCCTTTCAGATTCAGGAGCTCCTACAGTTTCAGCAGGGAGGGATGACGGTGGCCGAGTACGCATCTAGTTTCGTAGACCGTGCACGCTTTTACTCGAACTTGGTCCATAACGACAACATCCGAGCGCGGAAGTTTGATCAGGGTCTCCTCCGAGAGATTCATGTTGTCATAGTACCCTTAGGAATTTCCACATATGCCAGGGTGCTAGAGCAGGCGCTGGTGACAGAGAGCTTCCAGTCACGTTTTAGAGTTGGTGGTGGCAGCAGACACGTCGGATCCAAGACGTCTGTCGCAGCTAGCGGGTGTCGGAAAGCAGAACCTCAACATATGTGGCATTCTTAAAACCAGGCTCAGGGGCGTGGTTGTACACCAAAGTGGTGCCGGAGGGCACCAGTGTATCCCGAAGAGAGTCAGTTCTATGCTTGAAATGGGCGACGTCACCTGGCACGGGACTGCCTGACTAGGCATGTAGAGAGCTTCAGACAGGCAGCGGGTGAACCACCACGACGGAGGAAGAACAGTGATCGGAGTAGCGTCCAGAGATGTGGTTCTAGAAGAGGAGATGGAGGAGATGGTAGTGGGGTGTGACTTTACAAGGTCTTCCCATCACCACTAAGTAGTCCACGACAGGCTCCTGGAGTTGACAGTTGGGATCGCGGACAGCCGTGAGCTTTGGATGTCTACGATGCTGCAGAGCATGGGATTATGAGAGGTATCCCTTGAGACTCTTCTACTTCTTGCAGTAGAATTGTTAGACTTTGTATGTGGAATTATTTTCTCCCTGCTCCTTGCTTGGGTTTTTACCAGGGTGGCACTAGGCGTCGGTGTAACCCTGTGTTGGTACGGTAAAAAGGCGTGGGACCTTTTTCTTTAGTCGATGGTGTAAACTCCATCGCTTTCCGAGCGTGTAAGAGAGTCTTGGATGCGAGACATCAACTATGAAATCTTTCGTGACTAGATATCCTTGGGTGTTCCACCATATGGATATTTTGAAGGAGGGAATCACCGAGCCTTGTTTCAGGTGTGGGCGGTGATTCCAGTCGCGGCGTGCGACGTAGAGGTTCGATCGGGGAGGTGAGATAGCCATAAGGGCCTTCGGGGCGTTTTAAACCGTGAAAAGGGATGGTGAGGTTCCCTACTACCTGGCCCTATTACCAAAGTTTGGAGTGGGTGCATGACATTGGAAAGGTCCAACCTCGCGTGAACGGATCAATCCTTTGGTCTGTGCACGGTGGTGCAGAGCTGTGCAAAAGTTCTTCTGGGTACGGGAGAGCCAGGTGCGGGCTTAGTACCCTGAGCTTCCCTAGTTTTGCTTTTCGGGGACGAAAATATTGAAGGAGGGAATGATGTAAGAAACCAGTTTTTTCTGCGGAAGACTTTGAAATATTCTTTATGATATTCCAGAGCAGTGCCTTCAGACGGCGTGTGATTCCGAGCCCCGGAGTGGCCGGAATTAAATTTTCAGTGCGTTCACACTAGAAACACCAAATAAATGTGATAACTCCTAAATGGTGTTTCAAATCAAGGATCTGAGTGTAGGGATGGGTCTGTAATGGGGTGTTTACTCTAGGAACGACATAAAACATGTCGGCGTGGGAAGTTTGGACCCCTCGCCCACTCCCGGAACGTTAAACGGAAAAATTAATTAATTTATTTGTTTATTTAATGGTTAAACTCCAGTATATCTTAAACGGTGGCTCAGATTGGAAAACCAAGGGCACTGTTGTGTTTGGAATGTGTCGTTTACCCTAGGAGAGGTATAATTTTTGCAGGCACGGGCCGTCTCTGAAAAATGGCCCCAAGGGCGTTTTCGTAATTTTGCGGCTTTGGGTGTTCAGTCTTATAACTTTTGAACGGAAGCTCAGAATCAAATTTCAAGACTTCCATTGCACTCAGAGCATGGTTTTTACCCTAGGGGGGGCTAAACCTTGACCCCGTCGAGAGTTTCAGATGTGGGAAAATTTTGAGGTTTTAAATTAATTAAGAATTTAATTAATTAATTTTCTTTAAATAGGCCCTCACCCCCACTCCACCCCTTTTCCCAATTCTCTAGAGGAAGGAACACATAAAGGTAGCTCAATACCCTCCTCCCATATCCGTCCTCTCCAAGGCATGGTGGCCGGCGGATCGTCGCAAAGCTTCGGGCGAAGCCACGCGAGGTAGGATTTGTCGTTTTCATTTTTTTTCCCGCACCTACTTTGTGCTTGAATTTTTATATTGAACCACTGCCGAATTATCGATAAAATTCCTTGAATGCTTATTAGATCTTATTCTCTATCCATTTCACTTTTCGGAATTTAATTCCGAGTTCGGACTAGCTCGCAATCGACCGCCGATGTTTGCGGGTTTTGAGTTCTTCCGGCCGGTATGGGGGCTTTCGGACGGCGGTGCGGGCTCTGGCTTCGGTGGCTGGGAGAGCGGAGGTCGGAATTGGGTCAGCAGGGGACGCCACGGTGGAGGCCGACCATTCGGTCGGCCGAGCGGCACCTCGCTGGTGTGGGTTGGCATAGGCGGGCCGACAGAGGGCATCGGCCGAAGGTGCCGGCGAGGGGGGTAACCGAGGTCACGTTGCGACCCTGCGGGGAGACCGGGACCCGCCGATGGCAGGTCTCTGCGTGGATGCAACTGGCCATCTGGCCGGTCGGTGGAGTGACCTGCACGCAGCGCAGGTCTCACGGGAGGCAGCTGGGCCGCGGTCCCAGCGGGCCGTATCGAGCGGGGCGGACCGGCCGGACCGGGCCGGTCCGGCCGAAGGGGTCCCCCCCCCCCTTTATAATATTTGGACGCCCGTATTTCGGGCTGCGGGCCTCCGTTTTGAGCGCCATCTACGGCAGTGCGGATCTTGTGTCAAGACGATGTTATTGAGATGGTTTCGAGAATTTTTTATTTCCCGAAACGAGGGGCCTCGGAGGCGTGACATGTCATTAAGTGAATTGTCGTTTTTCCGGGGGAACGTGTTTTGGACGGCGTGGACGCATCTGACGTCCAATTTAAGGACCGTCAGTATATTTGGGGCCCTGGAACCGAGGAGGATCTTTCCATTGTGGTTTCAGGCCTTGGGGCCGAAGTTGAGGCGCGGGCACCACGACCCATCTTTTGAGCTGTGTGCAGCGTTTCACAACTTTTTCATCGGACGTCCATTCGGGGCGTGTGAGAAGTCGTTTTTGGGTGTTTTTCCAAGGGGATTACAATGGTGAAATCCGCCCGCCCTAATTCCACATGATGGTGCGGGCCCCACAAGGGTCGTTTGGGCGTTGACGGTGATTTTTTCCAGCTTTATCACCAGGTGTCCGTTTTGGACAAATGATTAGTCGAACTTGTGTACTTTTTCGAGAGGATCGCAACGGTGTGATCCTTCTGTTGAGTTTCGGGACCAGGATGCGGGTCCTACATTGCACCGCTCGTGTGCGGTGCACCGGAATGCATCTTTTTCTCCAGATATCTGTTTCGCTCAAGTGAGCAGTCCTTTTGACGTGTTTTCCTGAGGGGATCGCAATGGTGTGATGCGCCCGACTGTTTTCGGGGTCGAGGCTCGGGATCACTGGACGCCGTTTGGGCGTGAGGCGGTGTTGGTTACTTTTCCATTGGATATTCGTTTGAGGTGAGTAAGTAGTCTATCTCGCATGTTTTTCTGCGAGGATTACAACGGTGCGATCCATTTGGTTGTGCGGAGCCTCTCACACGATCTTATTAAATGTGGAAATGTGAAAGGCGCTCTGATGGCGGTTATTCTCACCGTGTTTGCAGAGAACCCTTGGCGTGTGATCGTGTGCACTCCCGTGTGAGTGAAGAGGTGTGGTTGGCTATGACTCAGCCGATGAGGTGGTAGGTTGGAGTTGTTACATCACGCATTCGCGTTGACGTTGGGTGCCGTGTGCACGATAGCCTTTGGGATGGAACGTGGTATACTCTGGGAGTATACGAGAACGCTTGGAGTTACATGTGGTTGTTTGTACTTGAGGATGTTTTTGCGCTCAGTTGGGGTTGACATGGGGCCACATGTCATGTGGGCCCCATGTGTGTGCCATTTTCTTCTTTACGTACTTTTGACCTCTCGCGACGTAGAGGGTCCCTCTGTACTCGTTTGTTTGACCAGCTAGGTGGAGTTTTCCCCTGGCTCTGTGTTCGTTTTTTTTTGACCAATAGGGTTGAGTGGTCTACCCCTGGTTTCGTTCTCGATGGTTTGGCCGGTAGAGATGGGTTGTTCCTCTGTTTCTTCATCTGTGAGGGGTTTCAGTACCGTGCCCCCTTTCACCAGACTGCGGCACTGTTTGCGACTACGTGTGCTCGTACTGCGTGGGTGTTTTCCCACTTTCTGGGATGAGTTGTCTCAGTCCGCTTCAACAGTGACTCAGCGGATTGGAGCGGGATCGCCTTGAGAGGCACTGGGAGTTTCTATCGTTCCTTCATGACTCGTGGTAGTGTTCTTGTGGTTTTGGTGTGACCAACACTTTACGCGGGCACCGAACCTCTACCCAGGAGGTTGTTACTAGCAGGGCTGAGGTTGTTTCCAGCAGAGCTGAGGTTGTTTCGAGCAGGGATCGCCAGTTGTACCATCCAGCAGGGATGGCCAGTACAGCGGTGTTCACCGAGCAGTACCATCTAGCAGGGATGACCAGAGCAGTTCTGGGCTTACCACCAACGGGGCTGGGTAGTGGTCCCTGATGCAGGGCTTACCTCCAGCTGGGCTAGGCAGTGGTCCCCGATTCCAGGCTTCCCTCCAACTGGGCTGGGTAGTGGTCCCCGATACTGGGCTTACCTCCAACTGGGCTGGGCAGTGGTCCCCGATGTCGGGTTACCTCCAGCTAGGCTGGGCAGTGGTCTCATCGCCGAATTTAGCTGGGTCACCCTCTAGTGGATTACTCTGTTACGGGACTGGGCAGTGTGGCACCCGTCGACTCTTTCCAGGTATCCCTGTAGTGGGAACCCGTTTAATTCCAGGGACCCTCCAGTGGGGCTGGGCAGGGGGTCGTCTGTCGACTTTGAGGATACCTCTCGACTGCGGGGTAGTGACGAGTTGTGGTTTGACGTTCCCTCAGAACTATCAAGTACGAGAAGCGCTTTCTCCACCGAGACGCGTCCTTGTGACGCGACCTAGACCCGTGCGGGCGAGTCAGTGTCGCCCAAAGCGGATAGTTTCGAGGTGTGGTGATTGAGCCATTGACTTGTAGTTCGGGGTAGACATGCGGGATGCTGGGCATCGATGGTGTTACTTCTGGGACTGTTGGCAACTCACTTTTCTTGGGTTGAGCTACAGGATGGAGATCCCCTTATGACCTTGTTTGGGATTCTGAGTGAGCATATGAATATGTATATACCTTTTTCTAGTACCCACTTCTTGGGCTTGGTTACTCTCCTTCTAGGTGAGGTGAAGACGCGCAAGGTATGCCACGTGATTTCTTTGTCAAGCTTCTCATGGTTGGACGAGTCTACTCTCCTGCTATAGGTAGTGAAGACTCCACGGGAAGTTCATTTTCTCACCGTTTCCAGCTCCTTGTGTCTGGATGGGTATACCTCCTTTCTCTTGTTGGGTTGAGCTGGACTCTATAATGTACTCTTTACTGCACTTTCAGTTGTACTCCTCTACTATTCCCTGTTCGCTCTACTGCTCACCCTTTGGTACCTCCTTTTGTTGCTCCCTCGAGCCTTCGGGGTATCATACTGCGTATTTTTATACACACCCCTACTTGGGCTTTGCCCGCACTTGGTGTGCCCTTGCAGACGATGGACAGGTTGGTCATGAATTTAGTGGAGCTTAGGAGTTCAGGAGCATGGACCGCGTGCAGTGGTTGGAGACGGGTTCCAGGTGGGGGACCCTTCTATCTATTTTCCTTTCTGTTTAACATTTGTCGGGTTGTGGCACTTTTTGGTTGGGCACGTGTTTTTCCCCTTTTCTTTTCAGTTTACCTTCAGCTTGTACTTTGTACTGTTTTGAGGTCGATGCACATTTTTGGTTGATATATAGCAGTTTCCCTTTTCTTTACTTTTCTTTTCTTTTACTATGCACTGTTGCATTGAGTGTGTTGCATGTGTGTGTATAGGTACTTAGGCAAAGGCCTCCCCGAGTTGTTGTGCCTTCGGCACTGGTCGCTAGCCCCTGGCTTATGGAGGTGGGCTTGGGATTGTTGCGGCTCGAGCCTGGGTAGGGTCGGGTCGTGACATTTTTATTTTATGAAATGATAATTTCTAGTGATAAATTTGAAAAGTTTGAATATTGTAATGATCCAAAACTTTTTTAAATAAAATTCCCAAAGTTCAAAAATTAAATTATGTATTATTTTTTTGGTTATAGATAAAAAATGAACTTATCTATTTTATTGTGTCCTAATGAATTAAAAAAATATGGGCTTTTGATAGTGTTGATATAATTTATAAAATTATGGGCTTTTGATAAATCTAATATGAAAAGACAGTATAAGTGATGTATTCGAACAGTATGACCATTCCCTATGAAGCCCATTTATCAAAGAAACTATGGTAGGTGTAATTATTGGGATTTTACCTTGAAAATCCCAAGTAATGACCCAACATATTAATCATGAGAGAAACCATTTACGTGAGAAGTTCAATATCATCGAGATCACGTCCCAGACCTTGTATGTTGAACCACCCCATGAAAATATCACTATCGTGAACCTTTTACATGGGAAATATTATTTTATTGTAAAGGTGTATTTTTTAATAATGTAATTATATGAATATTTATGTCTTATTTTAAATTGAATAAAATATATATTTTCTCATTATTTTTGTTACTTTATAAAATATTTTGATAAAAAATAGATAAAACATAAATTCAATCTTTGGGTAATATGAAATTTTAATTAATAAATTATTGTTGAATTGATGGATTTTAAAAATAAATTTTATATTGATAATATAATTTTATTTTTTTTAATAAAATATAATTTTAATTTTAATTTTTCTAAAATCAAATGTTATTTTTATAAGTGTTTGAAAACTATTATTGTACAAAAAAACTAGAATTTTAAAATACATGCCTATTTTCGATTTAAAAGTGTAATTTATCATTATTTAGAAATATTTTTTAAAATTTAAATATCAATTTTGGTATTACCGTGACTAAAATACACAATAGTTATTTTTTATTAACATTCTAAGGTATTCAAATTTTCAGATAAAAATTAAATGCAGTTTTAATATATGCTGTTTATTATGACTATATATCTTCCCAAAAGTGATGTTATATATTCCATTAAAGTTATACATGAAAAAATATAAATTTACCCTATAAAATAAAGTATTTATGAATATATTTTATAAATTTTATAATACCTTTATGAATCCTCCAAAACCTATATTATATTTTAATTTTTTAAAATTATTACTTTGATATCATGAGTCACTTCCACACCACTAAGGGTAATATTTTAATGATTTCATCCCTTGTGCATATAAAATATTTTAAATCAATCCAATTTGGTAGAGTCCATGGGTATGAACCGTGGGATGTTTTATTTATTTTTATTACTTTATTACATATAGTCCAAAACATAAGATTGGGAAACAATAATTATATACCCTCTCATTTCCTATATAAACAAACCCATGCATGCATTCTACTTCACATGGAAATGACGGATCATGTAATTACTCTTCCCTACAATATCTAGAGTCCCCCTATCCCCCACCCCCCAATCTCTCAAGAAGATCCTCCCGATCGTTTTGAATCACCCTCAAATTCTAAGGAATCTTTTCTTCCTCCTCTTTATTAAAGCCCATTATTTATGTGATTCACTTTATCTTCCATTTTTTATTGATATGATATGATTATCCACATAACTATTAATTATATAATTATTTCCATGTGATGAGTGAACCCTTTCACACTCATTAATCCCTCCAATGATTCATTATATATAGTCATTATGATGCTAATTTTCTTTTATGATATTCCTAAAAAAATTATTTATTCTATCACCCATATTGTATAATTACATCTAAATTCCAAATTTATATGATAGAATGTGTTCTTACTTATCCCTCATACATACCTATACTCATAAAAGTGATCAGAGACACCTTTATCTCTTATTAAATCATTTTATTAATATTTAAGTACTATGGAATTGATGCCAAAATTTCACAGCTATTTTCCATGAAAAAAATTTATAAATTGCATATCAAAACATAGTTTCACTCAAGGATATTCACCAAGTAGTGAATATAGTAAATATTTTGGGGACTCCAATATATTAATTCTATAATACTTAATCATACAATTAAATGTGATAAATATTATCCTATGTTTAATTATCTATATAGAACACTTTTATATGTTGATGATTTGAATATGATGGGTGAGACCAAAATTATTTTGTGCTCCAATAAATGTGTAATGTTCAAATATCATTATATATAATTTATATTAATAGTTAGTTAACCTAATGAATTATGGGTCCTTTTACATAATGTTTTGAGGTCGTGGAATTTATCCTTGACCTCTATTTGTGATGTCATATTTAAAGTTTCCACATTCCCATATTCACATATGTTATCATGCCATATAATGCCTCATTGTGGATGTATATTGTTATAACAAATTTTTTTCCTTATAAATTATTATTTACAAACAGTTAACAAATTCCTTGTGTTTTTTTGTTTCTTCTATTACTATACTTTATATCTCACCCCTGTATTATGTATGTCCCCAGGTTATTCCATGCACTTTTAAGAATGATGGAAAATTATGAGCATGTTAAAGAAGTTTTCAATATTTTTTGAGTACCACTTATTTTATCTGTCATTTGATGTATCTAATTTCCCAAATACATTATAATTCTTGAACTTATATATTGTATTATTTGGGATTTTTTGTAATGAATGATTAATTAATGTGTATTACAAATAAGGTTTTTCATACAATCCTTTTACATTGATCATCACTCAATAACATCTAGAAGGTATATATTATTTATAGATATCATATATATTATTTATAGAAATAATTAGAGTCATAAAAAATTTATATATAACAAAATTAAATGCATTATTCATAGAGATAGTAGGTTATACGTACACATGAACATTGTTTCCATTTGTTGGTCGATGGAATGAAAAAAATGTAAAAATTAACTAACAATTATATAATAATTATGATTTTATATATATCATATATATTCATTATCTTCTACCTTTATTACCTTACATGTTATACGTAAGTAAAAAATTGATTAAATCACACCGTGAAGCGGTATTCCACCATACACAAGAGTTATGTTATTGTATCCCCCATGGAATTAAAAGTATAAAAGTTTTAATTTGATATAATATTTTAAGAAGAAATATTTTTTTATAAATATCATTTCTATAATTTAACTTCATAATTATAACAATCCATGAGAATAAATGATGAAAAATGAACTATGTCAGTTCGTGATGCTATAGTCTGCCACACACACGGTCGGTATTATCATTTCCCATTTAAGGGAATATTAGAAGGATATATGAAATTAAATTAACATAAAAATATATGTATAAGTAATATAATAAGGTTATTATATGATTATGATTAAATTAAAATTTTAGGAGGTGCTGGAAGATATAAAATAAAAATGCTCATTGTTGAACGTTAGCATCCTTCAGGTAACTAATTTTTGTTTGAACTGAATTCTTTTATTGGTTGGATTAATGATAAAAATAATTATATAATGTGGTGAGGTAATGTTTTATGTTTTTTGGGTTGTTATTGGATAAACCAATGGGTTTTTAGAGTATGAAGTGTATAGGATAGGGGGTGGCCTTTTATAAGTGAGGTGAGTGGAACACATGTAATTTTTTCAAAAAGACTGAATTCCTATTACATTGTTTTCCTTTAAATAGTCCCAAATAATGAAACATTAATGGTACAAGAAGGTATAAGATAAAAAGTGGTCCATATAATTTCTAGTATACATGTTAATATTTCATTTTACTTTTATTTTTAATGTTTAATCCCTTAGAAAATTAATTTTTCCCTTAATCACAGTGATTAAATTGAATTATTTTCACTATTTTTTTTAAAAAATAAGGTTACCTTATTATATAATATAAATTATTTTGATTAAAAATATATAATTAATTTTAGAAAATTCCATTCCTGGGGGAGAAAAATTGAAATTAAATTTAATCCTACAGACGTGATATGAATTTGAGTTTTCAAATCCATAAATATTAAACTAATTAAAAAGATTTTATATTGAAAATCAATATTAAAAATGTAAAATGTTAAATATTTGATTAATTGATGTATAATTTAAATAATGATACATTAAAAATTTATTAAAATAATTTTAATGTTTTAAAAGTATTTTAATGAAATAATAATTCTAAATAGAAATGAGTATTTTTCAATATTCACAGAATATATATTTTCTAAGAAAATTATCAAAAATCCATCTATGATATTTCCAACCATCAGTTTGAAAAAAATAAGATTATTTTATCAAATTATTTTTCCAAAATTTGAAAACATTAATTATAAGGACCCGACCTTATTACATTACAAAATCTTGAATTTGGTCAAGATCTCAATTCCTTTCACATTGAAGATATTTTCATGTTCAAAGATGTAGGAAATTGGGAAATAATAAATTCATAACATTCCACATTAATACAGATTGGATACCATAAAAATTTTATTAATTTCTTACTATATATAAAACTTTTTAAATAAGACATGATTTCTTTGACAAATGTTCATAACATTTAACTTTTCTTCCTTCTTTGTCTTGCACATACTTATAACATGTGAAAATAATTTCAAAACATGGGATGAGCACAAAAAATGCAGAAAGGAATATAAAAAGATGTAATGAATGAATTATTCCATGAATACTTGTAACGTATGAAATCATTTTTCAATAGACCTACTTGTCACCCTTATAAACATATTTTTGTGAGACATGGGATTTTCCTAAGATTTACACAAAACGTATAGAAATTAAATATAACCATAAACTTATCTTGGGGAATCAATTATATAATCTTGTAACCCTATCATCTATATTATAATTTTTAACATTCATGGGTACCTTATAATGTAACCCTCAGAGCTACCTTATTGTACAACCATCATAGTTACACATGGAGTAACAATACGGTTGACCTCCAAATTATGCAAAACCGATGAATTAGAGAGAGATATATGTCCCACCATTTATTATAAACAATATTCATTAACTACAACATAATCATACAACATGAATAATTTCATAAAAACATTGCTTTTGAATTTTGTAAAAAAAACAATTTTAAAATAGAATTTTAATATAAAATCCCCTTAAAATAACATATAATTGAAGATAGAATTAATATAGTGGACAGAATATGTATATACACTATAAATTAACTTAATTAAACATAATATTAAAAAATTTAATCACACAAACAGTTATAATACCACATAAATAATGAAGTAGAAGGTTATCCCAAAGAATGGAAATTGCGTTAAGAATTCCCTTACCTTGGGTTTTTCATACATGAAACTTGTATAAAACTACTTTATAATGGTTAAAAGAGTGTTATTAATTTCTTAAAGAAACATATTAATCTTTATAATACCTTATATAATAATTTTATAACATTATTTCACCCTTTAATTATTAGTATTTTGTTCCTTCTGTTGCTTTGGGTGTGTTTTTTACATGATTTACATGGCCGGTTTGTATTTGATTTTCTTGTCGTATAGAAATGAAATTACCAATGTAAAATTAAATGTTATTAATGTGTTTTATGAATATAAAAAGATATAATAAATAATTTTCTTGTCATATATTCTGATGAATCTATAGATAAAACATTACAGATATTTGTTTAGATCATATTTGGTGGTTCCTCGATAATCATGAACTTGTTTCGTTATATAATTTAATGTTATGTATAGAAGTTCAATATAGAATATAAAATAGTTTAAATAATAAACATTAAATTCAGTTTAAACCATTAAAATGGTTTTATGATCAGCTTTTAAGTATGTAATAAAAATTGAAAACACATAGTCCACAATTTTCGTCAATCGAAACATCACAGAAGATGATTTTATTTTTAGAATAAGAGAGAGTGGAGAGGAAAAAATATGATGAATCATTTAAATGAAAATGATATAATAAAGAATATATAATATTGTAGATATTTTATACCTCCTAGATAATGATATGGGAAGAGATTATAAGAAAAAAATAAATGAATTGAAAAGAAAACACATGAAAAAGGAAGAGGATTCTTGGTCTTGAACTATTCTCCTTGAGATCCTTCTTAAGGCCTTTGGTTTTGGACTTTTGTTGAGACAAGAAGGTATTGGATGTGGGAAAGATCCTTGGGGGTATTTGGCATAAATTATACAATCTTCAAGGCTTGATAGGTGTGAATAGAATTGGGTAATGAGTGTGGTATTTATAGCGGAGGAGACGAGGGATTTTACATTATTTAAAAAATTATATTAATATATTTTTCCGAGCCTATGAATAGTCTTAATTCTTGTGATAAAAATAGTAAATAGAGCATTTGAATTCAAAAAAAATTTCTTAAATCAGTTAGGATGTCATAAATTTTTTATTTAACTGATAATTTGAATATACGGTGTTTTACTATATTTCACTATTCATCAAAAATTCTAGAATTTCAAAAAAAATCCAAAACCTTCACCAATACTATTTTTTAACATGTAGAATTAAAAAATTAACCCCATTTATTGAAAATAATTTTATAAGTATAATTAATTCAATTTTTAAATAAAATCATACTTTATTTAGAAATTTACAATTCTAAAACTATAACTCATTTTATATCACCTTGAAAAAATTAGTCAAGATGTCATTATCTTAAAGACTTAACAAAATAAAGTAATAATACAACTTAATATTCATTAAGGTCATATTAGTATTCGTATTAATATTCATAAGGGTATGTTACTATTCACCAGAAATCATGTTAGTTCCATCAGACTCCAAATAAATTAATGATCATAATTGTAGATGAATGTTTTTTGAAATTCAAAACATAGAAGATGAAAATTTATGTTTAAAGTCTTGTTATAAATATATTATTAAAACAAAGTTTCATTAATTTAAATTAATTTTTAAAACCTTTGGGTGTAACATTAGCTACACCTTCTATAAATTGAAGTCCTCGTAATGTTATTTACTTATTAAACATGGGAGGTTACCTCTCCCTCATAGCATTTTTAGACTCCCATATTTATTCTTCAACCATGTGGTTTCTCCACAAAACCTTAACTTGGTGGATTACCTTATTCTGAAATGCATATTCCCTTTGATCAATAATCTAAACTGGTTTCTCCTCATAAGAAAGGTTCTCTTCTAGCTGAACTACTTCTGGGTTCAAGACATGAGATGAATCTGGATTAAACTTTCTCAACATTGAAATATGAAAAACATTTTGTACCTCATATAAACTTGGAGGAAAATCTACTCAGTAGGAGACTGATCCAACTTTCTCTAGAATTTCATAAGGTCCAATGAACCCTGGATAGAGATTTAATTTCTTACAAAAATGCATAAACATTTTTCATGGTGATATTCTAAGAAAAACATGATCACCTACCTTAAATGAAAAGTCTTTCCTCTTATTGTCAGCATAACTTTTTTGCCTACTCCGAGTAGTACTCTTCTATTAATGGATCATATTCACTTTCTTATCCACTTCCTCAACTAATTCTGGTCCCATAAACTTCCTTTTCTCGACTTCAACTAAAAATGGTGGAGTTCGACACCACCTCCCATACAATTCCTTAAAAGGTGCCATTTATATACTGGAATTAAAACTATTTTTATGAGAGATCTCAATTTATGAAAGTTGATGATCCCAACATCCCTGGTAGTCCATTTGAAAAAGATATTAGAATATCCTCTAAAATTTGAATTGTTTTCTTCGACTTCCCATCAGATTGAGGATGAAAAATGTTACTAAAATTTAATTATGTTCCCAAAAAAATTTGAAGGCCCTTCAAAAAATTAAAATTGAACCTAGGATCCTTATTAGATACAATAGAAAAAGGAACTCCATGTAACATGACATTATCTTTGAGTTACAGTTGATAAAGATGAACCAATGGCATTGTTTCTCAAAGAGGAAAAAAATGTGCAGATTCGGTCATCCGATCAACAATAACCCAAATAACATTTTAACTTCAAGAAGTCTTAGGTAGTCCCACCACGAAGTCCATAGATATATTTTCCCATGTCCACTATAGAATTTTAAGTGGATATATCATCCAATTTTGTAACTACCACTCTTATTTAACCTGTTCACATGTCAAATATTTCATAGTAAAATTTGTAATAGCTCTTTTCATTCCATCACACCAGTAATACTCTTGAAGGTCTCTTTACATCTTAGTACTTCTAGGATGAACTCAAAATGGATAACTATGAGCTTCACACAAAAATTATTTCTTCAATTGGGAATCAAAATGCACACACAACCTTTTTCCAAATCTTAAAACACAATAATTATCAGGTTAAAATCTGGAAACTGACCCATTTTAACCAACTCTAAATTATTTTGCTCACAATCATCCATCTGTGCTTTCTTAATTCAACCTGAAAATGATGACTGCACTGAAACATGTCACAAAATTGATTTATTTCATAAAACAACAACTTCTAATCCAAAATTACTCAAATAATTAATCAAGGGATCATGTTCCAAATGTAACATGGTTACTGATGCATTTTGTTTTTGAATCAAGAATTTGCCACATTTTTTGCTTATCCTGGATGGTAATTGATTATTCAATCATAATGATTTATCATTTTAGGCCATCTTATCCACATCATGCACAGTTCATTATGATAGAATATATACTTTAGACTCTTATGGTCATTATATATTTGACATTTGGCTTCGTATAAATGAAGCCGCTAAATTTTCAAAGAAAAAACCTCAACATCCAATTCCAAATCATGTGTGGGATAATTTAACTCATGAGTTTTTAGTTTTCTTGAAGCATAAGAAATTAACAAATCACTCTTCATTAGAACAATACAATTTCCCTTCAATAAAGAATCACTATAAATGAAAAACCCACCATTTCAGGAAGGAAAGGACAAAACTAGATAATTCACCCATCTCTTCCTTAGCTCTTGAAAACAAACATCACATTCTTCTATCCAAATAAATTTAACCCATTTTCGTGTTAACTTAGTTATTGGGCTAGATAACAGTGTAAATTGTTTAAAAAATCATAATCAATAACCTCATAATACAATAAACATAAAAATCTCTTAACATTTGTAGGTCTTGGCCATTCATCAACCACTTTTGTTTTGGAAAGATCAACTTTTATTCCATACTTAATTAAAATGTGCTCAGGAAAATAAATCTGTTGCAACCAAAAATCGCACATGATGAATTTTCCTTACAGTTTCTTTTCCTTTATGTTTTAAAAAACAACTCTTATATATTTTTCATGATTATCTTTACTTTTAGAAAATACCAAAATGTCATCAATAAACACAACCAAAAATTTATCCAAGAAATCATGAAATATTCAATTTATAAGACTCATGGATAAAGAAAGTGTATCCGTTAAACCAAATGGCATAACAAAAAATTCATAATCCCACTTCTTTGCATCATTCAGATCTCTTTGGGAAATAATTTTCAAAATCACCCATCTCACCAATTTTTATTCATTTTAATGTTTTTCTATTATGATTAGTCTTAGTATAATTTTCATTACAATCTCAGGCCATATTTCTAAACTTACAGCATTGAAAAAACTTCCCAATTTTGGTAAGGCATTCCCTAGGGTTCTATTTCCACACATTTTACAAATTTAAAACTGGAATTTCCTACCATTAGATTTATATGATTGATTATTACCCATCGCCTTCCATCTGGGAATCTTCTTCTTTTTATTTTCAAAGTTAATGTGATCATTAGAAAACTTCATCTCTACCCTCTCAGTATATCAGACAAGTTTTTCATAACTTTTGAATTCATAGGAGGCCAATTCCCTTTGATACCTTGACATCAATCCTGAGTAAAAGCATTGGATTTTTCTATCAAGATTCAGAATAATATTTGGAGCATACCTTGCTAGTCGGGTGAATTTTGCTTCATACACGACCACTAAATCTTCCTCCATCCTTAATTCAATGAATTGCTTCTCTATAATAATATGAAACACCTTTGGAAAATATTTTTCAAGGAAAATACTTTCAAATTTATCCCACTCTAAGGCATAAATATCCTCTCTATCCCTAATATTCTTGACCATTAAACACCACTAATCAGCCTCACCTTCAAAATGATAAATGGAAAGACTTAACTTATGATTATCTGAACATCAGATAACATTGAATATATTTTCAAGGTATTAAATCCATCCTTCTACCGCTACTGGGTCAGAAGATCAATTGTAAGAAGGAGGGTGTTGTCTCATGAAATGTTCCACCATCGTCATATTTATTTGTGGTACCTCTAATTATTATCATACATGGATTCCACTGCCATTTATTCCATGTGTCAGCTGATCCATTACTTTCACATACTGCTCACTTCCAATCCCTACCATTATAGGCTATATATTCAGAAGGATATTGTTTTGTCTATGCCTTTCCAATTCCACTTCCATGTTTCTTTTGTAGAAAACCATTCAGAAAAAAAATATCACAGTTGAAGAAACATGGTAATATTTAAATTCTATAACAGTTAAAATTAACCGTAGAGTAAAAAATAATTTATGATATTCTATAAACATTATACAAAACCCTAAAGTTGTCTAAACTATCCTCTGATACCAACTATAAGGACCCAAACTTATTACATTACATAATCTTAAATTTAGTCAATAACTCACATCCTTTCACATTGAGGATCCTTTCAAGTTTATAGATTTAGAGAAATGGGACATAATACATTCATAACATTCCACATTTATAATTATTGGATACCATAAAAATAGTATTCATTTCTTCCAAAATATAAATATTTTCAAATAAAAATTTATTTCTTTCAAAAATCTTCATAATATTTAACATGGATTATTATTTGTCTTAGACATCCTAATAACCTATGAAAATCATTTAAAAAAGATTGGAAGATCACAAAAAACTTAGTAATGGATATAAAAAGAAGTAATTAACACATTATTCCATAAATACTTGTAACGTATGAAATCATTTAAAAAAATACATAATTGTCACCCATATAAACATACTTTGTGAAACTTGGTATTTGTATGAGATTTAAAAAACATATAGAAAATAAATAGAACCATAAATGTATCTTGGGACATTACATACTTAATCTTGTAACCCTATCAGATAACTTATAATTTTTAACCCTTATGGCTACCTTACAATATAACCATCATCGCTACCTTATTGTGTAACCATTGCAGTTACACTTGGAGTAACCATACGACCGACCTCCAACTTAAACATACCCAATGCATTGGAGGGAGATATACGTCCCACCATTCATCATAAAAAATTCCTAGGAATGATAAAATAATCATAAAACATGAATAATTTCATAAAATCATTACTTTTGAATTTTGTAAAAAAATTAAAAGAAATTTCTAAAAGAAAAGCCCCTTACAAAAATCATATAATTAGAGGGAGGATTAATAGATTAGATATAATATGTATATAAACTATAAATACACATAATTAAACATAATATAAACAAATTTCATCACAAAAATAATTTTAATACCTCATAAATAATGAAGTAGATGTTCAACCCAAAGAATGGAAATTGGGTTAAGAATTCCCTAACCATGGGTTTTTCTTATTTTAAAATTTTTTAAATCACCTGTATAATGGTTAAAAAAGTGTTATTAAAATCTTAAATAAACATATTCATGTTTAAAATACCTTATATGATCATTTCATAACATAATTTCACACTTTAATTGTTAATATATTGTTCCTTCCATGGATTTGGGTGTGTGTTTTACATGATTTCCACGGCTAGTTTGTATTTTATTTTCTTATTGTATAGAAATGAAATTACCAAAGTGAAATGAAATGGAATTAATGTTTTTAAATAATATATAATTACACCATGAATAATTTTTTATCATATATTATGATTAATCTTTAGATAAAATATTACATATATTTGTTTAGATCATTTTTTGAGGTTCTTCGATAATCATGAAATTTTTTTCATTGTATAATTTAATGTTTTGTATAGAAGTTCATTACTGAATGAAAAATAGGTTACATAATAATATTTAATTTATGTTTCAACCATTAAAATGTTTTTATGATCATCTTTGACGTATGTAATGAAAATTGAAAACACATCATCCACGATTATGGAAAATTGGCACATCGTGGACAATGTTTTTATTTTTAGAATAAGAGGGAGAGGAGAGGAAGAAATATGATGAATAATTTACATGAAAATGATAAAATTAATAATATATAAGAGTATGGATATTTCATACTTCCTGGATAAGGGGATGGGAATAGAGTACAATAAATGAAAGGAATTGAAAAGAAAACACATGAAAAAGAAAGAGGATTCTTACTCTTGATCTCTTCTCCTTGAGATTTTCCTTATGGCCTTTGGTTTTGGCCTTTTGGTGAGACCAGCAGGTCTTGGACGTTCGTAAGAGCCTTAGGGAGGGAATTTGGAATAACTTAGAAAATGATCATGTCTTGAGAGGTGTTAGAGGAAGATGAGAATGAGGGTGGTATTTATAGGGGAGGAGAGGAGGGATTTTACATTATTTTAATCACTATTTTAATATTTTTGTCCATGACTATGAATAGTCTTCATTATTGTGATAAATATAGTTAATATAGATTTTTATTTCAAAACAAGTGGTCTTACATCTGAAATTATGTGATAAATAGTATATTTAACTGAGAATTTCAATATACGGTATTTTTCCATATTTCACTATTAATCAAACATTCAAGAATTTCAGAAAAATTTAAAAAGTTCACTATAACCATTTTTTGATGTATAGAATTAAAAATTGAAATCTTTTTTTTGAACAAAATTTATAAATGTAATTAATTTAATTTTGAAATAAAATTATACATTATTCTAAAATTAACAATTTTAAACTATAACTCATTTTATATCACCATGAAAAATTAATTAAGATGTCATTATCTTAAATCCTTAATAAAATAAAATAATAATACAAATTATTATTCATTAAGTTCATATTACCTTTCATATTACTATTCATAATGGTATGTTACTATTCACTGAAAATCAAGTTGGTTCCATCAGACTCCAAATAACATACTGATCATAAATGTAGAAGACAGTTTTTCGAAATTCATAAACATTGAAGTGAAAAAATTGTGTTTAAAGGATAATCATAACTATCTAATTAAACAAAGTTTCATAAAATTAAATTTATATTTAAAACCATGGCGTGTTACATTAATTTTAAAATAAGTGCATTGAAGTGTGGAAAAACAAATTATTAAGAGAAATACAGTTTTTATGCATAAATTGGATTAATTCTTATTAAATACCTATGAAACCTATTGGATTAATTTAAAAACAATTGAATGAATATAATATATATATATATATATATTATTAAAACAATTAAAAAAATAAATTATTACATTTATTAAGATAAAATACCTTTCCATGCTTAAAATCATTTTCAGAAAAAATATTTACTTTTATATTCAATTGGTTTTTATTCCCATTTATATTTTGTTGACAACAAATGTAATCACATTATAAATATGAAAACTATTCGTATTCATAAGTTATTTAAGCTTCTTCAAATTACCCATTCCAATATCTAGATGATAACTATCACATATTTTAATATTATTAATAGTATATTTTTGTCATGTAAAACTCAGTCTTTCACAAGGTATAGATGTTACTCGATGTTGAGTATAATGTAATTTAAAAACTATGTTTCATGTCATTTATTCAATTGAAGAAAAAATTCATTGCATATAACACAATATATCAAAAATATAAAGTAATATGAGAATAAATCTCATAAAACCTAAGGATGTTATATTCTACCCCCCCTAAAATTAATTTCCACTTTAAAATTCATAACAGACAAAAAGGGAATAATATTTGAGAATTCATTTATAGAAAAACACATTATACATATGAAAAATAAAACTTCCCTTATAAAGGGAAATGTGAAGACATATAAGTTACCTAATGTAATTAATATTTTGGTTTTCACATAGGGAAGATGTTGGTGGGAAATTAAAAGGTGGATTTTGAAGGGAAAACTAACCCCCAAGGATGAAAAGAGAGTGATAAAGAATATAATCAAGATAAGGATAAGGACCAAAAAACCATAGACCAAAAATTACTGAAAAATATATATTGATATCATTAGAAATTATGATAAAAAAAAGATATCATTTTAATTCAATATCCTTTGAGAATATATACATAATTGATTTCATTATATTTCATAAGAATAATGTCATCATTTGTTTGTACTTTTATCTGCATCCACTTCATCTCTAAATCCAAGAAATGAACAAGATTTTTTATTCCAAAAGAATTAATATATCATAATAACTATAATATAATTGTAATACATTAATTCTATCTCTATTTATTATCATAACAAAATAGTTTTTATAATTCATCAAATGTTCAAAAATATTCATATGGTGAAGTAATACATTAATTTATAAATCCTTATCAAATGTTCAACTTAAACAATGATTAATCTTATAACCCATCCAAATGATTAAAATATAAAACATTATAAATAAGGTCACTATATTTCCAAAATAAACATATCATTAATTCCCCAAACAAAATTATTTACCTCTTAATTATCACATAATAAACTTGTGAATATCTTTTATCATTTATTTTCTTTAAACATGGTAATAAACTAAATTACCATATAACTATAATGAAAACACACACATTTATTTACTATTTAAATGAAAAACTTATTATTGGAGACATTAATTAAATACAAAAATATAATAAACTCCATCAATGATATTAATAATCCCATTTTCAACAAATCATTAATTAGACTCATAATAATCAGTACTATCAAATTTAACATATCGAAATCAATAATGACTTTTAAAAAAATTCATTATCTCATCATATAGAAAATATTAAGAGTTTTCTTTATCATAATCACGTATTCTAAATAAATATCAATTTAATATTAAATCATTTTTCTAGGCCATCTGCACCATTTTTTATATTCATTCTATTAAATCACTTTTAAAATCAGGTACGTAGACAGGCCTATTTTTGTTCCCTAGTTCAAGATCGAGTCTAGATTCATACAGTTTTTTCAGGCTTATTATGCGTAGGTACATCTGTTTCAGAACCATTTCTACATGTAGTATCTAAATATGGATCTATTTAGAGTACTAAAAAATAATATCTTAATTTCGGTAACATTATGATGTTCATGTATTTTTAGTAAGAAGTCAATATTATGATTATTTACTATGATATATGTTTTAATGAATCTACTTACAATGTTTTCTAAAAAAATAATCTGCATACCAACTTTATTGGCCGTAAATCTAGTAACCTAGATCTAGTGGTTACTTTATTACATTAGCACTATATATTGGGTATCGCATCCCAAAGGAATGAAAATTTTTATAGTCATGGAAAATTAGATACATACTTAATTATAACATAAATTTGTGATCATAATATAAAACAAAAAAAAATTATATAATTATACAATTATTCTCATAATATTATCCCAAAATCGCAATTATAAATAACTTCTTGGAATCCTAGGGATGGAAACATTATAATCGGTGGGTCTAAATTCTCTGAAAGGGTATGTTTACAATATAATCAATCAATGATCATATAAGAATGACATCAGTATAAGGGTATTAGAACACAAAGATAAAATTTTAAAACCATACCCTATATATCTAATGTCATAACCCTCAATAATTCCATAATGAATGAAAGATCATAACACATGAACCATAAAAGAAACAAAACCATAAGACATGAGAGTATAATATAGGCATAATCCATGGAATTGTGGTGTAAACATAAGCATGGAATAATATTTCCATAGTAGTAAATTCTCACTACCAAATATATTATAGAGGAATGAGTTCACTCTAATAATCATCACATTAGTCATGGTTCACTCTTAAGACCATCATAGTGAACAATGTCCCTTATTGAACTAGGTTCCATCCTCATTCCAGCCCTTTTTATCTCATTTTATATAAATCCTTACCCAATGCATTATTTGGTGATATATATCCCCTACTCACATGATTAAATAATTTTTTCCATTAGATCATAAAACTTTCATCATATCATATCCCAAAAAAAGTGTTAGATTTCATAAATATTTTAACATATCATAACCTCTCCAAAATAGATAGGTTTTATAATCATTTATCGATTTCATCAATTTATAAACTGTGTAATGGAATGGGTTTCATGAACATAATTAATCATAATCATGAGAGTGAATCATCTAGAGAATTAATTATAATTTTATCATTAGATCATATCAAAGGATGTCATCTTGTATTGAAAATTATTTGGAAATACAACTAGGAACTTTGTTGAGGAAACTTTCTTTTAGCTTTTAAAAAAACATTCAAAAAAATAAAAAATATTGTAAATAAAATTTATTTAAAATGAAATTTTATATTATAAATTAATATTTGAAAATAATTGCCCAATGAAAAAAAATTCTTTTAAAATATCTTTCGAAAACATAAAACATTTCAAAATTCTTTTCATTGAAAATAATATTTTAAAATTATAATCGAATATTCTATAATCATTTAAACAATTTCATAAAAAATAACATTTCTATGAAAAAAACATTTGAATATATAATTAATTATCAAAATACATATAAAATTTGAAAATAATACTTAAAAATCATTTAATATCATTTTTTGGAAAACATTTCTTCAGAAGAAAATGGATTTTCGACCAATGAGATAAATAATGTCATATTTTTATAAAAATATTTTCTCAAATACTTTATTTTCCAATGATTGAAAATGTGGTATTATAAGTTATTAACAATTAAATAACCAATGTATAATAAAATTCAGGTTTTTCTTGAGAAATAGATCATTGGAATATATCATCCAAAACATAATCATAAATAATCATGATAAACAATGATATTGAAACATCAAATCATCGCTCATCTGGTAACATTGAATAATAATAACCATGAGGGAATAACATTAAATGAAAATTAAAATATCAAAATTCATGATATTACATGTAAATGGGATGTATAGGAACCTTATAAAAGAAGTTAGGTGCATAACATAACATATTTCTTTATAATGGAAAATTGCTACAAAAATCTCTTATTGGTTGGGTATATTTTGAACCCTAAACCCCATAAAAGATATATCCAAGAATTTATACTTAAATAACCATATTATTCTATATAATATATAGGAAATACATTCATGGGTATCATATGATCCACATCAAATAAATATGGGTTAAATATTGAATGTGTCTCATGGACAATAAAAGTGAGATAAAACCACCATACTACATGAGTAACTTTTTTATCATGGGTTGTGAGAAGGAATAAAATCAATTGAAACATTAAATATAATTAATTAAATTAAATTCATGATATAAATTTTCATAAGGTCAATATATACATCATATAAAGTAAACAAGTGGTGAATATTTAATATTTCATAAAAAAATAAAACTGAGAATAGAAATACCTGAATTTTTTTCTTGACAATTTTCACACATGTTAGAAAATCATTTATAAAAAATATAAGTTTATTGTACATATATATATAAAATCATACAAATTTATATAATATCCTATGTGATATCCTTGAAACTTTTCAACACCCTTCTATTAATAATTCCTTTTTAATATCATCATTTTGGGTTGTTTACTATTTCATTTCCAATGATAATATTTGTCCGGTGGAACAAATATCTATACATTGATCATAATTAAATCCAATAAAAAACAAAATAATGTTAATTTATATCATATATATTAATTATATACATAATTAAAATAATCAAAAAATTAAATAGATAAAAAATGATATAAACCATTCATGGATACGGTAAGCCATTTATACGGATGGACGTTGAATCCATTTTTTAGTACGGGGAGTGAAATAACAGTATATAGTAATTAAAAATTATATAATAATTATTATTTCATATATATAAAATATATTAAATATCATTTATATTTATTACATTACATGTGAAGTGTAAGTGAAAAACAAATCACATTGTTTCATGAGGTGGTAGTCTTCCATATAATTGAGTGACATTGTTATATCCCTAGGGGAATGAAAAGTAAAAAATTATATATATGGAATAATAATTCAAAAATAATAACAATTTTATGTATACCATATATATGCTTTAAATTTATAATTATAACAATAAATGGGATGTGGGGATGGAAAACAAACTATTTCGATTCACGAGGTAGTAGTCCGCCGAAAACATGAATGACGTTATCGTATACAATTTAAAGGGAGATGAGATGGATATAGGTCATTAAAAAAACATAAAAAATGTAATTATATTTAATATATTGATGTTATTATATGAAATTTGTTAAATAATAATTGTAGGAGATGTAAGGATATATTAAATAAAAACACTCATTGAATAATGTTACATTCCTTCGGATGACTTATTATGGTTTTCAAAAAAATCCTTCATTGATTATATTTAGGAAAAATGAAGGGTTTCAGGGATGATATTAGTGATATTGGTAATTTATTATGTAAGTTATTTGTGAAACTAAATTTTTTTTAATGTGTGAAGGGGATATGAGAGGGGTGGAATTTTATAAGTGAGGTGAGGTGGATACTTGTAATTTTTTTTAAAGAGTGAACGCCACCCATGTTTTTATTTCTATCACTAAGACCCAATAATGAAACAATTATGAGAAAAATGGTTTAGATAGATATATTTCTATCTAATGCGTTTCTTAAATGTTTATAAGTCATTTTTATCATAGGGTTAATGTTTATTCCCTTCGTAAAATTGGTTTTACCTTAATTGAGGTGATTAATTATAATTATTTTCACAAATCATTATGGTAAAAAATAAGTTGAAATTATTATATGATATAGTTTTTTATGATTCCAAATATGGAATCTATTTTTCCAAATTCTATACACATAAGAATTTTTTTTTAATAAATCATATATACAATTGATGTTTTGAGAAAGTGGGTTTTCAAATTGAAAAATGTACAAAAGAATGAAATGATTTTATATAAAAATTAATTATTAAAATTATTAAAATGATAAATATTGGATTAATATATATATATATATATATATATATATAAACTAATCATACTTTTAAAACTATATCAAATTAATTTTAATGTTTTTAAAATCTTTTATCAAAATGATAATGTTTTTATAAAATTAGTATTTTCACTATTCACTTAAGAAACATTTTTTAATGAATACTATAAAAAATCCACCCTATCATAATTTAAATTTGATGATTTAAAAAATTTATTTTTTAAAAATCTAATTTTATTAAAATGAAAAAAAATAATTTTAAAATAAGTGCACTAAATCATGAGGAAACTATTGGTCACAAAAAGTATTGTTTTGAATCATAACATTTGATTTTTTTTCTTATCTTATCATTATAAAACCTATTAGATGAATGTAAAAAAATTGATAGATTATATAATATATATATATATATTTCATTAAACCCATTCACCATAAGTTTTTTATTTTATTTATTAAAATAAATCACCTTTGTGTGAAAAAAAATTATTTTCCATAAAATCATTTCCTTTTAATCAATTGGTTTTTATTTTCATCTATAAATAAATAAAAACACTTTATCTCATTTAAACAAAATTATAAACAATTATTTTTTAAAAGTTATTAAATACTATTCATACCCACCATTATAATGCCTTATTAAATAACTATTATAATAAATAATAATAGTAGTATGTTTTTGTTTGGTAAAACTCGGCCTTTCGTGTAACACAAGCTACTGAAGAAAATTGTTGTTTCATTTAAAAAAATAAGAACTAGTTGTTGTGAGTAATTCATTATATCTAAGTAACTTATAATTGGTGGAATTAACGATATAAAATATTTAAATTAATTTGAAAAAAAATCATAAAATATATGGATGTTAAACCCTATTTGCAAGAGGCATCTAACTAATGGCGAGTGCATGATACACAGTGTGGGTGATAATGCAACGAACCATTGTTTATAAGTAATATTTTTTCAGAATTAATATATTTAATATTATATTACAAACTATAATACACATATATCACATAATGAAACAAACAACACATTATTTCATTAATTAAAATCAACATCTTTATCAATGATCATACCCATTAACATTCAAAATATTATAAGAGATCAAAAAATATGAATTATATAAATCCAAAATGAGAATATTTGGAACCATCTAGTCCTCTAGAATAATCACCTACATGGAAATCATTATAGAAAATAAAAATAACATTAATAAAATAATCAATATCATTAAAAAAGAAAATATGGATCCCTAAGAGGAATTATTGTGAATAATTCATGAAGGAGTAAATAGGTATTTATAAGTGTTAATATGATCGTTGGTAATAGGAACCTTTCATTTTAAAACATACATTCACCTATGAATTATAGTGAACCATAATTAAGGTACATGGATATTACATCATTTTAGATTAATATTCATAAAATTATAAAAGTAAATTCTTAGGGACCATAATATTTTAGTTTCTATAGACACAGAAAACACATTCCTATAATTTGGTGAAAAATATTCAATATCTCCCACAAATATCGACCCATTTTATTAATCCTACTTAAATTAGTTAATAATAACCTAGGGAAATGAAACATAAGACAGGGTGAGCTTAGATGCTCAGTAAGTGAAAAAATAAACAATATATGTATGCATAACATCGTCATAAAAGTATGATAACATGAGTGTATCATTTTAAGATCACACCCTACATATAAATAATCATAATCATGAGTCATGGAATAAATTTTGGTAGTTTATAAAACATGAATCATATCAAAATCAAAGTGTAAGAGTCATAATATAATATCATTAGAATAAGACATATACTTTTACCATACACATAATCATATATAATCATTCCTTATAAGTAAAGGACCATTTCTAAAACATATCAGGGAAGTTCATGGGGGATGCACCTACTGGTTTGGACACACTACCATCCCCAATCACATCCCTTCGCTTATAGGAAATCAGGTTACACCTTCTTCCTTTAGTGAGTCAAGATCGTTGACTTTTTTCCCATCTAATTAGTAATGGTTCACTACCAAGACCAATTTTGAACTCATGGTTCAATACCAAGACTATCTTAGTAGTCAAGGTGCACTCCCAAGACCATCTGAGTAGTCAAGTTCCACTCCTAAGAACATCTTAGTAGAAAAAGTCCCTCAATAGACTGGATTCACTCCCCATTCTATATATATCTATCTCATGTGATATAAATCATTACCCAATTCATTAGATGGAGATATATTTTCCACTCATCACATATTTAAAACATAAATTTTTGTGATAAAAGATAATAAAATATTATTCATATCATGACCTATAAAAAGATATGGGTTTCATAAATTTCATATCATAAGATGTGAAATTAAATGGGTATCATAAAAAATTCATTATATTATAACTTTTAGAAATGATATATGTTTATTGATAACTTTATTATAGAATAACCCATGAAATGAAATGGGTTCCTTAAGTGTTTTATCAAGGTATAACTCATGGAAATGAAACTGGTTTCATAAAAAACAAAAATTCTTAAATATAAATCATTTAAAGAAATAATTAGAATAGATTCCTTAGATTATATACCAATAAAATCATAAAATGTTTATAGGATTTAATATTATATAGAGAAATAATATGAAATATAACCTCAAGCATTTCTCAAGGAAAATAAAGTTTTTTCTAAAATCACTTTTTTAAGGAATAAACATTTTAAAAATAATTTTCATTGAAAATCACATTGAAAACATATAAAATAATCATAAAATATCATCTAAAACCTTTCTTGAGGAAAATATATATTCCTCTTAAAAATACTTTTTTAAAAATTTAAACATTTTAAAACATTTTTCTTTTGGAATAACCATGAAAAATTATAAAGTAAGATTTAAAAATCATTTAATCCACATTATAAAAGATAAAAAAATCTAAAATAATTTTCCTTAAAATGTTCTTAAAATTTCAATTAAATATCTTTTTGACAATATTGTTATAAAACATGATTTTTTAATACAAAGTGATTTAAACTCGAAGAGATAAGTAAGGTATAGTTTTTCTAAAAACACCATCATAGTTATCTTAAGTAAAAAATAGTATAAAATTGGTATAATTACATGATAATATAATTAATAAACACAGGGGAAGAAAATTAATGAGAGTTATTGTGGGATAGATCATAATATTTCATCAATGTAATTAAAATCCTATCTAATCCTAATAAATTATGGGATATTAGCAATAAAATATTACAACCTTTGTAAATTTTAGCCACAATACAAATGAAGGATTAAATTAAATTAATAATAAATTATCATGAAAAACAATATTAATTATGTAAAATTTCAAATGAAATTTTATACCCCATGTAAAATAATATAGGTTTATAACAAAATATGTGTCTCAAACAAGGAAAATTTATAAAAAATAACATTACTGATGTGGTAAATTTTGAACTGTAAAAATTATGGAAGAGAGATTGTAAAATCAATTGTAAAATAACCATAAATTTAAATATAATAATCATAAAAACATTAATTGGTATTACATACTACACACAAATTAAATGATATATGAATATGGGATAAGTCTCACATAAATAAAAGTGACACTAGAAATCCCCTTAATACATGAGTAACTTTTGAATAATTGGATCCATGGAATACTAACATCAATTGAAATTTTTAATAACATTAAATTAATAAAATTCATGATATAAATAGTCATTGGTAATTATATGAACTATAAAATAGGATTGAGTGGTGAATATAGAGCATATCTCAAAAAAATAAAAGTAATATGAGAAAACCAATACCTTAAGTCTTGACATTCATTTCACATGTTCAAACCACATGACTAATGAATATATGATTATTATACATATATAAAAGAATCATATTATAATATATCATATCATATATGATTTTATTAAGACTATATTTCTGGATTATTAATAATTCTATGTCAATTTTATGTTTCAGGTAATAACATCTTTTTTCATATATGTTTGGACATGTTTTCTTAATCCTTTTACATATATAATGATTTATTTATTTATTGAATTTAAAAAATTATATAAATATACAATATCTTCAGTATGAAATAATTTTTAATAATCGATAAAATATATCAATATGAAATGGAATACATCATTCCTAGAGGCGAAATGTCTTATATACACAAGGTTGTAGTTTTTATTTTTTTTATTGTATTGAAAGAATGTATTTAAATAAAATACATGTAAATAGATATATATTATCACTCTAGTAGAATTATTAATTAAAATATATCCTATAAATTTATTCTAATAATAATTAATACATTCCATGAAAACTGTCTATGAATCGCATCACTTGGAGGAGGCGGTAGTCCACACGTCCACAAACGAATTTATTCTGTTCTCACAAAATCGAAATCATGAAGGTATGTGTTGTATAATAATCCTTAAAGAATAAATTAATCATAAATATAATATTTATCATATAAAAATATTATTTCCATCATTATTTACAACATTGAAATATGGTAATAAAGGAACGAACTACATCAGTTCGTGAGGATATAGTTCATCGTACACATGAAAGATAATTGTGCCTCCCATTTGATGGATGTGTGTGTGAGTCCAGGTTGAAGACTTAAAATAAATAAACTCAATATTTTTAAGATACTTATTATATTATATAATAAATTAATAATAATAATTTAAGGGGTGTATAAGTACTTAGAAAAAGTGCTTGTTGAATGATGTTACATATTCTTGGAGTAATTCTTTTTGGTTTGCAGTAAAGGACTAGCATGGTTTTCTTTCGCCACATAGTGATACTTCTTGGATGAGAAATGGAAATTGAATACCGTTTTTTCATAGGTTTTACATATGACAATGGAAATTTTAAGTGTGAATAAGTGAGGGGGTGAGTTCCCGTTTATGCAGAGGAGTAGTTTTTTCATGTAAATAAAAAATAAACACCATTTATGGGTTTCCCTAACATCAAGTGCCTCTAATAATAAATATTCTATAAAAGAATTGATATGTTCTAAATATGTCCAAAAAAAGTATTTCTAAAACTTTTTAAGTTTATTTTTTCCCTTATGGTAATGTTTAACCTGCAAGTAAACTCGTTTTTACCTTAATTACTAAAATTAATTTTAATTATATTTACTAATATTTTTGGTAAAAAATATATTGACCATACTAAAAATTATAAATTATAATAATAAAAAATATGGAATCCATTTTTACAAATTCGAATCACATAAAAGGATGAAGTTAATATAAAATAAATCTTGTAAACATGGTGAGACAGCATGTTTTTAAAATAGAATCTTCCAAATATTGAAATGTTTTTATATCTAATTTCAAAGTGAAAATTATCTAAAATTAAATATATAGTTTTTTTATGTATAATTTATATAATTATACATTAAAACAAAATTATAAAAAATTAATCTATATAATAAAATTAGTTTAAAATGCACATTTCATCTAAAATTTCACATTTTTTACTATTCACCAACAAATGAATCTTCTCGAAAAAATACCAAATATTCATGAAAATTAAATTTTTATATACCAATTTCATAAATTAAGTTTATCATGTATACTTATAATTATAAATGTTTCAAAAAATAATGTAAATATAGGGTTCCATTAAAAGTTGAAAAACCTTCTTTAAAAAAATATATATATCTTTATATCGAAAATTGATTTATTCATATCACTTGTCTAGAAAATGTATATAAATAAATTTAAATATTTTAATGAATATAATATATATATTTCCATGAACTCATTTATCAAAAGTTTTTTAATTATTATTTTGATGTGAAATGTGATTGATTGCATAAATATACATTCCTAGTAAAAGATTTTCTATATTTTAAAAATGGTTTTATTTAAATTTCAAATTAATTTTTCACCAATAGATTATTCTTATAAAAAATTTTAAACAATATTTTCTTAATTTAATTAACCCTATTTATAAATTCTATTCTATTGGAATTCTGATAACTATAAAAGTATTTTAATAGTATTATTAATAGTTATTATAGTTTAGTAAAACATGGTCTTGTGTGTAACACCAACTATTGAAGGAACATGGTATTGTGTGTAACAAAAGAAGAACATAGTTTTTTGTGTACCAAAATCTAATTTATGCATTGTTTGTAGCATAATATTGACATGATGTTGTGTATGAATCAATAATAACTTGGTTCATTAATAAAACTCTAGATATATTTAGTGTTGCCTGAAATGAAAAATATCGAATAGTTTAAATTAATTTTAAAAAATATATATATCACAAAATCTAAGGGTGTAAAATTATACCCCACATAAAATTAAAATTTCCCTCTAAATTCATCTTCTTTATCAAAGGATAAATTGATGTAAGTTCAATTCCTAGAAATAAACATTGTAAAAATAAATATCAAAACATCCTTAAAAAAGAATGTTGGAACCATAATGGTTACCCAAAGTAACTCATGATTAGGTTTCCACCTAGGATAACATAGTTGGTAAGTAAACATTAGACATGGATGAAAGGCGCAAATAATTATTTAAATTGATGAATATCACTAATCACAATCAAGTGAATGTTCAATGTGAAGTTAAGGCCCTCAAATACAAAAATATGTGATGATTTATAAGACCATTGGTTAAATAGAAACTAATATATTAGGAGAAATATTTATAAATATCCTTTTACATTTGTTGAGGAATTTTTCACTTGAATATATACATACTTGGTTTCATTTTTGTGCCTTGATCAATTCCCTACTCAACTATTACACCAGAGAATGAAGGTGAATTTTTCATTCTTTAAAAACTAACAGATCAAGAGATATATAAATATATTGATAATTTATTCTATATTTATTTAGTTAACATAAAAAATGGTTAGGATATGTTATCTAAAATTTATAAATCCTCATATGTTGTCATTATACTTTTATTTATAAAAATTTTTCTGAAGATTAAATTAATCTATTCCATAAATGGTTAACCTTACAACCATTAAAAAAGATAAGAATATAAAACTTAAGAAATAAGGTGACTATATTTATTTAAATAATCTTAAAATTTATCCCAATATATCATAAAGTATAAATTGGTTGCTGCTTTCCAAAAAATTTATACCTTTACCATGTATTCTCCAGAATCATGGTAATAACTGTAATTACCATAAAACATTATTCAAAAAATGCATTATTTATTATTCAAAATATTTGGGGATATATTCATTAAATCCAAAAAAGGATTTAAAATCCATCCATGATAGCATAGACAACTTCTTCAACAAATCAATAATCAGTTCAAAAGTAATAAATACTATTCATTTCACATTATCCATATTAATCATCTCTTTATCCAAGATAATCACAATTTTCTCAACATCATGGACATAATAAGGGATACCTTCCATGATTCAATATATCAAATTTCCATTAAATCCCGTTTTTTATTAATCTTCACCATTCAATATATTTTTTAAAATCATTAATGGAAAACATAAACTTCATGATTTATATAATATAATTATTTAATATCAACAAATGTATGCTTTAATCATTCAACTTTATTATTAAATCATTACTTAAGCTTCATAATCATATTTATTAATATTCATTTTAATAATATGAAATTTGATTCATTTAATTATGTCTTTTGGTGTCTATTTAATCATGAATCATGCGCTTAATTTAAACAATATTTTTAGAACATCACATAAAATTCATATATCATTTTTAGCCTCTTTATCATAAGAAGTATAACCAATACTCATACCACCTTTCTGATTCTCTTATGATATTTCCACTTGAAACATAAATTTTTATAATGAACATACTTTCCACATTGTAAACATTCTATGTAAAATGAGTTCCTTATAGTTCCTCCAATTTATTAAGACCATAAATCATAGTGTGATCTATACTTATCATAACAAAAAAGAACATAATCTTAAAAAATTACTTATTGGACACCTAAATCATGGAACGTACTGTTATATATATGACAACATAGTCTTGTCCTTAGATTCATTCCTAGATATATCCTTAGAAATATCCCTAGGTATCTAAATAACGTTTTACCTTACTAGTTTCCAATGGTTAACTAAGCATTTCCTTTGATACAAAATACAGTTACCCATGCATAATGGATTTGTATAATACATCATTTTAGATGAATATTTAGCACATTAATAATATACATGCATGAAAACCCTAAAATATTACTAAAATTGGAAACTATAAGAAAATTCTTCTAACTTGGTGGTCTTCAACATCTCCTATAAATATCTTCCCCATTAATACTCCAACTTAATAACTTTATTCATAACCTTTGGAATTAAATCATATGAAAGAGTGATATCATGTTCTCAATAAGGTTAATAATAAAGGATATATGTATGCATAACATGGATATAAGGGTATGAGAACATTATAATAACATTTAATGATATGAACCTGCATATTAATGATCATAATCATGAGTCATGGAATAAAGGCTCAAAGTTCATAAGACATGAATCATATGAAAATCAAAGAGTAAGATTAGTGATAGATTATTATTGGAATTATACATATACTTTTGGAGTAAATATAATATTATAAAATCATTCTAAATATTTTAACGATTGTTTCCAAATCTGATCAAGGAACATCATGGAGGATGCACCTACTTGGTGAGACACACCACTATACCTTGTCGCAAACCTTTCCATATAGTGAATCAAGTTACACCTTCTTCCCATAGTTTGTTAACAACAAAGGATTTTTTCCCATATTAATAGTCGAGTTTCACTCCAAATACTATCTTATTTGTAATGGTTCATTCCTAATACTATATTAGTAGTCAAATATCACTCCTGAGACCATTTTAGTAGTTAAGGTTCACTCCCAAGACCACCTCAGTAGAAAAATTCCCTCACTGAACCAGGTTCACTACTAATTTCATCCATGTATATCCAATTAGATAGAAATCATTACCTAATTAATTATAGGGATATATAGGCCCCACTCATCACATAATTAAATCATACATACTTCTCTGATAAGATAATAAAACAGTCATTATATAATGACCCATCAAAAGGGATGGTTTTCATAAAATTATTATCATAACCCAATAAATTAAATCAGTATTAAAAACATTTCATCATATTTTAATCAATGTTAAATAGACATGTTTCAAAATAATTTAATTATTTTATAAAATATGAATGGAAATGGTTTTTAAAATAATTTTATTATGGTATAGCCTATGGTATAGAAATGATTTTATCAATAAACATGGAAACATAAAAAAAATCTTTCAGATCATGAATAAAAATGGAATCCATAGATCATATCGAAAAAATCATAAACTATATCAAATTATTTCATCTTAGGTATAGATGAATTTTTTATGATAACATCGGAAATTTCATAGCGAAATTAAACTTTCTTTGAAAATAAATTTATAAGGAATTATAATTTTTAAAATATTTTTCCTTGAAAAATTATTTGAAAAATTATTAAATAATATCTACAAGTCATTTAAAACATTTCATTATTATTATTTTAGTTACACAAAAATAATAATTTCAAGACATAAAACATTTTGAAAACCCTTTTCTTTTAAATTTACCTTGAATATTTATAAAGTAATATTTAAAACCCATTAAAAAATTTTAATACTCAAAAAATTATAATTTTCCATAAAAAAGAGATTATAAGATAATATTTAATCATTTTAAGAAATATTTCTATAAAAAAAATTTGTGTAAAACTAATTTCCAATTGAAGAGGAAAATAAGGTCATATTTTCATAAGAACATGTTATTTGTTATTTTATGTACCATATAGTGAAAAAACGGTACCATTACATGAATATATCATGAATAACCATGGTAGAAGAAAAATCATGAGTTTTCACAACAGGACTATTATAATATTTCAACAAAGGAATCATAACAATAAACAATCCAGAAAAATGATGAGATTATAATAATAAACTCTAAACCACAATAGTAACATTGAATCATAATTCCCATGAGATAATAAAATTATATTAAGAATAAAAATATCCTAAAAATAATTATTTTAATGATATAACATTTCAACTTGATGTATATACACCTCCTAAAATAATATAGGCACATAACATGACATTTATCTCAATGAATGAAAATTGAGACAAAATTACTTTACTGATTTTGTAAATTTTGAACCATAAACACCATGAAAGAGAGGTTATAAAATGAATATGTAAATACCCATACCTATAAGGATAATGATAAAATAATACCCTCATGTAAATTATATACACCACTAAAAATAAATTACTAGTTAATATGGAATAAGTCTCATAGAAAAAAAAGTGAGACTATAAATCCTCTTACTACATGGGTGAATTTTTAATCATGAGATCCATGAAACAATAAAATAAATTGAAAATTATAATAGAATTAAATAAATAAAATTCATGATAAAACATTTCATTGGGAATTATATACACCGAAAAACAAGAATAAGTGGTGAATGTTGCATATATCTCATAGAAATAAAAGTGAGATGAGAAAGCAGTTGCCTTAAGTCTTAACTTTATTTATACATGTTCAAGACAAATATATAATAAATATATGATTATTTTTCATCTAAAAAAGAAAAATATTATTATATATCATACTATTTATGATTTTATTATTACATTATATTACCCTTTTATTAATAGTTCCATTAAATATTATGTTTTGGGTAAAAACGAGTTTGTTTTTTTCATATATGTTTTGACTTGTTAATAAATATCCCTTTACTTGTACCGTGATTTACTAATTTACAGAGTGAAATAAATTATATAAATATCATATATATTCATTATATAAGTACTATAATAATCTATAAATTATATAAATTTTAAATAGAATTCTCTGTTCATGGAGACATTAGGTTGTATGTATCCATGAATGTTGTTTTTGTTTTCTGGTTATATTGAATGAAATAATGTAAATGAAATATATATATATATATATTACCATTATATTATAATTACTATTTCATATATATCATATCATTTTTCTAAAACCAACCTTAATATATTCCTTATAAAGTTTGAATGAGTCACATCGCTTTGAGGAGGTGGTAGTCCACACATCCACAAACGATGTTATCTTGTTCTCACTAAATGGAAATCAGGTTGGTATGTGTTAAATAACAACTAAATAAGAATAAATTATTCATTAATGTCATATATATCCTATATAATCTATAATTTCATCAACATTATCATCCTTTAATGGTGGAAATGGAAAATGAATGACATCAGTTTGTGATACAGTAGTCTTCCGTTTACACAAATGATGATTGTGTATCTCATTCGATAGAAGTGTGTGTGTGTTTAGTTAAAAACAATAACATAAAAATGTAAATATATTTAGGATACTTATTTTATTATATATTAATTTTTGTAAAAATAATTTATATGGTGTATACTGACATAAAATAGAAGTTCTTTTTGAAGGATGTTACCTATTCTTTGGGTATTTCATTTTGGTTTGAACCAATGGACTAACTTGGTTTTATTTCCTCCAAAATTGATACATCTATAATTTGAAGATTTATTTTAAGTTGCAATATTTTTCATGTTTTTTATGATACAATTGTATTGATAGTAGTGAAGTACATGGGGGGTGAGCCGCCTTTTATTATGGTGGAGTGGAATTCTTGTAAATATAAAATGGTAAACACTATTCAGATGTATTCCATAAATAATGTGCCTTTTATAAGGACATTTTTTATATAAAATGGATTATATAATCTATATATGTCTATGAAATGTGTTTTGGACTTGTTTCTTGGTTATTTGTACCCTTATGTTAATGTTTAAAAACTAAGTGTACTCATTTTTACCAGAATTGTTGTAATTTATTTTAAATACATTCACTAAAATTTTTTTGTAAAAAAATATGTTGACCTTAATAGAAATTATATATTATTATAATTCAAAATATGGAATCTAGTTTCTCAAATTCAAATGACATAAGTGGAAGAAATTAATTGAAAATTAGTCATGCATATGGTATAAGAAAACTTGTTTTGAAAAGTAAAAATTTTTAAATGTTTAAAATGTTTTTATAAAGAATTTCCCTGTTAAATTAATTTAAAATATATATATTTTATTAATTTAATGAAAATTTAACAAATTATTTTGTAATAAAATATTGAAATAAAATTAACTATATAAATAAAATGTATGACCAAACAATTTTCAATTAAAATTCAGTGTTTTTCACTATTCATCAAAAAATAAAAATTCTCATAAAATACCACAGATTGACCAAAAGTATATTTTGATATTCCAATTTCATAAATAATTTTTAATTTGTAAAATAAAAATTTTTAAATTTTTTAATATTATTTTTAAAACAATTCATCCACAGGTGATAATAACAACCTTTTAGAAAAAAAAAGTATCTTTTTGTGTAAAATTTGATTTATTCATTTCTATTGGCTACAAAATACATAATATGAAATTTAAATAGTTAAATAAATAATATATATATAATTAAAATAATTTACAAAATGTTGTATAATTATTTTATTGAGGTGATACATGTTTGATTTCATAAATATAGTATTCTAGCAAAAGATTTCCTATATTTTCAAAAGGATTTTATTTCATTTTCTATTTAATTGGTCACCAAATAATTCTTCCTATATACTTGGGTAAACCATATTTTAATTAATTATTTAATATTATTAATAAATTCATTCCAATGTAAAGGTGACAACTATAATAATATTTTAACAATATTGTTAATACTTATTATTGTTTGGTAAAACTAGGTCTTGTGTATAACACAAAATATTGGAGGAACAAAAAATTATGTGTAATAAAAGACAACCATAGTTTTTAATATATTTAAAGATTATCTAATTTTTATTTTAGTTCAATATTTATGTGTTTTTTCATATAAATCAAGAATAACTTGGTTCATTCATATGACACAAGTTGTATTTAGTGATGGGTGAATTATAAAATGTCTAATAGTATAAATTAATTCAAAAAAATACATTTTACAAAATCCCAAGGTGTTACTTGAATAATAAAATGTAATTAAATAATACTTATAATTACTTATTTTATAAAAAAAATTATATTATAATACCATAAGATAAATATCATGATTAAAAACTCAGATAAATTATAAAAACATTTTTATTAAACAATTTTTTAATGTAATGTATAAGAATAAAAAAAATATTTAAAATTATAATAACAAATTTTATCATATTATTTTTTTAAAATTATTTTCACTTTTACAATCATCATTTATTAAATTTTCAAGCTTAAATTGTCTTTAATTTTAAGAAATTATGAATCCTTTTGGTCAATATTAAAAATACATTTTTCAATTACTAGTGTATATTAAATTACATCATTCCTCATCTAATATAATCATTATTGATTCAATAAGTGTTTAATTTAAAAAAACATTTTTAATTTTATAATAATTTAATTCTAATTCAATAAACATTATTTTCATAACTAACAAGTATTTTTTTAAGTCTAATGTATAAAGTATCCCAGTAAAATAATATTTTTATTTTCCACCTTTACTTTTTATTAGACTAATACATTCATATAATAAAGCACTTCAAAGCCATTAAATCATGTTATTTAATTATAATATAATTTATGTTATCATAAATGTCACTATTATAATTTTTACCATGTATATAGTATTTTATTGTTTATTTTAATAACAACTATCCATCTCATTATATATAGATAAACCTTCACTCCTCTCTTGGAAATTCACTTCACATTCACATAATGAAGATAATTTTATACCAAGATACTATCTCTTAATACCTTAATAATCCATAGGGCCGTTTTTGATCTAATAATCTCCATGATCGTTAGATTCTTAGTTCCACATAAATGAAACAACACTAAGATAATAGTATGTTTTCATCAAAACATATATCCTTATAATAGTCCATTACTATCTTTAAAAAAAAATTTCACAATTAAATATCATATGGTTAATTAATTGGTATGTTAAAAATGATTTTAACAATTTAAAAATATAATATTTATGTAGTATTTATATTTTCTAGTTATCTTACCCCTCTTTGGAAAATTGTCCAATAAACAGTTAGATAACCGACAATGAGTACATTGATAATTATTTTATTATGGAAAAACTTATAGATGGTAATAATTAATTATTTATAATATGTAACTATATTAATATTTTTATTTTACACATCTGGAATTAGTTCTACTTATGTATAAATGACCCCGAACAAAAATACTAAAATCAAAATAGAATGGGATATTGTATGGAAAATATGTTATGGGAACATCTCACCTTTAGTAACTACAATTAATAAAATTAATCCAATTATTATAATTTACCTTGATTTAAAAAAATTAGTATCATTAAATTCTAGATGAATGTTTTAATAAATTTTAGTTCAATATATATAAGGTGGAAAATTAATAAAATAAATAAGGATTAAAGGTAAGGGGATTCTCATACCTAAACTCTTTCATTTTGGGTTTTCACCTCCTTTAAATTTCATTTAAATATATGGTCTTATAATAAAAATAAAATTTCCCCAACTATAAATTACCTCATATTTTAGTGGTTGTACATGTTTTTACCCTTTAAATATGTTTTTTATGGTATTTACATAACATTTTCTGAGTGACATTAAATTATGAAACATCACATTGTCTCCTCTTATTTTTTTATATTATCCAATCATGGATTATATTGTTTTATTCTGTAATATTATTTTAATTATTTATTTTGGAGAAATAAAGTTTTTCCATGAATTTTTTATTTATGAAACCTTTAATAATCTAATTTCATTCTATGTGTTCATTTTTTAATAATGATTATTTTACTTTCTATGTGGCATGCAGGATTATGATCAATTTATGATGTGAATGGTGGGGATAGAATTATATAGACCACCAATTAAATGTGTAATGTGATATATATATATATAATGATATTATGTTTATTATGTGATAATATTATGAAACCATTGTTCAAAATTTGGATAATGTGGTTGATGAATATATATTTTTCATGAATAGGATGACAAATTTGTTCACAACTATATGTTATATGTCATTACAATTTCAAAACAATTAAATACTATGAATATAAAAAATTTCATATTGTTATCAAAATTTGCATCAATATTATGATTTTGATCCTATTATTATGTTAATACCATGATTATTCTAACTCATGTATTATTTATTCAGGTCTCTTATTCTTTAAAAGTTATCCTTACCATTACTGAAATTTTTACTTGTTTTATCTATTGATGTATATCTTCAAGTGACTATATAAACTAAGAATAATGTGAGACATTTTAGATTTATAATGAATAATTAATTTAATATTGTTTATTTTTTATATTTTATAGGAGAAGTATAAGAACAATTTTCCCATGATACAAGAGATTTTGATCATAGAATATCAAATTACCGTGTTATTTATATTTAAAATACTTTAATAATCCTATAAGAAAAATTTAGGACTCTATTTTTTGTATCATAGGAATAATATTTTGAATATGGTAGTTAGGTTTAGAAAGAATTAGTTAAAACCATTAGAATAAGTCTATGTATAAGTAAATTTACTATAATATTTGTTTTAAAAACCCATTATCCATAGGGATCCCATAATATAAAACATTAGAATTAGATTTTATGAAAGAATAAATAATTTTTTTCATTATTTGTTGACATATGGTGTAACGCCCTGACCCTAGTTACCCAGAGTCGGTGCATTATTACATTACATTGGCATGATCACAAGAAAGATCAAATCTTGAAAGACAGATTGGTTTAGTAGCCTTGGAAACACTAGATATATTCATAAGTTTTACATTACATCATAAAATAAAAAACTACTACAACAACATAATGTCTCCACAGTCCACACTATTATCCCCTCATAATATCCCTGCAGGTCATTCATAACTTACTTCTTCACATCCTGGGAAAAATAAAACATAGAAAAGGGGTGAGCTCAAATGCCCAATAAGGATAACAATATAGCAGAACATTCAAAAATAAGCATAAACATTTAAGGCAATGAATTACTAAAACAAAAGCCTTTTAAACTTGAACTTCAACATAGTATGGCAAACGTAAATTGAAATAATGCCATTTACTTGTTCACATGGATATTCTACTAATCAAATAATCACATGCAATATCAATAACCACTTTCATAATGTTGGAATGCATAATGACAGACTATCATAACCACATAGCCAAGGCCTCGTGCCAAGACTACAAATAAGATTTTTCCAAGGCCTTGTTCCAAGACACTAGTTTGTCTCATAAGACCTACCGATGCATCAAGGAGCTATAGCGGGCTCCACCCGTCACATATTAAGTCCAATGCATTCCCATATGAAAATGTTTAAACATAACATAAACATTCGTATTAAAACTAGCATACGAAATGTCAATAATTTCACCATAAACTATGAATGGTATAAAAATAGCACATCCACAGTCAAACATATCACAAAACCTTCAATACAATATAGAAGTTTTGTATCATGATATATCAACTTCAAATAAGCGTAAAATCCATCAAAGGATGTTGACATAGATGAAATCAAAACTCTTTTTAGAGAAATATCTCTTTCTATTTTTGAAATCATTTAAGATCCATATAAAATAAAACATTTTATTTGAAAATATTCTTATAATATTTTAAGGAAAGCTTTGAAGATTTTATAATGGCGTAAAATAACCGCACCCGCCTTATAAGTTAAAAAAAACATTCTTACCTTAATTCTGTCGAAAAGGTTAAAAGGACCTTGTTTTGAAAACGACGGAAAGATTCCTCTTATAAAAAGTCAAACAAGGGTATAAATGACTTTAACCCATATTCTTGTAAATAATAAAAATGTTTTGAAATACATTATTAAGAAACATGGATGCGGATGATAAAGAGATCCCAATAGATTATTACGTATAAACAACCTCGGATAATGAAGAGATTGTGAAATAACCCTTACCTTGTACTTTTCCTTGGTTGGGGTAGGTTAACCTCCTGTATAATGGTGAAATAATTGTTATTAAATTATACAATAATCATATACATTAATATGATATCATATATGATCTTTTAATATTGATTTTATAATTATATCTTAGTATTATCGTTGTTTCGGGTGTTAACATACTTGTTTTCTTTTATATGTTTTGTTACGTAAGCCATGTTTGTAATGGATAGGTTGTATATTATTCATATCCATAATGATATCAAGTCCTTAAACATCATTTTTAAATCATCAAATGATAATTATACTTGAATGGATACGATAGAGAATGAATCTCATCGCGTTCGTGGAGACGGTAGTCCGTACGTACGCACGAGCGACAATATCATTATTTTGATATTAAAATAATATATAAATGGTTGTTATATCATATATAAAGAATAATTAACATGTTATATTTATTTTTTACATGAGTTACATATCATTATTATACCCATCCAAATAATAATATATTGAATAACAATTACACCACGACGGGGAGACGGTAAGCCGTACGTACGCACGTATGGTGACATGTTATTCAAAGGGTGGATAGAATACTGAATATGGTTGTACCATATTTATAATAACATCACAGTATATATATGATACTGGAGTTATTATTTTAGAATGGTAATAACAAAGGAATAAGAAGTGGAAGAAGAAAGGAGCATGGAAAAGGGTGGTGAAATCATTACCTCTTCTTTGGGTTCTTCCTTTTGATTTGATCAAAAGGGCTCCTTAGGTTGGTTTTCTGATCAAACTAAGGCCTCTAGGTTGTATTTAGGGAAGTTGTGAGAGTATTTGGGTAGAGTTTGGCCGAACCAAAAGGCTTTGAATGTGTGAAGAAATGAGAAGGAGGAATGCCCTTTTATAAGAGGGGTGAGGGGCACCTTTCGAAAAGCTAGAGATATTAGTTTATAATAAATTCATATTCGGTTTAAAATGGCTCCAAAGTTTATTATTCAAAGGGTAAGGTGGGGATGGGTCTAAAACAACTCAACAAATATAATTTAGACCAGTTTGGGGACTTATATTAACCTTATCTTTAAGTATTAACTCTAAGTTAATTAGTTTCACTTTTACAATGTCTCTTTGTATTTTTATATAATATGGTTAATAAACATACTATATACATCCAAGAGACCCCCAAGTGGTCCATTAATGATGAAATTATTATGTTATAAGTCTCTTTGAAGAACCTTATATTTTTAGGAATTTAATATCAATTAATAATATAATATTTGTTTTAAGAACTCTTTTATGTCAATTTTGACACTATTCAATAGTTGATTTTTGTGAAACTCATAAAAGATTGATTAATTCTAAAAAAGTCAATTAAATAAATCCTAATATATCATATTATCCTATAAAATTATTTTAATTCATTAAAAGATTCATATTATATTTATTTGGGTATTTATAATATCAATTATTTTAATTTTTAACTATTATAGTAATTAATTCATCATCATTGTGTCATAAATAAATTAACTTATTTAATGTTTAAAAATTATAAATAAAATATAATTATGTATTAAATATTTTTATCTTTCTAATTAATATTTATAATCTAAAATCCAACATATATAACCCTATGTAAAAATTGTTTTTCGAAAAGATATATGCTTGTGTCATTTTTGTATTCATTTTAACTTAATTAAAAAAAGTGTCCCTATCACCTACAAGTGGCACCATGGGGTCCGCAAATCGACCCAAAGATGCCTATGGTCGAACATGTATCAACCAATAAGGCTAGGACACGTTTTAGGGTAATTTATTATTATTACAATATTATTTTTTAACCCTTATTTACCGGATTTACCCTTAACCATGGTAAATAAAATATTTACCGCAGTAATTATTCAAAATGTCTAAAAATAAAAGTTACCTATTTTCACAATTTGAACATCCTGATTCTAAATATGGAATCCATTTTTATAAATTCAAAACACAGAAGTGGCAGAAATAAATTTAAAATTAATTCCCGCTGTCAAAACATAAAGCGTGTTTTTAAGAGATAATAACTATCAAAAGATTGACACTTGTTTATGTTCGGTTTAATTGTAAAATTATGTCCAATGACCAACATTATATTAAATGGTAAAAATATATTATAAATATACTTTAAAATCACTCAAATTCATAATTTATCACTATTAATTATTTTGATTAAAAAAGTTGTTTTTAATTAAAATCTAGTAATTTTCACTATTCATCAAAATATGAAAGTTATCCGAAAAGTACCAAAATTTCACCTTAGGCTAAATTCGATATTCCGAATCCAAAAATGACGCCCATTTTAAAATATAAAATATATATAATTTCAAAAGGTAGGTATTACTATTCATAACGGCTAGTTTGATTGGTTATGGTGTGTTAGAACTCGGTGTTGCGTACAACACACACTATCACATTATTCAATGAGAAGCGTACCGTAGAAGCTTGGGGTGTTACATTCTCCCCTCCTTCAAATAATTTCATCCTAAAAATTTCTAGAATACTACCGCATGAAAAGAATCAGGTGGTTCTTCATTATAAGTTCCTCGGGTTCCCACGTTGCCTCTTCCATCTTATGGTTTCTGCACAAAACTTTTACCAGACGCATCGTCCAGTTTCTCAGCACTTGTTCTCTCGTATCAAGAATCTTGACGGGCTCTTCGCAATAAGACAGATCGGGTTCCAGTTCTAATTATTCATAGGTGAGTACATGCGTTGGGTCAGGCATGTATTTCCTCAACAGAGATACGTGGAACACATCGTGAACTTTAGAGAGACTTGGCGGCATTGCCAATCGGTAAACTACAGCCCCAATTCGTTCTAGAATTTCGAAAGGTCTGATGTACCTGGGACTCAATTTACCTTTTTTACCAAAACGTATGACTCCCTTCCATGGGGATACCTTCAGGAAAACATGATCACCGACTTGAAATTCCAAATCCTTCCTTCGATTATCGGCATAGCTCTTCTGCCTACTTTGAGCTGCTTTGATGTGATTTTGGATTACCTTCACCTTTTCCATCGTTTCCTCCACCAGTTCTGGACCTACAAGTTTTCTTTCACCAACGTCATCCCAACAGGTTGGTGTACGACATCTCTTTCCATATAACGCTTCATATGGTGCCATCTGAACACTCGAATGGAAGCTATTGTTATAGGAAAATTCTACGAGAGATAAGTATTGATCCCACATACCCTGAAAGTCAAGTGAGCAAGATCTCAACATGTCTTCTAGGGTTTGAATAGTCTGTTCTGATTGACCATCTGTCTGAGGGTGGTAAGCAGTGCTCAAATGAAGTTCAGTATCCAGGGATTTCTGAATACTTTTCCAAATTCTTCAAGTAAAACGGGGATCATGATCAGAAACAATTGATAGGGGTACTCCATGAAGTCTCATAACTTCATTAATATATAGTCTTGCTAGACGTTCCAGTGGTATATCTTCTCTTATAGCAAGAAAATGTGCTGACTTGGTAAGATGATCAACAATAACCCATATTGCATCGTTCCTTCTAGGAGTCTCTGGTAGCCCTATGACAAATTCCATCGTAATATTGTCCCATTTCCACTCCGGTATGGGAAGAGGTTGCATGACTCCTCCAGGCTGTTGCCTTCCAGCTTTCACTTGTTGACAAACCATACATCTTGACACAAAATCAGCAATCTCCCTCTTCATGTTGTCCCACAAAAAATGTTCCTTCAAATCTCTATACATTTTGGTGCTCCCAGGGTGTATAGAGAAATTCGAACTATGAGCATCATCCAGCAATTCCCTTTTTAGATCAGGTATATCGGGAACACAAAGTCTCTTCCCAAATTTCAAAATTCCATCCTCATACACAAAGTCTCTCAATCTCCCATCATTCACAGCTTTAATCTTCTTTTTAAATTCTTCATCATCGGTCTGAGAACTCTTAATCCTTTCTAGTAAAGATGGTTTGGCAACCATTTGAAAAAGCATTGATGTTTCACCTTCCTTGGTTATTCCCATGTCCATCTTCACTAGATCCATGAAAATTGGATCCCTTTCAATTCTCATATTGTTCAAAACTCCATGGTCTTTTCTACTCAAAGCATATACCACCATGTTTTCTTTCCCCGGGTGGTAGTGTATCATGCAATCATAATCCTTGAGTAATTCAAGCCATCTCCTTTGCCTCATGTTGAGTTCTTTTTGTGAGAAAATATACTTCAAACTCTTGTGATCAGTATAAATCTCACATTTTTCACCATAGAGGTAGTGCCTCCATATCTTCAAAGCAAAGATCAAAGCTGTTAACTCGAGATCATGAGTAGGATAGTTTTGTTCATGAATTTTCAACTATCTTGATGCATAGGCAATAACTCTATCATTCTGCATAAGGACACAACCAAGTCCTTTCTTTGATGCATCACTATAAATAACGAACTCATCATTCCCCGATGGTAGAGTCAATATAGGATCATTGACTAATCTTCTCTTTAGTTCTTCGAAACATTCTTCACACTCTTTTGTCCAAACAAATTTAACCCCTTTACGTGTGAGCTTCGTTAATGGGTTAGCCAATCGGGCAAAATTCTGGACGAAACGCCGATAATAACCTGCCAAACCAACAAAACTACGTACCTCAGCTATACTCGTAGGTGCTGGCCATTCTTGGATTGCCTTGGTCTTAGAAGGATCAACAGAGATTCCATATTTAGAGACAATATGGCCAAGAAAAGAAATCTCATGAAGCCAGAATTCAAACTTGCTAAACTTTCCATATAATTCATGTCTTCTCAGAGTCTTCAAGATAATGCGCAAGTGATTTTCATGATCTTCGTAGCTTTTGGAGTATACCAAGATATCATCAATAAATACCACCACAAATTCATTGAGATACTCCTTGAAAACTCTATTCATTAGATCCATGAATACAGAGGGTGCATTAGTCAATCCAAAAGGCATTACAGTAAACTCGTAATGCCCGTACCTGGTTCGAAATGTTGTCTTCGGAATGTCTTCCTTCTTCACACACAACTGATGGTATCCAGATCGAAGGTAAATCTTTGAAAAGTATTGAGATCCATGCAGTTGGTCAAATAAATCATCAATGCGAGGTAGGGGATACTTGTTCTTTATCGTTATAGCATTGATCTCCCTGTAGTCGATACATAACCTCATAGATCCATCTTTCTTTTTAACAAAAAGAACAGGGGCTCCCCATGGAGAAACACTAGGGAGAATAAATCCTTTATTACTCAATTCCTCTAGTTGTTTCTTTAGTTAAACTAATTATACAATGGCCATTCTATAAGGGGTCTTCAATATAGGCCTTGATCCAGGAATCAAATCAATGGAAAACTCAACTTCTCGTTCTGGAGGATGTCCAGGTAAATCTTCCAGAAATACATCTACAAATTATTTCACAATAGGTACATCCTCTATTTGAACATTCCTTTCCTCACCCACAGTTATTTCATTCTCTTCCTCCCCAATAATTGAATTTAGTTGAGCTACTGAGGGTGGATCTAAATAAGAATTAGGTGGTGACGATTCTGCTCTAAAGATAAGTTGTTCCTTATCATTATCATCAAGAATCGTAACCTCTTTCTTCTTACAATAAATCTTTTCATCATAGTCTAAAATCCAGTCCATACCAAGGATTATGTCAAACTCAATCATAGGTATGATGATGAGATCACTAGATAACGAAAATTTATGTGCTCTAATGGGGACTGATTCACAAAACTTTGTTGCAATGATACTTCCCTTAGGAGTTTTAACTGACAACTCCCTTGTTAAATCAAATTGGAAATATCTAATTTTCTTAGAAAACGGGGAAGATATGAAACAATGCGATGATCCATAATCAAATAATGCATTTTCTAAACTTGAGGAAACCATTAAATTACCTACCACCACGTCTTTCGGAGCTTCAACCTCAGCAGTAGTGATATCATAAGCTTGGCCTTGATCCCTTGGCCTTTTCTGAGGTAAGTTCTCCTGATGATTAGGATATTAATTTTCATAATGTCTCATCTCCCTGCAGTTGTATCACTAAACGTTGGTGGCTTCCTTCTTCCCTTTGCAATCACGATCTTGGTGGCCTTTTTCACCACACTTGTAACAGACTCCCATTCCCTTCAAGTAAGTACCGGGGTGTTTCTTCCCACATTTACCACAGGATGGATATTCATCCTTTCCTTTCTTCCCCTTATTTCCATTCCCAGATTGATCAGCAGGCCTCTTCTTCTCTTTCTTTGCTTTAAAGTCATAAGACATAGAGAATTCCTTTTCGGTCTTGATAGCACATGAGACAATGTCTTCGTACGATGAAAAGGATTCTGAGACTAATGCTCGACAGAGAAATGGTTTTAACCCATCAAAGAAACGATCAATCTTACTAATTGGGTTACATATATAATCTCCAGCATACCTTGCTAACCTTGTAAAGTTAGCCTCATACTTTGTGACATTCTCATCCTCCTTCTGTCTCAAACTCATAAATTGCCTTTCCATATCTGCTCGATGGTCGCGAGGAAAGTATTTTTCTAAAAACAGATCTTTGAACTCCCTCCATTCCATATTTGAAACTTCATCACCTTCCTTTGTATTTTTAATCAATGACCACCATTGATCGGCATCTCCAGTGAGGCGGTAAACTGCCATGATAACTTTTTCCCTTTCATTACTCCCCAAAGCCTGAAATATTTTCTCTAGGGAAAATATCCACTGCTCAGCTACTAAGGGATTTTTACTCCCATTGAACGTTGGTGGTTGTTGCCTCATGAATCGATCTAACATTGATCCTCCACGCTGCGGATCAGGGTGCTCCATACGGGTAAGGTTATAATTGATAACTTGAGTGAGTTGTCCCAATATGGTGATTAGATGATCGGAACCAGTTGCATCACCAGCTCCACTATAATTATCTTGAGCAGGAGGGAAATCCCTACATGGAGTGCGTGCATTGATACGGTTTCCATTTCTTCCACTAGGCGCCATTTCTAAACAATGGAATTAACTAGATCAGTTTATGAATCAAAATACATAATCCCATACTTATAAAACACTTAACATAAATTGAACTATTTATGGATATAATCCATAATCATAAAAATGTTTTCTTTGAGGAATTATATACTGATAAACCCTTCATAATGATTTGTAAGGAAAATGAGATTCATCCTAAGAATATCCCCCGGGAGTGTCGTAACCAAGAGTGCATCAAGGCCCGTTGTCGTGCACCAGTTCCCGTTCGAGTCTAGCTCAAAGCGGTGTTTTCAGGTTTTACCCCTAGGTACATTTGTTCCAGAGCCGCCTCTACCTGCTCATATCCATACAGGGATGTATTGCTCGGAAAACTCACAAAATCTCTACAATACCAAAATTCTAGGAAGTTCTTCTATACTAATCCTCAAAGTTCATCTTAGGTCTACGTGCTCTAATCAGAGTTTATCTAAATCTAGCTTCCAAGGTTTGTGCTAAACTTCCTCTGATACCAATTGTAACACCCCGGCCCTAGTTACCCAGAGTCGGTGCATTATTACATTACATTGGCATGATCACAACAAAGATCAAATCTTGAAAGACCGATTGGTTTAGTAGCCTTGGAAACACTAGATATATTCATAAGTTTTACATTACATCATAAAATGAAAAACTACTACAACAACATAATGTCTCCACAGTCCACACTATTATCCCCTCATAATATCCCTGCATGTCATTCATAACTTACTTCTTCACATCCTGGGAAAAATAAAACATAGAAAAGGGGTGAGCTCAAATGCCCTGTAAGGATAACAATATAGCGGAACATTCAAAAATAAGCATAAACATTTAAGGAAATGAATTACTAAAACAAAAGCCTTTTAAACTTGAACTTAAACATAGTATGGAAAAAGTAAAATTAAATAATGCCATTTACTTGTTCACATGGATATTCTACTAATCGAATAATCACATGCAATATCAATAACCACTTTAATAATGTTGGAATGAATAATGCCAGACTATCATAACCACATAGCCAAGGCCTCGTGCCAAGACTACAAATAAGATTTTGCCAAGGCCTTGTGCCAAGACACTAGTTTGTCTCATGAGACCTACCGATGCATCGAGGAGTTATAGCGGGCTCCACCCGTTACATATTAAGTCCAATGCATTCCCATATGAAAATGTTTAAACATAACATAAACATTTGTATTAAAACTAGCATACGAAATGTCAATAATTTCACCATAAAATATGAATGGTATAAAAATAGCACATCCACAGTCAAACATATCACAAAACCTTAAATACAATATAGAAGTTTTGTATCATAATATATCAACATCAAATAAGCGTAAAATCCATCAAAGGATGTTGACATAGATGAAATCAAAACTCTTTTTAGAGAAATATCTCTTTCTATTTTTGAAATCATTTAAGAGCCATATAAAATAAAACATTTTCTTTGAAAATATTCTTATAAGCTTGTAAGGAAAGCTTTGAAGATTTTATAATAGCGGAAAATTACTGCACCCGCCGTATAAGTTAAAAAAACATTCTTACCTTAATTCTGTCGAAAAGGTTAAAAGGACCTTGTTTTGAAAACGACGGAAAGATTCCTCTTATAAAAATTCAAACAAGGGTATAAATGACTTTAACCCATACTCTTGTAAATAATAAAAAAAATTTGAAATACATTATTAAGAAACATGGATGTGGATGATAAAGAGATCCCAGTAGATTATTACGTATAAACAACCTCGGATAATGAAGAGATTGTGAAATAACCCTTACCTTGTACTTTTCCTTGGTTGGGGTAGGTTAACCTCCTGTATAATGGTGAAATAATTGTTATTAAATTATAAAATAATCATATACATTAATATAATATCATATATGATCTTTTAATATTGATTTGATATTAATATCTTAGTATTATCGTTGTTTCGGGTGTTAACTTACTTGTTTTCTTTTATATGTTTTGTTATGTAAGCCATGTTTGTAATGGATAGGTTGTATATTATTCATATCCAGAATGATATCAAGTCCTTAAACATCATTTTTAAATCATCAAATGATAATTATACTTGAATGGATACGATGGAGAATGAATCTCATCGCGTTCGTGGAGACGGTAGTCCGTACGTACGCACGAGGGACAATATCATTCTTTTGATATTAAAATAATATATAAATGGTTGTTATATAATATATAAAGAATCATTAACATGTTATATTTATTATTTACATGAGTTACATATCATTATTATACCCATCCAAATAATAATATATTGAATAACAATTACACCACGACGTGGAGACGGTAAGCCGTACGTACGCACGTATGGTGACATGTTATTCAAAGGGTGGATAGAATACTGAATATGGTTATACCATATTTATAATAATATCACAGTATATATATGATACTGGATTTATTATTTTATAATGGTAATAACAAAGGAATAAGAAGTGGAAGAAGAAACGAACTTGGAAAAGGGTGGTGAAATCATTACCTCTTCTTCGGGTTCTTCCTTTTGATTTGATCAAAAGGGCTCCTTAGGTTGGCTTTCTGATCAAAATAGTGCCTCTAGGTTGTAGTGAGGGAAGTTGGGAGAGTATTTGGGCAGATGTTGGCTGAACAAAAAGGCTTTGAAGGTGTGAAGAAATGAGAAGGAGGAGTTCCCTTTTATAAGAGGGGTGAGGGACACCTTTGGAAAAGCTAGAGATATTAGTTTATAATAAATTCATATTCGGTTTCCAATGGCTCCAAAGTTTATTATTAAAAGTTTAAGGTTGGTATGGGCCAAAAAAAACTCAACCAATAGAATTTAGACAGGTTTCGAGACTTATATTAACCTTATCTTTAAGTATTAACTCTAAGTTAATTAGTTTCACTTTTACAATGTCTCTTTGTATTTTTATATAATATGGTTAATAAAATTACTATATACATCCAAGAGACCCCCAAGTGGTCCATTAATGATGCAATTATCATGTTATAAGTCTCTTGGCCGAACATTAGATTTTTAGGAATTTAATATCAATTAATAATATAATATTTGTTTTAAGAACTCTTTTATGTCAATTTTGACACTATTCAATAGTTGATTTTTGTGAAACTCATAACAGATTGATTACTTCGAACAAAGCCAATTAAATCAATCCTAATATATCATATTATCCTATAAAATTAGTTTAATTCATTAAAAGATTCATATTATATTTATTTGTGTATTTATAATATCAATTATTTTAATTTTTCACTATTATAGTAATTAATTCATCATCATTGTGTCATAAATAAATTAAATTATTTAATGTCTAAAAATTATAAATAAATTATAATTATGTAGGAAATCTGTTTATATTTCTAATTAATATTTATAATCTAAAATCCAACATATATAACCCTATGTAAAAAAATGTTTTCTAAAAGATATATGCTTGTGTCATTTTTGTATTCATTTTAACTTAATTAAAAAAAAGTGTCCCTATCACCTACAAGTGGCACCATGGGGTCCCAAAATCGACCCAAAGATGCCTATGGTCGAACATGTATCAACCAATAAGGATAGGACACGTTTTAGGGTAATTTAGTATTATTATAATATTATTTGTTAACCCTTATTTACCGGATTTACCCTTAACCATGGTAAATAAAATATTTACCGCAGTAATTATTCAAAATGTCTAAAAATAAAAGTTACCTATTTACACAATTTGAACATCCTGATTCCAAATATGGAATCCATTTTTCTAAATTCAAAACACAGAAGTGGCAGAAATTAATTTAAAATTAATTCCCGATGTCAAAACAAAAAGCGTGTTTTTAAGAGATAATAACTATCAAAAGATTGACACTTGTTTATGTTCGGTTTAATTGTAAAATTATGTCCAATGACCAACATTATATTAAATGGTAAAAATATATTCTAAATATACTTTAAAACCACTCAAATTCATAATTTATCTCTATTAATTATTTTGATTAAAAAAGTTGTTTTTAATTAAAATTCAGTAATTTTCACTATTCATCAAAATATGAAAGTTATCCGAAAAGTACCAAAATTTCACCTTAGGATAAATTCGATATTCCGAATCCAAAAATGAAGTCCATTTTAAAATATAAAATATATATAATTTCAAAAAGTAGGTATTACTATTCATAACGGCTAGTTTGATTGGTTATGGTGTGTTAGAACTCGGTGTTGCGTACAACACACGCTATCACATTATTCAATGAGAAGCGTACCGTAGAAGCTTGGGGTGTTACATATGGCATATCAAAAAATTTCTATTTTAGAAAATTGAGGTAATAAGGAGAAAATTGACCTATAAACTATATAAGGGATATATTAATGATTTCCTTATTGACATTAGCAACGTCATGGGAGGTTGAGTTCGAAAATTAATAAAATGCTTACCTGGCTATAAAAGGCTATCAATAATAACCTGACCATGTGGATTGATTTCTTATATCTAGTAATGATAAATTAGAAATCGATTCCATTATACATTAATGAAAAATGATATTTAGTGGATCTTCAAAACAACTTGTCACATAGACATGGGTTTACTAAATGGATATGATATTTTATATGATCCATTATTATGAAATGTATAATTTAAGAATTATTGTCACTAATTTATATATGTACATTAATTAATAGTTGGTGTTGACAATGAATACATGTCTAATGATTAATGGGGTGAAATGGAGTGGTAATTAATTAAAATGTTATTTAACTAATAGTATTTATCTCATAATCCTACAATAAATATGTACATAGAATTACTAGTAGCAAAAAATATTTGGGGTGAATATATCCTAAAAAATGTGGACTCTTTCACAGGGAAATCAAGATAAAACTCAGGTTTTTTCATCCATATCCATAGAAAAATATATAGATTCTATGATTTTTTTTAAATGAAACCTTATAAAGGCTCAAGATATATGAGACATTGGGAGTTAAAAAATAATAACTTGATGTATTCATATAGAAGATATGTAATATATGAAATGGTCCCAAGGATATTAGAATAAGAAAAGAAGATAGTTTGATATAACCACTTTAAAAAAAATTGATCCTTCAAATGATGATCAGTTTACTATTTATATATGAAAATAAACATGTATTGAAACTCTATGGATTTAAAAAATTTATAAATATATAAAACACTATTATTCGAAAAAGTAAAATCACCATTATTTCCCCAATGTCAACCATCACTTCAATATCTCACATAATATTATCATTAATGGCCATTTTGATTTTCCATTATTTAAAAAAACATCAAAAAAATTCAAAGATATTCCTTTAATACATATCCCCATTTTTCATTTGAGAATATAACTTTTGAAAAAAAAATTGTTACATAGGATATTCATGGATAAAAATTTGGAAAAATCAATGGAACTATGTAACATTTAACATGAAGGAAAATTCATGGATAAAATCACATGATGTGAAAAATCTTTGATAAACATAGCAGTGATTTAAATTAAACACAGCATACTACCTATTTCTATCTTTAAATACACTTGGGACTAATAGAATAAGTCCCTAACTTTTATTAATAGTAACCAAACCATTGGTAATTGTAATCTAACCATTGGAATAGTAATTTCATTTGTAATTAATAAAATATAACGTGAATAATTTTTCTAATGAGAACATTATAAAAAAAATAAGTATCTTAATTATACTAAATATATAATAAGGTTGAAAACAAAAATAAATTATAAGAACGTTTTTAACAAAATGTATTTTAATGTATTCTATAGAAATAATAATTCTTATAAAAAAATAAAATTGAAATTTTTATAATATTAGTTTATAAAATTAATTTCAAATTTAAAATAAACATGCAGACATTTTTCAAGGTTTTTTGGTAATTTTCTAAAATAAATCAATTTTATATGGATAGTAAAAATATAATTTTATCATAATAGATGTATTTTAAATTACATCATTCAGGATGCTTTAATGAAATAATAATTTCATTATTTTTTGTATCAACCAAAAATCAATTTAATCTAATAAACGAGTTATTCAAAATCATTAAAAATGATTTCCAAACCTATAATTTATTTTCCAAATTCTTAAGTCTAATGTTTTCCCATGAAATTGTGATATTTTATTTTCCACATTTCATTTTGATTAAAGTAATAAATTTTAATAATATAGTATTTGAATTCAATAAATTCTTTTTATTTATTTAAAATATGATTAAAAATATAAAAATATCGGTATAACAATGGGTAACATTGATATTGTATTTTATTCAATATTTTCACTAAAAATTATCCCTCTCCTCATGTATAAATAACCACTCACCCCTCCCTTGGAAAACTACTTCACTTAGACTTATAAAATCCAGATTTATAATAAAATTGTCCCTCTTACACCCCTTAATTACAATAGGTATTTTATGGGTCCACTCAACTCCTTGAACTTAGTATATTTAGTACCATAAAAAATAAGAAACATTCATAAAAGATTATGTTTTGAACAACTCTTCTATCATTTTCTTCTTCTCAACCTCTTTTTCCAAATTAATTTCAAACTCTAATGTATTATGTTTAATTAAGAAATATTTTATCATTATATTAACTATGTATCATAAAAAAATGTATATATTTATGTTATAATTATATTTCATGATTATCTTTATCCTATTTGGATAATGTCCTAGTTAACATTTCATGTAACCACCAATGAGGCCTTAGTCAATTATTTTATTATCAAAAACCATATGGAAAGTTATAATATATTATTTATGACGTATAAATGTCTAAAAATATGACTTTAACGTTATATAAATAATTTCACTTCTTTTTAAATGACACATATAAAAAATTTTAAATCAAAACTAGATGGGATATTTTATATAAGATATCATATCAAAAAGTTTAACCTCCAAAAATGAAAATTAATAAATTTTATCTAAGTATTATAGTTTACAAAGAGTGAAAACAAATGATCATAATTCACTTTGGATTATAATTTTTATATAACCAAAATTTCTTATAAATGTTGTGGAAACTTGTTCAAATAAAATGGGAATTAAGTATGGGGATTCACAAAACCAAATTTCAACTTTTTGCATTACCTCCCCCATCACATGTTTTATGTGTGTATGGTCATATATTGTCCTTTAAATTTATATATAGTGAACATAGATTTTTATTATTGGGTACATATGTATTTCTAACATTTCATAAAAAATCCATGCTATTTAAAAAAAATCAAATATTATTTACATTATGAAACATTTCATTGTCTCCTTTTGAGTTGTCACTTTTCTATAAATAATGATGTTGATTTATTCTAATATATATTTTCCATTTTTCATTTTGCAGACACATATATTTATTATTAATTTGTTCTTTAAGAAAAAAAATAACCCTATCCAATTACGTGTCTTAATTTCATGATTGTGACTATTTGACATTCTATAGGGTAGGCATGATTAAAATAATTTTAAAGTGTGACTAGTGGGACCAAAATTTTATATCCCTTTAATGCATTAGAAAATTTGATATAGATCATGAGATAATGTGTATTATGCAGGAACACAAAAATATATTTGTACACAAATATTATATTACTATTTATTCACATATGTTTTGTTTTAACATAGTGTGAGATTTTTTTCAATTATGTGTGGTATTTGACAATGAAATTTTGATTTTTCAATATTTAGAATATTCCACATTCCATGTCATTACCAAATGATCCTCTAATTCTTATAATGATGCTCCCAAACTTATGATATGATGATTCTTATTCTCACTAATTTATTATTGATTGATTTCCATAATTCCTTATATATTATACCTCTAATTACTCAGATTATAGTTCACCCCACTCATTGATGAATATTTTTAGGTGACTACATGTACTATAGGAAATGTTGGAGCTTTCATATCGATATTGAAGAATTTTATTCATAGTTTTTATGTTTTATTATGAACATGTTATCTATGAGAATAATTTTTCATGATGATAGATATTTATATCCTTGAATTTGTTACTATTTTGTTACCTATATGAAAAATGATGAAATATTCATGTAAAAAAATATTGGGTCACAAAAGTTTGTGACCTCAGTACCAAATATCCAATAATTATATAAATAGTAGTATAAAGAATAAATGACTAAATAAATATTGCATACACTAATATGTTGAAAGAAAAAAAGTAAAAAAACTTCCTTTGGAAATATAATTGAATAATTGTTTATCATCAAGTAAATATGATCTTAAAATGTTTTGGATCTATATAGTAAAATAAAAAAATATTATTAAACAATTCCTGAAAATAATGATTTTTGAATCTATTTTATTTTCTCCTTATTCCACCCTACCTATCCTTCTCAACAACCAAACATAGAGCCCATGTACTTCGGTGGATCACTAACCATAATGCAAACATGAGAACTGATATTTCCATGTAGTTTGTGAGTATAAAACCATGTAGGAAAAAATATTCATCCTTGTTATATTTGAATCCTATTTACATTATGGTGCACTCAATGAATGAAAATAAAAACAAAATTTAACATGAAAATGGATAATTCATCATGCGCTTACCATAGTTCCACAACCCCCTTTCCTAACAACATTAACTCCATGTCAATAGGTATTTCTAGTATAGTCAACAAATTAATTTTAACAAGGTCTAAAAATTCTTCTAATGACTCAACCATCTCTTGTTGAATTTGTTTAATTGTATAAATGTTATGAGAAAATTATTTTCATGATTCAACTATCTCATTGATGTATAAACACAATATAATCGAAATACATAGTTCAATTTCATCCATAAATCATCAATCACATTGATGGATGAAAACCATATATTTAGAATCCTCATGGTTATAAAATAAAAAATAAAATCTGATATAGATACACACACCCTCATTTTAACATAATCAAACATCAACTTCTCATAATTCTATAAATGCACCCACAAGAAAATAATTTCATAAATTTTCATATAAAATACAAATCATTGATTGGAGTTCTTGTCTTATGTGTAGTGGTTACTAATTTTCATTAATTTCCACCTAATAAAATCCCTTTGAAAAAAATAAAAATTTTAGCCCCAATTCCTCAAAACAACATACACAGAAAAGGAAAATTATAATAAGTGGAAATCATTGTATTCAATAGTGATATACACCCTTGAAGATAACTACAATAATGAATATAGATTAGATCTACCAAGGTAATAAAATATAATATCCAAATTTTCTAATATGAAGACTCTCTTCTCACCAAGGGTTCATATAGTATGATGGAAAATAATGTGAATCTCAAATGCATTTTTGGGGTGATGTCACCATTTTTTTCTATTGTAAATTTCCATTTCACTGTAAATTATAAATTGAATTTATAATTAAAGTTATGAACCCTCTACCATCATACATTATGTTCTTCTATTTATTATTACTAATAGTGTGAGATATATGGTAGGTAAAAAAATTGTGGTGAATTTATCAAATTCCGAACTCAATATATTTATTTTTGTGGAAAATGTTTAATTCCATAAAGACTCTCCTATAGTAGTAGAATGTTTCAGGGAATTCCTATTTATAAAAAAATTGACCTCTAAGAACATATGACATACCCAAAAGAAAAAATCATATCATTATACATATATAAATGTCCAAATTTCAATGTTAAAACACCTTATATATCTTAGGGACATTAAAAACACTCCTTCTATTTCCTTCTCATTGTTATAAAGTCTATATAGGGGTTGTACATAAAAAAACCACTATTATTGGAATTCAAATACCAAATTCCATGTTTCATCTTGTATGTATAAATGATACCATAATTTTATATCTAATGTTAATTTCTCCCCTCACTAAAAAATATCACAAAAATCCTCTATTCACACTAGTTTCTCCTTGGTTGAATCGCTTTCCTCGAACTCGATATCCTCACTATCAATAATATGTGTCTTGTCTAGGTCACATTTTAAAAACATTAGAAACATCAAACACTTCATTTATACCTATATTTCATGTAATAATATTTACTTAATTTCCCATTTTTAAAATTCATTACATTATCTCATATGATATAAAAAATCATGGCTCTAATTTTCCCTACCTTTATATATGGTGATGCACCAACTATGGGTACACCCATTACAAAAAATTTCAAACGAAAATTAAATCCAAAATTCATTGTAATGATATGGAATTTAAATGATGCATATTGTGTCATGACCCGTCCCCCAGGTCACATTCCATGATTACCCCAAGCCCTCCTTTTATATGCCAAGGGATAGAGACTAGCACCATGTAAAAATATCCCAAAAAGGGAATCCATTTTAATTTAAACCTATACACATGCACAGAGATCAAAATACGGAAGCTAAACACCAAGTAAACCCCAATTTTCCTTGAGAAAACTACTGAGATTACAGTACAAACTGAAATTACAAAGGGGCTAGAATACATGCCCAAAACCACAGAGGAAAGTATAACTTCCACGGTCTGTCAGCTAGAGACCCTGCCTGAAGGGTAGGTGAATGGTAACTACCTATAGTAGTATAAGTATGATCATTCGTCCTGTCCCACAGAGGACCACCTGGTCTCAGGCCACCAAGGTCTCCATCAATGAATTGATCACCTGCATGAGACAAGACATTGTGGGCGAAGCCTGTGTAGGGTTGAGTAACAAAATACTCAGTAGGGACCCCAAACCACAAATGAATGACCAAAAATGAAGACCACAAAGCAATACCACAATACAAGACCCCAAATCAAGACTATACAGCAAAGACCACAAAGCACGGCCACAAATCAAAGATAGCTCACACCAATTATAACAAAAAGTATAGAAAGTAATAGTTTTAGTCATAAAGTTGAATCAACTTGTACTACTGAGGGACTCGTCCTTGATTAGCCACTGAGTTCAACTCAGCTACTAGACTACTAAGGTGTAATCAACTATTGAAAAACTGAAGTCTACTCCACTACTGGACCATTATGGTCTACTTTTCTGCTAGACCACTAAGGTCCGCTAGTCTGCTGGACCACTAAGATCCGCTCATGTGTTGGTCCACTGAGGTCTTCTCGTCTACTGGACCACTGAGGTCTACTCTTCTACTGGACCACTAAGGTCTACTCGTCTGCTAGATCAGCGAGGCCCACTCTTCTTTTGTACCACTCAAGTCCACTCGTCTGCTGGACCACTAAGGTCTTCCAGTCATATCCTCCATGTCACAACTAGCTGTAGGAATCCCAATCTCTAGTGCTCTTGGCTCCAAGAGGTTCTACCCCTATATACATCATCCATATTTTGACTACCACAAAAAACTCACTTAGATTACACTCAAAGTACCATCTCATCACAAGGGTCTCAACACCATCGGTGGTGCATCAATCGAATGCCCAGTTTGAAAGTTAATGGTGTTTTCGTAAACAGGGGTCGGTTGTGTCCAGGCCCAGTCTAACTTGGTCGGACCAACCTGACCAACCTAGCTTATGGGTATCACATTACCCAACCTATTTCAGCCAACCCAAACTGACATAATTAGGTGTGGGAAGACCCGTTGGGTCGAGACAAAATCGGTTCAGCCTGGTCTAGTGGCCAGGCCCATTGGCCCTTGCTGGACCCTACCTGGTTCAGCTGTGGGTCTGACCCACTAGGTCTCCCAATGACCCAGTTTTCACCTGGTCTGATCAGACTCAGTCAGACCAATTAGGACTAGTTTATCCACCTAATGGCCCAATTTATCCCACCAGCCCGGCCCACATCAGCATGTCATTTTTCCTCCCGCCCGGATGTCATGCGGTGCCCGGTTCATGCAGCCATGTGGTACTAGGGTGGTGTTGCCTTTTTTTCTAGCATATCCCATAACATGTACTGGGTCTTCCACATGACACATGGCACACCATGGCTCCAACTCTCTGTTGTGGTCAGCAGAGCGATGCACCACCATTGACTGTTGTTCCACGAAGAATGGGAAGAACACTAGAAGAGGATAAGGGAAGGGGTCTCACAAAAGAACACCCAAATAATGATCAGGTTATTTATTTGTGTTGGCTCAGATGCTCTCTTTTCATCTAGATCATGAACAACCAAAATAAGGTAGAATAATCAATAAGATAGATATCCCCTTTATCCCGCATCATTAACCATCACGCACAAACAATCGATCTGTGGGTTCACGTTTTCTTGAGTTAACTCGTGTTTGTCATTTAAAAGAACGAATGGGGAAAAGAAATTAACATATAAAATCATAAAACCTTTACCTATAGAATAGGTTCCATAGTAGGAAGACTTCATCGATGAAGGTGATCCACCCGCAAAAGTGCTTGATCTGTCATAGAGGGAATAATATCTTGAAGAGGAGGGGGTGCTCAATGTTGTTGGAGATCATCTCTTGTCATTATTCATTCATCAACAGTGATCATCCTGATATTTAGAGTGATTTTAAATATGAAGCTCTAATATCTAATTATTTTTATCCCATTAAATGGGGGAAACATGTTGTATCATTTCTATTTTAGTGAGTCACCACTATTACATTATTTCCATTATGAAACAACATTTCTGTTATTTTTATTATAGCATCAATACACAATTTCATTAATGGAATGAAACAGTTGGCTCATCATTGTGTTGTGGTGAAATAGTTTTGAATAAAATAAACTTTTTAAGTTTATTTTATTTTTCCTTAATACATCTGAAAATTAACTTTTACAATTGACCCACATCAATTGAGGATAGGTTCTAATTAAGGAGAACCTCTCATTGTGAACTCAATAGTGGTCTGAAATTTTCAATCTTAGTTACCATTTGGGAGTTATGAGGATTCAAAAATAAAAAAAATTCTTTTATTTAAATTATTTTATTTACGGTTATGACCCAAAATTTGACATTCACAGTCGGCACATACTGGTCGATGTTAGGCTCCACATAAGGAAATAATTCCCCCATGAGCTCAATAGTGGTCTTAGATTTTCAATCCAAGTTAACATCAAGGAGATATAAGGATTTGAAAATAAAATAACTTTATATAATTTTTTATTTATAGACAAAAAATAATTTCCACTTTTGGCCTGTGCTGGAAAATGTTAGGTTTTTTCTAAGGAACGAACTCCGTCACGAACTCAAAGGTGGTCTCACATTTCTAATCTGAGTAACCATTCATGAGTTATAAGGATTTTAAAAATAATATAATTTTATTTAATTATTTTATTTGCTGTTATTCCATTGTGGGTTTTCTCACTGGGGACCTGAGATGACTAAACATAAGTGACTCCTAGATTAAACCCACTACTCTGAATGCAATGGTTCCCTCATATTTCTGATCAAGGAACCTATTTAATAATTATTCTACTTTTTCAAGAAAACTGCTTAAGCGCACTATTTTAAACATAACATTTTTCAATGGACCATTCTGGGCACTCCGGCCCTTATAATCACATGTCGTCTTAGCATCTGGTCTCGAAATAATCCCATATAATTTAAAAAAAAAATATGTAATTCTGGGACATTACGATACCCCCACCTTTAGAGAATTACGCCCTCATAAGCCAAAAATGTGTAATCAAACAAATGTGGGTAATGAGCATGAATCCCAGTCTCTCACTCCCACATTCTCTCATAGAGATTATCATGCTTCCAAAAAAATGAACCAGAGAAATCGACCTTCCACCAAGGATTATCTCCTGTCGATCCTCTATCTCCATTGGGTACTCTAAGAAGGTCGAACCATCGTGAATATCCAGCTCGCTGTGGGTGATGAAATGAGAAGGTTCGTGCATGTATCTCCTCAGCCGGGATATGTGGAAGATATCATCCACCCTCTCTAACTGTGGTGGTAGAGAAAACTGGTATGCCACCTCGTCTAGTATATGTAGTATCATGAAAGTTCTGATGAACCTCAGAGATAACTTGTCGCCCTAGAAAAATCTATGTATCTCTCATCGAGGAGAGACCCATAGGAATATGTTGTCCCACTCATCGAACTCCAAGGATCTATATCACCCATTAGCATATGACTTCTTTCAGCTCTGTGTAGTCTTCATCTGCTCTCAGCTGACTTGAAACTTCTCAGTTTTAGCTTGTATCATCTCTGGACCCATGAGTGCTGACTCCCCTGGGTCTATCCCACACACGGTGACCTTCATGGTTGTCCGTACAGTGCCTAGAATAGTTCAATACTAATGATAGAGTGATATATTTTGTTGTATGCAAACACTACCAGTGGTAGGTGGTCCTCCCAATTGCAACCCAAATCTATAATGCATGCAGAAATCATGTCCTCCAAGTTCTATATGGTCCACTCCATCTGGTCATCCGTATATGGGTGAAAGGCTATGCTAGAGCGCAACAGAGTCCGAAATTCCTCTTAAAATACCTTCCAAAACTAGGATATAAATCATGCATCATGATATGATACTATATTATATGGGACTCCATGGTGTATAACTATCTATTACACATAGAGGTGTCCACATATGCATATTAATCCGCATTCTCGAATGGGTAGGAAGTGGGATGACTTGGTGAGTCGGTCTACGATCAACTAGATGGAATTCTTCCCCATATAGGTACGTGGTAATCTCATCATGAAGTCCATCTATATCACTTCCCACTTCAACTATGGTGCCTCAAGGGGTTATGTCAAACCCACTGGACCCTAGTGCTCAGACTTCACTTGCTGACAACTGAGGCATCTTGAGACAAACTCTGCCATTTCATTCTTCATCCCCGAACACTAGTAATGACATTAGAGGTCTGGGTACATCTTCTCCACCCCTGGATGCACCACCAAAGGGAATTTATGTAACTCCCTCAACACTTCCTCCCGCAAAACCACTGGTTCTACAGTTTAGCCTCCGAAAAGGATGACATGCTCACCACCTTTCAAATATCCATCAGGGGCATGCCCTGTGGACATCTAGGAAAGTGTAGTCTCATACCTGTAATCTCTGAGTTGCACTCCCTGACTTGTTGTAATAGTGGAGGGGCCACAACCATTAACTGAATAAAAGGTGTCACCTATTTAAACACGAAGGATATCTGAAGTGAGACCAACTACTCTGAGGCCTCGTTCAGTAGTTATGAACTTTATCTCTTGCTGAGAGAATCTTCCACCACGTTCCCCTTCCCAGGAGTATAGACTATCTTGATTTCATATTAATAGAGGAACACTCTCCAATGTATCTATCTTAGATTCAGATCCTTTAGATAAATGATATACCTGAGACTCTTGTGGTCAGAGTACGTAATGAATTGTTCCCTCATGGAGGTAGTGTCGTCAAATAATAAACGTTAATACTACCGTTTCTAACTCAAGATTGGGGAACTCTTCAAACCCTCTCTTAATTACTTAAAAACATACGGGAACCTTTCCATCCAAGTGAAATGACTCCCCTTTCAACTGATTAATGGGTTCATCATCCCCTTTGTTACTAGGTAGTCATTCTCCATAGACACTTGGTAAAAGGGCCAGTAATCCACACATAACCTTGAACATTGGGTCTTATTAATCCCTTCCTACACCCTCAGCTCACAAAGCTCTATAAAATCCATCTGATATATTGATACTGATATCATTGCCAACTCAGGATGTAGAATAATGCAGAAGTTCATCTCCCTTCAGGGAGGTAATCCTAGAAACATATTCTGGATGAAATTCCCCATAATCTGGCACTACTTCTAGTAATTGAAAACTCAAAACATCTACTAACACATGGGTAAGGCTGGCCGAATCAAGTTTGTTCGGCTGCACCCTCCTATGTATGAGTTTATCTCTTGCTCCCTGGGTGTCCTTCTTCACCATCCAAGGAAAACCCCATTCCAATGATGAGGAAATACGACATACTTTCTCCTAAAATAGTAAATCTGATCATGAACTGTGGATGACTAGTCGATCCCTAAACAAACGCCGTAAGGCCTCGATTCTACCACCAAGAGTTTCCAACTGAAAAAATCACCTCAAGGGTCATATCACACTATCACCATAATTGTGATTATTGAGTCTCCTCCCATAGGTATCTCCATATGTAAGGGTTGAGTCAATAGTTTAACCAAAAACTCTATTTCTTGAACAAGGTTCCTGACAAGAAGTAATGAATAGCACATGTGTTTATTAATACGACATTTAAGAGTAGACAAAAACCATACCTTGAATCATTCCTGGAGACCTTGGATCATAATACATGGCCGCATTTAGATGCCTGCTTCCCATATCCTCCATCTCCTAAGCCTGGTGTGGACCACATTGGGGTGGTGGTTGTAACATGTCAAAATGTATACCACCTCCTAGTGCTCTCCCAGCTCCTCTACCATGTTTTTCACCATGCAGACTAAAATATTCATATCCCTATCTCTGCCCTTGTAGACTATCCACTATTTCACTATGAACATGAAGGGCTGGAAAATATCTAGCGAGATGTCTCAAGACACCCTTTTGAAAAGCATTACCTATTGCAAGGATGACTGAACTCACCCTATGTACCTTGATCTTTAGATCCCCTATCATGGTACCTATTCTTGGAATTTCTCACACATCCAAGTCTCTAAGACTAATTTTAGTTTCCATCATTCCCACTGCTTATATCCATTGGTTGTATTTGGTCATCCAAAGGACTTTCGACCATAGATTTTCTCTCTATTTTCATAGCATAAGTAAGAATGTATAGAGGAATAGTGATAGCTCGGATGTCCCTAAAAACATATCACTCAAAGGTCTGAGCCCTGAATCACTGGTCATACTATATTCATAGAGTACTTGAAATGGTTGGTACTCCTCGATATATACTAAGATAATGACATGTAATCCTGCTAAAGCTGTAGAAGCTCTTAGGAATGCACATCCCTGATCTTTTATGGAAAGAGACCCTTCTCGGAGAGTGGTTGTCAAGATTTTCTAATGGAAGAGTCACCTCATCGTAAGATTGGGTAATATAAACCCTATTATCACCATTATGAGCTATGTATAAGGCTCACTTACAGGAGTACCATTATATCTAATGGTGCCCTAACAAGAGAGAAAAATTAGTCCCCACCTCAATCCAATCCTTAGTCGCCTATGAGTTGGGCTCGCCTCATAACCTGAGGGGGCTCTATCACTGAAACTCGTGAAGTGCACTCCTCTTGTGCATCTCATACACTAGTTTTATGAGTATCATGTTCTACTCCATAGGTGTTTGTCTAGCTGGCACACCACTTGATGGTGTTGTCTCTGGTACGGACCTTTGTACCCATCTTATCACCCCACAGATCATACTCATGATCAAGCAGTGGAATCCTGACTAGTTTTTTATCTGGAATCACCTTCAATCAATAAAATATGTACCATGATCAATATAGTATACCTGGTGAGTTGACTCTTACACAAAAAGATCATGAGAAAACATTCAAAGATACAGGCAACCAGTGTTTTCATGTACTGAGTTGGAAAGTAGAATGTATGGTCCTGGTGTATGGATACGTTGGCCACCACACCAACACTAGACTCTCTGGCCTAAAATCCTTACTCAAAACACTTAACATCATTTTCCAATAAAAATTTACAAACTCGTAGTTCTTCTAGTATAACTAACTGTGCTCTAATACCACATTATCATGACCCATCCCCTAGGGCCCACGCTATGACTACCCAAAGCCCCCCTTTTATAGGATAGGGGCTCGAAACTAGCACCGAGTAGGCACATCCTAAAAAGGTAAGGAATTTTACATTAAACCAATACACATGCATGAAGCTCAAACTATATAAAGTAAACAAAAATTAAACCACAACTATCACTAAAACAACTAATGAGAGTACAGTATAAACTCAAAGTACAAAGTGGCCAGAATACAATACCATAAACCCAAAAAACATACAACCACCATGGTCCTTCCACTCAAGACCCCACCTAAAGGGTAGGTGAATGGTAGATACCTCTATCAATAGATGTACTCCCTTCCATACCATCTCACTGAGCACCACATTTTCCTAGACCACCAAGGTCTTCATTGAAGTGTCCATCACCTGCATGGGACACAACATGTGCGGGAAAAGACAGTTCAGGGGGGAAGTACCACAATACTCGGTAGGGACCCCAATCCCCAAAGGAAAGACCACAAATCAAGACCAAAAAGCAAGACCACAAAGAAAAGACCACAAATCAAGACCAAAAATCAAAGAAATATCACAACAGGTATAACTCAAAGTATAAAAAGTAAGATTCCCATCCATAAAGATGAATCATCTTGTAATGCTGAGGGATTCATTCCTAATGAGCCACTGAGGTCTGATCAGCTACTAGACCACTGAGATCCACTTGGTTGCTGGACCACTAATATCGGCTCCACTGCTGGACCACTGAGGTCTCCTCGTCTGTTGGACCACTGAGGTCTGCTCGTCTGCTAGACTAGGGAGGTCTGATCATCTGGTGGACCACTAATGTGCACTCCCCTGCTGGACCACTAAGGTCTGCTCATCTGCTGGACCATTGAGGACCACTCCTCTATTGGACCACTGAGATCCCCTCTTATACTAGACCACTAAGGTTTACTCCTCTACTAGACTAATAAGATCCTCTAATCATGCCCATCGTGTCACAGCTAGTTGTTGGATTCCTTCTCTCTAGTGCGCTTGACTCTAGGAGGTTCTACCCCTCAAGCCATTTGTCTTATTTCTACTACCAATAAAAATCAATTAAAATATACTCAACGGATCATCGCATCACAAGGGTCCCAACACCACATAAGGTGAATCAATCGGACACCTAGACTGAAAGATATTGGTTTTTTAGTAAATAGGGGCTTGGTTTGGTCTGAGACCAATCCAACTTGGTCGAACTGACCCAACCAACCCAAACTGGGGGTCCGGAATGACCCAACCCGTTTTGGGTGACCCATCCAGACCCAACCTATTTTGTTCTGGGCCAACCCAGTCTGTCTTGATCTAGTTGTCTGACCCATTGGTACTTGCTGGACCCAGTCCAGTTTGGTCGTGGGTCTATCCCATTGGGTCGCCCAGTGGCCCAGTTTATCTCACCGGCCCAGCCCGCATAGGTAGGCTCGTTTTCCTCTTGCCCAGACGCTGAATGAATTCAAGTTCTCTTAGCCATGTGGCACTGCCTCCTCATCCAGTCGGTTCTCTCATGTGGACCATGTCATCTGCGTGACATGCGACACGCCGAGGGTCCACACTCTCCACTACGAGATGGGGGCGGCGGCTTGCACCTCTGACATGGTTGGCTAGCTGCATCTACCCCCTTCAGTCACTTTCCTCCAAGTTGGGGGTCCCCCATCACTGTCACAGTATGAAAACAGTGCACCTCCTGCCACCAGGCTTGGGGCTGGAGGCTCTTGCAGCCACCCCACTTGGGTGACGTGACTTTGTGTCATCGCCACAGAGGGGTGTCACAGCCTGGTGCCGTTGTTGCTACCTCCTTCCACCACCACAGGCTTGTGTTGTGGTCTCTCACTGATGTCACATACCTCTTTGTTGTGGCCCTTCCCAACTAGTTTCACGGACTGATGCACTGTCGTCGACCATTGTTCAATAAAGAACGGGAAGAACACAATAAGAGGAGAGAGGATAGAGTCACACATAAGAACGCCCATAGAATGATCCAGGTATTTTTTAATGTTTACCTGAATGTTTTCATCTCATCATGATCACGAAGAAACAAAATAAGTTGGAATAATCACTACGATTCATATTCACTTTATCCCACATCATTAACCACCCTTCCCGCATGAGAGCTCTATGAAAGTTCACAATCCAATGTCGGGGGTGAGATCACTCGAAGGGGATGGGGAGTTCTCGAAGTTGTTGGAGATCATCACTCGTCATTCTTCATTCGTCAACAGTGATCCTCCAAATAATCAGAGTGATATGAAAGATCTAGATCTGATCTCCAGTTATTGTTATCCAATTAAATAGGGAAAACACGTCACAACGTTTCTGATATGCTGATTCGACATCTTTACACTATTTCATTTATGGAACAACATTTCTGTTACTTTACATTGTAGCGTCATTATGCGGTTTTCATTTGTGGAATGAAATATTTGTCCCATCGCTGTGTTTCAATGAAAATTTTTTGAATAAAATAATCTTTTTAAGTTTATTTTATTTTTCCTTAATATGTTTGAAAATTAACTTTTACCCTTGACCCGTGCCCATTGAGGTAAGGTACATCATTAGGAGAACCCCCCATTATGATATCAATAGGGGTCTATTATTTTCAATCCTAGTTACCATTTTTGAGTTATATAGATTTGAAAATAAATAAATTTATTTTATTTAAATTATTTTATTTAGAGTTACATCCCAAAAGTCAAATTTCACAGTCGGCCTGGGCCAGCAAACATTAGGCTCTACCTAAGGAAACAACACCATAACAATCTCAATGATTGTCTCAAATTTTCAATCCAAGTTACCGTTAATGAGTTATAAATATTTGAAAATAAAATAACTTTATTTATTTAATTTATTTACAGCCAAAAACTATTTTCCACTATTAGCCCGCACCGGCCAATATTAGGCTCTGCCTAAGAAGATAACACCATCATGAGCTCAATAGTGGTATCATATTTCCAATTTAAGTCACCATTCATGAGTTATATTGAATAGAAAAGAAAAATAATTTTATTTTATTATTTTATTTACTGTTATTCCATTTTTTGGTTTTCTCACTGGAGACCCACATTGACTAAATATAATTCACACCTAGAGTAAACCCACTACTCTGAATGTAACGGTGCCATCAAATATCAGATTTGGGAACCTGTTTATGATTTATACCACTTTTTCAAGAAAACCACACATGTGCGATATTTTAAAAATAACATTTTTTAAAAGAAAAATCCAAGTACTCCAGGCCTCAGAATCACACGTTATCTCAGTGCATAGTCTTGAAATAATCCCATATAATTTCAAAAATATTACATGGAATTCCAAGACATTAAATATTGTGAGAAAGAAAAAAGCATGTTTGGTTTAATGGAATATTTTTTGAAACAAATAGCACTATGCATGACCTAATCTAGGCCAAGTTATCCACATCAAGTGAACACAATAGTTGATGAAATAGCCAAATAAAAAGATCATTTAAGGGATTTATATTAATCGATTCCTAAAAACTATTATTATATGTAACCTTTTAAAAACCCATATTATTAACTTATGGTATACTTATATCAAGAACCCACTCTTTACTCATATCACCATGAATTTAGATTATCCTATCATGTTGTGTGTCTACATGTAGAGGACATATTACACTCATCATCAACCATGATAATATATCATTCATAACTCCTTTCAAAAATAATATTTTAATGTATAAATCTCATTCTAAATGAATAATTATAGGCACACCATGCTACTATAAAATCTCTAAAACATAAAAAATCATAAATTGAACCATTGAATATGTTTCTTGAATAAGCATAAGGATAATGAGAATTATGAGTAGATCAACTAAAACTGAAAATACATCCACCCCCTTAGTATTCTTGTCAACCCCATAAATGAATAAATATTCACCACCTCCAATTTCTATTTAAGCAATAGTTGATATTGAGTTAAGACACCTTGACACTGATTCTCCAGCATTTTTCCTTTGTTAGGTAAGGTAGTGAATGATGAATCCAGAAATATCTTTCCTTATTTCATCCATCATAAATGACTTATACTTTTAGGATAAATCTTCAACAATCATTGATAAAATTTCCAATATGAGACATGGGATTTCTCTCATCAATTATATCATCATGTATTTCAAAACACAATCCTACTATGGGCATGAGTCATATCAATTATATTCAAGGGCCATTTTGTTACATGATCACCTCCCATTAAACAGCCATGTATCAACTAAAATTATAAATCATATTTCTTTATGGCATCTAATTAATGCACCAAGATAGATGTGATGACTAAGGGAGCACATGTACCCACCTGTTGATATTTAGATGAAACCATATTCTAATCCACTAACAATATAATCCTATTTCTATCCTATTAAAATGTTTTTGTTCAATATTATAATGTCTTACTACCATGTTCATAAAAATTCATTCCCATTTTTTAGGGAATATAGATTCCTAATGTCCAACATATGCATCTATTTGACCCAATTCCTCTTCCAATTATTTATGTTTTATTTAGAGAAAAGGTACCGTGTAATCATGTGATCAATGTGAAAAAAAATCAAATAAACAATGAGATAATGACACCAAAACATCATTGAATGATCCATAGAATATATGACTAGTTCATGAGTATTATAGTTCCTTTCCTGGTGTCATGGTAGATGAATACTATATGCAACTATACGATTATCTTGTATGAAGAAAACTCTAATGAAATTCTAGAATAATAATTGCAGAATAAATATCCAATCTAGAGGTCCAAAAGAGATATAATATGAGTATATTCTAATTTGTTAATTTCTTACATGATAATATATTAAAAAATAATCATATATTCCATCATGTATCCCTTCCACATCACCATAATCATGGGAACTACCAAGGGGAAGAAGTCTTAAATCAATAACCTTAAATATCTCTCTAAACCAAGAATAATCAAAATCTTTATCATATTATTATTTCATTTCAATAGAATCAATAAATAAATATTCTCTAGATCTTCTGTTATTTCTACTTCAAAGGTTAATTGTAGATAAAATGTAAATCTTTGATCCAGAAATGGAACATGGAGTTCAATGTGTTAAGATGATGTGATTTAAGTTCATTAAATATAATATTCATATCTATATCATATAACTCTTGGGTATTTGAATTTATTATGATATACTTGAAACAATTTCAATGTTGTCTAGTTTCGAATGAAAAATATAGATCCAAAAACCTATGAACACCACAGGTGTATTTTTTTTAACTTGTACGACTTTGATAAATAATCAATAAACATTTACATTATTCAAAACACATTTATTTGAATATCATTTGTCTTAACCAATCATTGTTAATAAAAATTTCACAATTTTTTGTAGAACCAATGGGATCATCTCAGCTGATTAAATAAACAAACTATCTTTATCAATGGAAAAACTTCTTCACCATGACCTAATTCAATAATCAGCAAACTTTACATAAGTAATGAATACCATATGACAATATAATAAATAGTTCAACAGAAAACCATGGAATATTTTTTGGCTGAATAAATCCCCTTCCCACTGTACTATCTTGTTTTACATTTCACTACATCGACTCAGTGGGTTCTATGTTATAAAGGGGAATCAATATTAGTTGTTCACATGAAATGAGATCAATTAAAAAGTGAATTCCCATTTCAAGGGGATTTATTGAGAAATACTATTTTAAAACAACATAGTAAATATCTTCCATATAATGAATAGTGGATTAAATTCTCACCTCATCTTCTAAAAGAGATATTCATACCACCTACATCATAATGGAACTAATCTAACTAAGATCTGGATCCATTATTCTATCTCCTAAATCCAATTCCCCATTCAAAATATACATTATTCCCTCTGACTATGTAACAGACACAAACCTACTATTTCAGTTAATATGAGATTAGAAACTCATTATCTACAAGAAAACTTACATTACCTCAAATATTATTCTTTCTTGAACTGGAAAATCATATGGATGTTCATAGCGCAAAATCAATGCAAGATTCTCTAGTAATCTCTAAATAAGATATAATATCTTTACTACTGGGGTGTTAGTGGATAGTCATACCATGGAAGGTAATACTATCAACTATAAAATATAAATTTATTGAGTAGATATAACAGAATAAGAAGATCAAGTAAAAATTTTAGAAGTGTAAAGCATGGATGTAATTAGAACCATACCTCTCATCATTAGGGTCCTTCTCTAGTGTAATTTTAAAATTATTCCAGAGATAAAATTTCCATGAATAAAAGCCACTAAAATTCCCTTTATGGTCCATTGATCACCAATTTTATCACCCCTAGTCATTATAATATATTTCTATTTTTTAAATTTAAATAATTAGATATCTTGTGAAGCATGTGACCCCAAACCTAAATATATTGGGTTATTCTATGGAAATATTATTATAATCTAGTCATTTGTTTGGTTAGTATGAGTATGAGTAACTATAATATGACATATATGTCGAAAACTATTCTATATTAAAATATATTAATTAGTTCCTTCGAGATAAATTACCAATTTTGAATTGAATGAATTGAATAAAATAATTATAAAATCACTTAAAATAATAAAACATAAAATTTTATATAAAAATGTGTTTTTTATATTTTTTATTTTCATATAAATGAGTAAATTTTTTAATTTTAGAATATGAATTTTTTGAAATGAAATTAATTTTTAAATTTAAAATAAAATTTCTTCATAGGATCATTTTTATAGATTTTATGAAAATGGTTTATTTTTTTGTAGGTAGTTAAAAATAATAATTTCAAAAATAATATTAATGTTGTGAAATTATCTTGATAAAATAAAGGCTCAAATTTTTATCTAATGACTTTAAATTGAAAAATATTTATTAAACCACTCATATATTTTATTGAAAAATATTCTTTTTTTATAAATATTTGTTTCATATTTTGGAAACCTAAGAAATAATTTAGTTTAAAAAAATATTTTTCTAGTTCTTCTATACTACACTCAGTTTCAAATGGATCCATTAATTTATTATTCATATATAATGTAAGAATAATTTTTTAAAAAACTAATATAATTAATTCCATGTAAATAGAAAAAATTATTATTTTATTTAGTGATTTTTACACAAAAAATAACATTTTAAAAAAAATATTATTTATAATTTTATGAAACTGTATAGAAATTAAATTATACTACTTCTTGAAATTTTTTATTCAAAAATGGATTGAATATTTTTTATTCAAATGATAAAATTATTTAACATGGTAACTTTAACTTGTAGTCAAAATGAATAGTAATTATGGTAATTGTTTATCACAACATGTTACTTTAAAATGGGTGAAATGGGGTATAAACTATGGGGTATGCCCATTGAATCCTTCAAACACATTGATTTATTTCTTTAAATGAGTGAATTTTTACAAGAATATTCAAATATATCAAAATATAGAAATTTGGTTCCAATTCTCTTAATTATGAACTCTATATTATTTTAAGTATTGAAAGATTATAAAAAAGTAATCTCTTTCTATTAATATATATTATATGTCATAAATGGGATAAAAAATAAGTTATGGTTGTTTAAATGTGTTTACTATGAATATGAATAAATCATTTCTATAAACATATTTTATTTTTATTTTTTGGGGATGGTGTAATAAATTGTATTGTCAACGCATCATTGACACCAGTCATGTAAATGTAGTAGAAAAATCACGTAAAATATTTTGAATTTATTGAAATTAAAAATATTTGGATTAATTATGATGTTACTAAAAACCCATGGGTAATTAAAAGGTATAATTAATGGTTAATGATTTTATATTCATATTAAATTTTTATCTTCAAATGATTAATGTGATATTTTTCAAATTTTACTCAAATTGTCTATAAATGGTATTTAATGTCTATCTATTTTTTTAAATAATTATAAAATTATAGAAAAACTATCCTAAAAAAAATTTAACCATAATTTTTTGATCCCATCAATTATGGTTCATGAATGTGCCATATGGATGTTTTAAAATTACTTTTATAACCCCTAATCACAAAAATATTTCAAAATTGAACAAATCTAATAAAAGGGATTCGTTTCATAAAATAAAAAGGAACATATGATTTAGGTTTTCTCCCCTTAAACTTCCCAAATTATTAAAACCTCAATTTTTAATGATTTTTTCAATGAAAATTATTTTCTTTAGTAGTTTGTGTTACACACAACATTAATTTTAAACTTACCCTGAAATATTACAATTTACATATAATCGTTATCACATAATCATTAAATAGGAGAACATGAGTATGATTAAATAAATTATGATATAAATATATATATTAAAACCTAAATATAATTTTATTCATATCATCATAGTTAATTAGTACTAAATATTTTTGTTAATTCCATTTTACACTTCAAAAATACTTTTTAATAAAAAATAATTTTCAAGATTTTTATGAATAGATGTTATATTCAGTTTTAGGAACCATCAAGAAATTTATTTCATAAAATTTATTTAATTTTTTAGTTTGTGTTTTTTAAATTATCTTAGTATAAATGTTTCATAATTTTCCAAAAAAGATAGATTTTTCAATGAATAATGAAAAATATTAATTTTTACAGAAAAATGGATTTTTTATATTGAGTATATTCATTGAGAAATTAGATTTTAGAGAATTTTCAAAATTTAATTAATTTAATTAAATTTAAAATAACCCATTTATTATTTTTTGAATGTATTTTATACCCGGATTTAGTATAAAAACATTTCAAAATTTCATTTTTTTTGAAAAATAATTTTTCATTGTATTTCACCAGTTTAATGTTTAATTAATTTATTAAAATTACTAGATTTGAATAATTTATAATATATACATTATTTTTAATTATGTGGTCCAAAATTGGTAAAATTATATAGTTTATTTTTAGTGGGTGTTAATAACAGAATTAGTAAATATTTTATCCCTAGTAAGGTTAAAAATGGTTAATAAGTGTTAAAAATAATATGATATGTACTATAAAATGAAACTAAACGTGTATTTAATTTTATTTTATTATTAAAATTCTCCAATAATCATTCAATATTCAGTTATATGTACTTTTTCTTATATTTTGATATTATTATGACTTATAATATTTTAGTTTAGAAAAGTAAAATATGTTACACTCTTCTTTCTAATAACTATTATATTTTTAACATGGGGATAATTATAAAATATTTTATGTTATAAATAAATAATTTAAATATGAAATATTTATATTCATCATTGTAGTTTTTTTATTTTTGTTGAATAAATAATTATATTAAATACTTATACAAACAATAATGGATTAATTATTCAATTAATGGAAAAATGAATTAAATAATATTAAAACTATTTAATTTCATATAATATGAAGTAATTTTTGGTTTAGAAGAATATTATAGATTAATATAACTTGGTAGGGACATAATAAATGTTGAGTTTCAAAATTTATTTTTTGTCTTCATGTTATTAAATTCAATGTTATGAATTAATCTAAAATTGATATCTGTGATATTTTAAAATTAATCATAATTTATTGAATTATATAAAATTCCTACAAATAATTATCCACAAAATTTATTAAAATATGTTTTAAAATATCAAATATGGTCTATTTTCCATTTAAAGTAATTATCTTGACCCTCAATGTGTAAGAAACCTTGTTGTCATTGGTGATTGTGAAAAGGGTTAATGAGGGTGAAAACCAAAATATTGGGGTAAAAAAATACTAAAAAATATCAAATATTTAATGGATGAATGGATTTATACCAACTCTCATCCTAAATGATATAAAAAACCATTTTAGTTCCATTTTTTTGAAAACTAATTTATATTAATTAAATATTTTAAGAAATTAAAAGAGTTCACCACCCCTCACTTATAAAAGGACAACACTAAATTATATTAATCAAAACACATTGAGTGATCTAGATTGACCATAGCCTTCAAATAAAATTTTAAAATTTAATTTACACAATCTTGAGGTTTTGGTCATCCCAAAAGATCAACCCTATGATCCTTAAGAGGAGGTTCAAAGGTATTTTTCATAGAAGATCTAATTTCATTAACTGGTCACATTATTTTTTACTTCTTATTTAATATCCAAAAAATGTATTGTATTTATCCTAAAATAATAAATATTGTATCCTCAATATTCTTAAATTTTATTATATTTCTAAATCAACTCTTATACACCCTCTTTCCATCATATGATAACTGAATGTAATATTTTTCTATACATATGGCATACCATCACCATGTAGTGATAAAATTCATTCTCTAACACCATCATTAATGGATGGTTATTATGATGGGTATTAATGTTATATTTTATATTAGTGACATAATTATGATTTTGGAACTGTAATATAAAATCTACCATCTTACATTTTAAATGGTTATAAAATGATATTTTCACCCATACGTACTTGTGGACAACAACCTCCACGAAGCGATGTGATAAAATTTTAGTTTATATTTTACATGGAGGGTAATTAGGATCAATCTAATAGATTTTTATGATTTATATTATTTCATATTTATTCTTTAATAGTGAATTTTTATACCTTTCATTCGTTTCATCCATCAAAAATGAAGTAAATGTCTATTTGTATATACGATATACCATCTCCATGAATTGTGTCATTCATTTTCTATATCTACTATTTTTTATAAGAACCTAATTTTTATCTTGGGTAACTATCATTTTAAATTTTATCTAATTAATTATTGTTTTTACCATGTATGGATTCCTAGTGAGTTTAAAGAGGTTATAGGGGGTGTCTATGGGATTTTCTAACATAGAACCCATTTTTTAGAGAAAGGTATTTTGGCCGCACAGTTAGTTGAAATTGTGAAACCCAAGTCATATGGTTTGTTAGAGAAGGTAAGGTTTTATATTCCTCTATATGAAGGAACATAGCTTAAGAAACTATGCAACAAGGTCGACACACCCATGTGTGGACCTATACAATCTTTTAGAGAGGAAAATAATGTGGTTTGTGCACATTTAGTCAAATTTGTGCATGAACCATGTAAGGTTCCACTTTAATAAGGGATGTGCACATAGTTGGTGCACTATTTTAGAAAACATGTGTCCCAACCATACGAGCCTAAAAGTTTTGTGTAAATTTACCATTTTACCATTAATGACTTAATATCTTATTCCATTCTCTATTTTTCACATTCGATTGCACAAAAAACCCCATTTTCACTCAATAGAGCTACCAAATCCCTCTTTATATATATTTCTCCTGTTCTATGATCTAAATTCTAAGGCAATCCCCATTAATCATGTTGTATGTGCATCAGAATGTACTTGATTCTTCTTGATCCATTCACTATTATTCTTTACATGGACAATTCTATTTAAATGAAGTATCATTTTCCAAAATTTTCTATTGTTGATCCATTTTTAAAATTTCATCTGGCAGATTCCAAACTATGGTATGGTACATGATGCAAAAATCATCCTTCATAACTCTCCTTTTTATAAATTGTCTCGGTTTTTTGTGTACTAATTTCATGAGGCATGACCTCTTAATTTCATATGCATTTCTTATAGTCATTATAATAATATTTTTTAACCCTTATCATATTGTTTCTTTGTTTTTAGTGGTTATGACTACAACATCAACAATCCCAAGTAGGTTTCTCCTCAAATAAATATTTTTGTAGATTATTATGTCTACATGCACCACCGTTCATGTGTGCCTTGGATTGACCATTAAAAATATAAGTGTTTAATTAAGTTAATAAATTTTTAATGAATATTACATGTGACGAATTCATTTTACCAGTATAGGGTAAGTATTAGAATCAATTAAGGAACCAATAAATGGTAATTAGAAAGTGTGTATATATAAAATTCACTTGGATAACATAAATATAAATTAATGACTTGGTTGAATGTCCCTATAACCCATTTCGATGTTGAATCGAATCTAGCATAGTGAACTTAATGAATTAATTATTAATTAAATTAACTATTAAATAGATTCGTGTCCTTATAACCTTTTCATGTGTATAAAAGTAAATGGAATGAACAAATTGACTTATTAAATGGAATGAGTATTATATGTCCAGATTAATTAATTAATTAATTATAATGTTCCTATTTCAAATGGAAACTAACATAATTACAGGATTGGTTAGACTTAAGCCAGCCTTTGATTCATGGGGAGTTCATTTAGAACTCGTGAACACCATTATGATTCAAGGATTCCGGTTTCCAAGGGAGATATCCACCTTAGAACCTGATCCTTATCTACTTGTGGGTTCATGGAATGATGTTGTACGATACCATCATTATAAATTAGATATTAGGATTCCTTAGATATAATACATGGATCCAGAAAGACATATTTGACAAGTGAAACCATATATAATCCCATCAGGACCAATAATATCATATCACATTTTAACTTGGATAACATCCTTTCACTTGGAGAGAATAATATTATGGTGGAATGATGGGGAAAATTCCTCTTGGATTTCACTCAGAAACCCTTTATCCATGTTATTTTTTATTACTTTGTTGGATTGACCCCTGAGGTTAATGATTCTTTGGTTACTATCTTGGATCCTCTTCATTATTATCATCACTTTACGATGACTTGTTATAATTTGGATCATTTATTATTATTATCATGATATGATTTCAGTGTTGTTTACACCTCATATCGCTTGTTATATAAACTGAACATAATTAAATTAACTAAATAATCTCATGTTCAGAGACATTACCAAATGATTTTGAATCAGGGATTGGGGTATTTTCAATACTATACTTATTTACTTTTATATATGCATTCCTACGCACTATTTTTCTTTATATTACTCTAAGTGGATGGAATATATTCCGTTAGTGGTGGTAAAATAATATTTATCTCACACCCAATTTGGTCCACCATCAATAGCTTGGTAGATTATATGTATGAATGTTTTCATAAGAGGAAGTGTACCTCTTTGGATACTTGGTACTACTTTTTAATTTATAATTGATCTTGTTAGAAGATTACCAAGATGGAGTTTATGATTATTGGATTTTTTTTGCTTCTTTTTTCTTCTTTTTTATATCATGTTGTCTCTGATTCTATATATACATGAAATAAATTTTCATAGATACATTACATATATCATCATATTTTTAATATGATTCAATTTACATCATTGATTATTATAATCTGTTGCTTTTTTTATTTTTTATTTTTTATTTTTGTCTTCTTAAACTATAGGGGTTACTGGTCAAGTTATGTAGTGTCTACATTTTTTCCCTCTATTCATATTATGATAATTCTATTTACTTATTATATTATATATACAATATCTTACACTCTGAACCTAGGAACATAGTCTCTATATGGACACAACCAAGTTCATCTTTGTTAGTCGGCATCCTTGGCATTAGGGGAGTCACGCTCAAGGCCATGTGGCTTTCCGGGTTGGGAAACTTTAGAGTGGAACTCAGGTTCATGAAATCAAAAATTTGTATTATATTATTTAATTTTCATGCAATGATAATTTTTGATTATATATAGGAGATTAGGAAATCTTTATAACTTTTTTATAATCCATTCTTAGTCATAGATAACCCACGTTCAAGGTAAATTGATTGTTTTCTGAATAATAATTATTGTTCAATTTTCTCTTATAATAGTTGATAAACATTCACCCTTGGGTGATGAATATATTGTGTGAATATTTTTATTTTTATTTTTATTTTGGTTTTAATTTTATCATTTTCTCGATGAGTTTAGGGAAAGGATCATTAATCATGCATCATTCAAGGAACCTACAATTTACATTTCATGCATATGTCATTCCACAAAAGAACATTTCATTACTTTCATTTCTTGATTTTCATATGATTTGTGGGTGATGATATGATTGTTATATTGTGCATGTGATTCACTTTTTCTTTCATTGAGTGACTTCTAGTTTCAATTCATGAGGTTTATAGGCCATCATGGGTTGTAATGGATAGATTACTGATTCAATCTATTGTATAAAACCTATTATATTCTGAGACCTTATGTAGATAGGGTTTAGTGAATTTAAATTGGTGTATATTTCAATGATAAATTGTATGGGACCTAATTCACATAGAATGGTAATCCATATTGATCAAACTGTGATGTTTCTATAAAAGGAAATTAAAAATTAAAAATATGACTTATAATGGATTTTGTTGTTGGTAAATGAAGAGGTAATGTATTATTGATCCTTCACATAATGGAACCCCTATAACTTTAAAATGAAAACTATCCAATACATGGCCTTCTAAGTGGGTAGTGGGGGTTGTATATCTTGAGAAATGATCACTTTTTTATATTCTAATTATGGTAGTGCTTCTATATATTTTCAACATTGTTTTGTGGAGTTTAATTGTATGTTTTAGAGCATTACCAAAATGATGTCTTCATTTCATATTCTGGAAGGGTGGTGATGATCATGCACCATAGGTGGTGGGACTTGAACCAACAGTGATCCCTCATGTAGTGCCACCAAATGAACAACCTTCTATACCAAATATGGGAATTAAGGCTCAACTTCATGATAGTTTATTACGTCTTATGTAGTCTATGAAAGGTTCTCCACATCTTGTACCTATGATGGATGAAGTAAAACATTACTTCTAGATATAGAAACCTCCCACCTTATTTATAGATGATGGTTCACATGATACTAATTCTTGGATGGAATCCACTTAATCTATCTTAGATCATATGAATATAACTCTAGGGTTGAGGTTCAGTCATGCTACCTACATGCTTCATAATTTTTCCATGAACTAGTTGGAGGAGATTCACTAGGATAGTCTTCATGAAGGTATGGTCTGGGATGATTTACAAACTACCTTCTACGATTAGGTATTTCCACAAATGCTGAGAAGTGACTGAGTGGGAGAGTTCCTACATCTTGATAAGGGTGTTATGTTAGTCAGGGAATATTCAATTTATTTCAGTGAGTTAAATCACTTTTCACCACTTCTAGATGTGGATGATTTATCACGCATGTGACTGTTCAAGGATCAGATATAGTATTCCTTTTATACATTGGTGATTTTTTTCACCTGCCTACTTTTTATAAGATTATTAATTAGGCTCATATAAATGAGAACAACCTAAGGGGTGGTGGTATTACTGGTCATAGATAATCAGTATCATTGTAGGCTAGTACTTATTCTTGTAGAAGTAAGTGTTCATTAAACATTTCATATTTGATTAGTGGTGGTCAGATTAATTGCACTGGTAGCTATATTTTATTCCATTAATGTAGATAATAGGGGCATATGATGCCGTAGTGCGATAGATTTAACACCCCAAGAATTTACAAATAGATTTATTGTAGAATTCATGAAACACTGAGTCTCTACAAAACACCACATGGTTATAACCTAGTCAAGTCAACATAATTTTTCCACCTATATGTTTTGAATTTTGAAAAAATGACATACACGGTTATGTTCAGTAAGATTTATAGAGTCTGATAAGACAAACATAATTTTTGGTGCATAGTAACATACCCTTATGAATAGTTATGAATAGTAAATCATATGAAAAATAGAAACTTCACCCATGAAAGTATAAATACAATTTAGACATCTTAAAAATGAAAAAATGATCACAGTATAAGTATTTGAATTTTTGTATGACATAAATTTTTGAATTACAAATTTCTGATTAATTTAATAATTTAAAATGGAAATTTATTTTCATAAAATTTAATCAAAAATTGTTACTTTATTGTCATATGATTATATGATAATTTTACAATACCTTGATTAATTTCTCAAGGTCTTATAAAATGAGTTATAGTTTTAAAGTAGTTTTTTTGAATAAATTATGATTTTATTTAAAAATTATTAAAAATATTTAAAAAATTATTTTTAAAAAAATGGAGTTCATTTTTTAATTCTACATGTCAAAAAAGGGTAAGGGTAATTTTTTTGGATTTTTCTGAAATTTTTGAATTTTTGATGAATAGAAAAATACAACAAAATACTATATATACAAATTTTCAGTATAATACACTATTTATGATATCATAATTGATGTAATACCACTTATTTAGAACTCATTTTCCGTTATTACTATTTGGGGTAAAATTATTTAATATTATTCATAGTCTTGAGAAAAACTATTATAATAATGATTAAAATAATGAAAAATACCTCCTCTCCTCCACTATAAATACCACCCTCATTCACCTATTCCTCCAACACCCTTCAAGCCTTGAGCCTTACCTAATTTCTACCCAATACTCCTCCCAAGTCTCTTACCCACTTCCTAGAGCTTCTTGTCTCACCAAAAGCCGAAAAACAAAGGCCTTAAGAAGGATCTCAAGGAGAAAAGATCAAGACGTAAACATCCTCTTTTGTGTTCATTCTTTTCTTTCATTTTATGTTATTATTATTTGTCATTTATTTTGGATTATGTTGGGATATTTCATTATATATCCCCATTATTTCCCATATTATGTAATAGTTATGATCTAACCCCTTTCTCTCATCAAACTATTTTATGAAATTTTATGTGATGTCGTTAGGCTGCCGAATTTTCATGAGAGATTTCTCAATGATTCTTCCATTTTGAGTTCCTTTATTTTATAATTATTTCCTCATCTCCCATCATCCAAATGATATGATAATTCTAGTAACATAAATTATATGTAATTATATTATGCTAATGTAATATTTTATCATCATCTCTCTTTCCCCTCCCCTTATACTTAAAATGAAAACACCGTCCAAGATGTGTTAATTTATCACACTCAAGTTCGACGGGTTCTCAATTTCCATTACCATGTTAAATTATGGTCATGAAACCATTTTTATGGTTGAACCAAATCATAATATATTTATTTTATCTCATTAATTTTCGGGGATCCTTACACACTCATAATATAAAATAATAACAAAAAACAAGTTCATTATGAACAAAAAAACTAAGTTAATCCAAACGTTTGTAATTAAATTTTAACTAATGAATCTTCATCATGGTATATAACACAAAATAATTATAAGATCATTTATATATATTTAATTTTATTAATAATATATATTAACAATTTTGTATGTTTAACCACATTTCAAATGAACTTCTATTCATGAATACATGAAAATGGATCATGAAAACCAAAGGAGAAAATACTTCCAAAAAAATAAACATAAATCTCTTAAAACCAATAAAAAAGGACATGAATGATCATAATAAGGTCATACCATATAAATTACATGTTTATTAGGTCCTATAATTATTAGTTAATGAAGCTAAATTTTATTATTCAGGTCGTTAAGAACAATCAAGAACACCTTCGAGCTTAAGGTAAGGGATATCTTAACTCAATTTCCATTCATTGAGTTAAACATCAATGTAATTGGTTTTTTTTTTAACAAAATATGTGTGAATGACCTATGATTGTTTTATTCTGAATATCAAATTTTATTTTGTGGGATTATGTTTTTCACACATAATTATGTCATTGATTTGTCCTTAATATAATGGTACATTTTGGTAAGCGTTTCTTCATCCCACTTCCATCTTTGTGACATATTACGCATTTAATACTATTACTTGTATATGGTGTATGTATACTAACCATTGATGTTTAATACCATGAATATATTTATTCTTATGGTATCCAATATTTAATTTGAATATTATTAATTTTGGGGCATTTGAATGGATTGATTACAAAGTGGTAAGGGTTTTTCCACCCGAACCTCCTTTTTCACTAAAATTACTTTTATTGTTTAATTGACTAAATGAAACTATTTTTTATTACTATTTACTCATCATAAATTCTATGGGAGTGTTCTATATATGTTCACCAACCAGAATCCTTCCTTATTTTATGGATAGTTACATATTTTAAAAACAACTTTCAAAATTGATTCTGAAATACATACCAGAATCAAGGTATATTTTTAAATTATTACATGTCTTCAAGTGTACACCAAAATTTGTTTTAATCCATCATTAATTTTATAAAAATACTCATTTTATCCAGAAATATTATCTTGGATCATTTCTGGATTTAAGAGAACAAATGTGTTTTTCCAATTAAAAATTCTCTTTAATGCTTTCTTTAAAATGCTCTAAAATGTTTTATTTATAATCTTAAGAAATCTTTTTACATTATTTCACTTAATTGAGACATAATTTATGCCTAATATATAATTTAAATGTCCTATTATTTTATTTTATGGTATATTAATGTTTAAAATATTATTTCAGGGAAAATATAAATGATTTTCCAAAAGGACTCTTTTTTCAAAAGTAAAGAGTATTTTTCTCATATCTCATTAAATTTTATGAGATATATTCCTTGTTCACCACTTATTTAATTATTTTGGTATATGTACTTCCCATTGGTATATCATATCAAGATTCTACTTATTCTCATGATATTCTATGGAATTATGATTTGAATGTTTCAAGGTGGTATGGGACACTTTGGAATGATTAAGGATTATTTCCCTATGAATTTGTCAATGGTCTCATTTAAAAATATATTCTTCTATGTCAACATCCTTTGTTGAATCTTGTACTTTATTAAGGTCTATCTATTATGATATAATCCACCATATTTTATTTAATGGTTTATGTTCAGTTTGATAACTTGTGAATTAAGATATAATTATTCAACGTGGTATGGGACACCTTGAATAAGTGACATTTAATTATTCAAAGTGGTATGGGACACTTTGAATAAAAGACTTACTATATATATGAGGAATGCATTGGATTAGTAAGTGTTGGGTGGGGCCCACTATAGCTCCTCGGTGCATCGGTTGGTCTCATGAGACAAACTATGGTCTTGGCATAAGGCCTTGACAAAATAAATATTTGTGGTTTTGGATGAGGCCTTAATAATTTTTAGACGTCCTGGCCAAGGCCCTGACGGTATGTTTTAGAATGTCCTGAATATTCATTACCCTCATTATAAAATCAGTATGGATAGTTTATATTGTTATTAGACTAGTAGAATACCAATGATTATGTTTTATTATGGAATTATTTATTCGGCTCTTATTCTTCCCATAATGTGTTCAAGTTTATTTTTAATGGCATGTGTTTTAGTTATTCACCATGACTAATGTTTATGTTTATGTTATCTTCTCCGGTATTTAATAACCCTTACTATGCATTTGAGATCACCCGTTTCATTTTTTTCCTTTCCCAAGATAAGAAGAAGATATCATTATTGAGTTTTCAAGGATGCAGTTTATTAGCTTTTGTTATGTATCATATGTTTTTCCTTTCAAAATGTAAAATGGGTTTCATGTATATATCTGGTTTCTTCAAGAATACAAAACTGATTGGTCCTTCGTGATTTTATTCCTTATAATATTTCAAATGTAATAAAATAAGGCATCGGTTCTGGGCAACTAGGGTCGGGTCCTTATAGTTGGTATCAATGGAAGTTTAGTAGAAACATTGAGAACTAGATATAGAAAATGTAGGTTAGGGAACAAATCCCAAATATGGTATTTGAGGATAAAAAAACAAGAAAATCCTAGAATTTTGGTAAGGAATATATTATGTGGATATTTCAATCAAATACATCCCTTTCGGGATACAAATAAGTAGAGGTGCATCTGACACATATGTACCTAGGAGTGAAAACTCTGACTAAGAGTTTCTGGCTTCACTCGGGGTATCCTGGTACACGACAACGGGCCTTGAGGCACTCTTGGTTTGACACTCATGGGGGATATTCTTAGGGTAATTCACATATTATTTACCCACCATTGTGAAGTATTTATTCCCCCAAAGTAACCAAAATATATGGATATAAGATTTATGATGCATAAATTTATGCTATATTCTATACCATGTTTAGAGTTATAGAGAGTTCATAATTTTATGAGCTAATATATTGAATTGATTAGAAATGGAACTTAAAAAAATGAATGATAACTTCACCGATGCACAAGATGTGAAGAGTAATAAGGATCATGTCTCTGAAAGTATTAAGCCATCCTTTCAAAGGAAGATTGTATCCCAATTATCATCATCATAAGAGGAAATGATATCATGTGTTAACAAGGTATGTAAAGACTTCATTGAGTCCTATGGATTTGAATGGAAGAAAAAGAACGAGAGGATGAAAGAGAAATATGGGGATAAATGGAATAAGGGAAAGAAGTGTTTTCTCACATGTGAAAATTATGGAAAGAATCACCATGATACATGCTTGAAGGGAATGGGAGTTTTTATAAGTGTAGAGAAAAAGGACCCCAAGTTCAAGTTTTCAAGAGTAAGAAAATGGTTTCCAATGTACAATGATTCGACTGTAAGGATATGGGACACTATGTGAATAAATGTCCCAAGATTTAAAGGAATATACCCAAAATGATGATTTTGGATAATGATCAAGTTATTGTGCTACCGTAGATGAAGTATAATGATTATTATTCCTAGTCAAGAATCATTTTATTTGAATATTTTTTCAGTATTGTACTAGTTTTAAGAATTATGAGATTTATAAGGATTGTACTGCAGTACTTTTCCATTAAGGATTTGTTGTCATATAGTGAATGGTACAATGTAAAAGTGATTCAGTAGAATGTTAAACTTTTTAGAAAACAAATGATTGAGGTAAAGACCACCCTTAATATATATATATATATATCTCATGTTGAGATAATGATGAAGAAATGATTGATTCAGATAAGTACTAACTTCCTTAGAACTGATTTTTGACTTGTCGAGAAGTGATATGTACTATCATCGATGGATTTTATAGCACTTTTGGATTTATGTAATATATCCCATAACATGTATCTTACTTAAGGAATACTGAGGAATTCATGTTTCTGATATGGTTTTTATGGTAATTCAAGTTATTATCCTATTTCAAGAGGATAAATGATGTGGTTATTCACATGTTTGGAATTTAAATTTTATAGATGCTTCTTGTTGATAAAGGGTTAATGATAAGTTCTGTAAGGCCCCATCCTTAAACATTACTTAATCTTGAGTTATTTCAATAATTCACATTAAGGATCTTTTCAAGTTTATAGTTTTAGAGAATTAGATCATAAATCATTCATTACATTCAACATTTAAACAAGGTAGTTATATAAAAGACAATATTCACTTTTCCCATAAATGGAAACATATTTAAAATAAAGCATGGATTCGTTCTTGACACTTCCTCGACACTGTCATCACATCATGTACCATTACCTTGACATGTTAAAAACATTTCAAAAACTTGGGATGATCATAAAAATCTCAGTAAGGGACACAAAAATACGGAAAGAAAACTTTAGTCCATGTATACATAAGAATCATTGAAAACATACTTTACTCATAAACATAATCACTTTAACATACCTTATGAAATCATAAGGTTTATGAATAACTCCTAGAAAACATAAGACATAAAGGTAACTTGAGGCATTCATAACATTCTTACGTAGGGAGTAACCCTCATGGTTACGTTTGGAATACCCATTACAGTATATTACCTAAATCTCTTTGGAGAAACCTTAGATTTTAACTCCTTTGTGTTACCCAAGGAATTGGAGAGCTATCATGGGCTCACCCGCCCTTAGTTTATCACGGAACCACCCGTCTTGATAAACAATTCCCAAGAACCATAAAATAATCTTATCACATGAAACATGCATAAAGGAAACATAACATTTCCATATTTCAATCAAAAGATATCAGTACAACACATTGATATAATCAAAACATTATCAAAACAATTTTCAAAAACAAAAAAAAAAGAAAATTAAAACATGGTATTTATTTTTCATTTAAAAAAAATTATAGCTTGTAGAGGAATTCAAAACTCAAATAATGATCACGGTGGCGGCGAAGTCGTTTTCACTGCATACGTACAAAAAACATTCATTTTTCCATTTAGTAAAATTCTTTGTACAAAAATATTCCCTTTGAATAAAATTAAAAGTCAAAGGGGTTTATACACCGTATAAAATAAAGTTGTGTATAAATCAAAATATGCCTCAATGAAAGGAGATTGAGACGAAGTCCCATACCTTGTGTCCGACTTGACTCGATCATTCTTTAATCTCCTAAATAATAAACTCGAGTTAATTTCTACTTTCTTAAAACCATTTTCAAATTCATTATTCGTTTTATATCACTTATTACCATATTATGAACAATATGTAATTATTTAAGTTAATAACGGTCGTTTTGTCGATCTTTGGTACTTGAGCCAAAAATAAACTTCTTATAATTAAAATTTGTTCATATGGTAAAATATCCATTATATACAAAATTATATTCATGATTTATATATCATATATATCATATATATCCAGTATATACATGAATTTATAATATTACATAACATTTAGATGTAAGAAATGAAATGCACCGTTCATGGAGACGGTAAGTCGTACGTACGCATGAATGCTACTTTCATTTATATTTCATATTTAATGGAGTGAAATCATAATGATATAAAGGTATATTATAATTCCAGTATGATATCATATGTAATACCATTAACTCCATCCTTTATATTCCCCACGTATGGCATTAACGAATCAAATCACTTTGAGGGGGCGGTAGTCCGCACTTCCTAAAATGAAGATATCGCGTTTACCCATAATGGAAACCATAAAGGTATGCCATAAATAAAAAATAAAGAATCATAAGGAAAACATAAACATAATATATATATCATATATAAATATAGTTACATCTTAATGGCCACCATGAAAGGTGTTAAAAGAATATTGAACAATCATCGTTTCATTAGGCAGAAATTCACCATCCACAAAAAATAATATGTTCTTTAACCATTAGATGGGAGTGTGTGTAAGTGTAAATAAAATAATTCTCATAACAAAAACCTAGTATATTGGAGATACTGGTGTTGTTACAAAATAAATTAATAAAATGATTTTATGGGTTGGAGAAGCAAAATAAAACAAAAGAACACAAGTGAAGACATTACCTTTAAATCGGGTAACTCCTCTTGGTTTGAACCAAAAGGGTTTCTTGAAGAGCTTTCTGCCTAAGGTAATGCTTCTAGGATGAAGAGAGGGATTTGGAGAGACAAAATTATAAGATTGTTTCTGATCCAATGGCTTATTGGTGTGGGTAAGGTGGTAGAGGTGGGGGCCTTTTATAAGAGGGAGGAGGGGCACTCTTGGAAAGTCAAGAAATGTTACTTCATTAAAAAATGAGTTTCGGATTTTAAAGGTCCCACAATGATATATTTCAAGTATAAGGTGATAAGGGTTCTAAATATTCTCATAAAATAGGTTTTTGACAAATATAAGTCTTAGATTTTACATTATCTTTTCATTATATTTAAATCGTTCATTAATGAGGTAATCCTTATATCATAATGGTGTCACAAATAAATTTATTTATTTAATGTCTAAAAATTATAAAAAAAATACCATGATGTAGGAAATAATTTTATCTTTCCAATTAATATTTAGAGTCTAAGAGATCATTTATGTAGACAATATTAAAATTGTTTTACTTAGGTGTCACATTCTTTTGTGATATTCTCCTTTCTTTAAAAATAAAATGATAAATTGTCACTATCACCCAAAAGTGATTCCATGGGGTCCCTAAGTTGGGACAAGGCATCCCATGGTCGGACATGACACAAACAATATCATTAGGACACATTTTGGGGTAATTTTGTTATTATGTTATTATTTTATTACCCTTAACTACCATATTACTAATTAATCACGATAATTAAAGATAATTACCGTCGTTACTATTCATAATGTCCAAAAACAAAAGAGTATTAATTAAATAATTTGGACCTTCTGATTCCAAATATGGAATCAATTTTACCAAATTACAAACACATAAATTTTAGTAATTAATTTAAAAATAATTCCCATTGTCAAAATAAATAGCAGGTTTTTTAGAAACAATATCTATCAAGAGTTTGACAATTGCTTATGTCCAATTTCAAAGTGAAATTAATTCCAATGACCAACATTGTATTAAATGGTAAAAATATATTTTATTTACACTTTAAAAACAATTAAAATTATAATCTATTTATATAATTAAATTAGATGAAAAAAACAGTTTTGAAGTAAAATGCAGTATTTTTCACTATTCATTAAAAAATGAACATTCTCAGAAAAATACCAAAACATTATCCAAAGTAAATATAAATGTCCCAATACTAAAGAATAATTTTATTTTTACAAATAGAGATTATAAAATTTTCAAAAGATAGAATTAAAAATGGTTCTCCATCAAAAGGCGGTAAAACAATCTTTTAAAAATATTAGAGAATTCTATGCTTAAAATTCAATTTATTCTCATTTTAAGCCTCTAAAACACTGTCTAATTCATAAAAATATGTAGATATTAAAATCCACAATTATTTACTTACTTGGGATGTTACAACCTTCCCTCCTTTAGAAAATTGTGTCCCCGTAATTTATTTACTTATCGAATAATTGGGAGTATTTATCCCTTATTGCATTTTCAGATTCCCATGTTGCCTCTTCAATCTTGTGGTTTTTCCACAAAACCTTTACTTGATTAATCACCTTATTCTGCAATACTTGCTCCTTATGGTCAAGAATCGAGACCAGTTTTTCCTCATAAGATAGATTCTCTTCCAGCTAAACTACCTATTGACTCAAAACGTGAGATGGATTTGGCATGTACTTCCTTAACATTGAAACATGATAAAAATTGTGTGCCTGAGATAAAATCGGAGGTAAATCCACTCAGTATGAAACTTATCCAACTCTCTCCAGAATTTCATATGGTTCAATGAATCTTGGACTCAGCTTTCATTTCTTACCAAATCACATCACACTTTTCAATGGTGAAACACTGAGAAAAACATGATCACCTACCTCAAAAGTGAGATCCTTCCTCTTGTTGTCCGCATAACTTTTCTGCCTGCTCTGAGCTGTTCTCATGTGTTTCTGTATCAGTTGAACTTTTTCTGCCAACTCTTCTACCAATTCTGGTCCCATCAACTTCCTTTCACCCACTTCATCCCAAAAAGCTGGAGTTCGACACCGCTTCCCATATAATGCCTCAAATGGTGCCATCTGTATACCGGAATGAAAATGGTTGTTATAAGAAAATTCAACCAAAGAAATATGTTGGTCCCAACTTCTATGGTAATCCATAAAACAAGTACGTATCATATCCTCCAATGTCTGAATTGTTCATTCTGACTTCCCATCTAATTGAGGATGAAAATCTGTATTAAGATTTAATTCAGTACCCAACGACTTCTGAAAGCCTTTCCAAAAGTTAGAAGTAAACCTAGGATCATGATCAGATACAATGGAGAGGGGAAATCCATGTAACCAAACTATCTATTTAAGATACAAATGATAAAGTTGATCTCGAGAAAAAGTATATCGTATAGCAAGGAAATTATCAGATTTAGTCAAGAGATCAACAATAACCCAGATCGCATTATTACCTTGAGGTGTCTTCGGCAACCCCACAACTAAATCCATGGATATATTCTCCCATTTCCACTCTGGAACTGGTAAAGGCTGAAGCATCCATTTCGGTAACTGCTGCTCTTCGTTAACCTGTTGACAAGTCAAACACTTAATAGTAAAATCAGCAATATCTCTTTTCATTCCATCCCACCAGTAATACTCCTGAAGATCTCTATACATCTTAGTACTGCCTGGATGAACTGAAAACAGAGAACTATGAGCTTCACATAACAACTCTATAGTCAACTGTGAATCACAAGTCACACACAATATCTTCCCAAATTTCACAACACAATCATTATCAATGTTGAATTTAGGAAACTTACCCTTCTGAACCATCTCTACCTATTTCTGCAACTCACTGTCTTTCTTCTGAGCTTTCTTAATTCATTATGATAGAGAAGATTTCACTGATACCTGAAACAAAACAAAAGAACTTCCGGAACCAACAACTTCTATGCCAAGGTTCATCGAATCCATAAATAAAGGATCACGTTCCAAACGTAACATGGTTAATGAAGCATTACTTTTTCGACTCAAAGCATCAGCCACTTTATTTGCTTTTCCCAGATGGTAATGAATTGTACAATCATAATCCTTGATTAATTCGAGCCATATCCTCTATCTCAAGTTCAATTATTTTTGAGTGAATATATACGTTACACTTTTTTGATTAGTATATATCTCACACTTTACACCATAAAAATGATGCCTCCAAATTTTTAAAGCGAAAACAACAGCAGCCAATTCCAAATCATGTGTAGCGTAATTTACCTCATGAGTTTTCAACTGATGTGAAGCATAAGCAATTACCTAATCATAATTCATTAGGATGCAACCATTTCCCTTCAATGAAGCATCACTGTAGATAAAAAACTCACCATTCCTGGAAGGTAGTGCCAAACTAGATCCTTCACCAATTCCTGAAAACAATCATCACATTCTTTTGTCCAGATAAACTTAACACCCTTCTGAGTTAGCTTAGTCATTGGACTAGATAACCGTGAAATATTTTTAACAAACCTTCTGTAATATCCTGTTAAACCAAGAAAACTATGAATCTCGATTATATTTTTGATTCTTGGCCATTATTCAACAACCTTTGTTTTTGGAGGATCAACAGTTATTCCATCTTTAGAAACAATGTGACCAAGAAAGAAATTTGTTGCAACCAAAACTCACACTTGCTTAATTTTCCATACAATTTATTTTCTTTTAAGGATTGAAAAATAACCCTTAAATAACTTTCATTCTCCTCTTTACTATTAGAAAACATCAAAATATCATCAATGAAAACAACCACACATTTATCCAAGAACTCATGAAAAATTCTATTCATAAGGTCCATGAATACAGCAGGTGCATTGGTTTACCCAAAAGGCATTACTAAAAATTCATAATGGCTATATCTTGTACGAAACGCAGTCTTCGTAACATCTTCTTCCTTTACCTTCAACTGATGGTACCCCGATCTCAGGTCAATCTTTGAAAAATACTGAGCTCCCTGGAGCTGATCCAACAAATCATCGATATGATGCAAAGGCTATTTGTTCTTAACTGTGATGTTATTAAAAGCTCTATAATCAATGAAAAGTCTCATAGAACCATCTTTCTTTTTAACAAATAAGATAGGAGAACCCCATGGTGATGTGCCAGGTCTAATGAAACCTTTCTCTAATAAATCTGGTAATTTCTCCTTCAACTCTAAAAGTTCAATTTGAGCCATTCGATAAGGGGGTTTTGAAATTGGTTTAGCATCAGGAACTAAGTCAATAGTAAATTCAACTTCCCGATCTAGTATTATTCCAGGAAACTCATCAGGAAAAACATCAGGATACTTATTTAACACGGGCACATCATTAATCTGAACGGTTCCTTTGTTTTCAACAATATGTGCAACGTAACATTCATTTCCATATTTTACAAGTTTCTCAGCCTCTTGATATGTTATCAATAGTAAGGGTTCATTCTTGTACACAAACTGAAAGTATTTCTGAAAAGAAACTTCTTTATCTCTAAAATCAATCTTAGAATGGTAAATAGAGAGCCAATCCATACCTAGGATAACATCAAACTCAGATAGATGTAAAACAATAAGGTTTTCAAGTAGGTTCTTTCCACGGATAAGGATAGGAAGATTCTTATAAATTCTTTTTTCCTCAACATTTCCCCCAGGTGTTTTTACCAGAAGTTTAGGAGTCATTTATTGAGATGGAATTCCAAATTTACTAGAAAAGTTTTCATAGATAAATGAATGTGTAGACCCCGAATCAAACAACACATTGGCATAATATAAAAAAACAAACAAAGTACATGATACCACTTCATTTGATAGCCCAACATCTGCTGAAGTAGTTGCAAAGGATTTCACCACACCTTTCTGCTTGTAGTTTGAATACTTCTAATAATTTGACCTATTTGTCAAACACTCGTTTGCATAATGACCCATCTCATTGAACTTGAAACATTTCACTAACTATAAATAAAATTTGGTATTACCATCACCCTGATCTTGTTCAGTGCAATCACGAGCCTTATGTCTTATCTTACCACATCGGTATCACTTTCCATAATTCAGAATACATTCCCTAGCATGCGTTTTACCACATTTATCACAAACTGAAAACGCAGTTTTCTTACCATCAAACTTCTTTGAAGGATTCTTCCCTTTCTCCTACCACCTCGGTCTCTTCTTCTGTTGGTTGTTATAGAACACTTGATCATCATAAAACTCCATTTCCACCTTCTCAGCACATTGAAAAAGCTTTTCATAACATTTGAACTCACGAGAAGCTAAAGCCCTTCGATATTTTGGCTTTAATCCTGAGTAAAAACGATTGATTTTACTATCAAGGACTCGGATAAAATTTGGAGCATACCTTGCCAATCGAGTGAACCATTCTTCATAAGAAACCACTGAGTCGTCCTCTTGCCTCAATTCCAAGAAATGTTTTTACATCCTATGTCGAACAACCTTAGGAAAATATTTCTTAAGAAACATACCTTTGAATTCATCCCAGTCAAGAGCATCAATCTCTTCAGCATCCCTGATATTTTTAACCATTTACCACCACTGATCTGCTTCACCCTCCAAACGGTAAACTTCAAGACTAACCTTTTGATTGTCTTAACACCCCATGACATCGAAAATCTTCTATAGTGCTTTAATCCACCCTTCAGCTAGCACAGGGTTTGATGATCCTCTGAATGATGGGGTATATTGCCTCATGAAATATTCCACCAATGACATGTTCCTCTGCGGTTGATCTGGCTAATCTCGTGCATGGATACCACCACCATTTATCGCTTGAGTCAACTATGCCATTACGGTAAAAAAACTATTCAGTTCCAATTCCGACCATCTCGGGATGCTAATTCGGAAGGTCATTTCCTACTGTATGCCTTCCTAGCACTACTTCCCTATTTCCTCTGTGGAAAACCATTCAGAACAAACATGTCTTAGATGAAGCAACATAGTAATCTTCAAATGCTATATCATTTCCGTTTGACCATAAAAAAATATTTTTGGATAATCATTTAATAGAATTCTAACTCCTAAAGTTATCTAAACTAACCTTTAATACAAACTATAAGGCCCCAGCCTTAAACATTACTTAACCTTGAGTTATTTCAAGAATACACATTGAGGATCTTTTCAGGGTTAGTGTTTTAGATAATTAGATCATAAATCATTCATTACATTCAATATTTAAACAAGGTGGTTACTTAAAAGACAATATTCACTTTTCCCATCAAAGTAATCATATTTAAAATAAAACATGGCTTCTTTATTGACACTTCCTCGACATTATCATCACATCATGTACCTTTCCCTTGACCTGTGAAAAACATTTCAAAAACTTGGGATGATCATAAAAAGCTCAGTAAGGGATATAAAAATACGGAAAGAAAACCTTCGTCCATGTATACATAAGAATCATTGAAAACATACTTTACTCATGAACATAAGAACTTTAACATACCTCATGAAATCATATGGTTTACGAATAACTCATAGAAAACATAAGACATAAAGGTAAATTGAGTAATTCATAACATTCTTACGTATGGAGTAACCCTCATGGTTACGTTTGGAATACACATCACAGTATATTCCCTAAATATCTTCAAAGAAACCTTAGAGTTTAACTCCTTCGTGTTACCCAATGCATTGGAGAGCTATCACGGGCTCGCCCACCCTTATTGTATCACAGAACCACCCGTCTTCATAAATAATGCCCAAGAACCATAACATAATCGTATCACATAAAACACGCATAAAGGAAACATAACATTTCCACATTTCAATCACAAGATATCAATACAACACATTGATATAATCAAAACATTATCAAAACCATTTTCAATACCAAAATAAAATAAAATTAAAACATGGTATTTATTTTTCATTTAAAAAAAGTTATGTCTTGTAGAGGAAGCCGAAACTCAAATAATGGTCACGGTGACAGAGAAGTCATTGTCACCGCATACGTACGACAAAACATTCCTTTTGTCATTTAGTAAAATGATTTGTACAAAAAGATTTCTTTTGAATAAAAGTAAACATCAAAGGGGTTTATAACTATATAAAAGAAATTTCTGTATAAACCAAAATATGCCTCAATGAAAGGAGATTGAAACGAAGTCTCACACCTCGTGTCTGACTTGACTTGATCGTTCTTTAATCTCCTGAATAATAAACTTGAATTAATCTCTACTTTTTTAAGAAACTTTTTCAAGTTCATTATTCCTTTTATATCACTTATTACCATGTTATTAACAGTATGTAATTATTTAAGTTAATAATAGTCATTTTGTCGATTTTTGGTACTTGAGCCAAAAATAATTTTATTATAATTACAAGTTGTTCATGTGGTAAAATATCCATTATATCCAGAATTATATTCATGATTTATATATCATATATATCATATATATCCAGTATATAAATTCATTTATAATATTACATAACATTTAGAGGTATGAAATGAAATTCACCATTCATGGAGACGGTAAGTCGTACGTATGCATGAATACTACTTTCATTTCTATTTCGTATTTAATGGAGTGAAATCATAAGGATATAAAGGTATATTATAATTCAAGTATGATATCATATGTAATACCATTAACCCCATCCTTTATATGTCCCACATATGGAATTAACGAATCAAATCACTTTGAGGGGGTCATAGTCCTCACTTCCTAAAATAAAGTTATCGAGTTTACCCATAATGGAAACCATAAATGTATTCCATAAGTGAAAAATACAGAAGAAGAAGAGAAAACATAAACATAATATATATCATATATAAATATAGTGACATCTTAATGGCCACCATTAAAGGTGTTAAAAGAAGATTGAACAATCATCGTTTCGTGAGGCAAAAATTCACCATCCACAGAAACAGTATGTTCTTTAACCATTAGACAAGAGTTTGTGTAAGTGTAAATCAAATCCGTATAATAAAAACATCCTAGTATATTGGAGATACTGGTTTTTTTTAAAAATAAAATAATAAAAAGATTTTAGGTGGTTGGAGAAGAAAAATAAAACAAAAGAACACGAGTGAAGACATTACCTTTAAATCGGGTAACTCCTCTTGGTTTGAACCAAAAATGTTTCATGAAGAGCATTTTGCCTAAGGTAAGGCTTCTAGGATGAAGAGAGGTATGTGTAGAGATCTAATGAGTAGATTTTGGCCGAGCCAATTGCTTGAGATTTGTGGGTAAGGTGGTAGAGGTGGGGGCCTTTTATAAGAGGGAGGAGGGGTACTCATGGAATGTCAAGAAATGTTACTTTATTATAAAATGAGTTTCGGATTCAAAGGTCCAAAAATGATATATTTCTAGTATAAGGTGATAATGGTTCAAAATATACTCATCCAATAGGTTTTTTACAAGTTTAAGTCTTATATTTTACATTATTTTTTAATTTTATTTAAATCGTTCATTAATGAGGTAATCGCTGCATAATCATGGTGTCACAAATAATTTTATTTATTTAATGTCTAAAAATTATAAAAAACAATACCATGATGTTGGAAATATTTTTATCTTTCCAATTAATATTTATAGTCTAAGAGATCATTTATGTTGACAAAATTTAAAAAAAATTACTTTGGTGTCACATACTTTTGTGATATTCTACTTTCTTTAAAAATAAAATGATAAAGTGTCACTATCACACAAAAGAGATTCCATGGGGTCCCTAAGTTGGCACAAGGCATACCATGGTCGGACATGACACAACCAGTAGCATTAGGACACATGTTGGGGTCATTTGGTGTTATTATGATATTATTTTATTACCCTTAACTACCTGATTACTAATTAATCACGATATTTAAAGATAATTACCATCATTACTATTCATAATGTCCAAAAACAAAAGAGTCCTAATTACATAATTTGGACCTTCTGATTCCAAATATGGAATCCATTTTACCAAATTCCAAACACAGAAATTTTAGTAATTAATTCAAAAATAATTCCCGTTGTCAAAACAAATAGCGGGTTTTTTAGAAACAATATCTATCAAAAGTTTGACAATTGATTATGTTCAATTTCAAAGTCAAATTAATTCCAATGACCACCATTGGATTAAATGGTAAAAATATATTTTATTTACACTTTAAAACCAATTTAAAAGATAATATATCCATATAATTAAATTAGATGAAAAAGAAGTTTTGAAGTAAAATGTTGTATTTTTCACTCTTCATTAAAAATGAACATTGGCAGAAAAATAGGAAAAATTTATCCAAAGTAAATTTCAATGTCTCAATACTAACTAATAAGATTATTTTGACAAATATAGATTACAAAATTTTCAAAATATAGATTTTAAAATGGTTCTCCATCAAAAGGCGGTAAAATAATCTTTTAAAAAGATTAGAGAATTCTATGCTTAAGATTGGATTTATACTCTTTTTAAGCCTCTAAAACACTATCTAATTCATAAATAGACATAGATATGAAAATCATTAATTCTTTACTTACTTGTGATGTAAAAATTTCATCTTTTAAATTTAGAGGCCTTCATTATAATGTGTTGAATCCGTATATTTTGAAATTTTTAACAATTTAAGAAATGGTTTAAGTTGAGCATTTTATGGGGTTTATAATTTAATGTTGCTACATAATGGTGTGGTTATTCTTACTTGATTATGTTTTCCAATTACAATGTGTTGTTTTTTATTAACTAATTCTTTACCTTTCCTTTTATTAATAAAATATTTTAACTATATTCTTGATGTAGTTTTCCACAAGGTAATCTTTAAGTATCATCTATTAACTTTTGAAATTCAAATTAAAATTTAGAGGAAGAAATTTTTGTAAGGAGGTAATTATGTAATACCCCAAGAATTTAAAAACATATTTATTATAGAATGAATGAAATAATGAGTTTCTAAAAAACACTACTTAGTTATAACCTAGTCATATAAACATAATCTTTCCACATCTATGTTTTGAATTTTGAATACCTGACATACACAGTTGTGTTCAGAAAGATATTTAGAGTGTGATAAGACAAAATTAATTTTTGGTGGATAGTAACATACCCTTATGAGTAGTGACATACTCTTATGAATAGTAATATATAGTAATGAATATAAAATCATATAAAAATAGATACTTCACCCATGAATGTATAAATACAATTTGGACATCTTAAAAGTGAAAAATCGATCATAGTATAAGTATTGGTATTTTTGTATGAAAGAAATATTTAAGTTAAAATTTTATGATTAATTTAATAATTTAAAATGGAAATTTATTTTCATAAAATTTAATCACAAATTGTTACTTTATTTTCTTATGATTATAAGTTAATTTTATAGGACCTTGATTAATTTATCAAGGTCTGATAAAACGAGTTATAGTTTTAAAGCGGTTTTTTTTGAATAAGTTATGATTTTATTTAAAATTAAAAATAATAATATTTATAAAATTAGTTTTGAAAAATTGAGTTCATTTTTGAATTCTACACATCCAAAAATGGTTAGGGGGAATTTTTTGGATTTTTCTGAAATTCTTGAATTATTTTATGAATAGTGAAATACGGTAAAATACCATATATACAAATTATAAGTATAATACACTATTTATGACATCATAAGTTATTTAATACCACTTGATTCGAAATAAAATTCCTTTATTATTATTTAGGGTCACATGAATTAATATTATTCATAATCTTGACCAAAAATATTATAATAATGATTAAAATAATGAAAAATACCTCCTCTCCTCCACTATAAATACCATCATCATTCCCCTCTTCCTCCCACACCTCTCAAGCATTGATCCTTACCTAAGTTCTGCACAATACTCCTCCAAATACTCTTCCCCAAGTCATAGAGAGTCTGGTCACACCAAAAGGAAATAACCAAAGTCCTTAAAAAGGATCTTAAGGAGAAGAGATCAAGAGGTAAACATTTTCTTTTGTGTTCTTTGTTTTATTTAATTTTATGTTATTATTATTTTTAATTTCTTTTTTATTATGTTGGGATATTTTGTTAAATATACCCCTTTCTTTCCATATTATTTAATAGTGATGAGAAACCCCATTTCTCTCAGCAAACTATTCTATGAAACTTTAAGCGACGACGTTAGGCTGCCGAATTTTCCTGAGAGATTTCTCAATTTTTCTTCTATTTTGAGTTCCTTTATTTTATAATTATTTCCTCATATACCCTAATAAATATTATATGATAATTACAGTACCTTAAATTATATGGAATTATATTATGCTAATATAATATTTCATCATCATCTCTTTTTCCCCTCCTCTTATACTAAAAATGAAAACACTATCCCAGATGTGTTAATTTATCACATTCAAGGACGACAGGTTTTCAATTTTCATTACCATGTTCAATTCTGGTCATGAAATAATTTATAGGGTTGAAACAGATCATAAAATATGTATTTAATTTCATTAATGTTCTGGAATACTTAGACACTCACAATATAAATTAATAATACAAAACAAGTTCATTATGAACAAAATCGCCATGTTAATCCAAACATTTGTAATAAAATTTCAACTAATGAATCATCATCATGTTATATAACCCAAAATAATTATAAGATAATTTATATCTTGGTAAGATATATTAACAATTCAAGAAGTTTAACCACATTTTAAATGAACTTCTATTCATGAATACAAGTAAACAGATCATAAAACCAAGGGGGGAAATGCTTCCAAAACAATAAAATTGAATCTCTTAAAACCCTTAAAAAGGTCATGAATGATCCAAATAAGGTTATACCATGTCAATTACATGTTTATGAAGTTATTTACTTATTATTTAATGAAGATAAATTTTATTATTCAGGTCATTAAGAACAATCAATAACACCTTCGAGCATAAGGTAAGGGATATCTTAACTCAATTTCCATTCGTTGAGTTAAACATCAATGTAATTGGTTTTGTATTTTACCTGAATATTTGTGAATGAACTATGATTGTTTTATTATTTATATCAAATTTTATTGTGTGGATTTATGTTTTTCATGCATACATTTATTTGTCCTCAACTAATGTTACATTCTTGGTAAGGGTTTCTTCATCACACTTCCATCTTTGTGAGATATTCCATATTTACTATGATTACTTGTGTATGGTGTATGTATACTAACCATTTATGTTACATACCATGAATATATTTATTTATATTGTATTTAATATATCATTTTAATATTATTAATTTTGGGGAATTTGAATCGATTTGTTATAAAGTGGTTAGTGTTTTTTCCACCCGAACCTCCAGTTTCAATCAGGTTACTTTTATTATATAATTACCTTAATGAAACTTAGGTGTATTAATATTAACTCCTAATAAATTATGTGTGAGTTTTCTATATATTTCAACCAACTAGAATCCTTCATTATTTTATAGATAGTTTCATGTTTTAAAAGGAACTTTCAAAATTGTTTCTAAAATACAAACACTATTCAAGGGATATTTTCAAATTATTACCCATTTCCAAGTGTCCAAAAAAATATGTTTTAAGCAACCATTAGTTTTATAAAAACACTAATTTTATCATGAAAATGTATCTTGTATAATTTTTGTATTTAATAGAACAACGTTTCTTTTCCAATTAAAAATTCTATTTAATACTTTCTTTAAAATGCTCTAAAATGTTTTATTTATAAATAATCGTAAGAAATATTTTTACATGATTTCACTTAAGTGGGACATAATTTATGTATAATATATAATTTAAATGTCGTAGAATTTTATTTTATGGTATATTAATGTTTAAAATATAATTTCATGAAATATATAATTGATTTTGCAAAAGGAATCTTCTTTCAAAAGTAAAAAGTATTTTTCTTATCTCTCATTAACTTTTAGGAGATATATGCCTTGTTCACCAATTATTTATTTCTTGTGGTGTATGTACTTCCCTTTGGTATATCATATAAAGTGTCTCCTTATTCTCATTATATTCTATGGGATTATGATTTGAATTTTTCAAGGTGGTATGGGACACTTTGGAATGATTAAGTATTATTTCCCCAAGAATTTGTCAACGGTCTCATTTAAAAATATAATCTTCTATGTCAACATCTGTTGTTGGATCTTTTAATTCATTAAGTTTTATCTCTTATGATATCATGCACCATGTTTTATTGAATGGTTTATGTTTAGTTTGATAGCTTGTGAATTAGGTATTTAATTATTCAATGTGGTATGAGACACATTGAATAAGTGAAATATAATTATTCAAAGTGGTATGGGACACTTTGAATAAAAGACACAATTTAATTATTAAATGTGGTATGGGAAACTTTGAATAAAGGACTTACTATACATATGAGGAATTCATTCGACTTATTAAGTGTTGGGTGGGGCCCTCTATTTCCCCTCGGTGCATTGGTAAGTCTCATGAGACAAACTATAATCTTGGCACAAGGCCTTGAAAAAATAAATATTTGTGGTTTTGGCTGAGGCCTTAAACATTTTTAGACGTCTTGGCTGAGGCCCCAAAAATATGTTTTAGAATGTCTAGAATATGCATTTCCATCATTATAAAATCAGTATGGATAGTTCATGGGGTTATTCGACTTGTAGAATACCCATGGTTATGTTTTATTATGGAATTATTTATTCAACACTTATTCCTGCCATAATGAGTTCAAGTTTATTTTTGATGGCATGAGTTTTGGTTATTAACCATGCCTAATGTTAATGTTTATGTTATCTTCCTTTGTATTAATTGACCCTTACTAAGAATTTGAGATTACCCCTTTCATTTGTTTTTCTTTCCCCGTGTTTAGAAGAAGAGATCATTATTGAGTTTTCAAGGATGTAGTTTATTAGCTTTTGTTATGTATCATATTTTGTTTCCCTTCAAAATGTAAAATGGGTTTCATGTATGTTTCTATTTTTTTCAATGCAACTAAACCGATCGGTCCTTCTGGATTTTATTCCTTGTAATCATGCCAATGTAACAAAATAAGGCACCAGTTTCAGGAAACTAGGGTTGGGTCCTTACAATAGAGACCCAAAATAGTGTCATTATTTTTACCATATGGGGAATCTACATAGATTCTATTAGAATATTCCATATATTTCTAGTGGAAGATGATCTGCACCAGCTCCACCTTTATGGGTAGGATCCATCACGTCACGTGAGGTGGGGGTTGGTGTAGCAATGACAGAACTATCAAAGGATGTGGTCATAGTGGTTGTAAATATAACCCTGATCATCAGTGCTAGTAAAATGGTAACACTCATGGTAGTCTAGCTGTAGTAAAGAGCTACATATTAGGAAAAATCCATCCAATGAAACTGATATCCAAGGGTCATATTGTAGTACCATCTATATTATGAGGTAATATAATTGAATCCTTTAATAATTTATCTGCCTTATTTGATTCGGGTGATTCACACTCCTTTTTTTAATTATCTGTTGTAGAGAGTCTCGGGTTGGAAATTTAGTATTAATGTGGTGTGCTTACTGGGGATACACCGTTGGGTGTACGATCCCAGGGAATATTCCAAAACAAGTACTTCTCCCTTAGGGTAAGAAATTACAGTTTCTTATGGTAACTCATTGTTATGAATATAAAGGTATTTGATTTTATTCTCATTATGGACCGGTTGGTTCCATGCACTGCCTTTTTGGACTACTATAACTACATAGATTCATTGACATCATTATAGTAAAAAATCTATCTGCACATGGTTGAGTGGGATGTCTAGGTAGGAAGAGCTGGACCATAGCATCATGGTATAGGTGAAGTGATTTCCCAGATCGTTAGTCTTTATATGGGAGAGAAGGTTTTTTCTCATATTGATTATTCTCCTATAGTAAATTTTTATATGGATGTATTTCTCAAGGATATTTTCTATATTACCTTATGAGAGAGAGGATAAGTTTACAATTGATATTGTTCTAGGAGTAGCTACAATGTCTATTCCTCCATAAATGATGGCACCTACTGATCTCCATGAGATCAAGAGATGGTTGGGGGACTTATATGCCAATATTTTTATCCAACCCAACACTTCTTTGGGTTTACCCATGATTATCACCTAGAAGTTAGATGAGACTATTCATATGGTTGTGTATTACCAATGGTTGAAATAGCTTAATGTTAAAAACCATTACAAACTTCCCCAAATATATTATCTCTTTGACTAGCTCTAATGAGATAGGGTATTCTTGAATATTGACTTGAGATCAGGTAGTCATCAGATATGAGTCAGGCCTTTATACATACTTCATATAGTTTTATGTAGTAATTATTATCTGTATGAGTATCTTGTTAAGTTTCCAGTATTACAAACACTCATGTTATCTTAATGGTTTACTGAATATGGATTTCCACCACTATCTATGTTCTTTTATTATAATCAGTGTGGTTGAAATTGAGGATGAAATTATGGTGTATTCTCAAATCCCTAGAAAACATGATCGGCATCATGATTTTGTTATAAATACACTTTTAGATAATCATATTTATGCTAAGATTTATAGGTTCAAATACTAGGTCAAAAAAATCACTTCTTCGGTCAAATTTTTTCAGATTCATGAGTATTAGTTAACCTAGAGAATGTGAGTGTTTTGGTTTCCTAAGAGCATCCTAATAACATATTTGATATATTAATTTTCATGGGGATGGATGGAAATTACATTCATAACATACAGTATTTATCATTCCTTTCATCTCCTATTATTATTCATAAAAATAATGGTGTCAAGTTCTTATGGTCAAAAGACTCTGAGAAATCCTTTCAGAAGATGAAACATTGGATTTTTTCAAAACATATTCTAATACTTCTTCAACATGGAAGATTCTAAAATGTGTTCTGTTATTTATTAAGAATCATCCTGGGAGAATTTATAATGTAGAAGGATAAATTCATTGTGTATGGATCTAGGTATTTTAGACCCCATGATAGTAATTACCCGATAGAAGACCTCAAGCTAGAAATAGATTTCCATTCAATATGTTTTTGAAGACAATATGAGATGAGTGAGCTCTTTCTGGTGTATATGAACCAGAAGAGCCTCAAATTTATATTATACACCATTAATTAAATCTCAAATATTGAATATGGTTAAAATATCTTCAAACCATTTATTTTGGGAACTCCTGCATGCTTGGAAAGGTAAAATCAATAGAGAATGCACTGAGTTAGAAGAATCAATCACCAAACATACAGGAAGTCAGTGATGAATGAAAATTAATAGGCCTATTCTCTGAGATACATTTGTTATTTCATGACAGTCATGAGCAGTCTTATCTATCATCCTTGAATACTACCTCTTCACTCCATATGAGTTTAAAGTGTAGGCAATTCTCGTATCTTGAATTATTGGTTCTTCAAGTGAGTATCCCAGGAGATGAACCTCCTTCAAATTGGTCTGTGGATGGGGGAGACATCCTACATATATATAGACATGTATGGGTTCCTATAAATATGATAGAGTAACTAATGAAATAATCCCACGGTTCTTAGTGGGTAGTTCATCTAGGAATCTCCAAAATGTATCAAGATATGTGAAACTAGTATTACTGGTCTAGGTTGAAATGTTAGATAGTAGGTTTTAACACTTGGTGTTCCACATAATGGAAAATGAAGGTGGCGCATCAGCAACATATAGGAATTTTACAACTACTTCATGTCACAAAATAGAAATAGAAAGGTGTTTACATGGATTTTATAGTCATATTATTGATGTCATTTTGAGAAAGAGATTCGACATGGGTAGTCATTGAAAGATAGATGAAACTATCCCACTTCCTATCTAATTGGGATGTATTCTCATTTGATGAGATGGGAATATTTTATATCTGTGAGATCAACTAAATACACAAGGTCCCTCATAATATTATTTTTTAACAAGATTCCCATTTGACATCACACTTCTTGGAAGGGTTACAGAGAGATATGGGTATACATGTGATTTTGAGCACAATATTTCACCCTTAGATAGATGTCCAAATGAAATTCATGATATAGGTATTAGAGGTCATGATACTGCCATGGGTACTTGATTTCGGCAGTTCTTGGGAGAATTATATCCCTCTTATTGATTCCCCTATAATATAATAATTCAACTTTTGTTCACCCCCAGTTTCTGGTATCTAAATCATTCATTATAATTTCTATGTATATAAAGTATAAGGGTGAATATCGAGAGATTTTGGAGGACTTGTTGAGAGTTTTTGGGGCTAAAGGGAAGGCGCACAGCCTGTCCACGGATTACCCAAACTGTGCGAAAGCCTAGTAGAAACCATGTATTGTGTGAAATGTTGGAAAAATAGCTTTGACAAGGTGTGTGGACAGTTAGGGAGACCATGCAAGGAGACTATCTAAGGCTCTACCCAGAAATTATCTAACCCAAATCTAGTGCATAGTTTGTCTAACCATGAAAACTAACTGTGTGCAGGGTCAAAATGAGATCCTAAAAAAGTGGATCTCACACGTTTTTTAATCCAACTCACTTTTTTTTCCTCCTGTGTAGCCCTAAATCAATATTATTCTCAATTTCTTCTTAGATAACCTCTCCTAATAAATTTGTAAGTGATCTAGAGGCTTCCTTTAGCTTTTAGAATTTGATTCATCACGGTAAGTTCTCATTCTTCACTGTTATTGTCACGTTTTCTTAGATCTACATAGATATACTTCTCCTTTACTATTAGTTTCTTAGATATATGCCCATATTGGATAGATCTATGATTTGGATTCCAAATATGATGATTTTTGGTCTTTATCATGATAGGATATGATATCTACGATGGTTTCAGTTAATTCTAACCTAGTTTTGTGAGTGATCTTCATTCACTTTTGGTTTTCATCAGAACTATTGAGGAATATGGATTTACACTAGACTCCTCTTTATATAAATGATTGGATTAGTTTATAATTGATTTAATTTCTTGAATTTGTTTATGAATGTTTTGTAAAAATTATGGAATAAATTTTCTTTAGCGATGATTTATGGTTTTAATGGAATTGTGTACTTTTGGTGAATTATGGTGAAAATTGGTTCAGCTTCTTGATTTTAAAATGATTATTTTAAAATATTATTTTTTTAGAAACATTGAAATGGTTTCTTGGAAAATGGTTTTCAGTAAATACTTTTTTATTGGAATATCTTGATAGAAATGGGGTTTTCAATTAAAGGTTGATTTTATTGAAATGGTTTAGCAAGGTTTTTGGGTATACATGGTGTGTGTGTTAATATTGTATTTATGAGTCTTGGTTGAAATATGACCTTATGATCGGTGCCAAAGGTGTACTGGAACATGGGATTTAATTACCTTATGATGAATTGGTAGATCGATGGGAACCACTCATGAGCATGGAACAATCATAACGAAACATGCATGGTTAGTAGTGTGGATTATTGGAATGGATTGGTTATGCCAAAAAGGGAACATGTGAATGGGATTAAAGATGTTTTTTTTCTTTATTCGAAAAGGGGGTTTTGGATAGAAACATTCTTGATATATCACATGTTTATATTGAGTTATAATTTTTTAGATGTTATTTATATTTAGTTATAAACTATTTTGGAAAATATTTATACAAACAATTTTATATAAATGTGGTTAAATATTCTATTCAAGTGGTGTGAGTAGGGATATCGTTGGGGGAAAACCAACTAAGTTTTTTTACCACACATTTATTTTAACTTTGGTGATTTTTAGATGTCATCTATTGAGATGTGGGAAAAGGTAAAGTATCCCACATCTTTTTCATGACTTTGTTATTCTTAGATGGTTTTTTAGGTTGGGTAATGGATCTTGTGGATCATGGAGACATTTAGTTTTCTTAGAATATTGTTTAGTTTTCTTCCACTATTTACATTTATGTTGTGTTTTATTATGTTATGTTACATTGATTAGTTTTATGTAAGTGAAATTTTGAGTTTTCTTCCTTGTCTCAATCATTATATTGTGTTTGGTTTGGTTGGTTGGTTTTTTTAATTATTAAAGGGTAAATCATCCCCCACTTCCACTAAAACCCATTAGCATTTATTTCTAACCTTTTGTGACTTGGGGATGTCACTTAAGGCCAAATAATGGTCCATTGTATTTTCAAGCCAATGAGAATAAGTGTCTCATTACAAATGGTATCCATTTTTTTGATCCAAATTTTTGTTCGAGATAAATGGTGTTAGCGTGTTCAGTTCTTTCCTAACAAATTGTCTTCAGTTTTGTAGTCTTGGAGTTAAACTTAATTCATGTTTATTCCTTGGGGTATGATCATAGAAAGATGTAGGATTTTTAGGACCTGAAATGTAGAACATAAATAACATATCTAACCTTTTATACTGAAATTAAAATAACAAGGGAGTTGCGTACATAAGTGGTTTGGAGACACTTATATGAGTATAGAAATCTCATTTCCATGGGTTTTTTCAATGAGACAGGCATGAAATGAATTTATGGAATGAATTCCTACTCTGATTTAATATATAATTTTGATAAATTATATATTATGTGATGCATTGTGTTGATTTTTGAAAAAAATATGCAGAAATTGTTTTCAAATAAAAGATTTTTAAATGGAAGGGTTTAAATATTTTAAAAATGAGTTGATTTTAAAAAGCAAGAATTTTTTTTTCAAAAATTATTAATCGTGGAAAAGGTTTATTTTTGGAATTAAATATTGTGGTAATTTATGTGATATAATTTCAAAGGTTAAGACGTTAGTTGCTAGAGAGTGAGACATAGAGAGTTTGTTGTTGGTTAAGAAAATTTCACATGGTATGTGTCGTAGAAACCAACCAGAAATGCGGTGGAGAATGTTGTTACTCCTAAACCATAGGTGAACCAATAACTAATTTATAGTATAATATATTAATTCCATGTTGTGGATGTTGGGAACCAAATGGATGATCCATGTCAATTGGATCATTCCATCCTATTCCAGAAATAGAATCAACCCATCTTCTGGTGTGATTCTAAACCATAAAAGGCATAGGTGTTGCTGAACATGATGAATAGTATCATAAAAATAATTTATACACTAGTGGATCTCAAGGTAAATCTAGTGAAATATATTCTCATTGATCTTGTACACCAGTGGTGGGAACTAATGGTTCAGGCTAAACTAGATTATAGCCTTAGTTAGGAGGATTTTTAGGAATTGTTCAATTAACAATTCTATCCTCACACATTTTGATTCTATAAAATGACAGAATTCTTCAACCGGAAGCAGTACCATCTCTTTATCATAGATTATGAGGATAAATTCATGAATTTAGTGCACTTTTCATCAGATGTTTCAGTGAGTGCGGCCTTGAAGGCGCACATCTTTGAATCATAGATTAGGAAGGAAATTCGATCGAATATTGTAGTGCTATTTGTTACGGATTCTAAAGAGATAGTGAACATAGAGAAAATGGATGAATGTGATATCACATGAAATATGGTAGGAGTAAGTGTGATGATATCAATGGGTAATTGTGCAAACTCTAATTACAAGAGTATGATACATAGGGACACTAATTTCCATGGTGGGAATGGAATCTAGAATCAGACAATTGGATCGGTAAATCTTCTTCTAAGACCCATGAAAAGTATGGGATGTTTCCAGTGTGGATCCTTTGACCACATGAATCAAGTGTTTACAACACCGCCTAGATAATTCTGTAATTTCAACATGATGGGACATCTTGATCACTATTATCGTAGTGCTCCACGATCGGGTGCTCGAGACACTTCTAGGTGTCACCTGAATCATATGATTTGAGTGGATGAGGACAGAAAAATTAGTATCATCAAAATACTAGACATATCCTTGGTGCTTCCTAGAATACCATGAATCCTTAGTAACTTAAATCTCATAAAGGAAACAAGGAGCGAAGTGTAGTGATGAAGAAAATGTATGGAGTTTAGAAGATGATTATGGATGATCAGGCTAGACTATCTACACTGAAAGGTATGATTCTATTGAATTCCACAACTATAAAAGTGTTATTGTCTACTGTTGTATCACATTCCATCATTTCTTATTGTGTTTTGGATATTCTAAGTTTAAATATCGATATGATTCCCTCTGTGATAAAACATCAAACTCCTCTTAGGGAAGAAGAATGTAGAGCCTTCATGTGTAGAGCATGTCCTATAATTTTTTATGGAGATGAGCTGAAATGGGACTTCTCAGTGTTATAGATAGATTTATATGATGTAAACCTAGGTATGGATTTTTTGACAATGTTTAAGGTTCCCGTTGAATGTAATATAAGGGTATTCACTTTCAAGACTGAGGATGGTGTTGAAGAACTCTTTAAATGATAAAGGGTTATAAAGACAGCTGAGATGGGATTATTGGCCCCAGTAGTGGGAACAATCTCTTACAAGTTTCTAGTGTTGACCTTGGCATCGATGGAAGGTATTGACAATAAAAATTTTCCAACAAATATGGATCAATTTCTAGATTTGTCCCCAATAATTTCTCTAGGTTACCACCGGTAATGGAAGTGGAGTATATTATTGATCTCCTTCCGGGGACTAGTCCTATATCACTCTCATCCTATTGAATTGAACCAATAGAGTTATGGGAAAGAAAGTGTTGTTAAAAGATTTATAAATAAAGTTTTCATTCGGTTGATCATGTCTCTATAGGAAGAACTAGTCTTGTTCGTGAAGAAAGTAGATGTAGCTCTAAGGTTGTGTGTGGATTATCCTAATGTTAACCAAGTTATGGTAAAGAATATATGAAAAACCCCAAGCATCCACGGCACACTTCTCTTTGAATAATACAGTAGTGTGTGTTGTACGCAACTTTGAGTTATAACACACACCACAACCAATCAAACTAGCTTTTATGAATAGTAATACCCACTTTTTGAAATTTTATACATTTTATCTTTGAAAATGGACTACATTTTTATATTCAGAATATCGAAATTAGCTTAGGGTGAATTTTTGGTATTTTTCTAAAAACATTCAATTTTTAATGAATAGTGAAAAATACACTGAGTTATAGTTTAAAACCAAATTTTTATAATTATTTATTTTATTGAAATTTAATTAAGGTCAAAATAGATACATAATACCTATATATGTTCAATGTAATTCATTGGAGTTAGTTTAAAATAATTTTAGATATATAAAAATTTTATTGAACTTTTCACCGTCTATTACACACCTCCTAGGAGAATTTGGAAATTTACATAAAACATAATTTTACCACTTCTGTGAGTGGAATTTTGAAAATCCGAGAGATATGGTTAACATCAAGCAGTAAAATGTGGTTCAATAAGATAAAAATAATTTTTGGTGAATAGTAACTTTTTACTTTTATTTTCCATGGTTAAAAGTAAATAGGGTAATTAAGGGTAAAAATGATATTAATATTACCCTAAAACATATCATAATTCTATTGTACAATTGTATCTCAAGCAAAAACAACCTTAGGAATAAAATATTATCATTAGGTACACTTGGATTAGATTAGGACATTTATTATTATTTAATTCAAAGAAGAGTTAAAAGAGTTAAAATCAAAGTTTAATTACTAAAACATTTTTAATATATGGTTATAAATAAGATAAATTCGATTATAAATATTCATTAGAAAGATAAAAATATTTCCTACATATTGGTATTTTATTTATAATTGTTAGACATTAAATAATTTAATTTATTTATGACACAATGGTGATGCATTAATTACCTAATTAATGAAATATTAAAATAATTGATATTATAAATATCAAAATAAAAGTAATTTGAGACTTTTTATGAATTCCATTAATTTTCTAGGTTAATATGACATATTATGATTGGTTATATAAATTTTTTTCGAAGTAATAATGCTGTTATGAAATTATCCAAAACAAAATACCCAATAGTGTCAAAATTGACATAAAAGAGTTTTTAAAACAAATATTATATTATTAATTGATATTATATTCCTAAAAATCTAAGGTTCATCCAAAAGACTTATATAATTATAGGGGTATCTTTAATGGACCTCTTCGGGGTCACTTGGAAGTATATAGTAAGTTTATTAACTATATAATATAAAAATACAAAGAACATGGTAAATGTCAAACTATTTAACTAAGAGTTAAATATAAATGATAAGGTTAATATAGTGAGGAAAACCTGTATAAAATCTATTGGTGGAAAGGATTTCGACCCATACCCACCGTAAACTTTAAATAATACACTTTGGAGCCATTAGAAACCGAATATTAATTTATTATAAAATAATATTTCTAGCTTTTCCAAAGGTTCCCCTCACCCCTCTTATAAAAGGGCACTCCCCCTTCCCTCTAATTCACTCCTTCAAAGCCTTCGGCTCGGCCAAACCCTGCCCAAATATTCTCTCAAATTCCATCACTTCAACCTAGAGGCCTTATTTTGATCATAAACCCAACCTAAAGATCCATTTTGGTCAAATCAAAAGGAAGAACCCGAAGAAGAGGTAATGTTTTCACAACCCTCTTTCAAGATCCTTTCTTCTTCAACTTCTTCTTTATTTGTTATTTCCATTATAAAATAATAAATTCAGTATCTTTTATATAATTTGATTTTATTATAAATATGGTACAACCATATTCAGTATTTTATCCATCCTTTGAATGACATGTCACCTTACTTGTGTATGTACGGCCTACCGTCTCCATGTCGTGGTGTAATTGTTATTCATTACATTATTATTTGTATGGGTATAATAATGATGTTTAATTAAAGTAAATAATAATTATAACATGATAATTATTCTATATTTATGATATACCATCCAATTATATATGATTTTCAAATCAAAATAATGATATTATCGCTCGTGTGTATGTACGGACTATCGTCTCCATGAACGCGATGAGATTAATTCCCCATTGTATCCATACAAGTATAATTATCATTTTATGATTCAAAATAATGTTTAAGGATTTTATATCATTTTGTATATGAATAAGATATAACCTATCCATATCAAACACGACTTATGTAACAAAACATATAAATGAAAACGAGTAAGTTAACACCCGAAACGACGATAATACTAAGATATTATTAACAAATCAATGTTAAAAGATCATATATGATATCATATTAATGTATATTATTCTTGTATAATTAAATAAAAATTATTTCACCATTATACAGGAGGCTAACCTACCCTCGACCAAGGAAAAAGTACAATTAAAGGGGTTTCTTATCTCACTTTTAATTCCATGAGATTTTCCATTGTTCACCACTTATTTATTGCATGTGGTGTTTGTACTACCCATGATTGTATTCACTGTGTAATATAATTTAATTTATGGATATTTAAATCATCATTTTAGGATCCTTATTTTAAGGTTGTATTTTTGGTAAGTTACCAAATCGATAAGGGAATTTGAAATTTCAATTTGCACTCATTCGGCTTTACGCATACTTCATTGATTATTTTACTCCAAGATTATGTGTGGAATAACTATTAATTTGCTTATGTCATAACTTCCACTCCCCTTTATGTTGATATACTTTTCATACACATAATCACTCCATTGGTAAATTCTCAAGTCATCGATATGAACTTGATAAGAGTAATTTTAACTCAATCTCCATTTGTTGAGTTAAATATCCATTTCATTGGTGTTGTTTTTACGAAAAAACGTGTGAATGTCCTCTGATTTATTTATAATGAATATCCAATCATATTGAGTGTATTTATATTTATCACACATAATTATGTCGTTGATTTATCCTTAACCTAAGGAAACGGTCTTTATAAGAGATTTCATCTCAATTTACATTCCATTGAGACTTCTTTGTTGTTATACACCAAATCATGTTTATATGGTGTATATAATGTGATTTGACATAGTATATCATGAATCCATTTATTCTCATGATATTAAAAAGTTTTGATTTCTGCAATTATTTGTATTCAAGTGTCTCTTTTGGTTAGGAACTCTAACTAAAATATCATTTTAAAATGTTTTAAAGATTTATTATTCTAAATCTTTCTCATCAATGTCCATGTTTTAAAAATTGTTTTAAGGATTTATTTATATGGACATTAATGTTTTCAAATCAAAATTCATTTTAAAAGTTTCAAAGTGGTATGGTACACTTTGATTCAAAAATCTATTTTAAATGGCTTCCTGACAAATAGTGTGACTTTTAAATGTTTTCAAGAAAAAGGGGGATATTTCTCCCAATAGTTTGATGATTATTTTAATCTATGTCAATATCCTTCATTATTCTCGATTGAGGTTAATCTGATATAATAAAATCTTCCATATTGTATCGAATGAGTTATTTTTCACTATGGATGTGCTATTTTTATACCATTCATTGTTTGTGGTTAAAGTATTGACGTTTCGTAAGCTTGTTTCAATACGAATGTTTATGTTAGGTTTCAAATTTTTCATATAAGGAAAGCATTGGACTTAGTAAGTGATGGGTGGAGCCCGCTATAGCTCCTTAATGCATCGGTAGGTCTCATGAGACAAACTAGTGTCTTGCCACAAGGCCTTGACAAAATATTATTTTTAGTCCTGGTACGAGGCCTTGACTATGTGGTTATGATAGTCTAGCATTATGCATTCCATCATTATGAAAGTGGTTATTGATATTGTGTGTGGTTATTCAAGTAGTAGAATATTCATGTGAATAAGTAAATGGAATTATTTCATTTTATCTTTTCCATATTATTCTGAATTTCAAGTTTAAAAGGCTTTTTTCAGTTACATATTTCCTTAAATGTTAATGCTTATTTATGAAAGTTTTTTGATATATTGTTATCCTTACTGAGCATCTGAGATCACCCCTTTCAATGTTTTATTTTTCCCAGGGTGTGAAGAAGTAATTTATGAATGACCTATGGGGATAGTATGAGGGGATATGAATACAAGATTTTGTTGTAGTTTTTTTTTACTTTATGTTGTAATGTAAGACTTTTGAATATATATAGTGTTTCCAAGACTACTAAACTAATCGGTCTTTCGAGACATGATCTTTTGTGATCATGCCAATGTTATGTAATAATTCACCAAATCTGGGTAACTGGGGTCGGGGCGTTACAGTTGGTATCAGAGGAAGTTTAGTACAAACCTTGGAAACTATATTTAGATAAACAAGGATTAGAGCACATAGACCTAAGATGGACTTTGAGGATTAGTATAAAAGAACTTCCTAGAATTTTGGAATTGTATATATTTTGTGAGTTTTCTGAGAAATACATCCCTTTCTGGATACGATCAGGTAGAGGCGGCTCTGGGACAGATCTACCTAGGGGTAAAACTCGAAAACACCGCTTTGTGCTAGACTCGAACGGGAACTGGTGCACGACAACGGGCCTTGTTGCACTCTTGGTTGCGACACTCACAGGGGATATACTTAGGAAAATTTAAATTTTCTTTACAAACCTATTTGAGTTATTTTAATATAATATAGGAAAAAATGACCTTGGTTAATCCTAATGTGTTTCAAATTAAGAATATAGAGTCATGATATTTTCTAAATGATTTTATGACTACTATTACACACACAATGTTTTCTGGTTTTAGTCAATGGCTGGATTCCAAGTCATAGTATCTTTGAGAATGATGTACAATGTGGGAACAGAGGTGGAAATAAGAAACAAAATGGAATGTTGATAGGTGTTAAAGATATCATGTTCATGCCAAATTAGTTTTCCAAAAATATGATCAATAACATATATATTAACCAACTCCCAGACTCAACAAAGAAGAGAAAGGTGATGAATGATAAGAGCTCTAGAAGTAGAGACCATGGAGAGAAGAATCTTCAATTTCTATCATGCAAGAAATGTGGAAGGAGACACCCAGGAAAGTGTCTCAATGAAACAAATAAATGCTTTACGTGCGGTAAAGAAGCACATAAAGTGAATAATTACCGAAGAAAAATGAAGAGTACTATGGAAGAAAGTAAAAATGGTCCCAAGAATCCATTTACAGTCATTTGCCGTAAACGTAGGGGACCTAGCCATTACCTGAGTGAATTCCATATTCTATAGGATATTTTCTTGGTCAAAGAAGAATCTATTTGGAAATAAATGGTTGTAGAAATGTTTAAAAGTATTAGTGATCCTTGTTAATGGTATAACTTTGGAATAATTTTCTCTTGTACTTATAACCCCATAGTTTTCCATGTGAGAATTATATTTGATGAAGACTTATCTTTTCCCTTGTGTATATAGTTATAAATAACCATTTGGTTTAATATGATCATTGGGTTTGAGGCAATTACAAGTTATTATATTTTGGGATGAAAATGAAAGGTATAAGATAACATTTCTGGTTAAAATTATATTTTGGTGATTTTGAGGAATTTATCTCATTTTGGTAATGTTATAAAATATAGTTTTTGAAAAAGGACAACACACAGACCATGTGAAAACCATTCGCGTTGGACAAAGCTATGGAAATCGAACCCAAAACCAGAGTGTGATTGGGATTTATCGCCTACCACTGGACTACGTGATGTCCCTGGTTAGTGTCGCTAATTATTTTTAGTTAAATTATTTTATTGATCAATAATAAGTTTATTTGGGTTCTTATGTCTTATCAAATGAATACCCTTAGTATAGGAAAATGATTTGGTGATTACGTGATAAATGTTATTTTGGAAGATGTTCGCTTTGTTGGGAACACTATATGCCCAAGGAAACTAGAATACTGTGGGATTTCGTTTGAGGAGTACTGGTGGATTTTTATCTACGTTTTTATTGTGGATTTTTAGTGATTTGGGTTATTTATGGAAATTATTAACCTATAATAGAGAATATGTGATTAGGTTAATTACTTTTTAGTATGTGACTTTAAGAGTAGTTTATGTCATTAGGAGATACAATTTAACATGGAAGACTACATAACCAAATTCTTCTAAGTTTTGGGTTTCAATATTAGTTTGGATTATATTGAAGGATTTTAAGGAGAATTGTTTATTGAATGGTATTTATTTAACTTTGGGGTATTGTTGGTTTAATTTTAGAAATTAAGATTAGTGTTTCTATCTCTAAAGGAATATCCTTTTGGGGTATCATCTGATCTTGTACTATCCATTTTGGTTTTGATTAATCTCTAAATACAAGGTAAATATATATTTTATCCTTCATGGATCATGTGATTCTATAGAAGTTTATTCTAGCTCTTCCTGTGTGACCAAGTCTTCTTGAATACTCATCGTTTAAAAAATATGAGTTAGTGGTGGAAATTTATTAAAGAATGAAACTATACTTAAAAAGTAAGTATATCTTTTTATTTTCTTAGTAGATCTTGTAAATTAATTCCTCATATTTATGTAATGTAACTAAAAAAATGTTTTCTGTAAACATTTGCTTCTGGGAAACTAATAATTGTTTGTCCCATCACAAGTTTGTGGCTTTCTTGTTGCTAACTTTTTCCTGCTCATGTTTTCTATCCCTCTCCATCAGAACTTGACACTTAGTTTATCTACCATATCCATGTTTTCCTACATGTAATCCTAGTATGATTTATCTTGGGTAACCTTCGTACTCCTCTTTCTTTCTTTTACGGTGATAGTTTTATTGAATCTTTTTCCAATGTGGGACTTTCCATTATATTCCCAAGACCAATTTTAAAAATTTCTAGGACGGAATTATTTGAAGGAGGGGAGAATGTAACACCCCAATCTTCCACGGTACGCTTCTCTTTGAATAATACATTAGTGTGTGTTGTACGCAACTTCAAATTCTAACACACACCACAACCAAACAAACAAGCCGTTATGAATAGTAGTACCCACATTTTGAAATTTTATAAATTTTATCCTTAAAAATGGACCTCATTTTTGGATTCAGAATATCGAAATTAGCTTAGGGTAAAGTTTTGGTATTTTTCTGAAAACATTCAATTTTTAATGAATAGTAAAAAAACACTAAGTTATAGTTTAAAACCGAATTTTTATAATTATTTATTTTATTTAAATTTAATTAAGGTCAAAATAGAAACATAATACCTATATATGTTCAATTTAATTCATTTGAGTTAGTTTAAAATAATTTTAGATATATAAAAATTTTATTGAACTTTTCACCGTCTTTTACCCACCTCCTAGGAGAATTTGGAAATTCACATAAAACTTAAATTTACTACCTCTGTGATTGGAATTTAGAAATTCCAAGAGACACGATTAATATCAAGTAGTAAAATGTGGTTCAATAAAATAATTTTTGGTGAATAGTAACTTTTTGCTTTTATTTACCACGGTTAAAAGTAAATAGGGTAATTAAGGGTAAAAATTATATCAATATTACCCTAACACATGTCTTACTTCTATTGGAAAAATGTATCTCGACCAAAAACAACGTTAGGAATAAAATATTATCATTTAGGTCCACTTGGATTAGATTAGAACTTTTATTATTATTTAATTCAAAGAAGAGTTAAAAGAGTTAAAATCAAAGTTTAATTACAAAAACATTTTTACTATTGGGTTATAGATAATATAAATTCGATTATAAATATTCATTAGAAAGATAAAAATATTTCCTACATAATGGTATTTTATTTAAAAAAAAATTAGACATTAAATAATGTAATTTATTTATGACACACTGGTGATGCAGTAATTACCTAATTAATGATATATTAAAATAATTGATATTATAAAAATACACATAAATGTAATTTGAGACTTTTTATGAATTCCAGTAATTTTCTAGGTTAATATGACATATTATTATTGGTTATATAAATTTTTTTCGAAGTAATAATGCTATTATGAAATTATCAAAAACAAAATACCCAATAGTGTCAAAATTGACATAAAAGAGTTTTTAAAACAAATATTATATTATTAATTGATATTCTATTCATAAAAATCTAAGGTTTGGCCAAAAGACTTATGTAATGATATGGGTATCATTAATGGACCACTTTTAGTTCACTTGGAGGTATATAGTACGTTTATTAATTATATAATATAAAAATACAAAGAGACATGGTAAATGTAAAACTATTTAACTAAGAGTTAAATATAAATGAAAAGGTTAATATAGTGACCCAAACCTATCTAAAATATATTGTATGAAAGGATTTAGACCCATCCCCACCATAACCTTTAAATAATACACTTTGGAACCATTAGAAACTGAATATGAATTTATTATAAAATAATATTTCTAGATTTTCCAAAGGTGCCCCTCACCCCTCTTATAAAAGGGCACTCCCCCTTCCCTCAAATTCACTCCTTCAAAGATGTTGGCTCGGCCAAACCCTACCCAAATATTCTCTCAACTTCCCTCACTTCAACCTGGAGGCCCTATTTTGATCCTAAAGCCAACCTAAAGATCTCTTTTGATCAAATCAAAAGGAAGAACCCGAAGAAGAGGTAATGTTTTCACAACCCTCTTTCAAGTTCCTTTCTTCTTCAACTTCTTCTTTATTTGTTATTTAGATTATAAAATAATTACTCCATTATCTTTTATATAATTTGATGTTATTATAAATATGGTACAACCATATTCAGTATTATATCCATCATTTGAATGACATGTCAACATACGTGCGTACGTACGGCCTACCGTCTCCACGTCGTGGTGTAATTGTTATTCAATACATTATTATTTGGATGGGTATAATAATGATTTTTAATTAATGTAAATAATAAGTATAACATGATAATGATTCGTTATATATGATATACCACTCAATTATATATGATTTTAATATCAAAATAATGATATTATCGCTCGTGCGTACATACAGACTACCGTCTCCACGAACGCGATGAGATTCATTCCTCATCGTATCCATTCAAGTATAATTCTCATTTTATGATTAAAAATAATTTCTAAGGACTTGATATCATTCTGTATATGAATAAGATACAACCTATCCATATCAAACATGACTTATGTAACAAAACATATAAAAGAAAACGAGTAAGTTAACACTCGAAACGACGATAATACTAAGATATTATTAACAGAGCAATGTTAAAAGATCATATATGATATCATATTAATGTATATGATTCTTTTATAATTAAATAACAATTATTTCCACATTATACAGGATGCTAACCAACCCTTTACCAAGGAAAAATTACAAAGGGGTTTCTTATCTCACTTTTAATTCCATGTGATTTCCATTGTTCACCACTTACTTATTGCATCTGGTGTTTGTACTGCCCATGATTGTATTCATTGTGTAATATACTTTAATTTATTTATATTTACATAATAATTTTATGATCCTTCTTTCATTGTTATATGTTTTTTATGTTACCAAATCGATAAGGTAATTTGAAATTTCAATTTCCACTCATTCGGATTTACGGATACTTCATTGATTATTTTACTCTAAGATTATGTGTGGAATCACTATTCATTTTATTATGTCATAACTTCCACTCCCCTTTATGTGTATATACTTTTGATACACATAATCACTCCATTGGTAAATTCTCAAGTCATCTATATGAACTTGATAAGAGTAATTTTAACTCAATCTCCATTTGTTGAGTGAAAGATCCATTTCATTGGTGTTGTTTTTACAAGAATACGTGTGAATGTCCTCTGATTGATTTACAATGAATATCCAATCCTATTGAGTTTATTTATATTTTTCACACATAATTATGTCGTTGATTTATCCTTAACCTAAGGAAACGGTCTTTATAAGAGATTTCATCTCAATTTACATTCCATTGAGACTTCTTTGTTGTCATACACCAAATCACTTTTATATAGTGTATATAATGTGATTTGACATAGTATATCATGAATCCATTTATTCTCATAATATTACAATGTTTTGATTACCTCAATTATTTTTATTCAAGTGTCTCTTTTGGTTAGGAACTCTAACTAAAATATCATTTTAAAATGTTTTAAATATTTATTATTCTAAATCTTTCTCATTAATGTCCATGTTTTAAAAATGGTTGTAAGGATTTATTTATATGCACATTAAAGCTTTCAAATCAAAATTCCTTTTAAAATTTTCAAAGTGGTATGGGACACTTTGATTCAAAAATCTATTTTAAATGGCTTCTTGACAAATAGTGGGACTTTTAAATGTTTTCAAGAAAAGGGGGATATTTCTCTCAATAGTTTGATGATTATATTAATCTATGTCAATATCCTTCATTATTCTTGATTGAGGTTAATATGATATAATACAATCTTCCATATTGTATCGAATGAGTTATGTCTGACTATGGATGTGTATTTTTATACCATTCATGGTTTGTGGTTAAATTATTGACATTTCGTATGCTAGTTTTAGTACGAATGTTTATGTTATGTTTCAATCTTTTCATATGAGGAATGCATTGGACTTAGTATGTGACGGTTGGAGCCCGCTATAGCTCCTCGATGCATCGTTAGGTCTCATGAGACAAACTAGTGTCTTGGCATAAGGCTTTGACAAAATCTTATTTGTAGTCTTGGCACGAGACCTTGACTATGTGGTTATGATAGTCTGGAATTATGCATTCTATCATTATGAAAGTGGTTATTGATATTTCATGTGGTTATTCCACTAGTAGAATATTCATGTGAATAAGTAAATTGCATTATTTCATTTTATCTTTTCCATATTATGCTGATGTTCAAGTTTAAAAGGATTTTGTTTTATTTATACATTGCCTTAAATGTTAATGCTTATTTATTAAAGTTTCTGATATCTTGTTATCCTTACTGTGCATCTGAGTTCACCCCTTTCAATGTTTTATTTTTCCCAGGGTGTGAAGAAGTAATTTATGAATGACCATCATGGATATTATGAGGGGATATGAAGACAATATGTTGTTGTAGTTTTTTTAATTTATGATATAATGTAAGACTTATGAATATATCTAGTGTTTCCAAGACTACTAATCTAATCCGTCTTTCGAGACTTGATCTTTTGTGATCATGCCAATGTTATGTAATAATGCACTGACTCTGGGTAACTGGGGTCAGGGCATTTCAATATATATCCACTTACATGAATTGATGACATGTTCAATAAATTTAGGGAGCTCGGTGATTCTCTAAGATTTTCATGCAATATGTATAACATCAATTCGGAGTTCGGAAGGAGGATATTCCAGAAATATCTTTCAGAAGCAGATATGTCCATTATGAATAAATAGTCATGACTTTCGGTCTAATTAATTCACCAGTAGTCTTTATGGAATTGATGAATAAAATAATTCAATGATATCTGGATTCTTTTTTGTGGTGTTCATGGATGACATTTTGGTGTATTCAAGGACAAAGGATGAGAATGAACAACAATTGGCGATAGTGTTGGGAATCTTGAAAGACCATCATTTGTATTCCAAATTGTCAAAGTGTTTTTGTAGATATAGGAGGTATTCTTTCTTGGCCATGTAATTTTTTAAAAATGTGTTTTCGTAGATCCAAAGTTTATAGAAGCTATTATCTCTTGGAAACAACCAAAAAATGACTTTGAGATATAATGCATTCTTTGTCTAGTTGGTCATTATCGACATTTCTTTTTGGGACATCTCATGACTAGAATCACCTATGACAGATTTGAAAATGATGAACATTCCATTCTAATGGAGTTATGAATTTCATAAGTCTTTGTAAGATCATAAAGTTCATCTTAAATCATCACCTATATTGATCTTTCCAAAATTTAGATAAGGGTATGTGGTGTGTTGTGATGCTTCAGGACCTGAGTTGGGATGTGTTATCATTCAATAAGACCACATGTTTTCTTATGGTTTAAGTAAGTTGATATTCTATGAGAATAATTACCCAACACATGATTTAGACTACATTGTGGTCATCCATGCCTTGAAGAGTTGGTTTCGTTATCTGTTTGGTGATAAATTTATTGTATTCGTGGATCATAAGAGTTTTAAACATATTCTCTCACAACATTACTTGAATCAAGGGAAAACAATCTGGATGTAGTATCTATAGTTGTTTTACTTTGACTTGATCTATACACTAGAAAAAGGTAATTTGGTGGATGATGAATTAAGCAGAATGTCATATGATCAGTTGGAAAAATATTCTTCAGATGAATGGAAGATGATGTCATTATTGTCTAAAATTCATGTGGAATGTGAATATTGAAGTGATTTTGTGGTTTTATTTTTAGTTTCTATGGTTCCAAAATTTTTAATGATGGTCAATGAGTCGCAAACATCTAATGCATAATGCTTGGTTATAAGTTTAAAACTCAATGGTGGGGACACAATGCAGGGCTGGAAAATTGATGGAAGATCAGTGTTGTGGTTTAGAAATTATATGGTAGTACCTATGGAATATAATAAACAACTCCTTAATTCTTACCACCATTCTATATGGTCATTTCATATAGGAATTCAAAATATTTATAATGATTTGAAGAAGAAGTTTTGGTGGAGTGTCATGAAAAAGAAAGGTGGAACAATTCATTCCATGGTGCCTAATATGTCAATAGGTTAATGCAAAGAATTAGATAATAGTGGGTATGTAACAGTATTTACCAATCCATGTCTGGAAATGGGAGTATTAAAACCTGGATTTTGTTATAAATACACCAAGAACGGTCTGGTAGAATGATGAAATATGGGTGATTGTGGATCGATTTAGAATTTCACCCCATTTCATCTATAATCATGAAAATAATATGGTGGTGGATATGTGCAAAATCTACATAAAAAGTAGTAAAGATACTTGGCATACCAGTTTTGATAGTCTCAGGAAAAGATTTGAGGTTCTTGTCTTGTTTTTTGGAAATCCTTCTAGAAATCCTTTGGGACTCAGTTGACTATGACTACAGCGTATCATCCTCCAATGGATGACCAATCTAAAAGGGATATATATAAATTAGAATACATGTTTCAGTCTTGTGAATTTGATTTTTTTGGCTCATGGTAAGATCATATACACTTAGCAGAGTTCCCATATAATAATAGCTATTAGGCCTCAATATATATGGATCCTTTTGAACCACTGTATGGGCATCCTTTTCGCTCTCCACTTTGTTGGGGGGGGATATGTAAAACTTCACTAGTTGCATCGAACCTGGTCCAAGAAACAGTTGAGAATATTTAGTTGATCAGAAAGAGAATGGATATGGATTAGAGTCATCATAAATCATATTTAGATCATCGTCGATAGATGTTTTCCTTTGTAGTGAGTGATAATGTGTTCTTTTATATTTCACCAGGGTTTAGAAATAATTATTTTGGGAAGTAGGGTAAGTTATCTACCTGATACATAGGCCTTTTGAAATACAAGAACGGGTTGGATAGGTAGAATATTGGTTGGAATTACTACCATGGTTCAATGTGGTGAACAATGTGTTCCATTTATCACAGTTGAAAAAGTATCAGCTTGATCATGATCAAGTGATCAGATGGGATCATGTTAACCTAGATTCAGATACTTCATTGGTACATATCTCAGTGCGGATTTTGTATAGGAAGTGTAAATTCTTTTGTGGGAAGAGCATCGGTCTCATGTAGGTTTTTTGGAATCATGGTCAGATTCAAGAAGAGACATGGGAACACGAGAAGGATATGAAATTGAAATAGCCATAACACTTTTAGTGCAGTGGTGGGTTTCTATATTATTAGGATGTAAAGACCAATGGTGGTGAAAATTTAGTTCCCCTAGTCTCTATTATGTAATACTTTATTTATTATTTTTATCTATATATAGTATAAGGTTGAATTTTGTGAGACTTTAGAGAACTAGTTGAGTGTTTTTTGGGCTAAAGGGATGGTGCACGGGCTGCACATGGTTTTTCAAAACTATTCAGAAGCCTAGTGGAAACCGTTGATAGTTTGCAATTTTGGACATAGAGATTCATAATGGTGTGTACACATATTAAGGGAGACCATGTGATGAGGCCATGCGAGGGTTTCAATGCCCCAACCCCAGTTACCCAGACTCTGTGCTTTATTACATAACATTGGCATGATACAAGGAATCATGTCTTGAAATACCGATTAGTTTAGTATTATTGGAAACAAGATACATACATAAGTTCAACATTACATATTGAAAATAAATACAACACTAAATTATTCCATTATAAACATTCAAGCCTCCTAGATTATTCCTGAAAGTCACTCATAACTAACTTCTTAATGTCCTGGGAAAATGAAACATAAGAAATGGCTGAGCTCAAATGTTAATTAAGGGTAAGAAATATAGTATAATATAACATAAACATTAGGCATGGTGAATAATTAAAAACCCAGGCCTTTAAAAATAATAAACATGAACACTTTATGGCCAGAATATGAGCTGAGTAAATAATTCCATAATAAAACATAGTCATGGGTATTATACTAGTCTAATAACCACATGAACCATCATTATTATTTTCATAATGAGGGAATGTATATTGCCGGATATTTTGAAACATCTTTTCAAGGCCTCGGCCAAGTTGTCTATAAATGATTTAGGCCTCAGCCAAAACCATATATCAAAATGGGAAAGGCCTCAGCCAATTCCACATCTAATTGTCTCATGAGACCTACCAGTGCATCAAGGAGTTATAGAGGGATCCACCAGTCACATACTAAGTCCAATACATTCCTCATATGAAAAGGTTGAAACATAACATAAACATTCGTACTAAAACTAGCATATGAAATGTCAATACTTTAACCATAAACCATGAATGGTATAAAAATAAAACATCCACAGTCAAACATATCACAAAACCTTCAATACAATATGGAAGATCTTTATTACAATAAATCAACTTCAAACAAGTTTAAAATCCATCAAAGGATGTTGAAATAGATGAAATGAAAACTATTTGAAAGAAATAACTCTTTATTTTTTGAAATCATTTAAAAGTCACATAATTATAAAAGAAATCATTTATTTTGAAAATATTCTTATAAGATTTTAAGGGAAGATTCTATGATGTTAAAACCGCAAAAAATATTTGCACCTGCCCTGTAAGTTAAAAAAACATTCTTGCCTTAATTTTTTTTAAAAGGTCATAAAGTACCTTTTTTGGAAAATGAGGAAAAAATTCATTTCAAAACATATAAGGTAAAATAAGGGTATAAATTACTTTAACCCGTAGTCTAGTAAATAGTAAAAATGTTTGGAAATAAATTTTTAAGAAAACATGGATGTGGATGATAAAGAGGTCCCATTAGATACTTACGTGAATGCAACCTCTGATAATAAAGAGATTGTGAAATTAACCCTTAACTGGTACTTTTCCTTAGTCGAGGGTTTGTTAAACTCCTGTATAATAGTTAAATTGTTGTTATTAAATTATAAAAGAACTATATACATAAATATGATATCATATAGGATCCTCTAATATTTCTTTGTTAATAATATTTTAGAAGTATCACCGTTTCGGGTGTTAACTGATTCGTTTTCCTTTATATGATTGGTTACGTAAGACATATTTGTTATTGATAGTATGTATTTGATTCATATATAGAATGATATTATGTTCATAAACATTATTTTTAGTCATCAAATGAAAATTATTCTTGAATGGTTATGATGGGGAAATGAATTTCATCTTGTTCGTGTAGACGGTAATCAGTATGTACACACGAGCAACAATATCATAATATTGATGGAGAAATCATATATAATTGGATGGAATATCATATATACAGAATCATTAACATGTTATATGTAATGACCCGAAATTTTGAATAAATCTTGTTTTATAATTTTGTGTGTTATTCTATTTTTTTTTATATACTCAACAAAACTGTTTCATTTGATAACATGAGTATAATTAAAATGAGACCGTTGGGTTTTGACTGTTATATGACCATTGGTCAATATAACCGATGGAAACTAAACGTTTCGATTTTTGACTCTAAATACAAGTAATCTTGGTTAATTAATATAGAAAGAAGATTTGATGGCCTCACCCAATAGTCTTGGACCGATCGAAGCCCATCTAACAGAACTTGGGAAGGAGGTAGCACCACTGGTCTTTGCTCTGGACCAAGCCCAAGCTGAACTTCATCGTGTGAAGCTAGAACAGGAGCACCTTCGCGAGAAGTTCAAACTGATAGAAATTACTACTCGTGCGATGTTGGCCGAGCCTCCCTCAGATTCTCTCACCTTAGCACACCTTACACTTCCGTCCTATGCTGGTGTCATAAGAGGCTATGTAAGGAGACCGTAGCTGCCTTGTGTAATCCTTGGTTTTAAATAAAAATTGGCATTTCTTCTTATGATGAAGTTTATGAATTCTCAAATGACCGGATAAATATATTATGCATATTTTTTATGAATTTTAGAAAATGGATATTTTAAAAATATTTATGTAAACCTTAAATAATTGAAAATGTGTAATGATTTTTGAAAAATGGTCTTCTACAATTATGTTTAGTACGAAATTTAGAGTCTAATAAGATCAACTTGATTTTTGATGAATAGTAAATTATGAATAGTGATTTTATGCTTTGGATTAGTAATGTGTCAAAATGGATTAGTAATCAAACTTAATGAAAGTATTAATATAATCTAGGCACCTTGATTAAGTAATGTGATTCAATAAAATGGTTAAATAACGGTTTCATAAATTATTATTCAAGTATTAGTTTTTTTTCATGTGAATAGTGTTTTTTAATTAAAAATTAAATTAAAAATATTTAGAAAATTATTTTTATAAAATGGATTTCATTTTTGAACTTAGAGCATCGATATTATGTTAAGGTAATTTTTGGGGATTTTTCTGAAAAAAATGAATTTTTGGTGAATAGTGTATTTATTTAAAAAATAAATTAAAAATATTTAGAAAATTATTTTTATAAAATGGAGTTCATTTTTGAAATCAGAGCATTGATATTTGGATAAGGTGAAATTTTGGGATTTTTCTGAGAAAGTTGAATTTTCAGTGAATAGTAAAAATACAGTTTTAGGGTTTCGATATGTTTAATGACATAATAACTGTGTCATGATGATGTCATGAGATATTTTAAGGGTTGGCCGGCCAAAGGTGATGAAGTATTGTATTGGGGGCCCCATGTGGCCTAACTCCATGGTAAATTCCATGGGAGAGCACATGGTTTTGAGAAAAAGCACTTTTGAGGTGTCCCTTGGCCATTAATGCCTTGTCCCCTAACTTTCCCTATAAATATCAAGAAATACTCTCATCCTTTAGACTCCCTACTCTCCCCAACTAATTTCAGGTCTCATTACCTCCCAAGGAGTCCTCCCAAGGTGACCCCAAGCCCTCAAGGTCCCAACCATTGAGTTTTAAAAGTTACGTTTTAAGGTAAGGGATCTGACCTCTCTCTTTCTTTTCAAGAAATATCTTTTATGTAATTTCTTTTATGGTCCATGTTCTTATGTTAAAGGATGTTATTTTATACTCCTCTTACTGCCCCTTTCATTTTCATATAATGAGAGATCCCCTCTTACTCTCATTATTTCGTTTTATGAAGTTTTAAGTGGCGTTGTTAGGCTGCCAAAATTTTTGTAACGGATTCTTTCTCCCTTCTCATTTTTCGAGATCTATTTTCATGTAAAGTATTTCATGTTACTTATTATTTTTTTGGGGTATGATCTCTAAATTTATCATAATTATCTTTTATGATCATATGATGAGAGACCCTGTTTGATCTCATCAATTCATTTTTGTTGGAGTTTAAGTGGCGTCGTTAGGCTGCCGAATTTCTAAGGGGTTCTTTCATCCTTCTCATTTTCAAGATCTACTTTCATGTCAAGTATTTCAAGTTACTTTTTATTATTTTGGGGTATGATATCTATATCTATCATACTGATCTTTTATTATCATATGATGAGATACCCAATTTGATCTCTTCAATTCAGTATTTTTAAGTTTTAAGTGGCGCCGTTAGGCTGCCAAATTTTTTAAGTGGTTCTTTCACCCTTCTCGTTTTGAAGTTCTACTTTCATGTCAAGTATTTCAAGTTCCTTTTTATTATGTTGGGGTATGATATCTATATCTATCATACTGATCTTTTATGTTCACATGATGAGATACCCTATTTGATCTCGTCAATTCATTTTTTGAAGTTTAAGTGACGTCGTTAGGCTGCCGAATTTTCATAAGAGAAATCTTATTTTTGTCTTCCTTTCATGTTCTTCATTTCATATGGTACATCTTTAAAATTGCATTACCATGTTCATATATCCTTCATATTCTGTCCCTATACTATTTTATGGATCATTTATGAGTGGGTGACCCATGTCCCCTCTCTTTTTAATGTCTTCTAAAACCTCGTAACATAGCCGTTATGCTGCAGAATTTCCGTCTCAAAATGTCTCTCTTTTTTTCTAAAGTTATTTTGTTTTATGAAGTGAATACTCAAAGATATTTCTTCTAAAGGGGTATTCACATATATATACCAAAATTTTCTATTTTAAATTCTTGGATTTACATACATGAGACCCACCTTCCTTTTCTGTGGGTTTTAAAGTGACATAAAGTTCATGTCTTTAAAGAAGTTTTAAAACGTTATGATTATGCAATGAAACCCATTTATTTTATGATATATGGGTTATTTATGAAATGTTTAATGATGACATATGTGGCTCACATGATAATAAAGGCAAATTTAAGGGTGCGCCCTGATAGCGCTCCAATGCATTGGGTAATGATGTAACCACTAGAGATTACAATTTTCACGATACCTTGGTGAATAACCTTGGTAATTTTCAAATGACACCTTGGGGATGGACCTTGGTGATATGTTCATGATTGTCTATCTTAAATTATGTAGCCACATCTTCAAGTTATGAAAAATGTTATTTTTATTATGATGTGCCACATGATTTCTTTCTCATGCCTTAAAGTTCTTTTTCATGACATTGTTGATGTATCTCAAGTTCACATGTTAAATGTTTCCCCTTGTTTCCCTTACCGGGCCTTCTACTCACCCTTTCTTTTGATGTATGTCCCCAGGTTATGAGATGCAGTAATGAACCTAGGATGAACATAAGGAGAATCCTTTCAAGTGTTTAAGAAGAATGTTTTTTTTGTTTCATGTATTAAGTTCCTGGTTTCAAAGACACTAAACCTTAAAGATCCTCAGTTTTGTAAAATTTAATGAAAGTTTAGGTGATAAAAAGGCGGGATGCTATAGTTGGTATCAAAAGATGGTTTAGTTATTTGTGGAAATTAGGATATGAAAACTTTATGAAGAAGCCTATAGAAAAGTTTATATTTAGGATATCTTCATGGTATTTTGGTGAGTATTGAGTAATGGGTTGCCAAGAAAATACATCCTTGTCTGGATACGAGCAGGTAGAGTTGGCTCTGGCACAGATGTACATAGGGGTAAAACCCGAAAACACCGCTTTGAGCTAGACTTGAACGGGAACTGGTACACGACAACGGGCCTTGCTGCACTCTTGGTTACGACACTCCCGGGGGATATGCTTTGGTAAATTCATAAGATTAGTATGAACCATTATTAAAGGAACAAAGATAAAATAAAATAAATATTTACATAAGAATATATGATCATGGATAACCTAGTTTGAAACCTAGGGGATCACAAGTTAGGGTATACTTTTCTTCTACAAGTTATTCTTATATGCTTTAAGTTCCTTTTCATGATTATTGGCTAAGTATTTAAGCCCCTAATTATACTTTCTCTTCTTAGTTAATGGTGGGAAATGGAAGAACATGTCCCAACAACCAATGTGATAGGAAATGGGACGATTTCAAACTTAATATGATAGAGATGATTAGGGGATTAAAAGATGATTATTATTTTGGAAGACGTTCACTATTTTGGGGACCCTATATGATCGAGGTAAATAGATTACTACGGTATTTTCATTGAGGAGTAAGGTTGACTTATATTTTGAAGAATTGGTGAATTTAAGGTGGACTTATAGTAATTTAGGTTAATTATGGAAATGATTAACCTATCTTGGGTAAAATATGTTTAGGTTAGCTACTTTTGTTATAATATGTTAGGAGTGGTTGATGTTGTTTGGAGATGAACAATGAAGTTTATTTTGGAAGACTATGTTATCAAATCCCTCCTGTATTTGGGTTTCAATCTTAGTTTGGTTTATTGTGAGGAATTTTAAGGACCGTTATTTATGGAATGGTCTATGACGAACTTTGGGTAGTACCATGTAACTTTGAAGATTTAAAAGTAGTTTCTATTCCTATGGGATTCTTTCTTTTTGAAGAGTTGTTTTACCTTACCCTTTCTCTTTTTGGGATAATGTTTAAAGATAGAAGAAATAGATAATTAATCTTTTGTGGATTATGTGATTCTCTATATAATGATTCTTGTGTTTTGATGAGACCAAGTTTTTTTTGAATGCTCATCATTTGGAGAAAAGATTAGTTTTGGGTAGAAACTTATTAAAGGACAAAACTCTATATAAAGGTAGGTATATTTTCTATGTAGTAAATGAATTCCTCAAAATTATGAAAAGGAACGTAAAACAAAAACGTTGTTGGTTTACATTTCGTACTAGGTAATCAAAGACCGTTTACACACATAATAAGTTTGGGATTTTCTTATGTTTAACTTTCTCCTAATCATGTTCTCTATCACTCTCCCTCAGAACTTGACCCTTTTCTTTTCTTCCGTGTCCATGTTTTCCTACATGGAATCCTAGTGTGGGTTAACTCGGGTGACCTTTGTACTTCCCTTTCTTTCTTTTAAAGTAATAGTTTTACTAACTCATTTTCCGATGTGGGACTTTCAATGAAATTTCAAAACCCAATTTTAAAAATTGTGAGGACGCAATTTCTTAAGGGGAGAAGATTGTAACGACCCGAAATTTTGAATAAATCTTGTTTCATAATTTTGTGTGTTATTCTTTTTTTTATATACTCAACAAAACTGTTTCATTTGATTACATGAGTATAATTAAAATGAGACCATTGGGTTTTACTATTATATGACCATTGGTCAATATAACCACTGGAAACTAAACGTTTCGATTTTTGACTCTAAATACAAGTAATCTTGGTTAATTAATATAGAAAGAAGATTCTATGGCCTCACCTAATAGTCTTGGACCGATCGAATCCCATCTAACAGAACTTTGGATGGAGGTAGCACCACTGGGCTTTGCTCTGGACCAAACCCAAGCTGAACTTCATCGTGTGAAGCTAGAATGGGAGCGCCTTCGCGAGAAGTTCAAACTGATAGAAATTACTACTCGTGCGATGTTGGCCGAGCCTCCCTCGGATTCTCTCACCTTAGCACACCTTACACTTCGGTCCTATACTGGTGTGATAAGGGGCTATGTAAGGAGACCGTAGCTGCCTTGTGTAATCCTTGGTTTTAAATAAAAATTGGCATTTCTTCTTATGATGAAGTTTATGAATTTTAAAATGACCGGATAAATATAGTATGCATATTTTTGATGAATTTTAGAAAATGGATATTTTAAAAATGTTTATATAAACCTTAAATAATTAAAAATGTGCAATGATTTTCGAAAAATGGTCTTCTACAATTATGTTCAGTACGAAATTTAGAGTCTAATAAGATCAACTTGATTTTTGATGAATAGTAAATTATGAATAGTGATTTTATGCTTAGGATTAGTAATGTGACCAAATGTATTAGTAATCCCACTTAATGAAAGTATTAATATAATATAGGCACCTTGATTAAGTAATGTGATTCAATAAAATGGTTAAATAACGGTTTCATAAATTATTATTCAAGTATTAGTTTTTTCAGGTGAATAGTGTTTTTTAATTAAAAATTAGATTAAAAATATTTAGAAAATTATTTTTATAAAATGGATTTCATTTTTGAACTCATAGCATCGTTATTATGTTAAGGTAATTTTTGGGGATTTTTCTGAAAAAATTGAATTTTCAGTGAATAGTGTATTTATTTAAAAAATAAATTAAAAATATTTAAAAAATTATTTTTATAAAATGGAGTTCATTTTTGAAATTAAAGCATTGATATTTGGTTAAGGTGAAATTTTTGGATTTTTCTGAGAAATTTGAATTTTCAGTGAATAGTAAAAATACAGTTTTAGGGTTTCGTTATGTTTAACGACATCATAACTGTGCCATGATGATTTCATGAGATATTTTAAGGGTTGGCCGGTCAAAGGTGATGAAATATTTTATTGGGGCCCCATGTGGCCTAACTCCATGGTAAATACCATGGGAGAGCACATGGTTTTGAGAAAAGCACTTTTGAGGTGTCCCTTGGCCATTAATGCCTTGTCCCCTAACTTTCCCTATAAATACCAAGCAATACTCTCATCCTTTCTACTCCCTACTCTCCCCAAACTAATTTCTGGTCTCATTACCTCCCAAGTAGTCCTCCCAAGGTTCCCCCAAGCCCTCAAGGTCCCAACCTTTGAGTTTTAAAGGTTGTGTTTTAAGGTAAGGGATCCGACCTCTCTCTTTCTTTTCAGGAAATCTCTTTTATGTAATTTCTTTTATGCTCCATGTTATTATGTTAAAGGATGTTATTTTAAACTCCTATTACTTCCCTTTTCATGTTCATATAATGAGAGATCCCCTCTTACTCTCATTATTTCGTTTTATGAAGTTTTAAGTGGCGCCGTTAGGCTGCCGAAATTTTTGTAACGGATTCTTTCTCCCTTCTCATTTTTTAAGATCTATTTTCATGTAAAGTATTTCAAGTTCCTTATTATTTTGTTGGGGTATGATCTCTAAATTTATCATAATGATATTTTATGATCATATGATGAGAGACCCTATTTGATCTCATAAATTCATTTTCGTTGAAGTTTAAGTGGCGTTGTTAGGCTGCCGAATTTCTAAGGGGTTCTTTCACCCTTCTTGTTTTCAAGATCTACTTTCATGTCAAGTATTTCAAGTTACTTTTTATTATTTTGGGGTATGATATCTATATCTATCATACTGATCTTTTATGATCATATTATGAGAGACCCCATTTGATCTCTTCAATTCAGTATTTTGAAGTTTTAAGTGGCGTTGTTAGGCTGCCAAATTTTTTAAGTGGTTCTTTCACCCATCTCGTTTTGAAGTTCTACTTTCATGTCAAGTCTTTCAAGTTCCTTTTTATTATGTTGGGGTATGATATCTATATCTATCATACTGATCTTTTATGTTCACATGATGAGAGACCCTATTTGATCTCGTCAATTCATTTTTTGAAGTTTAAGTGACGTCGTTAGGCTGCCGAATTTTCATAAGAGAAATCTTATTTTTGTCTTCCTTTCATGTTATTCATTTCATATGTTACAGCTTTCTAATTTCATTACCATGTTCATATATCCTTCATATTCTGTCCCTCTACTGTTTTATGGATCATTTATGAGTGGTTGACCCATGTCCCCTCTCTTTTTAATATCTTCTAAAACCTCGTAACATAGTCGTTATGCTGCAGAATTTCTGTCTCAAAATGTCTCTCTCTATTTCTAAAGTTCTTTTTTTTATGAAGTTAATACTCAAAGATCTTTCTTCTAAAGAGGTATTCACATATATATACCAAAATGTTCTATTTTAAATTCTGGTATTTACATACATGAGACCCACCTTCCTTTTCTGTTGGTTTTAAAGTGACATAAAGATCATGTCTTTAAAGCAGTTTTAAAACGTTATGATTATGCAATGAAACCCATTTATTTTGTGCTATATGGGTTATTTATGAAATGTTTGATGATGATATATGTGGATCACATGATAATAAAGGAAAATTTAAGGGTGCTCCCTGATAGCGCTCCAATGCATTGGGTAATGATGTAACCACTAGAGATTACAATTTTCACGATACCTTGGTGAATAACCTTGGTAATTTTCAAATGACACCTTGGGGATGGACCTTGGTGATATGTTCATGATTGTCTATGTTAAATGATGTAGCCACATCTTCAAGTTATGAAAAATGTTATTTTTATTATGATATGCCACATTATTTCTTTCTCATGCCTTAAAGTTCTTCTTCATGACATTGTTGATGTATCTCAAGTTCACATGTTAAATGTTTCCCCTTGTTTCCCTTACTAGGCCTTCTGATCACCCTTTCTTTTGATGTATGTCCCCAGGTTATGAGATGCTGTAATGAACCTAGGATGAACATAAGGAGAAGCCTTTCAAGTGTTTAAGAAGAATGTTTTTTTTGTTTCATGTATTAAGGTCCTGGTTTCCAAGACACTAAACCTTAAAGATCCTCAGTTTTGTAAAATGTAATGAATGTTTATGTGATAAAAAGGTGGGATGCTGTATTATATTTATTATTTAAATTATTTATACTCATTATTACACCCATCCAAATAATGAAGTGTTTGAATAACAAACTACACCACGGCGTGGAGACGACAAGCCGTACGTACCCACGTATGGTGACTTTGTCATTTATAGGATGGATAGAATAACAAATATGGTTGTACCATATTTATAATATCATTATAGTATGAATAAGGTACTGGATTTATTATTTTGGTATGGAAACAACAAAGAAAGAGGAAGTGGAAGATGAAAATAACTTGAAAGTGGTGATGAAATATTTACCTCTTCTTTGGGTTCTTCCTTTTGATTTGATCAAAAGAGCTCCTTAGGTTGGCTTTATGACCAAATTAAGGCATCTAGGATGAAGGGAGTAAAGTTTTGAGGATATTTTGGTAGAGTTTGGCCGAGCCAAATAGATTTTGAGGTGTTATTTTTAGAGAAGGGGAAGTCCCCTTTTATAAGAGAGGTGAGGGTCACTTTAGAAAAAACATGAGATATTATTTTATAATAAAATAATTTTCGGTTTATAATGGCTCCAAAATGATTTATTTATAGGATAAGGTGGTAATGTGTCTAAAAACTCTCAACAAATAGGTTTTAGATAAGTTTTGGTCACCATATTATCATTATCTTTTAGATTTAACTCTTAGTTAAATAGTTTGACATTTACCATGTCACTTTGTATTTTTATATTATATGGTTAATAAGCTTACTATAAACTACCAAGTGAACCCCAAGTGGTTATTTATTAATATATATAACCTTATATAAGTCTTTTGGAAGAAACATAAATTTTTATGAATATTATATCAATTAATAACATAATATTTTTGTTTTAAAAACACAATTATGTCAATTTTGACACTATTTAGTATTTGATTTTTTTGAAAGCCATTAAAATTTTATCACTTCGAATAAAATTTATTTAAAAAACCCTAACATGTCATATTAACCGATAAAATTATTTTAATTCATCATAAGTCACAATTTACATTTATTTGTATATTTATAATATCAATTATTTCAATATTTCATTAATAAGGTAATTAATGCATCATCATTGTGTCATAAATAAATTAAATTATTTTAATGTCTAAAAATTATAAATAAAACACCATTATATATGAAATATTTTTATATTTATAATGAATACTTATAGTCAAATTTATATTGTGGGTAACCCTATATTAAAAATGGTTTAGTTATTAAACTTTGAATTTAACTCTTTTAACTCTTCTTTAAATAAAATAATAATAAATGTCCTAATCTAATCTAAGAGAACAAAATGGGTCATATTTTATTCCTAAGGTTGTTTTTGGTTGAATTATAGTTATCCAATATAATTAGGACATGTGTTAGGGTAATTATGATATCGATTTTACCCTTAATTACCCTATTTACTTTTAACCGTGGTAAATAAAAGTCAAAAGTTACTATTCAGAAAAAATTATTTTCATCTTATTGAAAAAAAAATTACTTACTGATATTAACCATGTCTCAATGAATTTTTAAATTCAACTCATAGAGGCAGTAAAATTAAGTTTTATGAAAATTTACAAATGCTCCTAGGAGGTGGTTGAAAGATGGTAAAAAGTTTGATAAAATTTTTATATATCTAAACTTATTATAAAATTACTCTAATAAATTATATTGAACTTATATAGGTATTATGTATCTATTTTTACCTAAAATAAATTTAAATAAAATAAATAATTATTTTAACAAAAAAGTCAGTTTCAACCAATAATGTAGTGTTTTTCACTATTCCTCAAAAATTGAACATTTTCCTAAAATACCAAAAATTCACCCTAAGCTAATTTTGACATTCCAAATTTAAAAATGAAGTCCATTTTGAAAAATAAAATTTATAAAATTTTAAAAAGTGGGTATTACTATTCCTAATGGCTAGTTTGATTGGTTGCGGTGTGTTAGAATCTCAAAGTTGCGTACAATGTAAGATATTACACTATTAAATTGGAAATGTACCGTGGAAGCTTGGGGAGTTACAAGGGTATTCCCAAGAATTATTTAACGCATATTTAGATCATGTTTTGTATAACTGTGTAAACTAACCATGCACATGGTCAAAATGAAATCCTTAAAAAGTGGATCTCACACATTTTTTACTCTAACACTCTCTTTTTTTATCCTTTTTGGACCTAACTCTAGATTACTCTCCATTAATGGTTTTAGAACCTCTCCCAAGTGATTTGGAATCGATCTGGAGGCTTTAATTTGTGTTTATAAGTCGATTCATTGTAGTAAGTGCTCATTATTCACCGTTATTGTCACGTTTTCTTCTATCTAATTAGATATTCTTATCCTATCCTATTGGTTTCTCATATCTACTCTTTTTATGGGTATATATATTATTTTTTATGACAAATATGATGATATTTGGTCTTATCATGCCAATAGAAGAGATCTAAGGTTGTTTCATTGAGTTCTTACCTGGTTTTGTGAGCGTTCTTTGTCCATTTTTTTATTTTCATCAAAACCTTCAAGGTTAGTGGCTTCACTATCAACTCCTCAAACTATAGTTTATTGTATTAGTTTCAAATTGATTTAATTAAATTATTTTTTTATGAAATTTGTGTGCAAATAATGAAATAAATAATCTTTAGTGATGATTTTTTATTTTGATGGAATTGTTTACTTTTTGTGGATTGTGGTGGAAAGTGGTTTAGCTTGTTGATTTTAAAATGGTTATTTTAAAATATGATTTTTGTGAAAATATTTAAATGTTTTTTTGGGAAATTTATTTCAATAAATCTGTTGTATTATTGGAATGGCTTGATGGAAAAATGGGTTTTAAATAAAAGGCTGATTTTATTGAAATGGTATTGCTATGGTTTTTGGGCATACATGATGGGTGTGTGTGTCTGTTCATATTTCATTTATGAGGCATGGTTGAAATATGACCTTGTTCTCGATGAAAAATGTGTAATGGAACAAGGGATTTAATTACCTTGTGATGACTTGGTTTATCGATGAGAAATTACTAATGAGTACGGAACTGCCATCATGAACCATGCATGGTTGGTAGTATGGATTTGTGGAATGGATTTGATATGCCAAAAAGGTAACATGCGAATGGGATTAAATCTATGTTTGTTATGTTTAATTTAAATGGGGAATTGGCTAGGACAATTGTTGATAGAGCACTTATTTATATTGAGTTATAAACTATTTTAGAAGTTTTTTATATTTATTTATAAACTGTTTTGGTTATTGTTTTATAAAAATTATTTTATATAAATATGGATAACTCTTTTATCCTAGTTGCATGAGAAGGAATGTAATTGGGGAAAACCTAATGAATTTTAGTACTCACCCCTACCTTTGAACTTTTGTGCTTTTGTAGATGTCATATACTAATACGTGGGAAAAGGTAAAGTATCTCACATATTTAGCACATCATCAAGATACTCGGGCTGGTTATTGAGGTCAGAGCATAGAGATTGTGGTGCGTGGAGACTTGTGGTTGTCTTATAGTATTTTTTAGTTATATTTTTCTATTTACATTGATGTTGGGTTGTCTTATTCTTTGGTACATTGATTATTTTGATATAAGTTAAATGTTGAGTTGTCTTCCTTGTATCATGCATCATATAGTGTTTAGCTCGGTTGGTTAGTTTTTTTAATTATTAAAGGGTTAATAATATGTAACATTCATTGAAACCCTTTGACATTTATTTCCAGACTTTAGTACTTTGGGTATGTCTTTTACGGACAATTAATGATTCACTATATTCTCAAGACAATGAGAATAATTAGTTCATTACAAAGTGACAATTCAGATGCCTTATTTTGATGCCTTTTATGGTAGATCGTTCAATTTAACCCAGTATTGGTTAGAGGTAGGAGAGGCAGCGCTACTTGGTCCTCATCTCATATAGGATACTTCAGATTAGGCTCGAATGATTAGGAAGCATATGCATACTTCATAGTCCAAATAGAAATCTTATGTCAACTTCCATTGAAGACCTCTAGAGTTCAAGGTCAGGGATCGTGTTTTCCTCCAACTATCACCCATGCTTAGGCATAGATAGATTGAGAGGAAAGGAACGTTTTTTCTCATTTTTAGGGATGTTTTAGATTTTGGAGTTATTTTTTCTGGTAACCAATAACTTTTTACTACCACATAGGTACTGTTCCATTCATGACATCTTCCACCCTTCAAAGCCTCATAGTCATTATGCTGACCCATCTCATACTTTTTATCTTGAGAAGGTTGAGTTAGATGTTGATTATTTATTTGAGGAGTATCTTATACACATATTTCAACATAGAATAAAGTCTCTTCAAGGTCCATCTATTTCATTAGTATGGTTCATTTGGAATAACGACTAGGTATGGGATGACCCGGAGAGTGGGAGGCTGACGTACATGCTCTGTGGATTGAGTTGTTCTCGGAGGATTTTTTCTTCCCTTATATAGTGAACTCAAGGATGAGTTCCTTTAAGGGGGAGACTGTAAGAACATAGTTTTTATGTCAATAATGGATCATTTTAAATTTATACTAATTATTTATTTTGTACCTAGTATGGATTCCCAATGGGTTCATAGAGGTTATGGGGGGTTTTCAGTTCTTTTTCAGAGCTCAAACCCCATTTTTTAAGAAAGGAAGCTGGGCTGCTGAGTCATGAGATTCTATTTTCCCTAGACACATGGTTTGGTATAACCATTTGAGGCTTTCTAGATATCTTTCCATAGGTTCAAAATTTAAAAAACATGTAACATGGATCTCACGCTCATGGGTGGACCTCTAAAATTTTCAATAGAGGGATATCATAGGATTTTTGCATGATTTGTCAAATTTTCTGCATAAACCATGTAAGGTTCCCCTTGATGTAGGGAATGACACCGATTGTTAGATAGTTTTTCCAACCCTACATCCAAAATTTTCAACCCTAATTTTTTTTGATATTTTACCATTTTTTCTCTAAATGAATTCATAACATAACTCATTCTCTCATTATTTTCTTTTCTCTAGGAATTATCCCCCATCTTCACCCATTGTAGCTCCTAAATCCCTATTCTTATATTTTAATCACATTATCCAATCCAAATTCTTCTCTAATCCCCATTTTCCATGTTGGATGTGCATCAGAAAGTACTTGACTCGTCTTGCATCATTCAACATTCTTATTTCCCTTAACGAAGCAATTTAGATGTCAGCTAATATGATATATTTTAAGGGTGTTGATCCATTTATAATATCCTGGAATAACTAAAGGCTAATACTAGATGAAGATAGTGTTATGGTTATATGTTAGGTAGACTATGAATTATCCCTCAATGCTCACCATTTTATAAACTATCATGATTTTGTATGCATAGATTTCATTGGTCATGGACTATTAATTTTATATTCCTTGGATATAGTCATTATAATCATATTCTAAGAACCTTTTAATATATTTTCTTCATCCTTTGAGGTTATGATCTCAACATCACCCACCCCAAGTTTAGTGTTCTTCAAATTATTCTTTTAGAATATTGTTATGACTGCATGTACCACCATTCAGGTGTGCTTTAACTTGACCTTTATAAATTTATGTATTTAATTAAAACAATAAACTATAAATGGATATTCCATGTGAATATATCACTTGAACCTTTTAAGTTAAGTGTTTTAAATTACTTATGGAACCTTTAAATTGTAATTAAAATGTATATCAATATATATCACTTTTCCTAATTTAATTTAAATGAATGCCATGGTTGTATGTATGTAGCACCCCATTTTATTCCTAATGAAATATAGAGGATTTAAAATAATAAATTGGTTATGTATTAAATGAACTAATAAATGTTTACATATCCTTATAACATTTTCACTTGTATGAAATTCAATGTAATGAACCAATTGAATTATTAGTCAACATGAGTATTATGTCGATTAATTAATTAATGAACTACATATAAGTTTTATATTGTATATGGACCTTGAAATCATTATAGGAATGGTTAGACCGGATAGAGCCTTAGATTCCCAAGTCAATGACTTATGCACTCATAGACACCATTCTCATTCAATGATGTCAGTTGTAATGGGAGATATATACCATGGAACCTGATCCTTATTTACCTATGGAATACTAGCATGAAACCATATGATCTCATCATTATCATTTAGATATTTTTATGCCTTGAATACACTACTTGGTTCATCAATGATTTCTTGGACATGCGGATCCATGAATATACCCATTGGACCAAGTTATTTCTTATCCCATTTTACCATGGATGATATCCCTTGACTCAGTTAGACTAATATTATAGTGGAATTACTTGGGGGGTTACCCTTGGATTATACAAAGACACCCCTTAGCCAGTAAACATATTTTTACTGAGATGTATTGACCCCTAATGTCAAGGATGCCTTGGTTAATACCTTGGATTCCATTCAATATTATCATCATTAATGGATTCCTGGTTAGGATTTGGATCATTTATTATTTTTATCATGATATGATGTCAGTACTTGTTATTCATGACATGAAATGTTATATAAACTAATATTAAATGAATTAACTAAATGATTTCATGTTTAGAAACCCTACTAGCTGAGGCTGAAGTGGATATAATGGTATTATCATTACTGTACTGGTTTAATTTTATATATTCATGCTTGTACACTATTTCAATTTATATGACACGGACTGGATTGTCTAAATATCATCGGTGGTGGCCTATTGAGATTTATCTCACACCCTATACAGGACTCCATTGGTACCGGTGTAATTACATGTAATAAGGTGTTGATAAGGGGAAGTTTCTCACTTTATACACTTGATTTTATTTTCTTTATATATGATTGATCTTGGTAGTAGATGAATGAGTTAAAGCTCGAGATTATTAGATTACTTTTAACTTTTTTTCTTATTTTGCGTATAATGTTGTGCCTGATACATTGTATCACTATTTTCCATTTTTATAATGACATGACATGTATCATCATCTTTTTTATATGATTCATTTTTTGGAATTGGTTATTATTATTTTTTGATTTTGATATCTAATATTTTTTTTCATCTTCTTCTATGGTGGGTTACTTGTCTAGTTGTTTACTATTTGATTGTATTGTTCCATCTGTTCATATTTTTCTTCAACTATTTTCCAGTTATATTACTTATAAATTTTGTTTCACTCTAGACCTAAGGGAACAATCTCCACATAGGTACTCCCTAGGCCCTCACTATGAGTCCGAAGAATCTATCATGTGGGGAGGTACACTTAAAGAGGTGTGGCCAACTAGGGTCGGGGCAGCTTTGAGTGACACCCTAGTTCATTATGTCATGTTATAAATGACTCTAGAAATATTTATATAATGATTAAATATGATACACAAATAATTTTTATGATTATGGTATATAAGTGTAATGAATTTAAATTCATTATATATTAATTCAAATAGATTTAGAAGCAAGTAAAACTCAAGGTAAGGTATTTTCATATAATATTTATTCTCATGGGACTCATGCCTTATTCACCAAAAATTATTTATATTTGATGTATATAATTATAATTATTTTAATTTTTTATAAATCTCATGAATATCATAGTGATATAAAAATACATAAAAGGCTATTTCTTTCTAGACTCTTATGATTCAAAAGTTACCAAAGAGTTCAGGGTTTTATGTTATAATATCATTATTTATTGGGATTGTTTAAGAATTTTTTTTGATGATGACACTACAAGAAAACCGCCTTTTAGCGGCGGTTTTTTCGTGGCGGTTTTAAAAACCGCCGTGAAACGCGTTTCAGGCCGCCATTTTGCACCGGTTTTTAAAACCGCCGTGAAAAAACCGCCGCTAAACGGAAAAAATAATAATTATTATTATTATTTTATTTTAATTTTTAATTTTATTCGAGGATTAGAAGTGGTTTTCTAAAAAACTGCCACGAAATAGCGGCTGTTTCGGTAAAACCGCCGTGAAGTGAAATGAAAAAATAAAAAAAAACACGAGAAACCCCGAAATCACTAAAACGACCATAACTTTTGATCTGGGCGTCCATTGAAGCGCCACGACCAGTCAAATCGAAGCTCATGAAGAGATATAGAGGCACGTATAATCAAAATCGTGAGACTGTCTAAGGTGTAGAAGATATTATAGTTATAAGAAAGTTTAAAAAAGTTCTCCAACTTCAAACGGCCATAACTTTCGCTCCGGGTGTCCATTTAGGCTCTACCACATATCAAATCAAAGCCAGCAAAGAGAGCTACGCACCAATTTTGACAAAGTAAGCTTCTGTTTTGTTTTTTGACCCCAAAAACCCCTCCAAAGGCCTCCAAAACCCTATTTCTATAACCGGTGTCCCGTCGAACTTGTCTTCAAATGGACATAACTTTCGATCTGCGTGTCAGTTCGGCCTCCTCCACCTGCCAGATCACAGCTCATTCCATGAGCTTCAGTTTGACTGGTCGCGGCGCCCACATGCACTCCTAGATCATATGTTATGGCCTTTTTAGTGGGTATCGGGTTTGTTATGTTTTTCAATGCCTCGTTTCTAGCACCCGTTCCCCGTCAACTTTTTTTTAAATGGTCATAACTTCCGATCCGCCGGTCCATTCAGACTCTTTCACCTTTTAGGTCGAAGATCATTTCAGGATCTTTGATTTGACAGGTCGTGGATCTCAAACGGACTCTCAGATCATAAGGTATCTTCGTTAATGTGAGTCCAATGTTTTTGTCTCTTTATGACCGTTTTGACGGGTTTTAACGGTTGCTCCATTTATTACTGTTTATTTGGGTTTCCATGACTTGTTATCTTTATCAATGGTTCTTTATGGGTTATTATGATGATTATGTTGAATTATTAAGGAGTTTTCCAGAGTTGTCACGAGTTTTCATGCGTTCTCATTCTTTCTAATGCCTCATTCTTCATATGATTCTCCATTCTTTTTCATGCGCTTTCATGATTTTTCATCCCTTATCACGTCTTTTCATACTTTTTCATGTGTTTCCTTTATTATTTATTATTTATTATTTATAATATACTTTAATTTATTTATTATCTATTATTTTTAACTGGTTATTTATTATTTATTATTTATTATTTATTATTTATTATTTATTATTTATTATTTATTATTTATATTTATATTTATTAATTATTTATGTTTATTTATTATTTATTATTTATTATTTATATTTATTTATTAGTTATTATTTATTAGTTATTATTTATTATTTATTATTTATTAATTATTATTTATTATTTTTTATTTATGATTTATGATTTATGATTTATATTTATTTATTATTTGTATTTATTTATTATTTATTATTTATATTTATTTATTATTTATTATTTATATTTATTTATTATTTATTATTTATATTTATTTATTATTTATTATTTATTATTTATTATTTATTATTTATTATTTATATTTATATTTATCTATTCTTTATTAGTTATTATTTATTAGTTATTATTTATTATTTATTATTTATTATTTATTATTTATTATTTATTATTTATATTTATTTATTATTTATATTTATTTATTATTTATTATTTATCTTTATTTATTATTTATTATTTGTTATTTATATTTATATTTATTTATTATTTATATTTATTGATTATTTATTATTTATATTTATTTATTATTTATTATTTATTATTTATTATTTATATTTATTTATTATTTATTATTTATTATTTATTATTTATATTTGTTTATTATTTTTTATTTTTTATTTTTTATTTATTTTTTATATTTATTTATTATTTATATTTATTTATCATTTATTATTTGTTATTTATATTTATTTATTATTTATTATTTATATTTATTTATTATTTATTATTTATATTTATTTTTTATTTTTTATTTATTATTTATTATTTATTATTTATATTTATTTATTATTTATTATTTATTATTTATTATTTATTATTTATTATTTATTATTTATATTTATTTATTATTTATATTTATTTATCATCTATTATTTATATTTATTTATTATTTATTATTTATATTTATTTATTATTTATATTTATTTATTATTTATTAGTTATTATTTATTATTTATAATTTATAATTTATATTTATTTATTATTTATATTTATTTATTATTTATTATTTATTATTTATTATTTATTATTTATCTTTATTTGTTGTTTATTATTTATTATTTATATTTATTTGGTATTTATATTTATTTATTTTTTATTTTTTATTTGGTATTTATATTTATTTATTATTTATTATTTATATTTATTTATTATTTATTATTTATTATTTATATTTATTTATTATTTATTATTTATATTTATATTTATTTACTATTTATTATTTATTATTTATTATTTATTATTTATTATTTATTACTTATTACTTATTATTTATTTTTATTTTTTATTTTTTATTTTTTATTTTTTATTCTTTATTTTTTATTTATATTTATTTATTAGTTAATATTTATTAGTTATTATTTATTATTTATTATTTATATTTATTTATTATTTATATTTATTTATTATTTATATTTATTTATTATTTATTGTTTATTATTTATATTTATTTATTATTTATTGTTTGTTATTTATATTTAATTATTATTTATTATTTATATTTATTTATTATTTATTATTTATATTTATTTATTATTGATTATTGATTATTTATTATTTATTATTTATTATTTATTATTTATATTTATTATTTATTATTTATATCTATTTTGTATTTATTATTTATTATTTATTATTTAATATTTATTATTTATTATTTATTATTTATTATTTATTATTTATTATTTATTATTTATTATTTATTATTTATTATTTATTATTTATTATTTATTATTTATTATTTATATTTATTTATTATTTATTATTTATTACTTATTACTTATTATTTATATCTATTATTTATTATTTATTATTTATATCTATTATGTATTTATTATTTATTATTTATTTTTTATTTTTTATTTTTTATTTTTTATTTTTTATTTTTTATTTTTTATTTTTTATTTTTTATTTTTTATTTTTTATTTTTATTTTTTTATTTTTTTATTATTTATTATTTATATTTATTTATTATTTATTATTTATATTTATTTATTATTTATTATTTATTATTTATTATTTATTTATATTTAATTTTTATTTTTTATTTATATTTATTTATTATTTATTATTTATTATTTATTATTATTGAGTTTATGTCTATTATTTATGTATTATTTGTTTTTTCAATTAATATATATAAGTATATTAAATTCTGTTTATTAACCACATGACGAGCTTGTTGGAGTGGTAAAGTCTTTGGAAAATATGCAATAGGTTAGGGGTTCAAATCTCACCAAACGCAGAATTTCTTTATATTGCATGGGCATGCATGTGCATGTGCATGTGCATGGGATGTGCATGCATGGATAAATAAAGTAAATAAAATAATACGAAATAAAATAAATAAAAAATAAATATGAAATAAAAAAATAAAAAATAAAGACGATATAAAATAAATAAAATAAATAAATAAAATAAATAAATAAAATAAAATAAATAAATAAAATGAATACGAAAAATAAATAAATAAAATAAATAAGAAAGATAAATAAATAAAATAAATAAATAAAAGAAAAATAAAAAAAATAAATAAAAAAACCGCTGTGAAACGTTCTGTGACGGTTTTGAAAACCGCTGCGAATACTTTCCCGACGCACGATTTCGCGACGGTTTTTCAAAACCGCCGCCAATAGATTTAGCGGCGGTTTAAACCGCCGTGAAATGAAAAAAAACCGCCGCTAAATGCCTTTTTTTCCGTAGTGTGAAAGTTTTTTATCTACCTATAATGAAACTCATAAAATTACCTTATATTCTGGTTATTTATGGATAGCAAATTCTTTCATCCCATTTTACCCACTTTAAGTACTCAAGATACTGAAATAGTATTTTAAGGAAAAAATTTGTTATTTCTCCTTTGGGTAAATATTCCTCTCCATTACATATCTATTTTTTTCTAAAAAATTAAATTAGTATATTAGTATTATACAATAATATATTAATTAATATTTAACCAATGCCTTAATTTTAATAAAAAAATATTCTAATGAAACCTCAGATAATTTTCCAAATGATGTGTTTTTTTAACTCTTATAATACAAGTATGGAAGGAATATTTTCTTCTAACATGTACAATAGGTATGGAATTTCCCACCATAATTATCACTCAATACATTGAATAACCCATTAATTTTTTCAATTATTTTTTTCAAATAAAATGATTCAAATATTATTTTGGATTATTTTCATTTTATGGGGTTATTTAAAGATATAAAAGTTATTTTTGGAAATAATGCTTTAATGATATATTTATGAAATTTTTATTGAACAATAGAAACAAAATTCAAGGGTTCTTATTATTTAAATAGAATAGAATATAATGAATCAATACATATTCCTTCTCTATCAATTCTATTATTAATAATACTAATATACTTATGAAAACATTTTTTCCCTTGCAGTTTTATATAGTGTGTTTATGAAAGGCTTATGAAACTCATTTTCATTATATGGGCTATAATATGATGAATGAATTATAATCTTATAAAACAAATATGTATGGTTTTCATTATGTGAATGGTCAGATTTGTATCTCTATCTGATGCTTTAGGTAATGGATTTTATGTCCTGAGAAAATTATGGGAAATAAGTAAATCTGCTTAATTCTCTCTGGTAAATATGTCGATGTGATTGATACACATTGGGAAAAGGGTTTAGATTTATGATCCACTAATATTTGATGGAATTTCTAGTTAACATGGAAATTTAAAAGTTTTTCCATTCATATGATAATGCCAAGCTTTAATTAAATGCATTTTTAATTCTTTATTGAATCATGATAATATATCCCTCTTATGATTAATTACTTTTAAAATGTTGATTCTTTATTACATGAATCTTATTCATGATCCATGTCTGATTGGGTATGAACATTGTATATTGTGTTTATACCAATATTTTCATCATATACTATCAAATGTTCATTGATTCATATATCACAAAATTACCCATGTTGGGCATCTAAGCTTCACTATTGATATTGTTGGTCGAAGTGGATACTCAAGAGGGGGGTGAATTGAGTTCCAATTAAAAATTTCTGTTAAAAAATATTTCTCTTAAAATCCCCAATTTAAAAACAAAGTTAAACTGTAGTGAATCTATACATAGTGTAAATGTTCAATCAGTTTCTCAAAGATTGATTAGGTCTCAGTTGACTTAATATGAAGATTAAATTAACTTTTGAAACCGACTTACTAATTTACAATAAGTATAAACACTTGCGAATTTAACTATCAAAGTAGCTTTAAAATAGTTTTGAATTTCAAAGTAATAGCAGCGGAATAAGTATATATTTTACTTATAGACTTAAATTAAAATGAACATCAGAGTTAACCAAGAGGTTCAGTCTCAAGCCGAGACTTAGTCCTCTCAAAAATTTATATAAATTGATACACACCCTAGATCAGGGTTAACAATACTGAACGACTGTCTAGGCCACACAAGGACCTCTACCACAGTTCTTTGTGGGAAACAAAAACAATGACCAGACCACACAAGGACCTCTTCCACAGTTTTCATGGGTAAACAAGAGTAAACAATTGAGGTTTGAGGATTTTGATATCCTCCAGTTCAGCACAGGAGTCTGTGTGTGTAAGATATATAGAGTAAACACACAGCTCAAAAATGTAAGTAAAATAATCACTAAGAGGGAATGTATCGAAGTGTAGAAAGCTCTAGTGATTGGCAGTGCAGCTCTGGACTCGTTGGATTCAGCAAAAATGCTTCTATGTCCTTCTCTGGTTTTTCCCTTGAAAAACAGAGTATCGTGATTCACTTCCTTCACTTCCAGTGTAGGTGTTCAGCTCATGTATGTGTAGTCATTATAGCTCTTGAGCTTCTTCTTTGAACTTCTGTTCTTGATGTATATCAATGTTCTTCAAGTTCATCTTTTCATGTACGTGTATGGAAGAATTCTCTCTCTTTTTGTATCTTCGTATCTATTGTATATCTGTGTGTATCCCTTTTTTGTGTATATCTTTACTGTAGCTCGATCTTCCTTTTATTCCACAAGCTCTCACTGTAGGAATGATTACCTTTTTAGAGGTACGAGGTACGGTCTCCTGACATGCCAAAAATCAACATTAAATAACATTAATTGCATTAAAAACATCAAAAATTACCGTTAGAGTTAAATACGAATTTATAGAAATTCAAACAGTTTTCATGACTATCGGTGAGTCATGTGGTCAGTGAGACATTTTGAATCTGTATTGGTTTCGGTATCATCAGCATCGGTGTCTCAGTATCGGTGTCTCATCATCGGTGTTTCAGCATCGATGTCTCAGCATCGGTGTCTCAGCATCGGTGTCTCAGCATCGGTGTCTCATCATCGGTGTCTCGGCATCGGTGTCTCAGCATCGGTGTCTTAGCATCGGTGTCTTAGCATCGGTGTCTCATGATCGTCGGTATCGGTGACACATGATCGTCGGTATCGGTGACACATGATCGTCGGTATCTCTTTAGATCGTTGGTACGTATCGGTGTGACAGTTCATCATTTGTGCAATCATTCGTCATCGGTACGACCGTTCATCATCGGTGCAACCGTTCATCATCGGTGCGACCGTTCATCATCAGTGCGCTCGTTCATCATCGGTGTGACCGTTCATCATCGGTGACTCAGGAAAATTACTATCGGTGAGTCAAGATGAGGAATTCTTACAAAGTGTATGTTCAATCCAGAATACTTCTAGGTCAACCATAACCATACATTGATCATAGATAAACAATTGTAGATATTATTTAAACATATTTAGAACAAGTTGAACAAGAGATTAAAAGGAAATAAATAAAACTAAGATTAGTGATTATTAAAATAACCATTCCACAAAGAGTTCAACAATCTCCCCCTTTTTGATAATCACAAATCAATGGCATAAATGAAGAGAGAATACAATATTTCATTCATTATGCTCCCCCTATAAAAAAGAATATATGCCAAAAGATAAAACATGGTTAGAATAGAAACCAGAACATATATATAACTGAGGCATTCTCCTCCTTCAACATTTCTCCCCCTATGTATACATGCATCTGATAAACATCCCGTATGGGCATTCAGGTCACCCATCCAGACATGATGCATCCAGAGATGATGCATCCAGAGTTCACATATTCATGCATGATTTGCCTGTTTTCTCTTCGTGATTTCTCTCCCCCTTTGGGATTATCAAAAATAAGAGATTAATGAAAGATAATCAAGAAGATTTCATACCAACAAAGGGTACACATATTACAAAAAAAGAGAATAGTTCAGGAAAACAAACACCCTATCAAAAAAAAGACAGCAACAGCTATTTTTCTGGGTGCAAGGGAGCTTTCCCTTTAGTAGTAGGAGGAATTGAAGGTCCAGAAGGTTGTTGGGTAGAAGGTGGAACTGGCCTTATGGAGAAAGGAGGTAGGACGACCCTAGCTAGACGAACTGTGGGTTCCAAGGTCACCTACTGCAAAGAAGTTTGTTCTGAAGGTTTCTGTTGAAATACTAGTCTAATACTAGAAAGAGCTTGACAAACAGACATCTGGACAGAAGTAACATCTGATGATTTCAGAGTCTCAGCTATAGGAAAATCAATGGCTTTTGCTTGCACATGAAGGTAGGTTTCTAGTAAGTTGATGAATTCTTTAATAACTTCTCCACCGTACTTCATGGATTTTTCAAAATCATCATTATTTTGCATGAAATTTTCTAAAGTGGGGGTAAAATCTTGTAACTACTGAACTTGAGCTTTAAAAGCTTGAGTCACTGGAGGGATTCTTAGATTATCATCCAGTATTTTAAAATGATGATTCAACTCATGCTTTTTGTAGATCTTAGAGAAATAATGATCTACTTTCTCCTTATTCTCCTTTTGAGCTTTTATAGCATCATCTGAATACAACTGTACCATTTTATGCACATGATCACTATGCTCTTTCATTTTCTTCAATGAATCTAAATCTAAAATCTTCCCAAGATCCACCAGATCTTCTCTAACAACATCTCTTAAGGTATCTAATTCTCGACCAGTGATCTTGGTCACCTTGGCATTGCCAGCCTGAGCAATAACCTGAGTAATCTCAACTTTTAACTTCCTCAAATCTGCTTTCTTCAAATGTTCTATCAGATTTCTTAAAACTTCCATTATGCCAGAGATGGTTGTTCTGAACTCACCTGACCAAGAAACAAGATTTCTTCCTAACTCCGTAAGTGTTTGATTCAAAGAGGTCACATTCCTGCTAATTGATTCACTGTAATTGCATAGTTCTGGTTTGATAAGGTTTTCCACTCTTTGAGCCCAATCATTCATAGCAGCATCAGATAAAGTCAAAGGAGTAGGAGCAGGAATATGAGATAACTCACTTTTCACAGTTTCCCTAATAGCTTGAATCAATTCAATCTTAAAATTATCAAAATCTGAATGAGCAACTGGCGGATCAGGTCTACTTTGAGATACTGAAGGATCAGGTCTGACATCTATTCTTTGCAAAAACTCAGAAATGAATTGAGCCTTAACATAATCACTTATGCCTGCAAGATTCACTTCTACACCTTCCTATTCCTCTAGGTAGTCTAATCCTAGAACAGCAAGACCTGGATGCTCTTCCCATGCCGCTTTGCATGAAGGGTATATAGGTTTCACAAATTGAGATCATCCAGAATTTACCATAGGGACTTCCTCATCCTCATTACTCACCAACTGTTCTATCCTCTCAGCTTTAGGAATATTCTCTTTCTCACATGGTTGGGGTTGAGGATCATCTTGGATCACATATTGACCTTCTAAAGGTCAAGCATCAGCATCAGCATCATTACTTTCACTATCATTGCTACTACCATCACCATTAGCATCATTATCATCATTAACCGGTCTCTTATTAAAATTGTGTGCACTTCAGGATTCATACTTCTCAGAAGTTGATTCAGTAGTCTCGCCTTCTTCTTCATCATCTAAAAGCGGTTCAATTTTAGGTAAATTGAGAGGAGGACTTGCTGAACCAAATTTCATCCTTCTTCTCTTGGGGCTAACAGTATCATGATCACTCCTTTCATCGGGAGATGATTCATCCTCTTCTTCAGCATTTAGATTCGCATCATCTTCTTCCTCTTCTTCTATTCCTTTCTTACTGGATTCACCAGTTTCTTTAGGAGCAACCACTTCCTCTTCTTCATCCGAATAGATCACATCCTCACCAGGATTTAAGCTAGGATCTCTTACTTCCCTTGGTCTCCTTGGATGATTAGTAGGATTGAAATACTCATATAACTTTTCTTCATCAGCAACCCAGGCTTTCTTCCATGGGTTCCAATTGATTTTCATTCTCTTACAAATAACTTTGTTGAAACAAAAGCTAACAGATGATATACACTCATCTCCATCATCCACACAGCCTAAGAATTTTAGCATGGAAGAAATTTGTTTAGAATAAAACAGAGTGGTAGCTTTCTTTAAAGGTTTTATCATCTCAACAATATGCTCGGAAAAATATCTACATATATTAATCTTTTCACCATTTAGCAAAAGAAAATACAGAAAAACATCTTGATACATTACTGCATTAAAATCACCTTTTCTCAGACATACCTGATGTTGAATAAATTTGAACAGGATTCGGTTCTCACCATCCAAATCAACAGCAATTATCCTTCGCGATTCAGACTTCCCAGTCAAAAATTACAGGGCTAACTCATAAGAAAATTAATTAGTTGTGGGAGGAATATTACCAGAATAGTCCTCGTATCTTCCATTATGAGGTACTCCTAGACATGCATCCCATTGTTTTGATGAAAACGTAATCTTTTTCCCTTTTACTATAGAAGACAATCTCGCAGCCTCTACTCCGTCCAAATCTATATCAAGGTTCAAATATAACTTGTGCATTAGCTTCGGGTAAAAGACTCTATCATTATTACAGAACCACTCCTTCCAGCCTTGAGTTTCCAAAACATTCAAGGGAATGGACTTGCAAGATAAAACTCATTCCGAACAAATTTCATTTTCAACTATAACTTCTTGTTTTTCTAGATCCGGGTTCACAGACTTCTGTGTCATACTACTCGACTCACCCCGAGCACGCTTGATAGGTGAAGTTCCTTCATATTTCTTGCTCTGTCTCTTTTGCTTGTCCATTTTGAGGTTTTGAGACAATTTAGAGGCTTGGAAAGATTCAAAAGGCTCGAGTTACAGAGAAGAGAGGAGAGAGTTCGGTGGGAAATGGAAGGTCAATAGTCTTTAGATAATTGAATAGCCACGTGTCATTATTTGTATCATTTAGGGTTATAGATAATAAAATATCAATTAAGTAAAATGGCATCATTTTTAAACACACAAAAAAAGTTAGACCCAATCGGTAGCACTAGTCAACATGACAGATCGGTTTGACAGATCGGTTTGACAGATCAGTTTCATAGATCTATCGTACCTAACTCTTGTTTAATCGAGTTTAACCTTTCACAATTTAAGTGCTTGGTGAAAATATCATCTAATTGATGTTCTGCACCTATAGACTCAAGAGTGATATCACCTTTTTGGTAGTGATCTCTCAAAAAGTGATGTCTGACATTAATGTGTTTGGTTCTAGAGTGAGACACAGGGTTCCAAGAAATGTTAATTGCACTAGTGTTATCACAGTTAATTGAAATATGCTTAAAATCATATCCATAGTCCAAAAGAGTGTGTTTCATCCATAGAATTTGTGGACAACAACTACCAACAGCAATGTATTCTGCTTCAGTAGTAGATAATGCAATCGAGTTCTGTTTCTTACTACACCAAGATACTAAGGATTGACCCAATAAATGACAAGTTCCAAATGTGCTCTTCTTATCTAACTTGCAACCAGCAAAGTCAGCATCTGAATAACTGATTAGCTCAAAAGATTATCCTTTTGGATAAAACAAGCCTAAGTTTATAGTGTGTTTAAGATACTTAAAAATTATTTTAACAGCAAGTAAATGAGATTCTTTCGAGTTAGCTTGAAATCTTGCACACATACACACACTAAACATAATATATGGTCGACTAGCTATAAGGTAAAGTAATCTTCCAATAATACCTCTATAATTGGTTTGATCCACTAGTTTCCCAGCTTCATCTGCATCCAATTTACAGATTGTACTCAAAGGAGTATCACTTTCCTTAATACTATCCAAACCAAAACGTTTTAGAAGATCCTTTATGTATTTACTTTGATTCAAAATAATACCATTTTCATTTTGAAAAACATGAAATCCAAGAAAATATTTAAGTTCTCCCATTAAACTCATTTCAAATTCATTTTTCATACTCTTTGAAAATTCAATACAAAAAGAAGGTTTAGAATATCCAAAAAAAATAACATCAACATATATTTGAACTATTAAAACATCTTTAGAAATTCTTTTAATAAAAAGAGTTGGATCAGAAATCCCTTTTGTAAAGCTTTTTGAAATAAGAAAATTACTAAGTCTATCATGCCAAGCTCTTGGAGCCTGTTTTAAGCCAAATAAAGCTTTAGAAAGTTTAAAAACTTGATTTGGAAAATGGGGATTAACAAATCCATGTGGTTGTTCAACAAAAATATCTTCAACAATAAACCCGTTTCGAAAAGCACTTTTGACATCCATTTGATATAACTTGAAATTCAGATGATTAGCATATGCAAGTAAGCTCCTAATGTCTTCTAATCTGGGTACAGGTGCAAGGGTTTCCTTATAGTCTATAACTTTTTCTTGACTAAATCCTTGTGCAACTAGCCAAGCTTTGTTTCTAACTATGTTTCCAGACTCATCAACTTTGTTTTTAAACACCCATTTTGTGCCTATTGTTAAAGTGTCCTCAGGTCTGTCAACTAATTCCCAGACAATGTTTCTTTCAAATTGATTTAACTCGTCTTGCATAACCATTACCCAAAATTCATCATTGATGTCATCATTGACATTTTTAGGTTCTTGTTGTGCAAGAAAGGTTTGATGTTCAACCTGGTTTCTTAGAGAAGCTCTAGTCTGTGTCCCTCTATCAAGATTACCAACAATAGCATCTAAAGGATGATTCTTTAGAATTCTGGTTGATCTAGTAAAGGTAGGACTAGAAATTTCAGGTTCTTCTCTAGGTTCTGGTTCATTAGGTATATAATATGGAATAAATCCAAAACTGGTTGTCTTTATAACAGGTTCTTTAGATTTGTCATTAAGGTCCTGAACAGATAAATCTTCTTCAAGGTTTTCAAGAAAGGTGTTAGGCTCATGTGGATCAGTTTCATCAAATTTGATGTGAACAGATTCTTCCACACACTTGGTTATTTTATTGAAAACTCTATAAGCCTTTCTGGTTAAACAATATCCTAAAAATATTCCTTCATCACTCTTAGAAGCAAAATTGTCAAGATTATCTTTTGTATTGAGAATACAAACTTTGCAGCCAAAGACTCTAAAGTAACTAACTTTAGGTTTTCTGTTATTCCACAATTCATATGGGGACTTCTTAAGAACTGGTCTAATTAAGACTCTATTAATGATATAACAAGCTGTATTGACAACTTCATCCCAAAAGTAAATAGGCAGGTCATATTCATTAATCATAGTCCTTGCAATTTCTTGAAGGGTTCTATTTCATCTTTCTACTACACCATTCTGCTGAGGTGTCCTGGGAGAAAAAAAGTTATGACTATAGCCATTATGTGAGCAGTAGTATTCAAACTCATGATTCTCAAACTCACGGCCATGATCACTTCTTAGGGTTTTAATCATAAGTCCACTAAGGTTTTCTACAGACTTGGAATATTTGACAAAGTAAGAACAAGCTTCACTTGTTTGAGCTAGTAATTATACCCAAGTATATCTAGAAAAGTCATCTACTAGAACATAGACATAGCGCTTCCCATTTAAACTAGAAACTCTTGATGGTCCGAACAGGTCCATGTGAACCAACTCGAGAGGTTGAGAAGTAGAAAATTCTTTCTTTGATTTAAAAGAAAATTTATGTTGCTTTCCCTTTTGACAGGGATTACAAACTTTGTCATTTGGGAATTTAAGTTTAGGTAGGTCTCTAACCAAGTTTTTCCTAGTTTGTTTTCTAAGTGAATGGAAGTTGCAGTGTCCTAATCTTTTGTGCCAAAGCCAAGACTCTTTATGAAACTCATTTAGACAAGTAACATTTTGCTTAGCTAAATAATTTAAATCAACTACATAAACATTTTCATCTCTTAAAGAAGAAAAGACTAAAAAAAATTTAGAATTAAAAACATTACAAAAAACATTTTCAAATTTGACAATAAAACCATCATCACACAATTGAGAAATACTTAACAGATTATATTTCAGTCCATCAACAAATAAAACTTTGGAAATTAAAACTAAATCAGTGTTACCAATTTGGCCTAGGGCGATGATTTTTTCTTTAGAATTATCACCAAAGGTGACATAGACTCCATAAATATTTATCAAACTCTTGAAGCATGAGTAATCTCCAGACATGTGTCTTGAACATCCACTGTCCAAGTACCATACCTTCTTGTGATAACTCTTCAAACAGGTTTCCTACAAAACAGATTTAAATGGAAAATGACTTTGGTACCCAGATCTTCTTGGGTCCAGATAGGTTAGAAATCAAAGATTTTGGTACCCACATTTGTCTTATAGATTTCATACAATTTACAGAATCAAAAAATTTTGAAAGATAAACTTTATTTGATCTATAACTATGTGAATTACTAGTTGAATCATATGAATTTCCAGAACTAGAACTACCAGTATTCTGTCCAGATTTAGGAATAAATCTATTCATAGTAATCTATCTCTGTCCAGGTTTTTAGCCTATTCCAGTAGTGTATTTGGGAGCTACTTGAATTCCTAGAAATTGATTTAGTGTATCCTTTCCATTTGTAAACTTCTCTAAGTCTTTTCTAAGTTTCTCATTTGACATTTTCAGTTTAGTGTTTTCCTTTAACAGTTGAGCATTTTTCTCTTTTTCAATAGTAAGTTCAGTTTTAATAGTAGTAGTTAGATCATGCTGTTTTTTCAATGATTTTTATTTATCCTTAATTTCATTTCATGTCTCTTCCAGCATATTACAATATTCAAATAATTCCTTACTAGTCATGTTTTCAGAATCAATTGAAGATTCTGCATCATCTCCATAATAATAAGAATTTAAAACAGGAGTATCTGAGGTTACCTCAGATGTGTTGGTCATGAAACACATGTTGGCATGACTCTTCTCAGAATCAGACATTTCAGATTCAATTGTACTATCTTCAGATGCACTCCAAGTAGCCTTCATAGCTTTCTTGTACTTAATGCCTTTGTAATCATATTTCTTCTTGAATTTTAACTTTGGGCAGTCTACTTTAATGTGTCCTTTTATTTTGCACTTGTAGCAAACAACTTCATCACTTATATCTGGATTTTTCCAGTCCTTCTTCCAATGTACCTTATTGTCATACTTTCCTTTGTAATTTGATTTTCTGAAAAATTTATTCTTCCTATAAAATTTCTTAAACCTCCTGGCTATCTAGGCCATTTCAGCATCACTATCTGAATCAGAATCTTCACTAGTTGAACTCTCAGTAGGTATTTTCATTTTCTCCTTGTCTTTGCTCTTTGAAGATGTAGTCTTGAAAGCCACTGATTTTCTCTTAGGTTCATCATCTTCCTCTTTATTTACCTTGAGTTCTTCCTCATACATCATGAGCTTACCAATAAGTTCATTGACAGGTAGAGCTCTAATGTCACATGATTCTATGATTGAAACAGATGTGCCTCTCCATCGGTCTGGTAAACATCTCAAGATTCTCATGATTTGGTCCTTTTCTAGAACAGCCTTTCTGATTGAATTCATTGTATTGACTATCTAATTGAACCTGAGATACATATCAGAAATAGGTTCATCAGTCTTCATTTTTAAATTATCATATTTAATGGTATAATTATTCAATATCATTTCTTTAAAATTAGTTGTTCCTTCATGAGAAACACCCAAAGTATCCCAAATTTCAAAAGCAGTTTTACAAGAAGAAATTCTATTAAACTCCTCATCTCCTAAAGCACAGTACAGGGCATTCATGGATTTACAGTTATTATTGTAAGTAGTCATTGTAGGTTCATCCCAAGTTGTTCGTTCAGTTTCTAGAATTTTATATTGAGACTCTATAGCAGTCCAGATATCAATACCCATACTTTCTAAATGAATTTTCATTTTAATTTTCTACTTAGCATAGTTTATACCATTGAATAAAGGTGGCCTATTAATAGCAGCACCCTCTAGTCTATTGTCCACAGCTATATTTTAGAAAGATAATTTAAAGAGATAAAATTTAGAACTAACATAAATTTAAGATCTTTAAAGATGAAACTAAAATCACAGTTGAAAAATAGAGTGTTTCCAAAAATCTTTAAACAAAAATAAACCCTCTGATACCAAATGTTGGTCGGAGTGGATACTCAATAGGGGGGTGAATTGAGTTCCAATTAAAAATTTCTGTTAAAAAATATTTCTCTTAAAATCCCCCAATTTAAAAAAAAGTTAAACTGTAGTGAATCTATATAGAGTGTAAATGTTCAATCAGTTTCTCAAAGATTGATTAGGTCTTAGTTGACTTAATTTGAAGATTAAATTAACTTTTGAAACTGACTTACTGATTTACAATAATTATAAACACTTGAGAATTTAACTATCAAAGTAGCTTTAAAATAGTTTCGAATTTCAAAGTAATAGCAGCAGAATAAGTATATAGTCTACTTATAGACTAAAATTAAAATTCACAGTAGAGTTAACCAAGTGGTTCAGTATCAAGTCGAGACTTAGTCCTCTCAATAATTTATATAAATTGATCCACACCCTGGATCGGGGTTAATAATAGTGAACGACTGTCCTGGCCACACAGGGACCTCTACCACAGTTCTTTGTGGGAACAAAAACAATGAACAGGCCACACAAGTACCTCTTCCACAGTTGTTGTGGGTAAACAAGAGTAAAAAATTGAGGTTTGAGGATTTTGATATCCTCCATTTCAGCACAGGAGTCAGTGTGTGTGTAAGATATATAAAGTACACGCACAGCTCAAAAATGTAAGTAAAATAATCACTAAGAGAGAATGTATCAGAGTGTAGAAAGCTCTAGTGATTGGCAGTGCAGCTTTGGACTTGTTGGATTCAACAGAAATACTTCTAAGTCCTTATCTAGTTTTTCCCTTGAAAAACAGATTATCGTGATTCACTTCCTTCACTTCAAGTGTAGGTGTTCATCTCAAGTATGTGTAGTCATTATAGCTCTTGAGCTTCTTCATTGAATTTTTGTTCTTGATGAATATCAATGTTCTTCAAGTTATCTATTTCATGTACGTGTATGGAAGAATTCTATCTCTTTTTGTATCTTCGTATCTGTTGTATATCTGTGTGTATCCCTCTTTTGTGTATATATTTACTACAGCTCGATCTTCTTTTTATTCCACGATATCCAGCAGTAGGAATTATTACCTTTTCATAGGTACGAGGTACTGTCTCCTGACATGCCAAAAATCAACATTAAATAACATTAATTTCATTAAAAACATTAAAAATGACCATTAGAGTTAAATACGAATTTATAGAAATTCAAACAGTTTTCATGACTATCGGTGAGTCATGTGATCGGTGAGACATTTTGAATCTGTATTGGTTTCGGTAGCATCAGCATCGGTGTCTCAGCATCGGTGTTTTAGCATCGGTGTCTCAGCATCGGTGTCTCAGCATCGGTGTCTCAGCATCAGTGTCTCAGCATCGGTGTCTCAGCATCCGTGTCCTAGCATCGGTGTCTCAACATCGGTGTCTCATGATCATCCGTATTGGTGACACATGATCATCGGTATCGGTGACACATGATCGTCAGTATCTATTTAGATCTTCGGTAGCTATCGGTGTGACCGTTCATCATCGGTGTGACCGTTCATCATCGGTGTGACCGTTCATCGTCGGTGACTCAGGAAAATGACTATCGGTGAGTCAAGATGAGGAATTCTTATAAAGTGTCTATTCAATCCAGAATACTTTTAGGTCAACCATAACCATACATTGATCATAGATAAACAATTTTAGATATGATTTAAACATATTTAGAACAAGTTGAACAATAGATTAAAATGAAATAAATAAAACTAAGATTTGTTATTATTAAAATAACCATTCCACAGAGAGTTCAACAGAAATGTTTCCAGTCCCCATGTTATAAAGAAATTTTTTAATTAGGTTTGATATATAAAGACTAATAAATGGTATGATTTTTATTTGAGACATTGAAGATCATTCAAGAAATAATAATATTGTGTTACTAGTCTCCAATGACACTAAACCATTAGGCCCCTTAGGTGTGTATCTATGATATATATTAAATAATATTCAATTAACGTATACTATTTATGTATGAAAATATTATGTTTTTATAGTTGGTATCATATTAGTGTCATATTTTACCTTTGAAAACAAGTATAAGAAAACATTATTGAGAAAACTAGGAAATATTTTATGTATAGGATAACTTCATATTGTTTTAGTTATGAATATGTGTGACTGAGATTAAAACATTTATATAAATTGTTTAAAATAATTCTTCATAATTTAGAAATCCTATAAATTTTTTTAATGATTACTTATGATACATATTTTTTCACACACTACGATTTTGTGTTTTAGTAAATGGATTGAATGATGAATTTTTTTTGTAAATACTGATAGATAAAGGGATGATTATCTTAATAAGAAACCAAGTTAAATGGGATCTATAATGAGAAACATTTTGATAATTCTTAATCATCTATTCTATTATATAATTTAAAACCACTACAAAAGTGAACTTCTTTTGAAACATAATAAGAGGAAGACAGAGTTTCATGATGACCATAGAGTAATGAAAATGAAACTTCCAACATATTGAGAATGTGGAAAGAAGTCTTTGAGGGAATGACTCAATGGAATTGAAAGATTTTTTTTCTATATGGAAATTAATGGAATAGAAAAAATAATTTTGATGGAAAAATGAATTCCATCCTAATGCACCATTTATAGTTCAATATCTAATGTTTGGGGAATATGGGAATTATCAGAGCCAATTCAATAATACAAGGATTAAATCCAAGACTAATTAAGGACCCATGTTACTCTAATATTTGATGTAAAATGATTGAACTGACTATATATTTAGATCCATGAATAATATATATGATAATTTAGATATAAAAAGTTTGAAAATTTTAAGAGTTATTCCAGAGTAGTTTTATTTAATGATTAAAAACTATATGATGAATGTGACTAATAAAAAATTGATAATGTTTTTTTGGGATTATAAGGTGATTGAAATTTATGGGATTGTATTTGTGACATGGAAATATGTTAGTTATTTTATAATATAGATAATTAGGTCATCTTGGATAATGTTTTATGCATTTTTTGGATTTAAAAATTTTATTAAATAGTCTGAGAAGTTATTTTAGGAATTATGATTATGTTAATATGTTTTCATATATGGTTAACTTAATATTTATGGATTCCATCATGATTTTATACATATAAGTTTAATAATATGTTCTAATTCATAGACACATACCTTTTTTAGTTTTATTTGGTGGAAGAATAAAATGATTAAGAGTATTTTGGGAGATATTTATGGTCATAAAACACTTGAGATTATTATGGGTTATAGTTAAAAAGTAATTTGAGAATAAATTCATTTAAATTTTGTGGTAATATGTTTAATGGTATTAGTATCTTTTAGGATTTATATAATCTTTATCATTGAGGTAATTAAGGTTTATTACATGTTTTTGGGATGTAAGTTAGAAGGTATTAAATAAGAGTTGAGAATAAAAAAATTCTATATTAGAGATATTTTTTAATATGTTCGTCATATTTTTTGGAAATTTATATAAATTTTATTAATTTAATTTTAATATATGGAAAAACTACAAGTAAGGGGACAAACCATCATCTTCAGCAAGGTTGTGGGGATTGAACCTACACCCAAAGGGAAATAAGGGTACAGTTCTAACCACTAGCCTATGTGATATCCCGGTTATTATGACATTTTTATTAGTTAAATGATTTGATGAATGAATATTAATTTTATTTTTTAAGTATTTGATTTATTTTATGTATAAAATGGATTTAAATATGATTTGTAGAATAAATTATTTATGTTATTTTCGAAGAAGTCGATAATTGGAGAACTTTACAAGATTATGGTAAATATAGTAGTATGAGACATTATTTATGGAAGAAATGTTTAATTTTAATTTGGATAAATTTATTATATTATTGGGTCTGTATGATGATTCATGTTAATTATGAAAATTATTACAATATCTTATAAATTATATGATAAGTTAAAATCATTTTGGTATTATACATTAATAGTGATTTATTTTATTTGATGAAAATATTTAATTCAATATTACAAGAATATGAAATAATTTTTTGGGTTTTGAGCCTATTTGGGATTCTATTAAAGAATATTATTGTTATTTATTTAGTTAATTATCTATATTTAACATTGGATACTATAAATATAATTTTCATCATTTGAAGGTTTCTGTTTTTTGGAATTATCTTACCATACTCTAACAATTTGGTTTTTTGATAATGTGTAATGATAAGAGGAATAACCTCTTATCCCTTTTTTATCATGTGATCCTATATAAGTTTATTATAGTGTTTAATTCAAGAAATATTCATATATAATACTTATAGATTAAAGAAAAAGAGTATATTGAGGTGTAAATTAATTAATTGATCAAATGATACATTTCAAGAAAGAATATATCCTTGTAGTAAATAAATTTCTCAACACATGTAAAATGATATTAAGATAAAAAATGTTTTCATATAGCCCTCAATTATAATTAATTGATTTTATTTTAAATAATCACTAGTTTATGGTTTTATGGTTGTTGACTTTCTATATACCATTTAGTTTCTTCTAATCTTTGTTCTCTATCAATCTTTATCATCATTTGCACATTACATTTTCATCCATTTTCATATAATCTCATCATATTTATGTTCACTTACAAGGAATCATAGTATGTGTTATCTAATATGAACTTCAAAATTTCCATCCCTCATTTCAATAGGATGTTTTGTTAAATCTTTTTATGATGTGGGATTTCCAAAAATGAATTCTCTATCACACCCCTATCTATCTTTTATTTTATTTTATAATTTTCTTTGACTTTTAAAATTTTGTTGGGGTTCGGGTTGAGTCCCGGACGAAAAACATTTCAGTTATGTTAAAAAGTGTGCGTTTTTCAGCTGGCGTCGCTGGGCGCATGAGCGGAACGCGTGTTGAAAACCCCACAGGGCTCTGATTAGGCATTGGAACGATTTGCCTGCCTCTGGAAAATTAAAATGAGTAAAGATTGTGATTTATCGTGTTATTTAAAATTTTTATTGTTGGTAATAATTTTATTATTATTATTAAAGAAGAAATGATAAATATAATCGTTATTATTATTATTATTATTATCGTTAAGTTATTATAACAATTATTATAAAATTTGTTGTCATTAATTGTATCATTATGTTATTAATATTACTATTATTATTAAGTTTTATTTATTTTATTTAGGTTTTATTTTAAGCCTTTATTTATTTGTTTATTTATTTAATATTTTTTCCCTCATCTCTCCTCCCCACTTCCCCTACGTGCTACACCTTCTCCCCCCTCTTTCACTTTTTTTCTTTGTTTTTTTTCATTCTTCCTTTCTTTTCCCTCTCCCCCTCCACTCTCACGAGCTCCCCCCTCCCTAACCCTACCTCATGCCGGGTGCGCACCCCACCCGACCAGTGCTAGCTCCTCCGATCGCCACACCCGGCTGACTGTCCTCCCTCCGGTGAGCTCGCCTTCGGTCGGCGCACCCCCCTGACAATGCCCTCCTCTCACCTTCGGTGCCTCATCGGCGCACCCCCCTCTTCCGGCCATGCAACCTAGCAGTGGTTCTTCATCCGACCGGCTACCCCCTCCGGCGCGCACATCCCTCCTCCAACGACCCTTTTCGGCGCGGCCTCCCCTCCGGTGCTCACTTACTCCTCCCCTCGGTTTAGGGTTCTACCATGGGTAGGGTTTTGATTTTAGGGTTAGATTCTTGAAATTAATGGTTATATTTTGATGATTAGGGTTGGAATTAGCTTTTCGCTGGTGTGATTGGGCTGTGTTTGGGTTTTAGCAGCGATTGCAGGAAGTTTCGTCGTGGATTTGAGGTAGGACCCCTTGCACATAGCCTTTAAATTAATGAATAGTTGATTTATTTTTTTCACAGCATCATTGATAGTTAATTAGGGATATAATATTTTTTAAAAAATTGTTTCATGTGAATTAGGATGTTTTTGTTTGATTATTTGATTGCACAGTATATATTTGTGGAAATTGTGCACGCTACTTATTTGATAAATATCTCGATTGGCTTTTGCATGTATTTTAAAATTTTAAGAATCAAATTATTGATTATTGTGTTATTTCAAAAAAACTTCAAAAAATTTCTCAGCTGTAAAATACCCTTAATTAGTTAGTAATAATGTTTTTATATTTTTAGAACATGTTAAAAATAGGTTTTAAAATGATTCTTTTCATGTGCCTACTTGAATTTATACCAAATGTGTTTGATAAAATATTATGTTTGAAATTATGGTTCATTTGGTATTTTTTAAATGGCGTTTTGTTTATATATATATGTGTAATATTGGAGTACACAAACATCTTTGGATTTGAAAATATATTTTTAAACATAAATTGTGAATTGGTGTTTTTCCAAAATGGATTTATAATATGGTTCGACAAAAAGTTATTTATATTTTTCTGAGTGTTTTTGGTATAATGTTTTAGAGAAATGTTTTATAAATTGTTTGGAATTTTCGAATCATGTTTTTGGAAATGTTTTGAGGTGCGCTTGGTTTAAAAATAGTTTTTTTACGTGTGGAGTATTTTTATTAAGTTGTGTAATTTGTTATCTTGATTGTGCAAGTGGTGTACGTTCTGATTTTGTGTGTTACGAGTGCATGTTTGATTATAAGGTGGGATTTTGAAAAGTTTTTGGGTGTGTAAGGTTGGCAATTTCTCTTTGGAGTTTATTTATAAATTTTTAAAGTGGTTTAGTAAATTATGTGGATGGTGCAAGTTATGTTTTGAAAATATGTCGAGGTGGTTATTTTGTGTTGTTTATTCAGTTGGGTGGTTTTATGTTAGTGTTTATGTATTTTGGTTGTTGTGAATTTCTTGCAACGCATTGGCGAGGTAATTCATCAAAATTTTGGTCGTCAGCCTGTGTGTGCTTGTGTGCCCGCTCGAGGCGTGTCACGTCATCGTGTTTCGACTACGAGTCAAGGTAGGTCCCCCACTACACTCACCTTTATATTTAGAATTTATTAATTGCTTGATGTTTTATTTATTTTAATAAATAGGAAATAATATAAGATAATTAATTTTGATATGATTATTTGGTGTAAAAGGATCCGTTAATTTTCTACATGACACTTGGAATGTTTTCTTGACGAACGGACACCCTGTAGTGAAAGAATGCCCATTTGGATTTTAAACATAATTCATGGAATTTCAAATGTAGTTCCGGTTTTAAAGATAAATCATTTATTCTGAACAAGTGTGTTGATTTTCCTTGAGAAATGAGGTTTTCCTTTAATGATGGTTAAGGCCCATATCGCACTTTAATAAAATAAATTATTTTGGGAAGACTCACATTTGGGTTACTCAGGGGTCATCATTGTTGTGTGTTGATTGCATGTGTTGTGTGTGATATTTGTGCCTCGTGACTGATTGATTTACATTGTGGACGCACCCCTTTTTATTGCATGTGTTAACATGCGAACCTGGCATAGTGAGTGAATCTTCTGAGAACGATTGCAGCACTAGTTCTGATTACGCACTGGCTAGTGGCCCCATAGTAGGGGAATATTGAGTTATTGCTGCTATGGGGATTGGGATCCTCGATTAGGCCATGTAGATCTATGCCAGGTGTTAGGGCGTTATGACTTCATTGAGAGTAGGCACGCCTTTAGGATGAGTCACATGTATGGTACGTTCTGGATTGTTCACGAGCTCCTAGGTTCGATCCATGTTTTTATTGAGTGTTTATTTGTATGTGGAAGACGGTTGAGAGGTCTAGTTCAGTTGATGGCCCTTGTGTGCCACTTTTTTTTCCATTTCCCTTATTTTGTGTTGTGTGTTGTGTGTATTTTTCCTTTTGACTAACAACTAAAATTTGTATTTCTAAATTGTTTGCAAAAAGGTTTTAAAATGCAATGCACCTGTTTCTTTTAAACACTATACTTTTTTTATATTAAAAAGGGCAATGGACTGTTACTGGTTTTAGAAATGAAAGTGTGTGTGGAAACCAATATTTTATATAATTTAGTTCAAACATGGAATTGATAAATTCTTTATTTTATGGTATGTGTATTAGGAATAGTATTAGTTGGGCCTACCTAGTGAGTTTTAATACTCATGACTATAGTGTTTTCCTAATTTTAGTTTATGTTGCAGGTTGACTTGAGCTTGTTTTCCATTAGTGAGACTTGGTTGTGGTGTGGAGAGTGACTCTTGAGGTCATGAGAATTTTTTTCATGGTTAGTTTAGCTTGTTTTTGTTGGTCATTTTTTTGTGTTGTTTATTTAATTTGCATTATTCTATTTTATTTCCATTGCTTTATTTATTTTATCAGGCTAAATCATTCCATCTTTCTCCCTTTTGATTCCCTGGTTCTTGTCGCCAGCCCTGGAGGATCGGGAACACCTCTCGGGCCATGTCGCAGACTGGCTCGGGTGACTGGTTCAGGGTCGACTCGGGTTGGTTCGTGACAGAACCTCCAAAAATTGGATAACACCCACTACACTCATTTGATACTAACCATTAGGAATGATGCACATGAATAAAAAAAATTGTGGATGACTATTATAATAAAAAGGAAGAATACAATATAAAATTTTTATTTAAAGGATCATTATTTGAATCATAAAAAGTTAGATTTTATAACATAAAAAATAAAAACCATGAATTATATATTTTTTGAATATAAAAAATAAAGAGAAATTTAAATAAGCAATTATTCTAACTTTAATGTATGTTCCAGGTTTTCAGGACACTGGCTCTTCAGTTCAAGATATTATCCACAATAAAAAGATGAATTTGTAATTATAAATTTAAATAGAACATAATTATTCTTCCTATTCTAATATAAATTTATAGGATATAGAGATATACTTGTATAAAATATTTAATTTCCACTCTGTTTATAGTGATTGTAATCTCAGGTTCTCGACACATTTTATGCATTTTTAAGTAAGTTTTGCCAATTATATAACTTGAATTTTACAAATTTGATTAGTTATTTGATATAAAAATTTATATATTTTGTAATTATACCAATTTCAATTTTTTATATAATATATAGTAAAAACAAACAAAAATTTATTAGCTTAGTGAGGATAAAATGGGTTTAATGTTGCTTAAACAAAGAGATAGGGATAATAATTTCTTATAAACTGGTCTAAATCATATTATACAAAAATATTTTCAAATAATCTCTTATATTATAATAATATGAGTCATTTAAATCATTTTTAGCAGCTGTTAAATTATTATGTTTAAATATTTTGAAAATCTCCAAATGTGTCTTCTCCCACCCTTAATAACAGACTCCCCTCATTATTTTTCATTAAACCACATTGAGGTACCAAGAATAACCAAAACCTATCCAATAATCATCTAAAAATTATTATACATGACTTTTATGTTCTTTTATTTATAAAATACCATTTCAAGGGTCCATTACATTTGATCTAAAGGAGGTCGATCAACGTTGAGGTAATCACCCCACCTGACCAATTTCCATTTATTTCACCTTTTATCCCCTATAAATCTCTGGTATCCATCATAAAACAATAAATTCTGTATCATAAATAAATGGGAATGTTATTATTATATTTTAATAATAATTATTTACCCTATTTTATTTCAAATGTGAAATGAATATATCGCTCATATGTATGTGTAGACTACCTCCACCAAATTGTGATATAATTCATTTTCCATCCTCATAATTAGTCATTTTATATTATGATTGAATTGATGTTAAAAAAATATAATTTTAATAAAAATATTTACCTTTTATGATAAAATAATATAAATATCTTTTCATTATTTTCATTAGAAGATTAATACTACATTAATGAAAATATATGGACTATCCTCTACATAAATAGTGTAATCCACATTCATTTTAATTAAATTTATAGAGGATTATAAATATGTATATAATTAATATATATAATATTATTTCATTATTAAAATTATACATATATTGGAATTATAATTAGAGTAAATGGTCTGTAGTTTCAAGACTGTAAATTTTATTAAAAATGTACTGGTTATCACATGGAAACAATGATTTTAATAAAACAAATAATGGGTGTTCAAATGTTTTAATTTCATTATATATGATATTATATATATGAATTTAGTTTATTCACTTATGTACAATAAATTTAACTTTATTTTATATTAGGATTGATTTATTATAATTAAATTCAAACTTTAGGTAAGGGATTTATGTTTCAATCTCATTTTTATTAACATTTTTTATAGATATTTTTTTTGAGATAAATAATATGATAATTAAATGATATAAATCATTGATATTAATATACCCTAGTAATTAATTTAATTTTAATTTAATATTTCATTTTTTCTCTCTATTACTTAAAATTATTGAGGATATTTTTTTTACAAAATAGTCTTTTTTCACCTTTGAATAGAATCTATTTCTACAATGTTCCAATTTTTTATAACTTTTTTGAATAATGTGTATAATATTTTCCATTTATTTTTCAATGTAATTTTACACATGTTTTACATTCTATAAAATTTTAATAAGTTACTTTTTTTTAATTTTCTAAATAAGGATATTTTGAACTTTTACCAAAAATTTGAAATTAGTCTCCGTATTAATGTATAGAATATGAATGGAATTTTACTAATTTAGGATGATTCAATTATTTGATACATCAATTATATGAATATATATATAACTTCAATAATAATATTATCTTTATCATTTTGGAAATATTTATTTTTTAAATAATAAATTCTTAAAAGAAATTTTTATTTTCCCCATGAAATATTTTATTGGTATTTTAATGGAATTTGTCATATATGAAAAAATACGTTGATGATAGTTATAATTTATTTTAGATATAATCAATTTATAACATTTTTATACATTTTCATGATGTTTAATTATTTTAATAATGACATATTTTTTAATCATGTTTACACTCTACATGTTTTCTATGATTATATGGTGAATAGTTAATAATATTGTGGCATATATATGAATATGTTTATGATTATTTTTTTGGTATGATTATTATTTTATCGGCTCAGTTTATAAATGAGATAATACCCTTATCCTGAAAGATGGTACATAGGAGGCAACCCTAAGCTCGAAATAGGTTACAGGATAGGTTACCTAAGATAGATTTAGTTGCGTTGGTTTTCATAAAAAGACAATCTTGTGAGAAATGTATTGGTGGGTATCCTTGACATGATATTTATATTTAATTTATTATTACACGGTTTATTTCATTCTTTTATGAAATGTGGTTTTATAAACATTAGTGTATCTTGTATGATATTGTTTTATGCCTTTATGATTCATGACTTATGAACTACCAACCATTATTCCATGAATTATGACTATGTTATATTAATTTATTTGTATGATTTTAAATTATTAAGCTCATATTTTCTTGCATTTATGCTCATGTTATACTTAAATTATCATTTTAAATCTCCATTTGTTTACCCTTTCTGAACATTTGAGAGCACCCATTATTTTGTTTCCTTTTACACATGATATGATGAATTGATATAAGTATTATATGACTATGTGGGGTTAACAATTTTAAAAACTATGAGTGAGATTATGTATATCATTTTTTGTACAAATTGTTTATATATCCATGATTCCAAATACAGTAAACCTTTGCATGTAGATTGTGATTTTATATAATTAATATTCATCTAATAATATTTCATATTTATATAAGAAATTAATTGTTCAATATATTTTTATTGTAGAAATTATTATATTTTTTTAAAATATGTATGAGACAAAAATAGTATGGAACCTTATTAAGATATTATAAACATGAGAAAATCAAATATTATGGTAAATAATGAACTCTGGTTTTCCTATAAAATTGAATATTTCCAAGATACCAGTAAGTGGATTTGACTATGGAATAGACACTCTATTTGGTAACTACACTATTTTGTGTGTATTGGATATTAAATATATTATAATGATTTTGTAATGAGTGGTCCAAAGACTATGCACCAAGTTGGACACTCATGAGGGATATGATTGAGTTAATTCACATTTTATTTTGGAATAAATAGAAATTATTTTGACCTATGATTCATATGGTTTACCAAGGAAAAAATGGTGTCTTAGAATAAAAATAATGATCTATGGTTTTTAAATCCTATGAATGATATTTCATGAAAATATTGTTTCTCACTCTGATAACTGTTTCTAAAACTTTTTTTTCTTTAGTTTGTGTTTGAATACCAAAAGAACAATTTTAACACAAGTAGTTATGGTCAATGTAATGATTTCACTCCTAATAAACCAAGTTTTACGGTTTCTAGAATTATGAATCAGGTTAATATCATTAAAAACCTCTCTCATTCCTTAAATCATGATAATATTTCAAATAGGAATTATAGGGGGGAAATCTTATAATTCATTCATGAGGAATCATCCAATATCTATTAGTGTGTCAATTGATCCACATTTTTCATTACAAATTATTAGTTCCACTAAAAAAATATTTTCATTCCACCATTATTTAGTGAATTAAAAGGTTGTTTTATAAGTTTATTATTTGTAATGTGAAAGTGATAAATGATGGTATCTCATCATGAATGTAAGAAAACACAAAAAAAATTTATTCCATATAGTGGTAATATTTTATAATTTAATTCTATAATATGTACAATCATTTTATAATTCATATAAAAATGCATAATTAATTTCATTAGTTAAAGAAGAATAATGTTTAATCTATTAGCTTATGGTACTATCATGGAACAATATAGATAGATAGATTGATTCTTCTTATTCTTAAAACCAAGTCTCAGAATGGGGATATCCATAAAGGGATATTAGTAGCTATAATTAAATAATTCAATGTGACACCAAGTTATAACATAATTTTGGATTTTCCCATTAATTTCATGATTTTGATAGGAAAATAATAATGGAATTAAAAGGAAATTATAAAAATAAAAAAATTATAGATAGGAATATCAATCTTCCTTTATCACTAAAATTTGGAAGGATAAATCGATAATGTTCTATTAAGGGTACTATTAAATGCTATATGTGTGGAGATGATAGTCATCATGATATATAATGCGGATGTTATAGGGAAAAGTTAACTAATTATTTGAATATAGATAAAGATCAATAGAATGAACCACTCACATAGTTTTCATTCAACATTAATTAGTATGGATATTATGCTAACATGTTCTAAAATACCAATGTTAATGATGATGATAAATGTTATGATCCTCTTAATCCTAGAGAAAAATGGAATTCTCATGTGATCAATAGCTCAATTGTTGAGTATTGAATTGAAGAGGTCAGAGGTACACTTACTATCCACTATAGGACTAATAATGTATTATTTGATTCTAGATCCACCCAATCATTTTTATCTGAATAATTTTATAAGGGAATCATAACACTAGCACAATGATTAGATGTCTAGTTTTATATGAAAACTCTTAATGGGATGGTGATCACATTTTATGTCCATGATTCTTATCCCGTTTATGTTTATCAAATTTTATACCTAAAACCATGTTATTCTTACTCTATTATAATTTTATGTTATTTTGGGACTAGATTGGATTTCATTATTTAAATACCAGGTCAATTATCAAGGAATGGAGGAATTATTTGATATTATAAAATATATTATCAATTTTTATCAGTTATTGGATAAATATAAACATCAAATGGAAATTACATAAATTCTGTGGGACTCAATTCATATTCAAATGGGGTTGTTATCTTTATTGGTATGGGAGAAATAGAACATCAAATATAATTCTATTGTATTATAGATTTTATATTTAATTTAGGAAGATTTTTCTAGTCTTTATCTAAATTATTATGTTGAGTTTTCTTGAGAACTCATACTTGGAACAACACCTATTCCAATTACTCCATATAGAATAACATCGACTGGGTTATTGGAATTAAATAAGAAACTCCATGAGAATCTTTAAAGGGACTCATTCTGCAATCGGTACATCCTTGGGGTGTAACCATTATTTTTTTTGACAATGAAGATGGAATAATATAACTCTACAATTATTATCATGAAATAAACAAGATCAAAATCAATAAAATGTATCTATTACCTCTTATATGTGATTTTTTAATCAAATACACGTATCTAAATGTGTTTTAATGATTTTTTGACTATTTGGATACTATAAATTTTGGGTAAAAAGTGAATACATACCCAATATATCCATCCATTTGTGGTATGGATACTTTGAATTTATATTTATACCATTTGGTGTTACAAATTCATCAATAATATTTATGGAAAGAGAGAATAGATTGTTTACATATTACCTTGAGTAATTTTTGGTAGAGTTTATAAAATATATTATTATATATTCTAATAAATTTAAAGATTAGTAATATCACATTATAATAATTTTAATGACACGATGGAAGGATAATCTATAAGAAAAAAATTTCTTGTGTGTATTCTTGATGAAATAAGTATCAATTTTGGGTTATATAATCTCAAAATATGGCATATCGATGGATCCATTAAAGATAGAAGTAGTGTCACATTTTCTTTGAATAGCCATTATGTCTGAGATACATAGTTTACTTGGTTTTTATCGATGATATTTCCCATTTTAAGATAATTTCTAATAGCTATAAAATCCACCCAATATGTTGACAATAATGGGAGTCAAGTACCTTTGGACAAATGAATGTGAAGGAAACTTTAATGAATAAAATATATGTTTGTTTAGTGTACTTATTCTTATACTACATTGTAGTGGTTAAGGTTTTGTGATTAATCGTGATGAATCTATTAAGGGACTGAGATGAATCCTCATGTATAATCGTTTGGTGACAGATTATGCCTCACTCCAATTTAAGGTTCAACAAAAAATTTATCAAACCCATGACATGGAGAAATTACTATTAATCTTTACAATAATGATATGTAGGGACTCTCTTTACATATAATGGTGTGAAATAATTACTAATCAAAAAATATTTAATTATATATTGACATCGAAATTGTTTAATATGAACCAATGATGATAGTTGGGGTCTATTAATGGTTATTAATTATCAATACATTATCACCCCAGGAATGAGAACAACGTTATAAATATTATTATTTAAAATGATAATGTGAGATCATATATGTATAGGATTACAAAAGATAAAATATTTCTATATTTCTAGTGGTTGAATAAGGAAATATTGAGGGAACAGATAAATCATATCTTCCTAAAATGTGAGTTAAATATTCTAAACATTTCTTGATTGAAGAGTCACATAAGGAAGAAATAGATATGTAATAGATGATGAGAAATTTTCCTACATTCAAAATTTATTTTTATGGTATGATAAACATTAAGAAACATGTATGTATCCCATTAAAACCAAATTTTAAGAAGGTGATATTGTAATAACACATAGTTCATCATTTTATATTCTTATTAGAAATACAATTATGTATAGATATTATAAATAGTTTTTTTAAAATATGATAAGATATATTGCACAATATATATCTCAATGCATGGTATTTAAGTATGTTAAGAAACTGATATAGATTTCTAGGGTTATGTTATAACCATTACTCATTCCAGAATGGAAATGGGGAATCATAAAAATGGACTTCATCATCGGACACCTAGAATATTCTAAATCCCATTAAGAAATTTGTGTTGTAGTCAATAAACATATGAATTCAACACATATTATTTCATTAAGATAATTTTTATCTATTGATCAAATAACTATGATATATATTAATAAATTGGTAAAGTTATATGAAGATTCATATACTATTATATATGATCATGATCTTCAATTTATGTCAATGTTCTTGAAAATTCTTTAGAAATATTTTTATATAGAGTTCTGTTCGTATATAACTTATCATTCGTAGATAGATGGATAGTCTAAGAGGACCATTAAAAACATATAGTATATATTTATTTCTTATTTTCTAGATTTCAATGGTTATTGGGAACAATTACTTCCCATTTTCAAATTTTATTATAACAATAGCTTTCACTCAATCATTCATCTAACTTATAATAAAGTCCTCTAAGGAAAGACTAGTAGGGATCCAATATTCATGCATGAATTTAGATATTGAATGATGTTAAGAAATGATATTTTTAAGGATATTGTAGAGAATGTTAGATTCATTCATCAACACATCATGACATCTCATATTTGACTGAAATGTTATGTTTAGAATCATTAGTGTAGAATAAAATTTGAAATAGGTTTAAAGGTATTCTTATAAAATTGTCTAATAATGAATATTATGATATTCAAAATAAAGGTAATGTATATAATAAGTTATATTAGTTCCTTTGATATTCTTGTTCGAGTAGGGAAGGTAGCTTATTTATATGTGCTTCCAATGAAACTCGCTCTTGTTCATGATGTGTTCCATGTGTATTATTGAATGATGTAAATAAAAGACGCTTTAAATGTTCTTAAATTAATAATATTAATTCTTCAAAATTACATTTCCCATGATTAATAAATGGTATAACCTATATCATAGAGATAAATTTCTACAAATCTATACTACTCAACTGGTTGAAGTTATTTGGATGAATTAGAAATTATAAGATGGTACATGGGAACCCAAGGATGTGGAGGAATTGAGACATAATATTTTAATCATTATAATGATTGATTTTTTAGAGAGAAAATCATTTTAAGAGGGGTTTAATATAATACCCCATTATTTTATATGGTTTTCCTCTAAAACAAACATGAAGTATTTAATAGCTTATATTACATGAAACCCCATGTCTATATGTATAATAATGTAACATACCTTTACAACCATGCCTTTATAAGGGTGGGAAATAATATGGTATAAAAATTTATGAAAAATGTGAAAAATAATATTTTTTAATTAAAATGCATTTATTAATTCATAATAAATATGTACTCAATTTTTAGAAAATTATTTTATCCATTAAAATTTATTTTATCTTAAAAAATGGGTTTAATCACATTTAGTGTATGGATATAATAAATTAATGGTTTTATTTTTTAAAATTTATTTAAATTAAATGTATATTATTATTTTAAAATAGCTCATTAATATTGTCCTATGGTGAAAATTTCATATTTTTTTGAAAATAAAAAATTTACTATCAACAGTAAACAAATTACATTTTTTAATAAAACTAAATACATTCAGGTATTTAAAAAGTATATTTTAATAATTTATAAAAAAAATTCAATAATAATATTGAATAAATATATTCTATTATATATTTTTTAAATTTAAATTATGATTAATTTTTTTATAAAAACATTTTCATACATAAATGTTATTTTTCTAAAAAACATTTTTTGACACATTTTGTAGGTTTATTATTATAATATTTTAAATAAATTTTAAAAATTGAATTTGGTAAATTGGATTAGATAATATTCATCATAATTTTCAAATTTTATATTTATGACACTTTTATTTGTGGTCGTCTTAATTGTAAGATCATTAAAAATTTTGTTACATTAGTTATGGTTAAAATGAGATTATTGGGTGGTTAAACTATGAGATAACTATGAGAATTATAAATATAATTTTAAAATACAATATTATTTAAATTTTTCAATGTTGTCTCATATAATCTTAATATTTGAATAATTTATAAAAAATCATGAGTAAGATGTTATTTTATTTTAATCTTTTGAAAATCTTTATATGTGTTCTCTACCCTATTATAAAAGTGTCACCAACCACTATATTATCTACTCCACATTGATCCTACTTGTTCGACCATAACCTCCCTAATTATATTCTAAATTTCTCTATCAACTATTTTTATGTGTTGGTCATCTTAAAATACCATCAAAATTGTTATTAAGAAGGGCTCTAAAGGATGACTACTAACAAATAGGTAATTATCCAACCTGATAAACTATAATTTATTTCATATTCTAAATCAACTAAATATATATTATTAATCCTAAAATAATAATAATAAATTTAATAAATATATTGAAATTATATTATAATTATTTAGAAACCATTATCAATAATATTTTCTATCAAATGAGAAATAGAAGTGTCACCTGTGTGTACATGTAGATTGCCTTCTACCCATAGTGATATTATAACGACCCAAAGTTTTCAATGGAACACCTTCTTATAATTATGTAATATAATAACATGGAGTCACAACACAATAAACTACTAAGTACAATGTGACCTTTAAACATAAGTTTTTCACTTGTATATTTTTAATTTTGAAAAACAATTATCTACAATTGTGATCAGTAAGTGATTTGGAGTCTGATAAGACAAACATAAGTTTTTTTATGAATAGTAACATGCCCTTAAAAATAGTAGCATAACTTTATGAATATTCAAGAATATAAAATCAGCCAAAAAAATAGAAACTTTACCCGTGAATGTACAAATACAATTTATACATCTTAAAAGTGAAAAAATGATCATAGTATAAAAATTGGTATTTTTGTATGTCAAAAATATTTTATTTTGAATTTTAGGTTTATTTTAATAATTTAAAATGGAAATGTATTTTCGTAAAATTTAATAATAAATTTTTACTTTATTGAATTATGGTTATAAGATACTTTTATGGGGCCTTGATTAATTTTTCAAGGTGTTATAAATGAGTAACAGTTTTAATGTTGATTTTTTTGAATAAATTTTGATTCTCTTTAAAAATAAAATTAAAAATATTTATAAAATTATTTTCAAAAATTGGAGTTCATTTTTGAATTCTACATGTCGATATATGGTTAGGGTTAATTTTTTGGATTTTTCAAAAATACATGAATTTTTAGTGAATAGTAAAAATATAGTTTTGAGTATTCAGTATGTTTAGTGACATCATAAGGATGTAATAATTGTTAAAAAATGATGGTTCACTTATGTACAGTGAAATATCATATGAGGTGTTCCAAGTGTCTAATACCTTGGGCAAATACCATGGCAAGGCCCATGGTTTTACAAAAAACACTACTGAGGTGTCTTTTAAAATTAATAAAACACTCTCCCTCTTTTACTATAAATACCCACTCTTCCCTTCATTTTATTTCATTAAAAATCCCTCATCCTCTAAGATATAGTAATTTTACCTCCCTAAGAGTCCTTCCAAAGTGTCCTCAGGCCCCCAAGATTCCAACCTTCATGTTTTAGGAGTAAATCTACAATGTAAAGGAACCTTTCAACCTTTTCTTTTCATCGACACTTCTTTTATGATATATCTTTGAATTTTCAATTTCATATGTTGTGGTTTGATTTTATTTATTTATATTAATTTCATTTTTATGTCCATATGATGAGATACTTTTTTTATCTCCTCAAAATATTTTATGAAATTTTAAATGATGTCATTAGACTAGTGAATTTTCGTGAGGAATCACTCAACTTTTATTTTATTTCCAAGATCATCTCTTTTCCTTTTCTTTCCTCAACTCATTTCATCCAAAAGATGTGATGAATCTACTACCATGTACTAGAATTTTTTTCATGATAAATGAATAATTTTTCATCATCTCTCCTTTCCCTTTCTTTTATAATAAAATGAAAACACTATCTGAGATGTGCTAATTTACCCCATTTTAGTACGATGGGTTTTCAATTTCTATTATCATCTTCAATTCTAGTCATGAAACCATTTTCATGTTTGAACAAGACCATAATATATGTATTATGTTTCATCCTATTTTTTGGAATCCTTTTGAACACAAGGTTTTTATTTATAAAATAAAACATGTTCCTTGTGGTCAAAAACCGCCAATTAACCCAAACATTTATCATGAAATAATTTATATAATGATTCATCTTCATTCCAAGTAACAAAATAGAACATACAATCATGTAACCTCCAAGATTTTAACTAATAAAATATAACTCCAATTTTAGACAACCATCCCCATTTTAAATGATTCTCTGAACATGAATATAAGTGAACTGATCATTAGAACCAAGGAAGTAGAAGGACCCGAAAAATGAAATTAAACCTCAAAACCAATAAAAAATATAATAAATGAACTCAAAAAAATTTTAATAAATCATTTTCATATATAATAGGTTCAAGAATTATTAATTAATGAACCTAATTTTTTTATTCCAGTCATTAATATCAAGTGGAGAAAACCATCAGACTTAAGGTAAGAGATTCTACCCATACCATCTTTATTCCATCGAGTTGCTCTATCTTTATTTTTCCCCAAAATAAGTTGTCTTTTCTTTTATTAAGAACTTATAAATTATGTTTATATGCTCCAAAATCATGTTTCAAGATCCATCCCTAATTATATTTCAAGGATATTCATTTTTTAAGCAATTCTCCCCTTAATTATTCCTGATAAGAAAACCTATTATAAGGGAACATCTAGAATTCTTAACTAATTTCAAGTGAACTATATATTTTGTTTTAAGCCACCATTATATTTATAAAATCATTCCATTTATTGTGAAAACCTTCCTGGTTCACTTATGGTTTTTTATAAATTATTTTTCCCTTTTACTTTTAAAACTACTCAAAAATGTTCTAATGCTAAAGTTTCATAAATACATTTATTACATGTCATCACTTTTAATTGACATCACCCACCATAATACGTTCCTGCATTCCCTTATGAATTTCCATGTATATCTTACTTCCTTTATTTCAGGGATAGTTTTCTGATATGCCCATTTATTATGACTTATGACATGATTGTGATACCCACTTCTTTTTATGGGTACCCTTATGTTTATGTGTGGTTGATTATGTATGATTTTTTATGTGGCAATCATATTCATTAAAATTATAATATGGGTGATCCCAAATAGTGCTCCAATGCATTGGGTAAAGTTAAGTTTCATGAGATGTTATGTGCAATGGTCTTGGCTGTTAGCCTTAGCTTGTTCTACTATGTGAAATGATCTAGCAGGTTAGCCTTGACTCGTTCTAAAGTTATATTTTATATTTCATCCACATTTATATGAAAAAATTCTTATATTATCCCATGTTTATATGTTATGATTCCATATTTTCCATGCTTTTGATATCATTATGTTATGCCTCCTAACTCATGTGATTAAGATTTATTCTTATGTATACTCCCTTACTGGGATTTTTAGCTCATCCCTTTGTTTATGTGTTCCCCAGGGTGCCCTATGCGGATGTTTGAGCACAATGGAAGTTTGGATCTCAATTTTAATATTAAATATAAAAGTCGTTTCTTAGTCCCATGTTATTAGTTCTATGTACATAGTCTTAAAAGACAATAGACTTCATGATCCTTGTGTTGTACTCTGATGTATATTTATTCTTAAAATCATGTAATGTAATATGTAAAAGTCTAGGGTCACTATAGTTGGTATCATAGGATGGTCTAATTATTTTTAGATATTAGGAAGAAAACACTTTAGTAAGAACCATATGGGTAAGACAATGTATAAGAAAACATCCCTAAATTTTGGTAAGTATAGAATAAGTGGTTTATCAAGAAAATATATCCCTTTCTGGATACAAATAGATAGATGCGGCTCTGGCATAGATGTACCTAGGAGTGAAAACTCCAACAATGAGTATCGGGCTTGACTTGGGGTATCCTATTACATGACAAAAGTTATTGTTGCACTCTTGGTATTGACACTCCATGGGGATATGCCTTGGTAAATTCATGACCTTAGTAGAAACCATTATTAAGGGAATAAAAATCCCATAAGAATATAAGTTAAAAATTAGATATAGGATAACCTAGATTTAGTCCTAATGAAACACAAGTTAGGATATACTTATCCTCTACATGTTTATCCTTTTATGTCCAAAAATTTTCCTTTTTATCTTCAATAACTAAGTATTAAATCCCTCTAATTGTACGTTATTTTTCTTAGCTAATGGTGGGAAATAGAAGAACACGTTCCAACAATCAATGTGAAAGGGAATGTGAAGAATTCCCAAATGATATTCCTGATATAATGGGAATAGGTTCTAAAAACGTCATGATAGTACTTTCTCAACTGGATAAAGTTATGAATAATAACATGAATCATGTGGAATTCCCTCCTCCTCCAATAAAAGAGCATGTTGTCGTAGAATCCTTCGTGCGAAAAAGACCTCTAATATTTAGCAGATCTTCTGATCCCATCCTCATAGAACATTAGATTAATTCCATTGAGAAGATATTCCCTTACCTTTAGTGCTCGGAAGAAGAGAAAGTTATATTGTAGCTATATCACTTTGATGGGGAAGATGATTTGTGGTGGACACTGATCAAGAATACAATTTCCCAAGAGGAAGTTGATTCCATGGATTGGGAGAAATTGAAGAGGATGTTTTTCAATAAATATGTTCCTCGAACCCTCCATCTCAAGATAGAAAGAGAGTTCCTCGGACTCAAGAATAAAGAAGATGATTCCATCAGGTCGTATAAAGAAAACTTTATAAGGATTGAAAGGTATGCCTCTGGCATTTTCATGAACACTGAAATCATGGTGGATCTATTCTTTATAGGACTAAAGTCGTGTCTATGAAAAGCATTGGTGATTCAAGACTTCGACATTTATGAGAATATTGTCCATGTTTCTCTTAATGTTGAAATGGAAATTGGATACTATCAGTGGTCTCGTGGGCCCAGTGACAAGAAGCGAAAAATGGAGGACAACATGGTCGGTACAAAAAAAAATAACATGATGGAAAGAAGCCCGAATATACCACTTGTAAATGTTGTGTGAATAAGCTTCCTGGGAACTGTCTAAAGGGAACCAGGAATTGCTTCAAATGTGGAAAGATGGGATATCTGGGAAATAACTAATGAAGGGATATAAAAAATATCACTAATGTGGATAAAGAATGGAAGTTACATATCAACTCTCAGTAAGTGGTGCAGTGTTACAACTACAAGGAGCATGGGCATTATGAAAATAATTTTCCTAAGCCAAGGGTTGTCCAAGGAAATCAACAAAAACCTCCAAGGCAATAATTATCAATACTGCTGAGGTGGAGCCGAAAAACAATGTGGTGAATGGTATGATAGTTATTTATTCAAGAATAGTGAATGTAGTATTTGATTCTTATTCTATTCATTCTTTCATATCTTGAAGGTTTAGTATAACTATTCAAACACCACCTCAAAATTTGAGGGAAAAGTTTTCTGTGAAAATAGTGAATGGGGAAATTGTTGCATCCATGGTTTATAACTCCTACCAGATTAATTTTTGTGGATTGAACCTCCCATAAAATCTCTTCATACTTCTTTTAGTAGAGTTTGATGCTATCTTGGGCATGGATTGACTATCTTTATATAAATATAACATCAACTGTTAGGAAAGTTATATCACTCTTCACATATCAAAGCATCCTATAATTCTTTACAAGTGTAAGGAGGAAGATGAATATCCATTAGAATCATCGTCTCATGTGTGGATATTGGTTCCTTATGAGAAATCATATCTAGCCTAAATGATTGATACAAATGAGGGAATCATGCTTCAAGACATGGCCATCGTGAGGGATTACACTGATGTGTTCCCTAAAGAGTTGTATGGTCTTCCTCCAGATCGAGTGGTTGAGTTCTCAATTGAACGTATTCTTAGATCTCTTCCTATCTCAAAGACACCTCATAGAATGGATACCGTAGAGCTGTTAGAGATAAAGAAGCAGTTACAGTAAAATCTGTAGAAGGGTTTTATGTACCCTAGTGCTTCACCATGGGGTCCTCCAATCCTCTTTATCAAAAATAAGGATGGATAAATGTTCCCCTTCATTAATTATCGTTAGTTCAATAAAATTGTGATAAAGAAAAAGTATCCCCTTCTACGGATAGATGACTTGTTCAATCAGATTTGTGGGGACTGTTATGTCTCTAAGGTGGACCTTTAGTCAAGATATCACCAATTAATGGTGAGGAAGGATGATATTCCCAAAACAGCCTTTCAAATGAGGTATGAACACTATAATTTTGTAGTGATTCACTTCAGACTCACTAATTATCCATAAATTTTCATGGATTTAATTAATATAGTCTTTTGAGATTACCTCGACAAATTTGTGGTAGTCTTTATTGAAGATATTTTGATATACTCCAACAGTAAGGAGGAACATGAGGAACATTTGAATACTGTGTTAAAAACATTTCAAAGGGAGAAGTTGTATGCAAAGTATAGGAAATGTGAGTTCTGGATGGAGGAAGTATCATTCTTAGGGAATGTTATCACCAGCAAAGGGATATGTGTAGACCCTTCCAAGACAAAGGAAATTGAAGAGTAGCCCAGGCCAACTTCTATAATGGAGATCAATAGCTTTCTGGGACTAGCTGGGTATTGTCGATGATTTGTGAAGAACATTTCATTATTTTCAATCCCAATGACCAAGCTAACATGGAAGGGACTAAAGTTTTTTTGGACTCAGGAATGTGAAGACTGTTTCAAGGAGTTGAAAAAGAGGCTAATCACTACGCCAATACTCACACTACCATCAAGTGGAGAACACTTTGTGGTGCATAGTGATTTTTCAAAGATGGACTTAGGCTATGTGCTGATGAAAAATTATAAAGTGATAGCTTACTTCTCAAGGTATCTGAAAATCCATGAGTAAAACTATCCCAGGCATGATCTAGAGTTGGAAGCTGTGATCTTTGCATTGAAAATCCGGTGGCATTATCTCTATGGCGAAAAGTTTGAGATATATACAGACCATAAGAGTCTCAAATATATATTCACACAATAATATCATAATATGTTCCAGAGAAAATGGATAAATCTCATCAATGATTATGACTGCTCAATCCACTACTATACCGATAAGTAAAATAAGGTGGTGGATGCTCTATGTAGAAAGGATCATGTGTCTTTATCAATGATGATAATTGAAAAGGATCCGATCTTCTTAGATTTTCATAGGATTGACATGGGAGTCATTAAGTTAGTAACATCATCAATCCTTTCTCAAATGATTGTCCAACCATCCCTCATGGATAATATAAACAATCCTCAAAAAAAATATGAGGAACTTCATAAAAGGGTCGAAGCTATCAGAAGTGGAAAATCCTATGATTTCATGATTGATGAGGAAGGAGTTATAATATTAGGGTCATGATAATGTCTATCATTAGATCTAGAGATAAAGAAGGAACTTCTGAATGTTACACATAGCTCAACATTCTCTATCCACCCAGGGAGCACAAAGATGTATTGAGATCTCTGAGAGAACTTTTGGTTGGACAATATGAAAAGGGAGATTTCTGAATATACATCAAAGTGGTTGGTATTTCAACAAGTGAAGGATGAAAGAAATAAGTCTAATGTGATGATGCAACCACTACCCATACCAACATGGAAGTTGGAGAACATCACCATTGACTTTGTCATTGGACTTCCATGGACATCCAGAGGAAACAATTCTATATGGGTCGTTATGGATCGTCTTATAAAGACAACTCACTTTATTGCGATTCAAGAGGACTTCTCATCAGATCAACTTTCACAGATATATATCAAAGAAGTAGTAAGTCTGCATGGAGTACCACTATCTATTGTATCCGATCATGATCTGAGATTCACCTCTAAGTTCTAGAAAAGTCTCCAACATTCTCTAAGCACTGAACTGAACATCAGTACGGACTATTGTCCTAAATCTAATGTCAGGTCTGAGAGAAATATTCAGACACTATAATATATGTTGAGATCATGTTCTATGGACTTCAAAGAAGTATGGGACCAACATCTTCCTCTAGTTGAATTCTCCTACAACAACAGTTTCCATTCGAGCGTCCAAATGGCACAATACATTTCCCTATATGGGAAAAGGTGTAGAACACTGATGTGTTGGGATGAAGTTAGTGAGAATAAGATGATAGGAACTAAAATGGTTGAATAAATGGTGGAAAAGGTGAAAACCATTCAGTAGCATGTCCAGGAATCCCAAAGATGATAGAAGATTTGTGCAGACAATTCTCGATGATACCTTGAGTTCAAAGTGGTATACATGTTATTTCTACACATATCTCTATTGAATAAGGTCATGGGGTTTGGAAATAAAGGGAAGCTAAGTCCCAGGTAAATCTTGTAATGCCCCGACCCCAGTTACCCAGAGTTGGTGCATTATTACATAACATTGGCATGATCACAAGAAAGATCAAATCTCGAAAGACTGATTGGTTTAGTAGCCTTGGAAACACTAGATATATTCATAAAGTTTTACATTACATTATAAAGTGAAAAACTACTACAACAACATAGTCTCCATATTCCACACTCATATCCCCACATACTATCCCTGCAGGTCATTCATAACTTACTTCTTCACATCTTGGGAAAAATAAAACATAGAAAAGGGGTGAGCTCAAATGCCCAGTAAGGATAACAATATAGCGGAAACTTTCATAAATAAGAATAAACATTTAAGGAAATGTATAACTAAAACAAAAGCCTTTTAAACTTGAACATAAACATATTATGGAAAAAGAAAAATGAAATAATGCCATTTACTTATTCACATGGATATTCTACTAATCGAATAATCACATGCAATATCAATATCCACTTTCATAATGATGGAATGCATAATGCCAGACTATCATAACCACATAGCCAAGGCCTCGTGCCAAGACTACAAATAATATTTTGGAAAGGTCTTGTTCCAAGACACTAGTTTTTCTCATGAGACCTACCAATGCATCGAAGAGTTATAGCGGGCTCCACCCGTCACATATTAAGTCCAATGCATTCCCATATGAAAAGGTTTAAACATAACATAAACATTCCTATTAAAACTAGCATACGAAATGTCAATACTTTATTCATAAACTATGAATGGTATAAAAATAGCACATCCAGAGTCAAACATATCACAAAACCTTCAATAAAATATAGAAGTTTTGTATCTTAATAAATCAACTACAAATAAGCATAAAATCCATCGAAGGATGTTGACATAGATGAAATCAAAACTCTTTTTAGAGAAATATCTCTTTCTATTTTTGAAATCATTTAAGAGTCATATATTTATAAAATAAAACATTTTCTTTGAAAATATTCTTATAATCTTGTAAGGGAATCTTCGACTATTTTATAACGGTGTAAAATAACCGCACCCGCTGTATAAGTTAAAAAAACATTCTTACCTTAATTCTGTCGAAAAGGTTAAAAAGCACCTTGTTTGGAAAACGACGGAAAGATTCCTTTATAAACCTCTTATAAAAAGTCAAACAAGGGTATAAATGACTTCAACCCATATTCTAGTAAATAGTAAAAAAAATTTGAAATTCATTTTTAAGAAACATGGATGTGGATGATAAAGAGATCCCAGTAGATTATTACGTATAAACAAACTCGAATAATGAAGAGATTGGGAAATAACCCTTACCTTGTACTTTTCCTTGGTTGGGGTAGGTTAACCTCATGTATAATGGTGAAATAATTGTTATTAAATTATACAAGAATCATATATATTAATATGATATCATATATGATCTTTTAACATTGATTTGTTAATAATATCTTTGAATTATCGTCGTTTCGGGTGTTAACTTACTCGTTTTCTTTTATATGTTTTGTTACATAATCCGTGTTTGTTATGGATAGTTTGTATCTTATTCATATCCATAATGATATAAAGTCCTTAAAAATCATTTTTAAATCATCAAATTATAATTATAATTTAATGGATATGATGGAGAATGAATCTCATCGCGTTCGTGGAGACGGTAGTCTGTACGTACGCACGAGCGACAATATCATTATTTTGATATTAAAATAATATATAAATGGATGGTATATCATATATACAGAATCATTAACATGTTATATTTATTATTTACATGAGTTACACATCATTATTATACCCATCCAAATAATAATATATTGAATAACAATTACACCACGACGTGGAGATGGTAAGCCGTACGTACGCACGTATGGTGACATGTTATTCAAAGGGTGGATAGAATACTGAATATGGTTGTACCATATTTATAATAACATCACATTATATATAATATACTGGAGTTATTATTTTAGAATGGTAATAACAAAGAAAGAAGAAGTGGAAGAAGAAAGGAACTTGAAAAGGGGTGGTGAAAACATTACCTCTTCTTCAGGTTCTTCCTTTTGATTTGATCAAAAGGTCTCCTTAGGTTGGATTTCGGATCAAACTAAGGCCTCTAGGTTGTAGTGAGGGAAGTTGGGAGAGTATTGGGGCATATTTATTCCGAACCAAAAGGCTTTGAAGGTGTGAAGAAATGAGAAGGAGGAGTGCCCTTTTATAAGAGGGGTGTGGGGCACCTTTGGAAAAGCTAGAAATATTAATTTATAATAAATTATTATTCGGTTTTTAATGGCTCAAAAGTTTATTATTCAAAGGTTAAGGTGGGGATAGGTCTAAAACAACTCAACAAATAGAATTTAGATAGTTATGGGTACTTATATTAACCTTATCTTTAAGTATTAACTCTAAGTTAATTAGTTTGACATTTACCATGTCACTTTGTATTTTTATATTATATGGTTAATAAACATACCATATACATCCAAGAGACCCCCAAGTGGTCCATTAATGATACAACTATCATGATATAAGTCTATTGGACAAACCTTAGATTTTTAGGAATTTAATATCAATTAATAATATAATATTTGTTTTAAAAACTCTTTTATGTCAATTTTGACATTATTCAATAGTTGATTTTTTTTGAAACTCATAACAGAATTATTACTTCGAAAAAAGTTAATTAAATCAATCCTAATATGTCATATTATCCTATAAAATTATTTTAATTCATTAAAAGTCTCAAATTTTATTTATTTGGGTATTTATAATATCAATTATTTTAATTGTTCACTATTATGGTAATTACTACATCATCATTGTGTCATAAATAAATTAAATTATTTAATCTATAAAAATTATAAATAAACTATCATCATGTAGGAAATCTTTTTATATTTATAATTAATATTTATAGTCGAAAATCCAACATATATAACCCTATTTAAAAAATTTGTTTCTAAAAGATATATACTTATGTCATGTTTTTACTTATTTTAACTTAATTAAAATAAAGTGTCCCTATCACCTACAAGTGGCTCCATGGGGTCCCAAAATCGACCCAAAGATTCCTATGGTCGAACATGTATCAACAAATAAGGTTAGGACACGTTTTAGGGTAATTTAGCATTATTATAATATTATTTTTTAACCCTTATTTACCGGATTTACCCTTAACCATGGTAAATAAAATATTTACCGCAGTAATTCTTCAAATTGCCTAAAAATAAATGTTACCTATTTACACAATTTGAACATCCTAATTCCAAATATGGAATCCATTTCTCGAAATTCAAAACACAGAAGTGGCAGAAATTAATTTAAAATTAATTACCGTTGTTAAAACAAAAAACGTGTTTTTAAGAGATAATAACTATCAAAAGATTGACACTTGTTTATGTCCGGTTTAATTTTAAAATTATGTGCAATGACCAACATTGTATTAAATGGTAAAAATATATTCTAAATATACTTTAAAACCTCTCAAATTCATAATTTATCACTATAAATTATTTTGATTAAAAAAGTTGTTTTTAAGTATTTTTCACTATTCATAAAAATTGGAAGTTCTCAGAAAAATACCAAAAATTCAACTTAGGATAATTTCAATATTCCAAATCCAAAAATGACGTCCATTTGAAATATAAAATATATATATTTTCAAAAAGTAGGTATTACTATTCATAACGGCTAGTTTGATTGGTTGTGGTGTGTTAGAACTCGATGTTGCGTACAACACACGCTATCAAATTATTCAAAGAAAAGCGTACCGTAGAAGCTTGGGGTGTTACATTCTCCCCTCCTTCAAATAATTTTGTCCTTGAAATTTCTAGAATAGTTATCACATGAAAAGACTCGGGTGGTTCTTCATCATAAGTTCCTCGGGTTCCCACATTTCCTCTTCCATCTTATGGTTTCCCCACAAAACTTTTACCAGACGCATCGTCCGGTTTCTCAGTACTTGTTCTCTTGTATCAATAATCCTTATGGGCTCTTCACAATAGAACAGATCGGGTTCCAGTTCTAATTCCTCATAGGTGAGTACATGCGTTGGGTTAGGCATTTATTTCCTCAACAGAGATACGTGGAACACATTGTGAACTTTGGAGAGACTTGGCGGCATCTCAAATCGGTAAGCTACAGCCCCAATTCATTCTATAATTTCGAAGGGTCCAATGTACCTGGGACTCAATTTACCTTTATTACCAAAACGTATGACTCCATTCCATGGAGATACCTTCAGGAAAACATGATCACCGACTTGAAATTCCAAATCCTTCCTTCGATTATCGACATAGCTCTTCTGCCTACTTTGAGCTGCTTTGATGTGATTTTGGATTACCTTCACCTTTTCCATCGTTTCCTCCACCAGTTCTGGGCCTACAAGTTTTCATTCACCAACGTCATCCCAACAGGTTGGTGTACGACATCTCTTTCCGTATAGCGCTTCATATGGTGCCATCTGAATACTCGAATGGAAGCTATTGTTATAGGAAAATTCTACCAGAGGTAAATATTGATCCCACATACCCTGAAAGTCAAGTGAGAAAGATCTCAACATGTCTTCTAAGGTTTGAATAGTCCGTTCTGATTGTCCGTCTGTCTGAGGGTGGTAAGCAGTGCTCAAATGAAGTTCAGTATCCAGAGATTTCTGAAGACTTTTCCAGAATCTTGAAGTAAAACGGGGATCACGATCAGAAACAATCGATAGGGGTACTCCAAGAAGTCACACAACTTCATTAATATATAGTCTTGCTAGATGTTCTAGGGGTAGATCTTCTCTTATAGCAAGAAAATGTGTTGACTTGGTAAGACGATCAACAATAACTCATATTGCATTGTTCCTTCTAGGAGTCTTTGGCAGCCCCATGAAAAAGTCCATCGTAATATTGTCCCATTTCCACTCTGGTATGGGAAGAGGTTGCATGACTCCTCCAGGTTGTTGCCTTCCAGCTTTCACTTTTGACAAATCATACATCTTGACACAAAATCAGCAATCTCCCTCTTCATGTTGTCCCAACAAAAATGTTCCTTCAAATCTCTATACATTTTGGTGCTCCCAGGGTGTATAGAGAAATTGTAACTATGAGCATCATCCAACAATTCCCTTTTTAGATCAGGTAAATCGGGAACACAAAGTCTCTTCCCGAATTTCAAAATTCCATCTTCATACACAAAGTCTCTTAATCTCCCATCATTCACAACTTTAATCTTCTTTTTAAATTCTTCATCATCGGTCTGAGAACTCTTAATCCTTTCTAGTAAAGATGGTTTGGCAACCATTTGAAAAGGAATTGATGTTTCCCCTTCCCTGGTTATTCCCATGTCCATCTTCACTAGATCCATGAAAACTGGATCCCTTTCAATTCTCATATTGTTCAAAACTCCATGATCTTTTCTGCTCAAAGCATCAGTTACCCTGTTTGCCTTCCCCGGGTGGTAGTGTATCATACAATCATAATCCTTGAGTAATTCAAGCCATCTCATTTGCCTCATGTTGAGTTCTTTTTGTGAGAAAATATACTTCAAACTCTTGTGATCAGTATAAATCTCACATTTTTCACCATAGAGGTAGTGCCTCCATATCTTCCAAGCAAAGATCACAGCTGCTAACCCGAGATCATGAGAGAAATAAAGTTAAATAAAAAAGTATATATATATATCATTATTAAATTACATTTATGATATTATATATATCATATATATTTAATAAATAAATCTTTAATACAATCCAGGTAATGTATGAATGAATCGTATCACTTTGATGGGGCAGTAATCCGCACTTCCTTAAACGAAATTCTTATATTTACATAAGATGGAAAGAATATGGGTATGTTAAAAATAAAAATTATAGAATAATAAAGAAAATATAAAATATTAAATATAACATATATATAAATATATTTTCTATCATAATGGACACCATGATAGGTGGTAATCAAAAAATGAAAAATTATTGTTTCATGAGCTAGTAGTTCACCTTACACAGAAATAGTTTGTTAGTTACCCATTAGAAGGAGGTGTGTCTAAGTGTAGGTAGAAAATATTACATAACAATATACTATTATATTTAGGATACTATTTTCTCATATAATCATAGATTAGTGATATTTCAATGCGGTGGAGAAGGAAAAAAATAAAGGACTAGATAAGATGTTACATCTTAATCGAGTAACTCCTTTTGGTTTGTGCCAAAAGGCTTCCTTGGATTTAATTATACCCAAGGGAAGGATTCTAGAAGAAAGTTAGGATTTATAGTATTTTTATTAGGGATTTTTTTTCGGAACATAAGAGTTTTTAGAGGTGTGATTAATTGGGATAATTGATGGATTTTATAGGGAAGAAAAATGAATCACTTTGAATTTTTAGAACAAGTTAGGTGTACACATGTTATTACCAAAACATAGTCATAAAAAACAAAAATAAATCAATAATTTAAGTTTTATGAACTAATTATGGACATACAATGGGTTTTGGATAAGTGGGTAGATTAATTGGGCCCTTAATTGTAATGTTTAGTCCCTAATTAAGCTTAATTTGGGCTTAATCGCTGTGATTAATTTTAATCACTTTTACTAATAATTACCGTCAAAATTAACTTCATATTATTATAATATAAATATTATATTTAGTAAAATGGTTTATGTTGGTTTTTATAAATTAAAATCACAAAATTTTTAAAATAACATTAATGTTAATCTCACAGACGAGATGAAATAATGGGTTTTTGAAGTAAAACAATATTCAAATGTTTGTTAATATTTTGTATTCAATTTAAAATTGAAATTGATTCTAATGAATTAAATTAAATTAATTGACTTAATATTTAACTAATTCTACCTTGAAACATATCTATAATACCATTTATAATTTATAATTAATTAAACAAAATGGTTATTTTTAACTAAAAAGTAGTATTTTTAACTATTCATCAAGAAAAGAAGTATCTCAGGAAAATCCCAAAACTTAACCCAAGGATAATTTAGATGTTATGAATTAAAAAATGAAGTATATTTTTTAAAATTAAATTTCGAAATTTGTGTAAAATTAATTTTATTATTAAAAATGGTTCATCCGTGAAAACAATTTTTTAACATAAAGGGAATTTACCAAAAATCATATCTTTAATTATAAATATGTTTAATTATATAAAAAATTATAAAAAAATTAAAACTATATATTATTATTCCTATAACTATTTTTAATGGCTGGGATATAATTATATAAAAAATATGTTTTTTATAAACTAAGTGTTGTGTGCATCGTACGCAAAGTCGGTGTTGCATGTAATGTATACTAAGTCAGGCATCAAGTCGGTGTTACGTGTAACGTATTCTATGTCATTTCGTTGTGAATAGAATTTTTTGCTTAATGCTTTTGTAACACCTCAAGATTCCATTGCATGCTTCTCTTTGAATAATACAGTAGTGTGTGTTGTACGCAACTTCAAGTTCTAACACACACCACAACCAATCATACTAGCCGTTGTGAATAGTAATACCCAGTTTTTGAATTTTTATAAATTTTATCTTTAACATGGACTTCATTTTTGGATTTGGAATATCGAAATTATCTTAGGGTGAATTTTTGGTATTTTTCTGAAAACATTCAATTTTTTGATGAATAGTGAAAAAACATTGAGTTATAGTTTAAAACCGAATTTTTATTTAAATAATTATTTATTTTATTTAATTTTAATTATGGTCAAAATAGAAACATAATACCTATATAAGTTCAATGTAATTCATTTGAGTAAGTTTAGAATAATTTTAGATATATAAAAATTTTATGGAACTTTTCACCGTCTTTTACCCACCTCCTAGGAGAATTTATAAATTCTCATAAAACATAATTTTACAGCTTCTGTGAGTGGAATTTCAAAAATCTGAGAGACACAGTTAATATCAAGGAGTAAAATGTGTTTCAATAAGATAAAAATAATTTTTGGTGAATAGTAACTTTTTTACTTTTATTTACCACGGTTAAAATTAAATAGGGTAATTAAGGGTAAAAATGATATTAATATTACCCTAACACATGTCCTAATTATATTGGACAGGTGTATCTCAACAAATAATAACCTTAGGAATAAAATATTATCATTTAGGTCCACTTGGATTAGATTATGACATTTATTATTATTTAATTCAAAGAAGAGTTAAAAGAGTTAAAATCAATGTTTAATAACTAAAACATTTTTAATATAGGATTATACATAAGATAAATTCGATTATAAATATTAATTATAAATATAAAAAGATTTAAAACATAATGGTTATTTATTTATAATTTTTAGACACTAAATAAACTAATTTATTTATGAAACAATGGTGATGCTGTAATTACCTAATTAAAGAAATATTAAAATAATTGATATTATAAATATCAAAATAAATGTAATTTTTGACTTTTTATGAATTACAATAATTATTTAGATTAATATGACATATTAGGACTGATTATATAAATTTTCTTCGAAGTAATAATGTTGTTATGATATTATCAAAAACAAAATACCCAATAGTGACAAAATTAACATAAAAGAGTTTTAAAAAAAATATTATACTATTAATTTATATTATATTCCTAAAAATCTAAGGTTCATCCAAGAGACTTAACTAATGATAGTTGTATCATTAATGGACCACTTGGGGGTCTCTTGGAAATTTATAGTAAGTTTATTGATTATATAATATAAAAATAAAAAGAGACATGGTAAGTGTCAAACTAATTAACTAAGAGTTAAAACTAAAAGATAAGATTAATAAAGTAACCCAAACCTATCTAAAACCTATTGGTTGAGTTTTTTTTTGACCGATCCCCACCTTAAACTTTAAATAATCCACTTTTGAGCCATTAAAAACCGAATATTGATTTATTATAAAATAATATTTCTAGCTTTTCCAAAGGTGCCCCTCACCCCTCTTATAAAAGGGCACTCCCCCTTCTCTCAATTTCACACCATCATAGCATTTGGGATTGGCCAAAATCTGCCAAAATACCCTCTAAAATATCCTCCCTTCATCCTAGAGGCCTTCCTTTAGTCAGAAATCCAACCGAAGTATCCATTTTGATCAAATCAAAAGGAAGAACCCAAAGAAGAGGTAATGTTTTCACCACCCTCTTTCAAGTTCCTTTCTTCTTCAACTTCTACTTTCTTTGTTATTTAAATTCTAAAATAATAACTCTAGTATATTCTACACACTATTATGTTATTATAAATATGGTACAACCATATTTAGTATTCTATCCATCCTTTGAATGACATGTCACCATAAGTGTGTATGTACGGCTTACCGTCTCCGCGTCGTGGTGTAATTGTTATTCAATATATTATTATTTGGATGGGTATAATAATGATTTGTAATTCATGTAAATAATAAATATAACATGATAATGATTCTATATATATGATATACTATCCAATTATATATTATTTTAATATAAAAATAATGATATTGTCGCTCGTGCGTACGTACGGACTACCGTCTCCACGAACGGGATGAGATTCATTACCCATCGTATCCATTCAAGAATAATTCTCATTTGATGATTAAAAGTAATGCTTAAGAACTTTATATCATTCTGGATATTAATGAGATACAACCTATCCATAACAAACACAACTTATGTAACAAAACATATAAAAGAAAACGAGTAAGTTAACACCCGAAACGACGATAATACTAAAATATTATTAACAAAGCATTATTATAAGATCATATATAATATCATAATTATGTATATGGTTCTTGTATAATTTAATAACATTTTTTTAACTATTATACAGGAGTTTAACATACCATAGACTAAGTAAAAGTACAAGGTAAGGGTTTATTTCACAATCTCTTCATTATCTGAGGTTGTTTATACGTGATTATCTACTGGGACCTCTTTATCATCCACATCCATGTTTCTTAAAAATGTATTCCAAAACATTTTTACTATTTACTAGACAATGGGTTAAATTCATTTATACCCTTGTTTGACTTTTATAAAATGGTTTGAAAGGAATCTTTCCGTCGTTATCCAAACAAGGTCCTTTTTAACCTTTTCGACAAAATTAAGGTAAGAATGTATTTTTTAACTTATACGGCAGGTGCGACTATTTTCCGCCATTATAAAATCGTCGAAGCTTCCCTTACAATCTTATAAGAAAATTTTCAAAGTAAATGTTTTATTTTATAATTATGAGTCTTTTAAATGATTTCAAAAAAGATATATTTCTCTCAAATAGTTTTGATTTCATCTATGTCAACATCCTTTGAGGGATTTTAAGCTTATTTGAAGTTGATTTATTGTGATACAAAACTTACATATTATATCGAAGTTTTTGTGATATGTTTGAATGTGGAAGTGATATTTTTATACCATTCATGGTTTATGGAGAAAGTATTGACATTTCATATGCTAGTTTTAATACGAATATTTATGTTATGTTTAAACCTATTCATATGAGGAATGCATTAGACTTAATAAGTGATGGGTGGAGCCCACTATAGCTCCTCGATGCATCAGTAGGTCTCATGAGACAAAATAGTGTTTTGGAACAAGGACTTGACAAAATCTTATTTGTAGTCATGGCACGAGGCCTTGGCTATGTGGTTATGATAGTCTGGCATTATGCATTCCATCATTATGAAAGGGGTTATTGATATTTCATGTGATTATTCGACTATTAGAATATCCATGTGAATAAGTAAATGTAATTATTTCATTTTATCTTTTCCATATTATGCTAAAGTTCAAGTTTAAAAGGCTTTTTTTAGTTATACATTTCCTTAAATGTTTATGCTTATTTATGAAATTTTCCGTTATATTGTTATCCTTACTGAGAATCTGATCTCACCCCTTTCAATGTTTTATTTTTTCCAGGATGTGAAGAAGTAATTTATGAATGAACTTCATGGATAGTATGAGGGGATATGAAGAAAAGTTGTTATTGTAGTAGTTTTCACTTTACGATGTAATTTAAACTTTATGAATATATCTAGTTATTCCAAGGCTACTAAACTAATCGGTCTTTCAAGACTTGATATTTTGTGATCATGCCAATATTATGTAATAATGCACCAACTCTAGGTAAATGGGGTCAAGGTGTTACAGTTGGTATCCGAGGAAGTTTAGTACAAACCTTGGAAGCTAGATTTAGATAAACTCTGATTAGAACACATAGCCCTGAGATAAACTTCGAGGATTAGTATAGAATAACTTCTTAGAATTTTGGTATTTTAGAGATTTTGTGAGTTTTACAAGAAATACATCTCTGTCTGGATAGAAGCAGGTAGAGGCGGCTCTAGCGCAGATGTACCTAGTGGTAAAACCCAAAAACACCGCTTTGAGCTAGACTCGAACCGGAACTGGTTCACGACAACGGGCCTTGCTGCACTCTTGGTTATGACATTCTGGGGGATATGCTTAGAATAATTCTCATTTTCTTTACAAACCATTATGAAGGCTTTATGAGTATATACTTCCTCAAATAAAACATTTTTATGATTATGTATTATATCCATAAATAGTTAAATTTATGTTAAGTGTTTTACAAGTATGGAATTATGTATTTTGATTCATAAACTGATCTAGTTTATGCCATTGTTTATAAATGGAGCCTAGTGGAAGAAATGGAAATTGTATCAATGCATGCACTCCATGTAGGTATTTCCCTCCTGATCAAGATAATTATAGTGGAGCTAGTTATGCAATTGGTGCTGATCAGCTGATCACTATACTGGGACAACTCACTTAGGTTATGAATAATAACCTTAACCGTATAGAGCACCCTGATCCGCATCATGGAGGATAAATGTTAGATCGCTTCATGAGGTAACAACCACCAACATTCAATGGGAGTACAAATACCTTAGTAGCTGAGCAATGGATAAATTCCCTAGATAAAATATTTCAGGCTTTGGGGAGTAGTGAATGGGAAAAAGTTATCATGGTAGTTTACCGCCTCACTAGAGATGCTGATCAATGGTGGTCCTTGATTCAAAACACAAAGGATGAAGAGGAAGTATCAAATATGGAATGGAGGGAGTTCAAAGAACTTTTCTTAGAAAAATACTTTCCTCGTGACCATCGAGCAGATATGGAAAGGAAATTTTTGATTCTGAGACAAAAGTAGGATGAGAATGTCACAAAGTATGAGGCTAACTTTACAAGGTTAGCAAGGTATGCTGGAGATTATATACATAACCCAAGAATTAAGATTGATCGTTTATTTGATGGTTTAAAACCATTTCTCTATCGAGAATTAGTCTCACAAACCTTCTCGTTGTATGAAGATATTGTCTCATGTGCTATCAAGACAGAAAAGGAATTCTCTAAGTCTTATGACTTTAAATCAATGCAGGAGAAGAAGAGATCGGCTGATCACTCTAGGAATTTAATTAAGAGGATGAAGGGAAAAGTTGAATATCCATCCTATAGTAAATGTGGGAAGAAACACCCCGGTACTTGCTTAAAAGGAATGGGAGTCTGTTACAAGTGTGCTGAAAAAGGCCACCAAGCTCGTGATTGAAAGGGGAAAAAGGAAGCTACCAATGTCAAATTCTACAATTGTCAGGAGATGGGACATTATACAAATTAATTTCCTAAGCGTCATGGGAACTTACCTCAAAAAAGGTCAAGGGATCAAGGCCAAGATTATGCTATCACTACTGCTAAGGTAAAAGCTCGGAAAGACGTGGTGGCAGGTAATTTAATGGTTTCCTCAAGTTTAGAAAAAGCATTATTTGATTCTGGATCATCGCATTGTTTCATATCTTCCCATTTTTCTAAGAAAATTATATATTTCCAATTTGATTTAACAATGGAGTTTTCAGTTAAAACTCTTAAGGGATGTATCATTGCAACAAAGTTTTGTGAATCAGTTCCCATTAGAGCACATAAATGTTCTTTGTCCGCTGATCTCATTGTCATACCTATGATTGAATTTGATATAATCCTTGGTATGGATTGGCTTTCGGACCCTGATACAAAAATTTATTGTAAGAAGAAGGAGGTTACTATTTTTTATGATGATGATAAGGAACACCTTATCTTTAGAGCGGAATCATCACCACCTAATTCTTACCTAGATCCACCCTCAGAAGCTCAATTAAATTCAGTTATTGGGGAGGAAGAGAATGAAATGACTGTGGGTGAGGAAAGGAATGTTCAAATATAGGATGTACCTATTGTGAAAGAATATGTAGATTTCTTTCCAGAAGATTTACTTGGACATCCTCCAGAACGAGAAGTTGAGTTTTCCATTGATTTAATTCCAGGATCAAGGCCTATATTGAAGACCCCTTATAGAATGGCCATTGTGGAATTAGTTGAACTAAAGAAACAACTAGAAGAATTGAGTAATAGGGGATTTATTCACCCTAGTGTTTCTCCATGGGGATCCCCTGTTATTTTTGTTAAAAATAAAGATGGATCTATGAGGTTATGTATCGACTACAGAGAGATCAATTCTATAACAATAAAGAACAAGTATCCCCTACCTCGCATTGATGATTTATTTGACCAACTTCATGGAGATCAATACTTTTCAAAGATTGACCTTCGATTTGGATATCATCAGTTGTGTGTGAAGAAGGAATACATTCCAAAGACAGCATTTTGAACCAGGTACGGGCATTATGAGTTTACAGTAATGCCTTTTGGATTGACTAATGCACCGTCTGTATTCATAGATCTAATGAATAGAGTTTTCAAGGAATATCTAGATGAATTTGTGGTGGTATTTACTGATGATACCTTGGTATATTCTATAAGCTACGAAGATAATGAAAATAACTTGCGCATTATCTTAAAGACTCTGAGAAGACATGATTTATTTGGGATGTTTAGCAAGTGTGAGTTCTGGATTCAGGAGATTTCTTTCCTTGGACATATTGTCTCTAAAGATAGAATCTCTATTGACCCTTCTAAGACCAAGGCAATCTAATAATGGCCTGCACTGATGAGTATAACTAAGGTATGCAGTTTTATTGGTTTAGCAGGATATTATCGGCATTTCGTCCAGAATTTTGCCCAATTGGCTAACCCATTAACAAAGCTCACACGTAAAGGGGTTAAATTTGTTTGGACAAAAGAGTGTGAAGAATGTTTCGAAGAACTGAAGAGAAGATTTGTCAATGCTACTATATTTAGTCTACCATTGGGGAATGATGGGTTCGTTATTTATAGTGATGCATCGAAGAATGGACTTTGTTGTGTCCTTATGCAGAATGATAGGATTATTGCATATGCATCACGACAGTTTAAAATTCATGAGCAAAACTATCATACTCATGATCTCTAGTTAGTAGATGTGATCTTTGTTTTGAAGATAATGAGACAGTACCTCTATGGTGAAAATGTGATATTTATACTGATTAGAAGTGTTTGAAGTATATTTTCTCACAAAAAGAACTCAACATGAGTCACAGGAGATGGCTTGAATTACTCAAGGATTATGATTTCATGATACACTACCACCCGGGGAGGGCAAATAAGGTGGCAGATGCTTTGAGTATAAAAGATCATGGAGTTTTGAACAATATGAGAATTGAAAGGGATCCAATTTTCATGGAACTATTGAAGATGGACATGGGAATAACCATGGAAGGTGAAACATCAATGCTTTTCCCAATGGTTTCCAAACCATATTTACTAGAAAGGATTAAGAGTTCTTAGACCGATGATGAAGAATTTAAAAAGAAGATTAAAGTTGTGAATGATGGGAGATTAAGAGACTTTGTGTATGAATAAGGAATTTTAAAATTTGGGAAGAGACTTTGTGTTCCCAATATATCTGATATGAAAAGGGAATTTTTAAATGATGCTCATAGCTCCAGTTTATCTATACACCCTTGGAGCCCCAAAATGTATAGAGATTTGAAGGAAGTCTTTTGGTGGGACAACATGAAGTGGGAGATTTCTGATTTTCTATCAAGATTTATGGTTTTCCAATAAGTGAAAGCTAGAAGGAAACAGCCTGGGGGAGTCATGCAACCTCTTCCCATACCGGAGTGGAAATGGGACAATATTATGATGGAATTTGTCATGGGGCTACCAAAGACTCCTATAAGGAACGATGCAATATGGGTTATTATTGATCGTCTTACCAAGTGAGCACATTTTCTGGCTATAAGAGAAGATCTAACACTAGAATTTCTAGCAATACTATATATTAATGAAGTTTTGAGACTTCATGGAGTACCCATATCGATTGTTTCTGATCATGATCCCTATTTTACTTTAAGATTCTGGAAGAGTCTTCAAAAGGCCTTGGATACTAAACTTCGTTTGAGCACTGCCTACCACCCTCAAACAGATGGATAATCAGAATGGACTATTCAAACCTTAGAAGACATGTTGAGATCTTTATCACTTGACTTTCAGGGTATGTGGGATCAATATTTACCTCTGGTAGAATTTTCCTATAACAATAGCTTCTATTAGAGTATTCAGATGGCGCTATATGATGCGTTATATGGAAAGATATGTCTCACACCAACCTGTTGGGATGACGTTGGTGAAAGAAAACTTGTAGGCCCTGAACTGGTGGACGAAACAATGGAAAATGTAAAGGTAATCCAAAACCACATCAAACCAACTCAAAGTAGGCACAAGAGCTTTGCCGATAACCGAAGGAATGATTTGAAATTTCAAGTAGGAGATCATGTTTTCGTGATGGTATCTCCATGGAATGGAGTTATACGTTTCAGTAAGAAGGGTAAATTGAGTACCAGGTACATTGGACCTTTCGAAATTCTAGAACGAATTGGGGCTATAGCTTACTGATTGTCAATGCCGCCAAGTCTCTCCAAAGTTCACGATGTGTTCCACGTATCACTGTTGAGGAAATACATGCATGACCCAACGCATATACTCACCTATGAGAAATTAGAACTGGAACCCAATCTGTCTTATTGTGAAGATCCCATCTGGATTCTTGATACGAGAGAACAAGTACTGAGAAACCGGATGCCTTTTTTGGTAAAAGTTTTGTGGAGGAACCATAAGATGGAGGAAGCAACGTGGGAACTCGAGGAACATATGATGAAGAACCACCCGAGTCTTTTCATGTTGTAGTATTCTAGAAATTTCGAGGACGAAATTATTTGAAGTAGGGGAGAATGTAACACCTCAATCTTCCACGGTATGCTTCTCTTGGAATAATACAGTAGTGTGTGTTGTACGCAACTTCGAGTTCTAACACACACCACAACTAATCAAACTAGCCGTCATGAATAGTAATACCCACTTTTCGAACTTTTATAAATTTTATCTTTCAAAATGAACTTCATTTTTGGATTCAAAATATCAAAAATAGCTTAGGGTAAATTTTTGGTATTTTTCTAAAAACAGTCAATTTTTGATGAATAGTGAAAAACACTGAGTTATAGTTTAAAACTGAATTTTTATTTAAATAATTATTTATTTTATTTAAATTTAATTAAGGTCAAAATAGATACCTAATACCTATATAAGTTCAATTTAATTCATTTGAGTTAGTTTAGAATAATTTTAGATATATAAAAATTTTATGGAACTTTTCACCGTCTTTTACCCACCTCCTAAGAGAATTTGGAAATTCTCAAAAAACATAATTTTACCACTTCTGTCAGTGAAATTTTGAAACTCCAAGAGACACAGTTAATATCAAGGAGGAAAATTTGGTTCAATAAGATAAAAATAATTTTTTTTGAATAGTAACTTTTTACTTTTATTTACCGCGGTTAAAAGTAAATAGAATAATTAAGGGTAAAAATGATATTAATATTACCCTAACACATGTCTTAATTCTTTTGAAAAAGTTTATCTCGACCAAAAACAACCTTAGGAATAAAATATTAGCATTTAGGTCCACTTGGATTAGATTAGGACATTTATTATTATTTAATTCAAAAAAGAGTTAAAAGAGTTAAAATCAAAGTTTAATAACTAGAACATTTTTAATATACGGTTATACATAAGATAAATTCGATTATAAATATTCATTAGAAATAAAAAAATATTTCCAACATAATGGTATTTTATTTATAATTTTTAGACACTAAATAATTTAATTTATATATGACACAATGGTGATGTAGTAATTAACTAATTAATGAAATATTAAAATAATTGAAATTATAAATATACAAATAAATTTAATTTGAGAATTTTTATGAATTCCCTTAATTTTATAGGTTAATATGACATATTGGGACTGATTATATAAATTTTCATCGAATTAATAATGCTGTTATGAAATTATCAAAAACAAAATACCCAATAGTGTCAAAATTGACATAAAAGAGTTTTTAAAACAAATATTATATTATTAATTTATATTCTATTCCTAAAAATCTAAAGTTTGGCCAAGAGACTTAAATAATGATATTTGTATCTTTAATGGACCAATTGGGGGGTCTCTTGGAAGTTTATAGTAAATATATTGAATATATAATATAAAAATACAAAGAGACATGGTAAGTGTCAAACTAATTAACCAAGAGTTAAAACTTAAAGATAAGGTTAATATAGTGACCCAAACCTGTCAAAAACCTATTGGTTGAGTGTTTTTCTACCTATCCCCACATTAACCTTTAAATAATACACTTTGGAGCCATTTGAAACCGAATATGAATTTATTATAAAATAATATTTCTAGCTTTTCCAAAGTTGCCCCTCACCCCTCTTGAAAAAGGGCACTCCCCCTTGTCTCAATTTCACACCTTCATAGCCTTTGGTATCGGCCAACCTCTGCCCAAATACCCTCTCAAATATCCTCCCTTCATCATAGAAGTATTCCTTTAGTCATAAATCCAACCTAAGGAGCCCATTGATCAAATCAAAAGGAAGAACCCGAAGAAGAGGTAATGTTTTCACCACCCTCTTTCAAGTTCCTTTCTTCTTCAACTTCTTATTTCTTTGTTATTTACATTCTAAAATAATAACTCCAGTATCTTCTATATATTTTTATTTTATTATAAATATTGTAAAACCATATTCAGTATTCTATCCATCCTTTAAATGACATGTCACCGTACGTGCGTACGTACGGCTTACCGTCTCCGCGTCGTGGTGTAATTGTTATTCAGTATATTATTATTTGGATGGGTATAATAATGATGTGTAATTCATGTAAATAATAAATATAACATGATAATTATTCTATATATATGATATACCATCAAATTATATATTATTTTAATATCAAAATAATGATATTGTCTCGTGTGCGTACGTAAGGACTACCGTCTCCACGAACGCAATGAGATTCATTCCCCATCGTATCCATTTAAGAAAAATTATCATTTGATGGTTAAAATTAATTTTTAAGAACTTTATAACATTATGGATATGAATAAGATATAACCTATCCATAACAAATAGGACTTATGTAACAAAACATATAAATGAGAACGAGTAAGTTAACACCCAAACGACGATAATACTAAAATATTATTAACAAAGCATTATTAGAAGATCATATATGATATAATAATTATGTATATGGTTCTTGTATAATTTAATAACATTGTTTTAACTATTATACATGAGGTTAACATACCATCTACTAAGGAAAAGTACAAGGTAAGGTTTTATTTCACAATCTCTTCATTATCCGAGGTTGTTTATACGTGATTATCTACTGGGACCTCTTTATCATCCACATCCATGTTTCTTAAAAATGTATTCTAAAAAAATTTATAATTTACTAGAAAATGGGTTAAAGTCATTTATACCCTTTTTTGAATTTTATAAAATGGTTTGAAAGGAATCTTTCCATCGTTATCCAAACAAGGTCCTTTTTAACCTTTTCGACAAAATTAAGGTAAGAATGTCTTTTTTAACTTATACAGTGGGTGCGGCTATTTGCCGCCGTTATAAAATTGTCGAAGCTTCCCTTACAAGCTTATAAGAAAATTTTCAAATTAAATGTTTTATTTTATAATTATGTGGCTTTTAAATGATTTCAAAAAAGATATATTTCTCTCAAATAGTTTTGATTTCATCTATGTCAACATCCTTTGATGGATTTTAAGCATATTTGAAGTTGATTTATTGTGATACAAAACTTCCATATTGTATTGAAGGTTTTGTGATATTTTTGACTATGGATGTGATATTTTTATACCATTCATGGTTTATGGAGAAATTATTGACATTTAGTATGCTAGTTTTAATATGAATATTTATGTTATGTTTAATCATGTTCATATGAGGAATGCATTGGACTTAATAAGTGACGGGTGGAGCCTGCTCTAGCTCCACGATGCATCGGTAGGTCTCATGAGACAAACTAGTGTCTTGGAACAAGTCCTTGACAAAATCTTATTTGCAGTCTTGGCATGAGGCCTTGGCTATGTGGTTATGTTAGTATGGAATTATTCATTCCATCATTATGAAAGTGGCTATTGATATTGCATGTGATTATTCGACTAGTAGAATATCCATGTGAATAAGTAAATGTCATTATTTCATTTTATCTTTTCCATATTATGCTGAATTTCATGTTTAAAAGTCTTTCGTTTTAGTTATAAATTGCCTTAAATGTTTTTGTTTATTTATTAAAGTTTTCTCTATATTGTTATCCTTAATGAGAATCTGAGCTCACCCCTTTCAATGTTTTATTTTTCCTAGGATGTGAAGAAGTAATTTATGAATGACCTGCAGGGATAGTATGAGGGGATATGAAGACAAGATGTTGTTGTAGTAGTTTTTACATTATGATGTAATGTAAACTTTATGAATGTATCTAGTTATTCCAAGGATACTAAACTAATTGGTCTTTTGAGACTTGATCTTTTGTGATCATACCAATATTATGTAAAAATTAACCGAGTCTGGGTAACTGGGGTCGGGGCGTTGCAGTTGGTATCAGAGGAAGTTTAGTACAAACCTTAGAAGCTATATTTAGATAAAATCTGATTAGAACACATAGCCCTAAGATAGACATTGAGGATTAGTATAGAAGAACTTCCTAGAATTTTGGTATTGTAGAGATTTTGTGAGTTTTCTAAGCAATACATCTCTGTCTGTATATGAGAAGGTAGAGGCGGCTCTGGCACAGATGTACCTAGGGGTAAAACCCGAAAACACCTCTTTGATCTAGACTTGAACGGGAACTGGTGCACGACAACGGGCCTTGTTGCACACTTGGTTACGACACTTCTGGGGGATATGCTTAGGATATTTCTCATTTTCTTTACAAACCATTATGAAGGGTTTATGATTATATACTTCCTCAAAGAAAACATTTTTATGATTATGGATTATATCCATAAATAGTTCAATTTATGTTAAGTGTTTTACAAGTATGGAATTATGTATTTTGATTCATAAACTGATCTAGTTTATGCCATTGTTCAGAAATGGTACCTAGTGGAAGAAATGGAAACTGTATCAATGCACGCACTCCATGTAGGGATTCCCCTCCTATTTAAGATAATTATAGTGAAGTTGGTGATGCAACTGGTGCTGATCAGCTAATCACCATTCTGGGACAACTCACTCAGGTTATGAATAAAAACCTTACTTGTATGGATCACCCTGATCTGCAGCGTGGAGTATCAATGTTAGGTCGCTTCATGAGGAAAAAAACTAACATTCAATGGGAGTACAAATCCCTTAGTAGCTGAGAAATGGATAAATTCCCTAGAGAAAATATTTCAGGCTTTGGGGAGTAGTGAAAGGGAAAACGTTATCATGGCAGTTTACCGCCTCACTGAAGATGCTGATCAATGGTGGTCCTTGATTCAAAACACAAAGGATGATGAGGAAGTATCAACTAAGGAATGGAGTGATTTCAAAGAACTTTTCTTAGAAAAATACTTTCCTCGTGACCATCGAGCAAATATTGAAAGGAAATTTCTGAGTCTGAGACAAAAGGTGGATGAGAATGTCACAAAGTATGAGGCTAACTTTACATGGGTAGCAAGGTATGCTGGAGATTATATACATAACCCAAGAAGTAAGATTTATCATTTCTTTGATGGGTTAAAACCATTTCTCCGTCGAGCATTAGTCTCACAAACCTTCTCGTTGTACGAAGATATTGTCTCATGTGCTATCAATGCAGAAAATAAATTCTCTAAGTATTATGACTTTAAAGAAAAGCAGGAGAAGAATATATCTGTTGATCACTTTGGGAATGGAAATAAGGGGAAGAAGGGAAAAGTTGAATATTCATCCTGTAGTAAATGTGGGAAGAAACACCCCGGTACTTGATTAAAAGGAATGGGAGTCTGTTAAAAGTGTGGTGAAAAAGGCCACCAAGATTATGATTGCAAGGGGAAGAAGAAAGCTACTAATGTCCAATGCTATAATTGCATGGAGATGGGACATTATGCAAATGAATTTCCAAAGTTTCAGGGGAACTTGCCTTAGAAAAGGCCAAGGGATCAAGGCCAAGCTTATGTGATCACTACTGCTGAGGTAGAAGCTCCGAAAGACGTGGTTGTAGGTAATTTAATGGTTTCCTCAAGTTTATCAAATGCATTATTTGATTCCGGATCATCGTATTGTTTCATATATTCCCTGTTTTCTAAGAAAATTAGATATTTCCAATTTTATTTAACAAGGGAGTTTTCAGTTAAAACTCTTAAGGGATGTATCATTACAACAATGTTTTGTGAATCAGTCCCCATTATAGCACATAAATGTTCTTTATCCTCTGATCTCATCGTCATACCTATGATTGAATTTGATATAATCCCCAGTATGGATTGGCTTTCGGACCGTGATGCAAAAAATTATTATAAGAAGAAGGAGGTTATTATTTTTGATGATGATGATAAGGAACACTTATCTTTAGAGGAGAATCATCACCACCTAATTCTTACCTAGATCCACCCACAGTAGCTCAAATAAATTCAATTATTAGGGAGGAAGAGAATGAAATGACTGTGGGTGAGGAAATAAATGTTCAAATAGAGGATGTACCTATTGTGAAAGAATATGTAGATGTTTTTCCGGAAGATTTACCTAGACATCCTCCAGAATGAGAAGTTGAGTTTTCCATTTATTTAATTCCTGGATCAAGGCCTATATCGAAGACCCCTTATAGAATGTCCATTGTCGAATTAGTTGAACTAAAGAAACAACTAGAGGATTTGAGTAATAAGGGATTTATTTGCCCTAGTGTTTTTCCATGGGGAGCCCCTGTTCTTTTTGTTAAAAAGAAAGATGGATCTATGAGGTTATGTATCGACTACAGGGAGATCAATGTTATAAAAATAAAGAACAAGTATCCCCTACCTCGCATTGATGATTTATTTGACAAACTACATGAAGCTCAATACTTTTCAAAGATTGAACTTCGATCTGGATATCATCAGTTGTGTGTGAAGAAGGAAGAAATTCCGAGGAGATCATTTTAAACCAGGTACGAGCATTACGAGTTTACAGTAATGCCTTTTAGATTGACTAATGCACCATATGTATTCATGGATCTAATGAATAGGGTCTTCAAGGAATATCTCGATGAATTTGTGGTGGTATTTATTGATGATATCTTGGTATATTCCAAAAGATATGAAGATCATTAAAATCACTTGTACATTATCCTGAAGACTCTGAGAAGACATGAATTATATGGGAAGTTTAGCAAGTGTGAGTTCTGGCTTTAGGAGATTTATTTTCTGGGACATATTGCCTCTAAATATGGAATCTCTGTTGATCCTTCTAAGACCAAGGCAATCCAAGAATGGCCTGCACCAACAAGTATAACTGAGGTACTCAATTTTATTGGTTTACCAGGATTTTATCAGCGTTTCGTCCATAATTTTTCCCGATTGGCTAACCCATTAACAAAGCTCACACGTAAAGTGGTTAAATTTGTTTGGAAAAAACAGTGTGAAGAATTTTTCGAAGAATTGAAGATAATATTAGTCAATGCTCCTATATTGACTCTATCATTGGGGAATTATGGGTTCATTATTTATAGTGATGCATCGAAGAAAGGACTTGGTTGTATCCTTATGCATAATTATAGGGTTATTGCCTATGCATCACGATAGTTGAAAATTCATGAGCAAAACTATCCTACTCATGATCTCAAGTTAGCAGTTGTGATATTTGATTTGAAGATGTGGAGACACTACCTCTATAGTGAAAAATGTGAGATTTATACTGATCACAAGAGTTTGAAGTATATTTTCTCACAAAAAGAACTCAACATGAGGCAAAGTAGATGGATTGAATTACTCAAGGATTATGATTTCACGATACACTACCACTCGGGGAAGGAAAATAAGGTGGAGGATGATTTGAGAAGAAAAGATCATGGAGTTTTGAACAATATGTGAATTGAAAGGGATCCAATTTTCATGGATCTAGTGAAGATAGAGATGGGAATAACCATGGAAGGTGAAACATCAATGCTTTTTCAAATGGTTTCCAAACCATCCTTACTAGAAAGGATTAAGAGTTCTCAAACCAATGATGAAGAATTTAAAAGGACGATTAAAGCTATGAATGATGGGAGATTGAGAGACTTTGTTTATGAAGAAGGAATTTTAAAATTTGGGAAGAGACTTTGTGTTCCCGATATACCTGATCTGAAAAGGGAATTGTTATATTATGCCCATAGCTCCAATTTCTCTATACACCCTGGGAGCACCAAAATGTATAGAGATTTGAAGGAACACTTTTGGTGGGAGAGCATGAAGAGGGAGATTGCTAATTATGTGTCAAGATGTATGGTTTTTCAACAAGTGAATGAAGGAAGGAAACAGCTTGTAGGATTCATGCGACCTCTTCCCATACCGGAGTGGAAATGTGACAATATTACGATGGACTTTGTCAGGGTGCTACCAAAGACTCTTAGAAGGAACGATGCAATATGGGTTATTGTTGATCGTCTTACCAAGTCAGCACATTTTCTTGTTATAAGAGAAGATATACCACTAGAAAGTCTAGAAAGACTATATATTAATGAAGTTGTGAGACTTCATGGAGTACCCCTATTGATTGTTTCTGATCGTGATCCCCGTTTTACTTCAAGATTCTGGAAGAGTCTTCAGAAGGCCTTGGATACTGAACTTCATTTGAGCACTGCCTACCACCCTCAAATATATGGACAATTATAACAGACTATTAAAACCTTAGAAGACATGTTGAGATCTTGCTCACTTGAATTTTAGGGTATGTGGGATCAATATTTACCTCTGGTATAATTTTTCTATAACAACACCATCCATTCGAGTATTCAGATGACACCATATGAAGAGTTATACAGAAAGAGATGTCTCACACCAACCTGTTGAGATGACGTTGGTGAAAGGAAACTTGTAGGCCCTGAACTGTTGGAGGAAACAATAGAAAAGGTAAAGGTAATCAAAAACCACATCAAAGCAGCTCAAAGTAGGCAGAATAGCTATGCCGATAACTGAAGGAAGGATTTGGAATTTCAGGTAGGAGATCATGTTTTCTTGAAGGTATCTCCATGGAAGGGAGTTATACGTTTCAGTAAGAATGGTAAATTGAGTCCCAGGTACATCGGACCTTTTGAAATTCTAAAACTAATTGAGGTTGTAGGTTACCATTAGGAAATGCCGCCAAGTCTCTCCAAAGTTCATGGTGTGTTCCATGTATCACTATTCAGGAAATATATTCCTAACCTAACGCATGTACTCACCTATGAGGAATTAGAACTGGAACCTGATATGTCTTATTTCAAAGAGCCCGTAAGGATTCTTGATATGAGAGAAAAATTACTGAGAAACCGGACGACTTGTCAGGTAAAAGTTTTGTGGAGAAACCATTAGATGGAAGAAGCAACGTGGGAACCCGAGGAACATGTGATGAAGAACCACCCAAGCCTTTTCATGCAGTAGTATTCTAGAAATTTCGGGGATGAAATTATTTGAAGTAGGGGAGAATGTAACACCCCAAGCTTACATGGTACGCTTCTCTTTGAATAATACAGTAGTGTGTGTTGTACGCAACTTCGAGTTCTAACACACACCACAACCAATCAAACTAGACATTATGAATAGTAATACCCACTTTTTGAACTTTTATAAATTTTATATTTCAAAGTGGACTTCATTTTTTGATTCTGAATATCAAAATTAGCTTAGGGTGAATTTTTTGTATTTTTCTGAAAACATTCAATTTTTTATGAATAGTGAAAAAACACTGAGTTATAGTTTAAAACCAAATTTTTTTTTAAATAATTATTTATTTTATTTAAATTTAATTAAGATCAAAATAGATACATAATACCTATATAAGTTCAATGTAATTCATTGGAGTTAGTTTAGAATAATTTTAGATATATAAAAATTTTATGGAACTTTTCACCATCTTTTACCCACCTCCTAGGAGAATTTGGAAATTCTCATAAAACATAATTTTACCACTTTTGTGAGTGGAATTTAAAAAATCCGAGAGACACGGTTAATATGAAGGAGTAAAATTTGGTTTAATAGGATAAAAATAATATTTGTTGAATAGTAACTTTTGACTTTTATTTACCATGGTTAAAAGTAAATAGGGTAATTAAGGGTAAAAATGATATTAATATTACCCTAACACATGTCATAATTCTATTATAAAAGAATACCTCAACCAAAAAAAAACCTTAGGAATAAAATATTATCATTTCAGTCCACTTGGATTAGATTAGGACATTTATTATTATTTAATTCAAAGAAGAGTTAAAAGAGTTAAAATCAAAGATTAATAACTAAAACATTTTTAATATAGGGTTATACATAAGATAAATTTAATTATAAATATTCATTATAAAGATAAAATTATTTCCAACATAATGGTATTTTATTAATAATTTTTAGACACTAAATAAGTAAATTTATTTATGACACAATGGTTATGCAGTAATTAACTAATTAATGAAATATTAAAATAATTGATATTATAAATATAAAAATAAATGTAATTTGAGACTTTTTATGAATTCCACTAATTTTATAGGTTAATATGACATATTAGGACTGATTATATAAATTTGTTTCGAAGTAATAATGCTGTAATGAAATTATCAAAAACAAAATACCCAATAGTGTCAAAATTGACATAAAAGAGTTTTTAAAACAAATATTATATTATTAATTTATATTCTATTACTACAAATCTACGGTTTGTCCAAGAGACTTAAATAATTATAGTTATATCATTAATGGACCACTTGGGGGTCTCTTGGAAGTTTTTATTAAGCTTATTGACTATATAATATAAAAATACATAGAGACATGGTAAGTGTCCAACTAATTAACTAAGAGTTAAAACTAAAATATAAGGTTAATAAAGTGACCTAAACCTGTCTAAAACCTATTGGTTGAGTGGTTTTCGACCTATCCCCACATTAAACTTTCAATAATACACTTTTTATCCATCAGAAACCGAATATTAATTTATTATAAAATAATATTTCTAGCTTTTCCAAAGGTGCCCCTCACCCCTCTAATTAAAGGGCACTCCCCCTTCTCTCAATTTCAAACCTTAATAGCCTTTTGTCTCGTCCAACCTCTGCCCAAATATCCTCTAAAATATCCTCCCTTCATCTTAGAGGCCTTCCTTTATTCAGAAAGCCATCCTAAGGAGCCCTTTTGATCAAGTCAAAAGGAAGAACCCGAAGAAGAGGTAATGTTTTCACCACCCTCTTTCAAGTTCCTTTCTTCTTCAACATCTTCTTTCTTTGTTATTTCCATTCTAAAATAATAAATCCAGTATCTTCTATATAATTGGATGTTATTATAAATATGGTATACCCATATTCAGTATTCTATCCATCCTTTGAATGACATGTCACCATACGTGCGTACGTACGGCTTACTGTCTCCGCGTCGTGGTGTAATTGTTATTCAATATATTATTATTTGGATGGGTTTAATAATTATGTTTAATTCATATAAATAATAAATATAACATGATAATGATTATTTATATATGATATACCATCCAATTATATATTATTTTAATATCAGAAGAATGATATTGTCGCTTGTGCGTACGTACGGACTACCGTCTCCACGAACGCGATGAGATTCATTCCCCATCGTATCCATTCAAGACTAATTATCATTTGATGATTAAAAGTAATATTTAAGAAATTTATATTATTTTGGATATGAATAAGATAAAACCTACACATAACAAACACGACTTATGTAACAAAACATATAAAATAAAATGAGTAAGTTAACGCCTGAAACGACGATAATACTAAAATATTATTAACAAAGCATTATTAAAAGATCATATATGATATCATAATTATTTATATGGTTCTTGTATAATTTAATAACATTTTTTTAACTATTATATAGGAGGTTAACATACCATCGACTAAGGAAAAGTACAAGGTAATGGGTTATTTCACAATCTCTTCATTATCCAAGGTTGTTTATATGTGATTATCTACTGGGACCTCTTTATCATCCACATCCATGTTTCTTAAAAATGTATTCCAAAACATTTTTACTATTTACTAGACAATGGGTTAAAGTCATTTATACCCTTTTTTGACTTTTATAAAATGATTTGAAAGGAATATTTTCGTCGTTATCCAAACGAGGTCCTTTTTAACCTTTTCGACAAAATTAAGGTAAGAATTTCTTTTTTAACTTATATGGCGGGTGCGGCTATTTTCTACCGTTATAAAATCGTCGAATCTTCCCTTGCAAGATTATAAGAAAATTTTCAAATTAAATGTTTTATTTTATAACTATGTGACTTTTAAATGATTTCAAAAAAGAGATTTTTCTCTCAAATAGTTTTGATTTCATCTATGTCAACATCCTTTGATGGATTTAAAGCTTATTTGAAGTTGATTTATTTTGATACGAAACATCCATATTGTATTGAAGGTTTTGTGATATGTTTGACTATGGATGTGATATTTTTATACCATTCATGGTTTATGGAGAAAGTATTGACATTTCTTATGCTAGTTTTAATACGAATATTTATATTATGTTTAAATCTGTTCATATGAGGAATGCATGGGACTTAATAAGTGACGGGTGGAGCCCGCTATTTCTCCACGATGCATCAGTAGGTATCATGAGACAAACTAGTGTATTGGCACAAGGCCTTGACAAAATCGTATTTGTGGTCTTGGCACGAGGCCTTGGCTATGTGGTTATGATAGTCTGGAATTATGCATTCCATCATTATGGAAGTGGTTATTGATATTGCATGTGATTATTCGACTAGTAGAATATCCCTGTGAATAAGTAAAAGGAGTTATTTCATTTTATATTTGCCATATTATGCTGAAGTTCAAGTTTAAAAGGATTTTGTTTTAGTTATACATTGCCTTAAATGTTTATGCTTATTTTTGAAAGTTTTCGATATACTGTTATCCCTACTGATCATCTGAGCTCACCCCTTTCAATGTTTTGTTTTTCCCAGGATGTGAAGAAGTAATTTATGAATGACCTAGAGGGATAGTGTGAGGGGATATGAAGACAAGATGTTGTTGTAGTATTTTTCACATTATGATTTAATGTAAACTTTATGAATGTATCTAGTTATTCTAAGGCTACTAAACTAATCGGTCTTTCAAGACTTGATCTTTTGTGATCATGACAATATTATGTAATAATTCAACGAATCTAGGTAACTGGGGTCGGGGCATTACATATTTGATATAAATAAAAGGAAATGTTAATTTATTCAGGTAAAACAACTTTGTGACCAAAATAACATTTTCATTTATATTCAATTAGTTTTCATATTCATTTATAATTAATTTATAACAAATGAATTCATATTATATTGTGTAAACCATATATTTTCGTAAATTAGTAAATAATATTCATAAACTCTAATTTAAAATCAAGTTTTTATCATAATATATTAAATATATATATTTGAATAATATATTATTGTTTGGTAAACCTTGCTCATGTGTCTTACACAAGTCATCAAGGAAAGTCTTTGTTTTGTATAATGCAAGCTAACCTCGGTGTTCTATGTAGAGAAAGAAAACGGTTATGTTGCTTATAAAGTTTGATTAACTTGATGTTGTGTATAATGAAATCCAAACAAGGTGCTTTAAAATAAAATAAACTATCTTCCATTTTTCATGAAATGAAAAATATCAAAAATGATAAATAAATTCAAAAAAAATTGCAAAATCTTTGGTGTTAAAATGACCATGAATATCAATAATGTAAATTGATGCTTATTTCAACAATAAATTAATTTATGGAATATCATGGGATAAAAATACATGTGAGTTTATTCAATTTGAAAATGGGAGAATATTTTTGGAAGATTATACTTCACATTTTTCTGAGTTATTTTGATTTTTCCTATTCTAGTAGTTATTGAGTTTGTCAGGGATCGCTTTTTTAGGATAGTTTCAATAGTTAATCATGGGATTGGGTGGTTTTTTTCCTCCATATCCATTCATTAAAATAGTAAAGTAGGAAATCATTTTTAATTGGAATGTAGTGATAGGTGTTACACCATGGTAGTACAACACATATTTTATTGTAGGGATTGGCTCTGTATGGAGTTAGAAGTATTATTTTGATGAATATATATAGTATAGAGATATTTACATGAGTCCAGTGAATAAATAATATTTTTTATCATAATTTAGGGACTCCTTATATAAATTCACAGTGTGTTAGTGTGGAGAATGCCTGATAATATTTATAAGTAGAACCAATAGATGTTCATTCGTGTTAGTTGATAGGGTGTCTATAAAATGTTCCCAAAGTTATTATTTGGTAGTTAATGACTATGAAATTATTTATTATTAAATATTATTGTAAGGATATGAAAATATACTAAATGGTATTTACTAATTTTTATTTATATGTTTAGGGTTTATGGGGGTAATGGTTCTAATAAGTAATGTGAGTATTCTTGTAATCCTAAAGGTAGTCAATTGACATTAGTGTAGGGAATATGAATTGTTTGATGGATGTTTCTTGTAATTGATCCATATTCTACTAATAATATTGAGGAACCATAAATTATTCAAGGTATGATCTTTGTGATATCATGTGTTACCATTCATTTTCAATAATATTGACGTGGCACATTCAAATATTTTTTTCTCATTTTCTTAAGGGTTCATGGATTCTTAAAGATTTCATTTAGGTTATTATTTATTAATATTATCATAAAGGAATGGAATTATAGTGTATAAATATGTTCAATATGTGAAATATTGATTAATGTATATAGGATTGTTTTGGATAATTATTTTTTTATGTGGTCTATATTATGGATTTTTTGACTGATTGTTGATCACAAACACACTACTATACTTGATAGATATATTTAATATCTTTTGAGGATGGATTTTATACATATATCAATGAGTGGTATTATTGTACAATTTATTATGGAACTATCCATTAGTTTTTTTGGGAAATTTATCAAAGTTATCTATAATTATTAGAGGAGATGAGATGAAAGGTCTATGAATATTAATTAAAATTATAAAACACATCATACACTTTTTTCTATGTACATATCATGGTTTCCACAAAATAGAGAGGTTAGGCATGTGATCAATCTTAAGATAGGAATGGATACTATAATCATGTCATCATTTAGGATGTTCCCTATAGATAATATATAGTATCATGTTTAGATATATTACTATTTGGTGAAGGTATTCATTCACTCATGAAAATCCCCTTAATGTTGTCCTATAATATCTTCTAGGAATGGTGAGGACTTATTATAGATAAGAGGTTATTTTTATCGGTTGAGCCTGTTTGTAGTCAGGAATATATATCCACTATAAAATATAAATGTATTTATTTATCAAATAAGAGGATTAATACTGATCCCTACAATATAATTTAGATTATGATATCATCATTTATATGTCATCTTATTAGATATTCCATTTAAATTTTTAATAGTCAGATTAATCTATTATAGTTTTCTTAATATAGGTGGATTTTTTTTGAAACACCTCAAAATGAGAGTATAATTCTCAATATCTATATATTTTCTTGAACACATTAAATGACCATTGACCATATCTTGTTCTCAAAAAGTGTATATTTTTTATAATTGAGGTTTTATTATTATGGTAAATGATAAAACAAGCTCATAAATTAGTGGATATTTGAAGATTAATTCTCATGGTTTCACTTTAGAATCCCATAGAACATCATAAGGATTTATGGATTCCTCTGATTAATATGAAATGATGATATATTCAATCAAGTAATATGTTGAAACCATTGGAATATCAGGCTATATTATTATTCAATGTGATGTTTATTATATGTCGTGTGATAGAGATTGATGAATTTGTAGTTTCCGATGTTTCATGCACAGGTGTGTGGAGATATATTCTACCTCTTTTTAAGGTTTATAATTATATTGATACAATAAGGTTAACTACATGAATGAATTTGAAGATGCAAAAAATTAAAATCCCATCATTGTATATGTCTTTTATTTGGAATCTATATGATTCTTCTCTTTATGTATAAAATAATGTGCATCTCCATTATATGGAGAAAATTATGTTTATATATCAAAGTTAATACCATTATGTGAAATAAATTTTTGAAAAATAAGACATGTTTTAATCATAAATATTCTACATAAATGTAACACAAATTAAATTCAAAAACTTACAAGAGAAATATATGGATTTGTAAATTAAGTATATGATTTTTCTATTTAAATGATGTGAGATATTTCCCATTCCATGATGAATATTTTATAATGTATAATAGTTATATATTTTGATATTGGTACACCCCATAGAAAACAGTCAAAACATGACCATTATGGAATGATAAAGGAGCTGACCATGAGATATTAGTCACACAATATTGGTTTGTTAGGCTACTCTCAATAGTTTTGTAAATTTAGATAAATCCATACCACTAAAGATGTTTTTCAAATAAAAAATTTGGAGTTTTGGAATATCTAAAGGTAATCACATTACGATTTATCAGGGCCATAAATATCATATTTGGATGATGAATATAGATATGTTTATTCTATATAAACAATCAAATAATTTACAAAAGAACACCATAATGTTTGAGATTATGAGAATTCCATGAATCTTGGATTAATGTATTAGTATGAAGAAATTGAATCCCAAATGTTCAATCAATTTCGTTTTCTTCATAAATCATAGTTGATGGTCAACATAATTAGTAGTTATTGTCCAGTAAAATAATTCATTAATTCCATTAGAGGATGATAATATACAGAACACATTTTTTAAGAGTACTAAATCAATATATTGAATAATATAGTCAAAATTAATAAAAAGGGAGATCAATATTAAAAATAGGAGAATAGATAACAAAGTTCCTTTGTTTAATTTAATTCTAGTATACATTAGAAAAATAAAGATAGAATTAAAGCTCAATTATACACATTTTTTGTTCTCGTGAAAATACTATTGAATAATTATTTAGGGTGAAAATTTTAATATTTTTTCTATATTCTATTTCACATAGAAATACTCAATGATATTATTAGAGATAACGTCCTTTTTATCAATGGTGAAATCATCCAAAAAATTTATAGTGAATATATAAATTCATGTTAATCCCTTGTATATTGATGCACCAGTGGTGTATACTCCGTTAACTATCCAATTGTTGTTATCCATGTAAAATAATTTTTACATTTTCATATTTTGTATCAAAATACTATATATGTTAGTGAATATTTATAGGTTTATGTTATTAAAAATAATATACTAGAAATATCCATTGGTAAGAAAGAATGTTAGACCAATATTTTTTTCCATGATTTTCTATGGGATTATTGGGCCTTTAAGAGTAATATGTAGTATCATTTCCAAGAGGTTGTTTCTAAAATATATTTCAATATAAGGTTTATACTATTGTAAATGATTTAAATTATAAATAATTTCCTATATTTAATTATTATCTTTCCCATATATGGAATAATGAGAAGATATCTACTTTATGATCACACAATTTTTATGTTTTTACTTTAAAAATTAATAATATAAATTTAAATGATATTAAAAAAGAAAAACAACTAAAGAAGAAAAGATATTTCTATGATGTTATTTAAAACTATTGGAAATCTATATTCATGTATTTTTTATCTAGATTTATTGGAATATATTTGATTGAAATTTAGAAAAATATTTTCAAAAAATATTATACAATTTTTAGAGTGGAGTGAACAAAGAGAATTTAGTTGTGTTACATGTTTTATATAACTATATTGGTGATTTTAAAATGATTTTGAATGAAAACATTGATGGTATATTCAAAAAACTCATAGATTTTGTGGGATATATCCTTATTCATTATGACCCGATGAGAGATTCTAAAACAATGATGATGAATTTCTAATTTCATTCACCCTTATAAAATTTTAAAGTGTTGAATCTCAATAAATAATATTTGTCATATATATCTCTTTAAATTCATCATAGAAAGTATGTGGTGTATAGAATGGTTTTGAAACTAGAAATCATATATGTTTTTATAAGAAAATTATTTTTATTTAAATAAAGGGTAAATTGTCCAATGTTTGAAACTATAGAAAATAATTAAGATGTTATTAATGAATTTCTATCATTGGTTGAATGAAATTCAAATATAAGAAAAAATTTATGGAGGTAAATAACCTTAATAATGTTACAATAATGGAAATATTAGGCATATTATAATGATATGTAAATTTAATACTAAAAATAGATATAAATATAAAAATGTGGAAAAATATTAAATTATCCCAAAGTAGTGAAGCATTAATTCTGTTAATCATGTTGGTAGATAGCAAAAAAAGAGAAACTTGTTTGTTATATAGATAATGAATATTGTTTTGGAGGAAATTTGATTAAATTCATTCCATATGTGGGATATTTTTTTATGTAAATTCATGAAGAGAACAAATATAAATTTGGGGAAGAATAAAATGTGGTCATATTTTTATCAAAAATATAACTTAAAATGTTCACCTAATTTTTTTAAATTTAATTTAAGAAATATCAAAGTATCAGTCACCTACATGGAGAATCAATATAATATATTGATCAAAATGAATCCAAAAGAACATTTTTAGAATAAGTTGTGTTTGATATTTAATATGTTCTACAACTTTTGAATAAATGATTTATTTAATGGAATAATTTGATATGAAATCAAAAACGGTTTGAAATTTAATTAAATATATCAAAGATCAAATTAATATGGTTGGATATTTCATTGATGATTTTATATCATTGTGAATGAATATTGAGGCTCAAAAGTAGGGAGTGATAAGAAAAACAAACAATCCAGGTTTATTTATAATGAGGTGTTAATAAAAAGAGTATATGGTGTTTTAATAACATTTTAGAATATAGTTTTTTAGAAAATTCATAGGAATGGTGGAAATAATTTCCTCAGATGTGAAGAAATGACATCCAAGGTTGGAGGAGTTTCCAAAAATGTATAGTAAAATATAAGATGTTATTGAGGTCCCTCAATCATCATGCATTTTTCCTCAATCATGTTAATACTATAATGTTTGTAATATGTTTAGATAGACTAATTATATAATTTTTCCCTTTAAAATATTAAAATTATGTGGTTTTCTCATTCATATAATGACCTTGAACATGAATTTAAAATTTTATTTGAGTGTTAATTCTCTTAAAATTCAGTAATTATGAATGAGAATATATCCTACTTCTAGTAATAAAAAATATTTTTTGTAATCCTTTTTTAAAATACACTAATATTGGTAACAAGGTAATAATGTTTTGGATATAGATAATTAAAAATAACTTTATTATAGGCCAAATGAGAAAGGTTGGTTGAAAACCTAATAATATTATACTTTTTACTAGTTTATATCATTTTAATGAATAGTATTGTTATCTCATAGAATATGATAAAGAATACATGACTGGATTTTATCATGATATATATTTTGGACCATGAAACTCAAAATAGTAGCACAGAGATCCTAGATAGTTTGTTTTCACCCCACATGACTGAAAACAAATATCTCTAAAATGATGTGATGGGTTGGGTTTATAACCTAACCACTTATAGTAATGATAAATCCTTGAAAACATATTTATTTTGAAGGACTAAGTTCACTAGATTTGAACTCATGAATAAAAAGGTTTATTTTGTTTTTTTAACAAAACATGACATGTGTTAGTCATTTATGTGACTGCATATTTTTTTTGAAGGTAGTGCCTTGGTCAAAGACCAAAGCACAATTCGTTGAATAATAAAGCAACAATGTTACAAAAGACGAAAATCTGGGATTTTCTTACAATCTCTATCAAAAAGATGAAATAAATCATCTAGCAAGGAATCCATCCATGTTAAGTTCTGGTGAACACCTTTGTTGGAAAGGGCATCATCAATAGCATTCGCTTCATGGAAAGCATGAGTAGCAATGTAGTCAATCCCACGAAGCGAATTCAGGCAATTCATCCAAAGAGTGGTAAGCGGCCAAGCTAGATGAATCACACCATTCCAAATAGCTTGGAAAATGGTGGTAGAATCACTTTCAATCTAAAGCTTTCTCTATCCTCTTTGGAGAGAAAAATCAACAGCATGGATGACCCCCAACATTTCTGCTTCCAAAGATGATGCATGACCACATCCACCGTAGAAAAATCCATGGAAATGACCAGAAGCATCCCTATAAATTTCTCCATAGCTGGCAGGACTGGGATTTCCCTTTGAGGCTCCATCAACATTCACTTTGATCCACCCTGGCATCAGGGCTTTCCATAATACTTCAAAGCTATGTCTGGGCTGAGGATAAATACCCGCAACACAAATATGGCGAAGAATCTCCAAATCAACAACAGAATTGTTGTAGCAGTCTTTTGGATTGAAGCAGCCTCTTGAATCGCTCTGAGAATTCAATATTTTCCTGCATTGAGACTTAATGAGTGTTTATTATGAATAATATCATTTCTGACGTACCATATCTCATGTAATAGCTCTGCCACGGCTGCAAGAAAGATGTTTTTAATTTTATATGAGGATTTATGGCTAATACACTTTTTCAAAAGCATATAGATCGAGTCAGAAGAGGGACACCTGCAGATAAATAAGTCAAAAATGTAGTTCCATAAAGCAGTTGTCGTAGCACATGTCAAGAAAAGATAATCAGAATCATCCCTGTGTTGATTGCACAGTTGGCATTTAGAACAGAGTTGAATGTCAAAAGTTTGCAGACCAACTTCATTAGGTAATCTATTATGAGCGATATGTCAAATAAGTGTGAGACTTGAAGGTTTGATCCAAGGCTTGTTAAAAGAGCTCACCCATTAAAATTTGGATTCAATTCTAGAGAAGTTATGATTGTAAATAAATTTGATTCAAGAATGCCATTTGGGGAAGGATTATGTGACTCCATATTTTCTATCACATTCAATAAAAAAATTATTTTATCAATGATGAATTTTTTAAATCGTAGATGAATGTATGGATAATGAATTAAAGGAATATCTAATGATGGTAAAGGATAAATTATTTCTTATTTTGGTGGAACATTATAATATTATTTTTCAATGATGTCTCATATAAATATATAAATAATACATTGAAAATGTCTCTTAGATGAATATTGGAAATAGTATTATGATTTTGATATGGAACCAGAAGAGGACAAGTGATGTCTATATAATGTGAAAATTTCTGATAAATCATTATTAACTAAAGAATAATAGCTCCAAAAATAGTTTTGAACCTATCCAAATCGATATGTGTTGTTTCACCATCATATTTTATGACATATTTATCATTAATAATTTTTTTATGTTACTTAATTTTCATTATATGAATCATTGAACAATAACGAACCAAGATTTAAATTTTAGATTATATATGACCTAGCCATTAGATTTGAGGGTTTGAATAATACTATAGAAATTATTATTTATTTTAATGAATTATTTTCTCTATGAAATTGTACTGAACAATTCCATGTAAAATGAGTAATTAATTTCAAATGTCAAAAATAATTTCATTCCCTATTAAATGATCAATTTTTCAATGTATTATATTTTTCAATATATTGTGTATCTTCATCTATAATGAACAAAGATATTGATGAAATATATTTTTATATAATTTAATGAAATTAAAAAAATTTAATATATATATTATTAATTAGATATAAGTGAACATTAAATCATTTTTAGGTAAAAGGTGTTATTTTTAAGAAAATTATTCTCATTGGGTGGTATGTATTTTATCATAATAAATCATATTAAACATAATTTATGATCATTTAGTTCTAAATAGGATAAATGAAATAAATCATCTTTCATCTATTGATTATTATTAAATAATGAATTAGAGTTTGTTTATTCAATAATTGAAAAAGGCGGTTTTCAAAAAAATCAATTCATGGCCTTTAATGGGTTTATTTTAAAATTAATTTAAAAATGTCATATGAAATGAAATTGATATATTATTTAGTATATTTAAAAAAAATATTTTATAATCATTAAAATTTTACAATTTCATTTTTGGTCGTGATTAATAATAACAAAGGTAATAAAACATTACTATAGTAGAGGTTAATGGGTGAATGGGGTGATACACTAAATATATAAGGTTTTCGATTAAAATAAATCATTCTTAAATAATATTTATTGACTTTATTTCCACCCCATTTCATTCTAACATATAATTTGAGGCAATTTTGATGCGATATTCAATTAATACAGTACGGGAAATTAGACTATTTGCAACGGGGTCCTGTTTTAAATGGCACGATGTAGAAAACAGTATCGCAAAAACCTATTTTTATGACGGGATGTGGACCAGTCACAAATAGTTTTCCTATGATTATTTAAAAAATGAATTTATGATGGGTCTTCGTAGAGATTATTTTTTATGGGTCTCCCATCATAAAAGGTCTTGTCACAAATATTTTTCCTGATATTATTTAAAAAAAAGTATTCATGATCAGGACCCCCGTCATAAAAGGCCCATTGCAATTATCTTAAAAACATAAAAAATAATAATATTGAGTAAAACAATATTATTAATAAAAATAAAATAATATTATAAAATAATAATAATATAATTTTTGAAAATAATTATAATAATACTAATATTAATAATATAAATAATAATAATAATATAATAATAGTAATAATAACACTATTAATATTAATGAAATAATAATATTAATATTAGTAAAATAAGAAAATAATATTATTAATAATATTATTAATATGTTATTATTATTAATGAAATAATAATTTTAATATTAGTAATATATAAAAAATAATAAAATAATAAAAAACCCAATATTTGTAAAAATATTAAAATAATAATAATAACAAAATAATAATAAATAATAAAGTAATAAAATAATACAATTAATACAATTTAAATAAAGTAAAAAAATAATAATTAACTAAATAAAAAATTAAATATTAAATATTCACAACAATATAAAAAACACACTCTATAGAAATTTAAATAGTTAATATTATAAAAAAAATAACAGTCAATTGTTTTATCATAAAAATACAAATATATCACTAAGGAGGGGTCATTTGGAGGAGTTGAAGGAGACTGTGGAGGAAACTTCATCCCAAAACCATGAGTTAGAAGTCACATATACTTCATATTCTCGTGATGTTCCTTCTGCCAACGACGCATCCCCTCCTCCTATTGCTGCAATCATCAAAGCTCTTCCTTTTGTTGTTACTGCCATTAGTGTATCTCCTATTATTGTCATTGATGCATCTCCTCCTGATCCCTATACAAACTCTCTATGACATCACTCTGAGATTGTAGTTGCTCCTGATATTGTGAAGTAGATAATGATGACTCTTTACAAGCTCCACTTGAGTTGGACGTCGACATCGCAAATATACCATAATAACTCACAGGCATCAATAGAGAGCCGATACCAACAAATAATCCATTCTCTAAGGCATATTAGGTCTCCTGCATCCATCCTACCTCTTCGAATCAATGGGCACTGGTATGACCCTCGATCTCGGCCCGACTCTTAGTCTGTGACTAAGACGTTGTGGACTCATATGACTGCTTCAATTACAATTTAAAATTAAAATAGTTAAAATATTATTGAAAGTTAATTTTAAAACTCAAAAATAAATTATACTAACCATAATATGACATTGTCGATCACCTCTAATCTCTCTAATGATCGGATCTTTGTAAATAATCTTATAAATGTTTGACTTCGTAAAATCGGGTTATTCGACTGCCTATTTGAATATAAAATAAACTATTACATTTAAAGTTATATTAATTATTATACAAAATTACTTACAACATATTCTCTATGTGTACTAAATGTACGAATATTGGCTCAATGTGTCACCACCTCTCTCCCCTGGATTTTTCATCCTACCGATGATCTCCTCTAAAAACTTCCACCCAACTAATATGAACATAATTCATCCCATACCTGAAATGAAATGTAATAAGGTTGGTGGGTGTGACAAGATTCATCAAACTCCATCACTCCTACTTTCATTGTTGCTTTCCTTCTCAAATTGTGCAAAAACTAATGGGAACACTTACAAATAAACCCCTCTCATGCCTTCCAGATAGTTGCACACATACTCTCATCAATGGGATACCATAAAACTATGAAATAAATTATAATATAATGTTATTTATTAATTAAATTTCAAAATAAATATTACTTATTTATGTACTAGCCAATGATCAAATATGCAGTGCTAAATATCAACAAGAACTTTATCCCATGTGATCTATGCTTCAGAAAAAAAAAATTGTGCAATATAGTGGTCCCTTTTGCAATATTTATACGTGAAAATTTGTGAAAAAGAAAAAATATTCAAAAAATTAGTGTATAAATAAATTAATGAAAAATAACTAAAATACATTCGTAAATATTCAACTGCATTCATGGATAGAATCCAAGCTATTGACGTCACTCCAGGATAGAGTTGGGAATTATCAATTGGGAAAGACCATGCCCCCTATAAGTCCTATCTAAAACACCAACAGTTTGAGGGTTAGATGATCCAAAATCCTACTCATCCAAAGGTAGATCGGCCTCCCACAATTGAAGAAACATATCTGAGTCCATCTGAAACACAAAATGATAATTATTTTCAAATAGTTAAAATAACTATTATATATAGATATATAATATATAAGATTATAACCTACATTTAACCATATCAATCTTCATATTTATCCTCATATTCGTATTTGATGTTGTAAATGTCTTCATATTCCTCTTGTCCATCATCAATTTCCATATGAGTTTCATTTTTATCATCTCTTGTTATTTCAAATTCATCTGTAACATTATTAACATCATTATCACGATCGACCCTTAACTGTTAGGTTTCATCATCGATATTCATGTCTCTTAGTGAAAAATATGGTTTTAGAGTAGTATCTTGAAAATTTTCAATTCCTTTCACTTTAGTGGAACCAAATTCACTTTGAGTAAACCTATTTTCTGGAGATTTAATTTCTATTATGCTTCACCAATCACCCAAATATTTTCAATTAGCATAGTAATTATCAAAAAAATTGATGTGTCTGATGAGATAATAAAAATGGTTTATTTACTACAAGGATACTTTTATATTTAATATCAATGATTCCATGGGTCAAATGAACATGCAAGCCACTCTCAGTATCCAACCGATGATATCTAAACATTGTTATGTAATTATGTCCCGAATAACATAATTCAATAATTTATTCTATCATGCTGTAAAATTCAAATTCAGTTTCTCTATGACGAGATCCTCTCAAGAAGACACCGTTATCCATTTTTTTCTTCCCAATATGCATGTGTATGAAAATTAAAATCCATTCACAACATTTTTATTATAACATTAAACCAGTTTGGATGGTGGATTAAATAAGACATGCAATACATTATCAATTTTATTATCATATTCAGATATCTAAAAATTTTCAAACAAGCTATCAATATAACAAGTAATGAAATTATTTTATATGTAAAACCATAAAAAATTTATGTTACCAACTTTTGAAACTAGTAGGAAAAATTATTTTGTCGACGTTATTTAGGATCAGCTACTATAATTTGTGGAAGGTATTTATTGATATGATTATCATATAATATAAAAATAAAATAAGATTAATTTAATGTAATAATGATTATAGAATAAGTATTATAATCACTAACATTACATATGGTGTCATTTTTTCACATTTGATCAGAACATGGGTATAAACTCTATGATGTTAATCATCTAAAATCCATCATTCATGAACTCCACCAAATCCAAGTTCAGGCTGATTAAAAATTGATAATTTATTTCTTATTTCAACATCAACATTTCCCTCATTATAAATTAGTTGTCTATGTTTTGAGGGATATTTGGATTCAAAATAATGAGAGAGAGAAAAAAAAGAAATTTCCTCTTGCAAATAACCTCCTACTAATGAGCCTTCAACCGATGATTTGTTATGAACTTTTTTCTTCTATTTCTACATGCATCTCTAGATTTGGTACATCCATCAGAACTATAATAGACCTTTATATTTTTCTTCTTGCAGTAATTGTAATATCAAATCTTCCATTAAGTCAAATTAATACAATGGGAATATTTTTTCCAATTTACATAAAATTAAAATAGTATCTTCTGGGAGACTTCATAGTGCACTATAGTCTGTTGTTCCTACATAAGTGTCTCAGAAAAAATATTATATATCTGTTATTGCATCCCAGATCATAGAATTCAAAAAACCTATTAATCCAATCAGTATAATTATTTACATTATAACATGATAGTCAAGACCTTTTAATCTGGTAATATGACTATTTCAGACTCATCTGCCCAAATTGGAAGCATTATTATCTGGAAGTCTCAAATCTGAAATCCAATTACAAAATAATATTCTATTTTCTTTGGATATTGTATAATTGTCTTTTGGATTCATAAAATTTTGTGATCTGAAATTTTCAAACTGTTCATGTTCTGTTCACCTACAAATTTGGGAAAGATCTATTCATTACTTTAAATTATCTTTGGTCATACTTGGTGTATCCAAAACATAATGAAAAAAATTATCAAAATATTTCTTCTCAATATCTTAACATCCAACATGGGACAGACCAACAAATCATACCAATGTGGAAGATCCCAAAAAATGCTCCATTTTATCCAATTGTGTTATTTCCTAAAGCCATCAATATTATTTTGGTTTATTATTAGTCCAAATGTGATGGGATGTAATCAGGAAACAATTGATTTTAACTCTATACCTGATATCATTATTAGAGGTTCATCTCTTTCAATTTTACATTTTCTAAAATGATATTTGTTCCTCTGAAAAGGATGATAGTTGAAAAGAATCTATGATGACAGTCAAAAAAAAAGTTTTTTTTAATTGATAATAATAAATTCTTTGTTGTCTCTCATACATTATGTACATTATTGTGGACCATTTGTACTCTAGCCAGATAAAATTAAATTTTCTGGGAAGTCACTAATTATCTAAATCAATGTGGATTTTAGTAGGAAATTATGTTTCTCAACAACATTATATATACTAACACCATTATATCATAATGAATTTAACTCATTGATTAGTTGTTTATAATAAACAAAAATATTCTTTTTTGTATGTTTTATAATTAATAAGGTCAAAATTATGTATAGATCCTTCATCAACATCCAAGGAGGTAAATTAAATGGATTTATAAAAACAGACCACCATGAATACTGACTATCGTAAGAACCAAATGGATAGAAACTGTCAGTAGAAAGACCCAATCATGCGTTTCAGGATTCTAAAGCGAAATATGGATGCACAATATTCTAAGACAAAAATAAATTCTACAATATGGATGTAGGAAATAAATATCTCTAGTATTTTACAATAATCAATCCAAACCTTTCTAGTTGAGCCTCTTTATACCTCAAATTTTAATATATAGGACAACATTACAATGACTCATTTTCACCATAATATAATATAAAATCATTTTAAAGTGCATTAATCTTCTAATAACCAAGACCCAAATTACGAACCAGCCACTTTCTCTCATAGAAATTTTTAGGCAACACATTTTCATCTGGTAGTAGTGTTTTAACCAAAGAGATAATTTAATCAAAACATCTATTTGACATTTCATTATCAGATTTAATATCCATAAATTTTGAAATAGCTTCAACATTTCTTATCTTGTATCCAGGATATAAGGATTCCTCAGTGGACCTCAACAACTCGTAAAATTGAGATGGTTCAAACTTATGAGTTAAATCAATATCATCATGAGTTTTTGTTTTTTTAAAATATAGACCAGCTATATCGTGTACTAAATTTTGAAACCTTGATGGCTTTAGAACCAAATTATTAGTTTCTTCTCTGGAACTGGGTTCACTATGTTGATACCAAAAAAATATAATCTGGTTGAAATCCAAAATGCAATATATGACCTCCAATATTATCAAATGGGTCAAACGTCCTCCGAGCACATTTTTTACAAGGAAATTTAATTTTCCCTTCGGAAAAAATTCTAGTTTTGATGATTCAAATGATAAGAAAGCTTCAACACCCTCAATATATACAACATTTAAACCAAAACTATTTGGATTCATGTGCTGATTTATCCAAGAGTGATCATCTAATAATGAATTTTTTCAACTTCATTGTTCCATATATCTCTAAAAATATTAAATAATGAGTTTTATCGAATAATTTAATATAATACAAACATTATCCAAAAAAGAGAAGAAAATTAATTTCATTTTTCTAGAAATCTATAATAATTTCTATTATTTTATAGTTATTTATGGAATTTGTTTTAAAATTTATACTAATATACACTAATATACACTAATTTATAATAATTTATACTAATTAACTCTAATTATTAGTAATTAAGGATAATTAATACTAATTATTTCTAATTATAAGTGGCATAATTTCTAGCAAATTAGCGATAGCTATTTTGTCTGACAGTTCATATCCTTATAAATTTCACAAACTGAAATAATTATGAAAAATCATCTCAGACTTATGAATATCCATTCTTGTATGCACAATAATGAAGAGTGGGGAGGCCTCGTCGTGCTACTCTCCATTCTCATGCAAATGAAAATGGATATTCAAACGTCGGAGTATATTTTTTTCATTTTCATTTCAGTAAGAGAAAGTTGCTAGAAGATTAGTCTTCAGGAAAAATAGCCTCTTTTTCTTTAATACTCATCTCCTTGCAATCTTCACTCACCAAAATTAGAATGAAAAATATGATCTAGCGTACACATATCGATTCTCCTGAATATGAAAAATGATATTTGTACGATGGAGAAGATTTTTCATAGTTATTTCAGTGAGAGAAAGATGGAAGGATATGAGTCATTGAGAAAATGGAATATTGAAAATCCACTGAAAATTATTCAAATTTATTGTGAATTATTGAAAATAATTACAAATGAATGTGAATTATTTCTAATTAGTCCTAAATATTGCTAATTATTTTTTTTATTACTATTTATTTCTAATTATTCCAATTTACTACTAATTATTAATAATTATTTCTATTTAATAATCATTATTCCTAATTATTCCTAATTATTCCTATTTATTTTTAAATATTCTTATTTATTCTTAATTATTCCTAATTATTCCTATTCATTCCTAATCAATTCTGATTATTCCTAATTATTTCTAATTATTCTTAATTATTTCTAATTATTCCTAATTATTGATAATTATTACCAATTATTACTAATTATTTCTAATTATTACTGATTATTCTTAATTATTCCAAATTATTCCAAAATATTCTTTATTTTTGCTAATTATTCCTAGTTATTCCTAATTATTTATAATTGTTACTGATTATTAGATTTATTAGAAATTATTACTTATTATTACTAATTATTAATATTTATTACAAATTAACCCTAATTAATAATAATTAATATTAATTATTACTAATTATTACTAATTATTAATAATTATTACTAATTATTACTAATTAATACTAATTATTTCTAATTAATCTGATCTTTTACTAACTATTACTTATTGTTACTAGTTATTAAAATTTATTAATAATTATCACTAATTATTAATAATTATCACTAATTATTACTAATTATTTCTAATTATTACTAATTACTCCTAATTATTACTAATTAATCCTAATTAATCCTAATTATAATTGATTAATCATAAATATTACAAATTAAAAATATTTATTACTAATGAATCCTAATTAATACTTATTAATCCTAATTATTACTAATTAATACTATTTATTACAAATTAATCCTAATTATTACTAATTTTTACTAATTATTATTAATTATTATTATTTATTAAAAGTTTTTACTAATTGTTACTAATTATTACTAATTATTACTAATTATTACTAATTATTACTAATTATTACTAAGTATTACTAATTATTCTTAATTACTACTAATTATTATTGTTTATTCTAATTATTACTAATTATTCCAAATTATTCTTAGTTATTACCATTTATTTCTAATTATTCTTAATTATTATTAATTACTGATAATTATTTCTAATTATTAGTAATTATTACTAATTATTTCTAATTAATACTAATTATCACTAATTGTTCCTAATTATTAGAAATTAATCCTAATTATTACTAATTATTCGTAATTATTCCTAATTATTCGTAATTATTCCTAATTATTCCTAATTATTACCAATTAATCCTAATTAACACTAATTATTGCTAATTATTACTATTTATTACTATTTATTACTATTTATTACTATTTATTCCTAATTATTCCTAATTATTCCTAATTATTCCTAATTATTACTATTTATTCTTAATTACTACTAATTATACGTAATTAATCCTAATTATTACTAATTATTACTAATTATTACTAATTATTACTAATTATTACTAATTATTATTATTTATTACTATTTATTCAAAATTATTTCTAATTATTACTAATTATTACTACTTATTGCTAAATATTACTGATTATTTCTAATTATTACTAATTATTACTAATTATTCTTAATTATTACTAATTATTACAAATTATTCCTAATTATTATTATTTATTCCAAGTTATTCCTAATTATTACTAATTGTTACGAATTATTACTAATTATTATTAATTATTCCTAATTACTCCTAATTATTACTAATTATTACTAATTATTACCAATTAATCCTACTTTTTACTAAGTATTACTAATTATTCCTAATTATTACTAATTATTACTAATTATTACTAATTATACCTAACTATTACTAATTATTAATAATTATTACTAATATTTCCGAATTATTTCTAACTATTAATAATTATAACTAATTATTCCTAATTATTCCTAATTATTCCTATTTATTCCTATTTATTCCTAATTATTTCTAATTATTACTAATTATTACCAATTATTACCAATTATTCCTAATTAGTACTAATTATTACTAATTATTACTAATTATTACTAATTATTATTAATTATTTCTAATTATTCATAATTATTACTAATTATTACTATTTACTACTAATTATGACAATTTACTACTAGTTATTACAACTTACTTTTAATTATTACTATTTACTTCTAATTATTATTATTTCTTATTATTTATAAATATTTATTTCAATTTACTACTAATTAATGTGAATTTTTAGTAATTATCGCTAATTATTACTTATTATGACTAATTATTTATTATTGTTAATAATTTTTCTAATTAATACTATTGATTATTAATTAATAATAATTAATTTGACTATTAATTAATACTAATTAATATTAATCACATGTATTTGTAAAAAATGAAAAAAAAATGATCTAATTTTAATTTAAATTAAGCTTCATAAAAGTTAAAATAATTAAAACTAATATCAAATAACATGAATTAACTTGAAAATAAAAGAAATGGATAAATACCTTAAAACTGAATCGTTTGGAGGATTTACGTCACGAATATTGCTCTGATTTAAAAAATTTAACGTAGAAAAATTTTGTGTAAAATTTTAAATAGAGAGGCAGAGAGGAGTAGAGAAAGGAGTTGAATAAGGGAAAAACTGATGGGGGTATATATATGTTAGATAGCTGTGAGGAGATTATTTGCAATGGGATTCCCATCGCAAATTGTAGTATTTGCGACGAGACCCAACGCTAAAACAAACCCCTTATTAATTAGCGGTAATGGTTAAAAAGGTATTTGGGATGGGTCCCATCGCAAATACCAACCTGCCGACATACTATTTGCAATGAGATAAATCTCATCGCAAATACTAAAAAACGCTATTGGGTATTTACGTTGGGCGCATATGCCCATCGCAAATACCATTCCCGCAGTTTGGCACGCAACTTGCACCAAACCTTTTTTGATGGGGATCGTCTCCCCATCGCAAATTGCTAACTATTTGTGATGGGAAGATCTCCCTATCACAAATAGTCTGTCACAAAAATTCATTTCTTCCGTAGTGATGTAACCTTCTATTTATTAAAGGTTTTGAATAATTACATGTTTTACACTCCCCTCAAATATAAAATGGAACCTCATCTCCTATATTCAACAAACCTTCTGGAGCCCTATATCCCAACTAACCTCAGCCGAAATACCCAAAAAGCATATTTAAATATGACATATAGGTGATTCATGAACGGAGTTCAAGTACGTGAATTCATCATAAGTAGTTGAATCAACTATGAGAATTTGATATGTTGTTGTATCAGATACGTGGGATAATCAGTTACATGAGCCCATCTGCTACAAGAGCCAATCGACTATGTTATTCAATCAGCAATGTGATCCAAACAGCTACATGTGCCAATCAGATACATGGGACAACTAGGTTATATGAATCTTCTACATCGAACAATCTGCTACAGAGGATAATCAACTACATGGCTAATCATCTATCCAAAAATAGTTATGTGAATTGGTTATGTTGGTCATTCGGCTATGCAGAATCTGCCACATTGAGATTCCTCCAGTAACGTGAAAATGTCCATGGAGATGTTCTAATGGTGTGAATCAAGGGCCTTTAAAGACTGGTTTTCCAAGAAAAATTATGTTCTTTATTTTATTGATATGGTGGTAGATTTAAACGATTCCTTCCATATAGAGTTTAATGAGATTCCTTTTAGAACCCTTCCCCTGGACTCATGGAACCCTTTTACCAGTGGCTCGAGTTCTCCAGCGGTTGTCCCATCTTGCATGTGGCCCTAGTTATTGTGCATCGAGTCACATTAAACTTATCTTTTCCAGGTAGGGGATTCATTACTTCTATTTTATTTATATGAAATCACAAATTTTGTATGGTTTTTCCCCATGGGTGGAAATTAAATTAATGTAATTGATATTGATCCAAATTAATATATAGTTTTATTGTGATTGTTTGTTGTGGATTTCTACAATAATAATGGTTTGTCGCATTATTTTCAAGACAGTGTGAAGTCTATAATATGCTTATGCAACTGGATTTTATGATTGTTTATAGTAATTTGTTCTTGATATATAATGGTGATGAATTTGAAGATGTAAATAATTGATAATTAATTTGTTGGATAATAAAGAGATATGTTAAATTAATCCTTCATTTGTTATAATTTTATAATAAGCATATCGCTGAAATGCACATGTGTAATTTAATATGTATATATGTGCGTTTTTGGTACATGATAAATAATGTCAATCATGATAGGGATCTTCGATAAAAAGGATTGAAGTCATGTTAATAAATTGAAATTCCAAAAAAATGAGACTTGGATGTATGCTTAGAATCATGTTTATATTAATTATTTAATTAATTTAGTAGCTTGTTATAGCTTAATGACATAGGTTTCCCATATTCGGAATCTAGAAATAATCAATATGTTTATTCAAAAAGAAATAAATAATGGTTGTTTGAAAAATATATTTGTTGAGGATAAAGTTGCCTATATTCTTATGAAGGCTAAAATGACATGGTTATGGAGCTATGAGAGTTCATTTTTTATGCAGGATGAATGACTTGTTTAGGGGGACCAGTTTCTCTATTGTCCTTGCTTGTTTTTTCATGATACTTTTTTGAGGTTCTTTATATGTGAGCTTCACTTTTCTGAGTGTTATGATCTTGGGATGGCTGATCTGATATTGGTTGGGGATGCCCAAATGATGTGGCATATAGTGATTCCTTTGATAGTGGGATTCATTGGGAAATGCATGTGGGTGGGGAGGCCTAGACGACGTGGTGGCAGTTGATTCTTGTGATGGGGATATGATATGCATGTGGGTGTCATGAATAAAAGAAAAGATGATGGAATAGGTGGAATCTATTCTTACCTGTTGATGTGATTAATACAGATTCATTATTGAATGAATATATTTAATTGCCTATGGAAAGGTATATTTGCTAATCTTTATTCCATTCCCCACATCATGAGGGTTCTGGTTTTTCTCGGATTTATATTTCCTTTTGGTGGTATCTTAGGATGGTTTTCCTAGAGTATTTGGATTACGGAACAGTACTAACATTGAATAAATAATTCTTAATACATGGTCTTGGGTATTGATGAAATGAAAATGAAAAATGATGGTGTTGAGAAACTATGGAATCAATTGGATTATTCCTAGAGGGTATGGACATGGGTTTGATTATTAATAATGATTAATGTAAAATAATGTTGATGTTCTGTTAATGGTTAATGAATTAATTAACTTAAATTGAATTGTTTAATAGAAAGAATTAATTTTAGGATTCTTTAAATATGTGTCTTTGATTGTAGGTTATTTAGTATTAGTAGTGGTAGTCAAGAGTCTAAGAGACGTTTTTTGTATTTGAGTATAAGACTTGGTTATGCCCATAGTGTTTTTGTGAGATATATTATATCATGTATATTTTGTAATTTCATATGCTTCCCTATCCTTGTTAGTAAGGGTGACTTACACCATATGGACTCTAAGAGGGTGTTTTACTCAACATCACATTGGGATAATGGATGGGTGACTACCCCCTCGGGCCCTGACCTCTTCTCTTGGTAGCCACTTGTGATGGTATGCATGATGTTTATTCCCCAGAAATATGTGTAGAGTGTTGTAATGGATCTTGGTTTTTCACACACATGTATCCCTAGATATAGTATCCAAAGGTTTTTTATATTTATTAAATTTATCGTCTTTGATGGGTTGAGGTTCTTACTTGGTTTATGGGTTGTGATGGATTGAGGTATTATACCCTATGTATGATACACATCATATGGATTGTGGTGTCTCCCAGAACCTATCGGGTTACTATATGGTTATGTGGATGAGATGATGTGGAAATGTGATGCATGAGGTACATTTTGTGATTTCTTTTCTAGGTGTCATTGGGTTGCATTATTTTGGAGAGATATGGAATTTGACATGCGTTATTAGGATAGAAAGGAAAACTAGTGTGGAAGTGGGAGCAAGGTACCCTTTATATTTCATGATTACATTATATTCTCTCTTTTATGTGATTCTTGGGGATAGTTATTTTTGGTGAGGATGGAAAAATAGTATAACTATTTATATGTTGAGTTAGTTTCACTATTATTCAATGTGATTAATCATGATTTATTTATCTTTTTCATGAATGGATCTTGGGAGGATCCTACTATGTATACTATGATAATAACCCTGTGTATATATAAACTATTTTTAAGGTTAGAAGGATATTGTTTTAGATTGGGATACTTACTACTAGCTTGTGGTGTTTCAGGATTTATTTGGGCTTCGTGGTCGCTATTGAGTTTTACCTCTTTCAAATTTATAGTATCCATTGTATTTGTATTAGTACTATATGATATTTCATGTATATAGTTTGGATTTCTTATATATAAGTATAATTAAGAGTATATTAGTGTATTTGTCTTATCTCTATCTTCTGTATATTTCTCTTAGATGGTAATTAATACCATTTTACATTAAATAGACCATGGCTACTAGTTTCCAACCCATGATCAACTGCAAGAGGGAATCAGGTAGTCAATATCTCCCTTCAATCATTGCCAAACTATGGGAAATGGAGGCTTTCCCAACACATTTATGCCAATGATTTTATAAAACTGTATGTATATGAGGACTACACCAATGGTTGGAACAAACTATTGGTATATTATTTTTACAATCAACATGTCCCAATTGTTTGATTAAACCATTGGGAAAGCATTCATTTTTCAAATTTATGCCAAAAGTTTTTTAAAACCATTGGTAAAGACTATATTTCCAACGATTTTTTAAAACAATTGGAGAAGTTTCTCCCTAAATAAATAGTAGATCCAGTTCCCCACATCAATGTGATTATATCCCTAAACTAAAGCTCTCTCTTTACCCTAGGCTGTGAAACTCCTTCCACCTGATATATCCATCTTCAATCAAGCATTTGTTTTAGTTATACACTTCAAATATGTAATTTCTACCTTAGTTTTAATGTTCTGCATCTATTTTTTTTGTTTTCTATTTTGATTTTTCCTAAACCAGAGGTTTGTGCAATCAGTGGCATGGTATACCCAATAAGTGCACTTTGATTTGTTTTCTATTTTTTTCTACACTTCAAGTGTAATGATTTTGTGAATCACCTTTATTTTAAGTCTTCATATCCACTCCTTCTGTGTAGATTTAGTAAACCATATGAACTAATGGATGTATTGGTGATATTTATCCCCACTCAAATATGGTAAAGTGTTTGTTTAGTCATATTGTCTCAAGGTGGGTAATGGATATAAGGATGGTCTATGTGAAGGGATTGGGGATAGTTGGGGTAGTGTTGTAGGTGGTTATCTATTTTTTTATTGGGGTGATATGGTAGTTTCTATGGACTTTAGTTTAGTTGAAAATTGGATTAGGATTTTGTATTTATAGTTTTTGTTCAAGGAATAATGGGAAGGGTGGTGATATTGAGGATGAATTTGTTGTTGGTTGGGTGATGGATTGGAATTTTGATGTTGGTTGTATTGGGTACAGGTAATTTTAAAGGTATTGTATGGGTATTTCATCCCCTGAACGCCCCCACCCCACCCCCATTGGACACCCCCCACCCCCTTGGACACCCCCAACCCCACTGGACACCCCTCATCCCCTAGACACCCCCACCCCCTCGACACCCCTACCCCCATGGACAGCCCCCCCCCCCAACTCCCCCTGGACACCCCCACCCCCTTGGACACCCCACCCCTACCCCCTGGACCCCCCTGGACACCACCCCAACCCCTAGACACCCCCACCCCCTAGACACCCCCACCCCCGTGGACATCCCCCCACCCCCCAGACACCCCCACCCCCTTGTATATCCCCCCCAGACACCCCCACCCCCTTGTATAGCCCCCCAGACACCCCCACCCCCTTGGAGACGCCCCCCACCCCCCTGGACAGCCCCCCTGGACATAGCCCCCACCCCCATAGACACCCCTCACCCCCTGGACACCCCCACCCCCCTGGACACCCCCACCCCCATGGACAGCCCCCCACCCCTGGACACCCCACCCCCTTGGACACCCCCCGGAACACCCCCCATGGACACCACACCACCCCCTGGACACCCACCACCCTGGACACCCCCCCATTGAACACCCCCCAACCCCCTTGGACACCCCTCACCCCCTTGACACCCCCACCCCCCTAGAAACCCCCCCCCCCTAGACACACCCACCCCCTTGGACACCCCCCCCCCCACCCCTAGACACCCCCCTCCCTGGACACCCCATGGGAACCACCCCACCTCCTGGACACCCCCACCCCCTTGTATATCCACCCCCCCCCCCCCCATCCCCACACCATGGGCACCCCCCCGCCCCGTACACCCCACCCCCTTGAACACCCCCCACCCCCAGGACACTACCCTCACCCCCTGGACCCCCACACACCCACCCACCCCCTAGATGCCCTCCACCCCTAGGACAGCCCCCCCTGTAGACACCCCCACCCACATGGACCCCCCACCACCACCACTACCACCACCACTGCCACAACCACCCCTGGACACCCCCACACAATGGATACTTATACTTTGAGTATAGGGTATTACTAAATCTCCTAATTTTTCAAGATATTTTAATTTTTAGCATCAATAACTTATTTAAAATACTCTCTTTACACATTCTGAATCTTTGATGAAAATAATTCAGTTTGTAATATCTTGAACAATGTTCTATTTGGTTCATGGTTTCCTCTTTTATGATATAAATAAAAAAATCCAAAACACATTTCACCTCAAATTTAGGCACACATGACTAAATTAGTATATCATCACATTGTTTTAATAATAAGGTATCATCCCAGGAAGAGTTCCCAATATCAACTAGAAATCTCTTCCTATATGGATATCTAAAATGGGGATAGATTATCCCATTTAGAAAATAAATTTTAATCTCATCATTCAAAATTTCCATGTACATTGAATCATGCTTTTTCCCCATGGAACCTTCATCTTATGATATAAAACTCCTCTTAGTTCCATTTAATATTTCTCGGATCATGATCAACTTATATCACCATGATGTTTCAATCCCTGATGAAATTTTTACCGTTATTTTTAGATTATATTTCCTATTTATTCAGAATAGATATTATGAATATCACTCAAATAGTCTACTAAAATATAAAATTTCTTCGATCTAAAATTTACTCAACTCCTGAATAATTATCCTCCACAAGTGTACATGATCTTGTACACTCATGTATAGTTCTTAAAAGATATTAAAAACTTTAATTTAAATTTTTTTGGTCTCAAAACACTATCCATATATCACCTGATCATGTAATTACTTATTTCATGGAATACTTGAGAATAATGGGATTCTTCTCCTTCAGAGGTTCATGGATTTGAAATCTCTCATTCTCTTTGACACAAGATTTATATGACTCTCAAAATTATCCCATAGATTATATATGTTCTCTTAATATCCACAAATGTCATGGTACTATATGTATAATTGAAGTCAATGTCATGGATTTATATTAATTTATAGTATTTTGTTATAAATATTGTATTTTGTTGTCTTTTATACTATGATTATCATATAGAGTAGTGTGTCAGATATGGTTTCATATAAATTGAACAATTCTCATTTTCTTAAAAATATTTTTGTTTAAAATTAAATCTTATTGAATTGATTTTGAAGAAATGACTTATAATAATTTTTTTACAGAATGGATAGAAGTTAGATGTATGAAACTAATCGGATCTCAAGTGATTTTCAAAACAATTTGGAGAGATTTTAGATTTTTCATTTCACAATGCTTCAGATAGTGGCCACATACACTTCCCATGTTACAATTGTGTGGGAATACCTTGGTTGATCCATGAGGAAGTTAGCTACCACATAACCAAATATGGTTTTCAATAAATATATTATTTGTGGTATCAAAATGGGGAGAAAATGAAATCTCAAATTTTTTATGATTCAAATGAGAGGACTGGATTAGAGAATTTTTTATATGACCAATTATCATTTATTATTCATCATAAAAATTAAAGGATTTCAACCCAAGAATACTTCTATATTAGCACACGTGATGCCTCTAATGAAAGTGATGATGTTTTCAGGGTGAAAAAATGTAATGATGCTTCCATGACTCTAGTATATCGACAAAGCAGTAAAATGAAAATGCTAGAATTTTTAATCTGATTGTTTCAAGGGAAAAATATGTATGGTATTTATAATACTTTTATTGATCAAATTCTTACCTTCATGAAGGACTTAATTCTAAATGATGTGTATATTTAATCAAACAACTATATAGAATGGAAGTTAGTTGAGAAACTTGGATTTTAAAGAAACAAAATGCATGCTTGCCCAAAAGATTTCACTTTATTCTGGTAGTAAACTGCTAAAATAAATGAATGTATAAATTTGTGGCACATCCCACTGGAATCAAAAATATGATGTAACATCATTCCTTGTGCCATATACATTAATATGTAACTTTCCATTGATCCCTATACTCTATAATATTTTTATTTCTGATGAAATATCAATAAAAATGTGATGGCATGATACCAAGAGAAAGAAGACTAATGATGAGTTAGTTCACCCTGCATATGGATTTTCATGGTATATATTTGATTCTCGATATCCTGATTTTGCAGCTGATGTGTGTAATGTGATGTTGAGTATTTCATGTGACTGTTTTAATCTGTTTGGGAAGATTATTTCTTCGCATAGCACATGGACAGTTTTTATACACATTTATAACCTTCCCCCATGGTTGTGTATGAAAAAACCTTTCACTTTCATTAGTATACTCATATCCATCCTTTATTATCTTAGCAATGATATATATGTATACATGAAACCTTTAATAAAATAGTTGAAACTTCTTTGGGATGTGGGTGTTTGCACATACGATGCATGTTCGAAAGACATATTTCATATGCATGTTTCACTTAAGTGGAAAATAACTGATTTTCCTACTTATGCAATGATGTTTGGATAGAGAAAAAGGTAAAACTATCATGTCCTATTTTTATGAAGAATACACGATCCAAAAGACTAAAAAAGCAATGTAGTTTTAGTTTTATGGGACATCGACGATTCTTGCCAATGGACCACCATATAGAAATAACTGTCAAAGATTTGACAACACCATAGAGACAAATGATCCACCTCAACATATGTATGGAACTAATGTTCTTAATGAATTGAAAGATTTTAGTTTTCCATTCGGGAAGGGTCAAACGAAATCTAGAAAAAGAAAGAATGTTTCCACTGAAACCTGTTACAATTGGAATAAGAGGAATATCTTCTTTGATTTTATTTATTGGTCAACCGATTTGTTACGTCATTGCTTATATGTAATTCACATTCAAAATAATATATGTGAAATGTTGATTTTTATTCTTCTAAATGATGAGGGAAAGACAACTGATGATTTATGGTCTCGGTGTGACTTGGTGGATTTGGGCATCAGACCAGAATTGCATCTTGTGTATATCAGGGAAAATAAATGGAAAGTTTCATGTGCTTCATATGTGATGACTCCTACAGAAAATAAAATAAATTTATGGAAGTACTAGATAATATTAAATTTTCTGATGGATATTCAAAAAAACATATCTAAACGGGTCAGCAGAAGAGAGTTGAAGCTAAAATATTTGAAGACTCGTGATTATCACATCCTTCTACATGAGTTGATTCAAATAGAAATCCATCATTGTTTTTACAATAATGTATGGGTGGATGTTATCCAGTCATTCCATTTGTTTAGAGATATCTATGATAAGAGGTTTTCCAAGTCTTTTTGTAAAATATGTTGGAAGATTCCCCATTAATTTTGTGTGAGTTAGATAAAATATTTTCTCCGTCATTTTTTACATTCATGATGCATCTGACTATCCATATTTCAACTAAAATACTTCTCGGAGGACCTATTTCTTTTGATTGGATGTATCCAACTAAAACTAATATGTACACTTTAAATTCTTTTGTTTGAAATAGGAATCATCCTGAAGGTTCTATCGTGAATGGTTACATGGCTCAAGAATGTATAGATTTCTACTCTAAATATTTTTTTGAACATACTACAAGAATGAAGAGACCAATGAGAAACGAAGAAGAACAGTATGAGAAAATTGAACCTATTTTTTCATCTCTTCCTCAAATAGGAGGATTTCCTGGATCATATACATTGTTGGCATTAAGCCTTGAAGAGCGGGAGATGGAAGATCGCACAGTTTTGTTCAACTGTGATTTGTTAAATGACTACATTAGGTAAGTAAATTAAATATTTATATCTTAAATATATATCTATTAAAATAAACCTATTTTTATTTATATGGAACATAAAACACTGATAAATATAAAGCATCGTTCTTTATCTTTGATAAGGAGTGATACATTTCATAACAAAGAGTTTTATTCTTGGTTAAAATTGAAAGTAAAAATATTATTGTCTAAAATAATTAAATCAATATTTAATTAAGTTTAATATTCATTTATATTTTATGTATTGAGTTTTAATGTTGACTCTGTCTCTAAGGAAATAATAGATTTGGATTTTGGTCCTAATACCGTGGTTTGTGACTGTAAATCAATTGTTATCAATGGGTACAGATTTATTATCATTGAATGAGAAAAGAACATGAGAACACAACATGATGGTGTTATGGTTACTGCCATAATAGACTATTATTCATATGCATCAGATAATAAAACACAATTTGAAAATGTAGGTTATTATGGAGTCGTTGAAAAAATAATAATATTAGATTATTACTCTCATGGACGAATCACGATGATGAAATTACAGCTATTTGATTCGATGATGAGGCAGGGCGCATTTATTGATGATTGTGGATTTTGAGTAATTGATATGACTCACACTCTTGCTACCAATTAACCATATATATTGACATCAATGGAGAAACAAGTTTTTTTGTCAAACACCATCCTTGACCTGAATTTGGTTTCATTATTGAAGTAATTCCAGGACATATTTTTGATGATGGTGATGATGGAATTGACACCATCCCTAATACCATCAAAAATGATACATTTATTACTTTTTATGACTCAAATAGATTAATTTTCAGAGTTGATTGTGAACTTGATGTTGTGGTGGGAAATATGTAGAATCATTTATCCATGATCTCAATTATTTTGGACTAGCTCGACTTGGGTTGTTAAGGTTTGTACTATTAAAATTGATTTATTATTAATTAAAAATATATTCTATCTGACTTGACCGTTATGGGAATTTTCAAATATTATTGGTCGAAATTTTATTTGAATTGCATTTTCTAATTTGGAATTGAACTGTATTCAAACAAAAGAAACCAAAATTTCTAACTTGGGGAACTTTCCAATGCTTTAATGACCATGTATAAAATTACTATAACTCTAAGACCTCCCTTTAACATTTCAATGCATAATGAAAATTATGGTTTTTCTTCTTCTACAAAACATGTATAGAAACCACCATCATCTACCTGGGCTAAGTAAATTAAATTTTTTCCTAATTTAGACAAGTTATTTACCATTTATGAAACTGGTAGATATATTATCCTTTTTCATATTTTTATATCATCATTTCCAACTATCTTAAGGTTTTAATCATTCATAATATATACCTTGCTGAATTTTCAAGGGGAATAATTTAGTATGATCTCTCTCTTGGTTTTCGAGTGAAATAAATCCTTATAATCAATGTTCCATGATATTAATAGACTCATGACACTTAGTAAATAACCATCCTACTCAAAATTAAAATTTTTAATTACATCTTGTATGATTTATTAAATTAATTATATATCCATTCTTGATCACCTAAAATAATGGACAACAAAATTATCTATGAATCCCCCTATTCCCTCTCATATATTTTGTTTTTTGGTTTACCCATTAGTTATCCTTTTTTAATTACTTCTATATTTTTTTCAAATGTAAGAAATGCAACCAATTAAAGAGAGGCGGTAGAAAAAGATGATGGACAACCATCATCCCATGGTTGAGATGGGTGTTCCACCACTAGTGCATGTAGTGAGTATTTTATTTCAAATATATATTTAAATATTATGTAATGTCTTGTGATTAATTTTTTTAATAAAATTTTGAAGGATACTTCTCTTAGGTGGTAATTATTTAATTAGTATCCTAGTAGTGATCTCAATACTCAGGCAGGTGGTACGAGGGGGTGGTATGAGAGCTAGGTGATCTGGTCGGTGTACCTGATTAGACCCTACCCCTCCCACTAACATGCCATCTATCCCACATTCTTATCCCGGTGTGTCATTAGGTACACACAAAAAAAATTAGCCCTCCCATGTTTTCATCACCGTTTACATATGATTCTCCTCTCCTATCTTTACCATATTCGATGATGATTCCCACTCCCCATACAACATTCAGCCAAACATCTGTGTCATCTTCTTTTACTTATACTTCCTTCTATACAAGATTCTATATTCCATATTCTTCAACTCTCGCTCTGCCATAGTCTGTCCCTGCGGAGCATACACTATGACCCACTCCACATGTACAGGTTATTCCTTCAGTTTCTATAGATCCAGTGGAACCCATTGATCAGACTACCACATGTATATTTATAGAACCCTACCAAATTTTTAAACCATTATTTATTTTCATGATAACATGTTTTGATAAAATATTTGTTTTTCTTTCATAATAGATAAATCCAATGGTAGGAGGTTGGGGAAGGGGAGTACACACATGCGTACAGTGTGGAACCGCTAGACACAATTGATGGTGGACTACAATGATGACAATCAAATGATTGAAAAAACATGGCAGTAATGCTGGAGTTTTTTGGAGACACATTCCAAATACTCTAACACCATTCCGGTCCTCCCGCTATCATGGAGAAAGTTTCCAAATGAAGTCAAGGATAATTCATGGGCAAAGATATGGGTAAAAAATCTGTTTTATTTAATTCAATTTATTAATTTTTAAATCTATGAATTAATATTTGGTGTCAGCTTCAGTTTAATTTTCTCGATGGTGAGGGTGCATGGCCAGCATCTCCAAAAGATTTAGGTGAGATTTGGAGATCCTATAAGAATGAGTTGTATATTGTTTGGTGTTCTAGAGTTGGAACAGAGTTATATATGGTACCTTTCATGGATGATTGACTGATAGAACAGTATCGGAAGATGATTACTCGTTGGATGACTATCCAGTTTAAGGTATTAATCACATTTGAGGTATTTAAATGAAAATTTTCATGTTTTTCATTAATACCATCTTTTTTATTATTTAATTTTATTTATTAATCATCTAGAAGAAATACAAAAAATTGATGCTAAAAAATACCTCCACACATTGGGATGTACTACAATGTCAGATCATCAGAGAAAGCAGGTATGATAGTTGTTTATAATTTTTCTTTATGACTTTCACTTTTAATTGTTTCCTACATAATTAATTCGATTGTTAATGTTTTCATATAATTTAAGTTATGAAATTAATTATTGGTAACCTATTTTTAATAATGGTTTCTTATATACAATTTCATTGTAGAAGAAAACATTGAATATTGAAGGATTTATTCCTCAAACAAAATAGTTTTTCTTGAGTAGAAGGAAAAAAGGTGGAAGTTCAGTTAACGAACTGACTCAACAGTAGAGTATAAGTTTTACTTTGTCGATTTAAAATTTTAATATCTATTTTGAAACTTAATAATATATTTATATTTTTAACAGGTTTCTTTATAGGCCCTTGATGCCTAGAAACCTGACAATTTATGGCCAAATGATCACTTACATCAGGTGTTGGGAGATGAGCACCCCGGCAGAGTACACTAACGACCTAGGAAGAGTATAGTCCTGATGAGGTATTTTCCCTCCTCAGGTATGATTTTTAGTGCCATTGAGTTCCAGAAGGTTAAGTCATAGGAAGAACAGGCTGAAAATGGCATAGAAATGACATAATTATCTGCTAGGGAAAACACTGCATTTATGAAAGTGATGTATGTTTTAAGTCCAACACTTCCACTAGAGGCCAGAACAGCTTGTGATGAATATATATATTCGATTCATTCTATATATGTTGCACTAGGTGTCAGTTCAATTAGTTTTCAAGATGATGTCATTCCTGGCGATGATGATGGTGAGGAGTAGGCCGAGGTGGAGGAGGCCGAGGCGGAGTACGAGGGTGAGGTGGAGTGAGTTGAGGAGGGAAGGGATCAAGATGGGGACAACAATGAGGATGGGATGAGGTTGATGATGACGGTGAAGATAGTGATGGTGATGAGGGATAGATTGATCCATTATATTTTTTACTGATATTATAAACCATTGATGTTTGATGATTCGTTGTGCCAGAATATATGTGTGATTTGGTAGGTCACATTATCTTTATTTGTTTATCTATAAATAATAAAACTTGACTTGATTATTTGTTGTGATTGAATATATGTGTTATAGATTCACCCATACCCTAGACACCCCTACCCTCTTGGATATCCCCCACCCCCTGGATACCCCCCCCCCCACCCCCTAGACCCCTCACCCCTTGGATACCCCCACCCCCTTGGACACCCCCCCTCGGACATCCCCCACCCCCATGACACCCCCAACCACCCCATGAACACCCCCAGGACACCCCACCCCTGGACACCCCACCCTCGAGACACCCCCACCCCCTGTACATCCTCCCACCACCCTGGACACTCCTAACCCTTGGATATCACACCCCCCACCATCACCTTGAACACCCCCCATTGGACAACCCCCTACCCCTGGACACCCCCACCCCCATGCACACACCCCACACCCCCAGCCCCCTGGAAATCCCCCCCCCCACACACACACACCTTTCATAGACACCCCCACCCCCTGGACACCCCCACCCCCTAGACACCCTGCATCCCCCATGGACAACCCCCCCCCACCACCACCACCACCCCACCCCCAGACACCCCCACCCCCCCCCCCACCCCCACCCCCTAGACACCCCCCACCCACCAACTAGACACCCCCACCCCCATGGACACCCCCACACCCTTGGACAACCCCCACCCCTAGACAACCCCACCCCCAAGACACCCCCACACCCTTTGACCCCCCCCCCATGGACACCCCCCTAGACACACCCACCCCCTTGGACCCCCCCCCCCTTGGAAATCCCCCCTAGACACCACCCCTGGACACCACCCACCCCGACCCCTTAGACACCCCCACCCCCTTGGACACCCCCACCCACCCCCCTCGGACACCCCCACACCCTGGACACCCCCAACCCCCCTGGACACCCCCAACCCCATGGACACCCCCACCCCATGGACACCCCCACCCCATGGACACCCCCCAACCCCCTGGATAGATACCCCACCCCCTGGACCCCCCACCCCCTTGAAACCCCCACCCCCTGTACTCCCCCACCAACTTGGACACCCCCCCAGACAACCCCCAACCCCCCCTAGACACCACCCTACCCCCTGGAAACCCCCCCCCCCCTCCTCACCCACCCTAGACACCCCCACACCCTTAGACACCCCCCCATGGACAACCCCCCCCCCCCAAACACAAACCCACCCCACGAACACAACCCCACCCCCTGGACACCCCCCTCAGGCACCCCCACCCCCTTGGATAGCTCCCACCCCTAGACAACCACCCCCCCAACCCCCTGGACACCCCAACCCCTGGACACCCCCACCCTCCTAGACCCACCCACCCCCTTGGACAACCCCCAACCCCTAGACAAACCCCCCCACACACCCACCCTCTACCCCCTAAACACCCCCCCCCCAGACACCCCCACCCCCTTGGACAGCACCCCCCATAGAAAACGAAATTTTTGAATTCATTTATCAATTTTCAAATATAATTACATGTGAAAAGTATTAGTGAATCTTCAATTCCACTAATTTATTCTAAAATCACCCATGCCTATGAATTCATATTTTTTATGCCATATTAGTCATATACGATATGTCATATTAGTAATTTATCTATATTCTTTATGCCATATTTTGAATTCAATTTTTTATGTCATATTCTATATGTGTAATACATAATTAAATTCTATATGTAATGAATTTTGAATTTAATACACTGTACATAATTCATAATTCTGTATGTAATTCATAATTCATTTTTTATGTGTTATTCATTCATAATTTATAATTCAGTACATAATTCATTCTGTATGTATTCAATTGAGAATTCAATTTTTAATTCTGTATTGTATAGGGTAATTAGGTTCTGAATTTAATTTTGAATTCAATTAAATTATATATTCTATATTAAGTTCGGAATATACATTCTTATAATTTCAGGTGCACATGGGATTGCAAAGGGGGAGGCAGGTTGGCCTACTACTACAATTTCAGCAAGGTTATACCAATGGTTGTAAACCGTTGGTATATGTGTTAAAGTGACTTAATACTAACGGTTTACATAAAACCATTGGTAAAACTATATACCAATTGTTAGTAAACCATTGTTATGGAACCTATAATCAGTATTTACCAACGGTTTTATGTAAATTGTTGGTAAAGAATTATTCCAACTGTTTCAAAAAAATTGGAATAGATATGAAATTCCTTAATTTTCAATAGGTATAAATAGTTGGTATAAAGTTATACCAATGGTTAGCTAAAACCATTGGTATAATTTTCATTCCAGATCAATATAACAATGATTATAATATAACCGTTGGTATATGTCTATCCCCACAGCCAACTATCCAACCATATTAACAACCATTGGCATAGTTTATACCAATGGTTTTTAGGCCTTTACCATTGATTTGAAATCATTGGTATAATTCATGTTTCCAGTAGTGTCAAGCTAGGTGGGGTATTCTTTATGTGGAGGGTGACTTGGTAGACTAGTATCAAAGAATTAGTTTTGAAGGATAGGATGGTGTTTGGGTTTAGGAGCAGGAGTGGTTTCATGGGTTGGTAGGGAAATAGTGTCGGCTAAGTTTAGTGATCTATGTAAACATGGGAGACTTACTGATACATTGGTATTTAGGGTCCTTCTTTGATCTGATTCACTAATCTTTAGGTTTACTGAGTTATAAAAATGATTTGATGCTTGTTGTGGGGTAGGAACCTAGGAAATGATCATGCATAATTGATCATTGAGCCTTTGTTTGAATGGGTAGACATTAAGATTTAGTTGACCTAAAATAAAAATAAAATGTTGATTAATTACTATTATGAATTCAATTTCCCATGATTAGGTGTCAAACCATTTTTCTATCATATATGTGTCTCTAGATCGACATGTTCATCTGGTTCACATTGAATATACGCACCAATATTTTCCAATAGATCGTCATGGTGTAGAGGTTGATGATAAAGACACATGGAGGGCACTCTGAGAGTTTCAGTGCCAGAGTCTATATAAGTACAGGGGATTTGTTTCAGATTATGTCAAGGAAGACTAGTTGTATGAGGCTGAGATATATTTCATTTTCTTCTATTATTTAATAGAGAATCATGTTTTTTTGGATATGCCAATACTTCATGGATTATTTAGGGAGTGGTTGTTCTTGTTCCTCAGGGATCATGAGGAGTCATTAGCCTTGCAAGAGAATTTTGGAGACCAATTCCATGTAGTGTTTCTTTCTTCCACCGTGAAGGCAGCCAATCTCCAGGAGTTTATTTCCCTTCTATTGGGGAGCTCCAATTTGTGAGAGTTCAGTATCCATTTTAAAAAAAAATGGTATATGCTTTAGACATGATTCCAAATGAGGATGTCGGGGAAGGAATTTTAAAGAGGATTTTTGTATAGAAGTACTATTCCATGACACCGAGTTTATTTTAAATATGTATCTAGAGGTGCTAGAAAGATGAGAGTTTATTTAGAGGATGCTTTCAAAAATTATATCACCATGAGAGGGTAGTTTTCCTGATTCCTTGAGAAACAATTTTGTGGAATAGGGTTCCCATTTTCCTTGAAAGAAGATATTTCAATCAACCATCGTTATTTCTTAGCCCTGATCATCTCTTTTCTTTTGGGGTTTCAACTTTTAAACCATTTCAAGGTATAAGACATATTTTTTCTTCTGTAGGTGGAAATTAATAGTGGTGATAGTTCCCAACCATTCTTAGAATTCAATGTGTTCTAAGTGTTCCACTTTATGTTCCTCCATTGATGCAGTTTCATTAGAGGTTGTAGCATCACAATGTCCCAATTTGGGATTAGTAAAGAGCTGATGGGGTTAGTAGAGGATATCCCCAAGATTCTCCTCATCCTCATATAGTCAAGTATATCCATGGAGATGGTCATCATTAGGGTTGAAGAGGTTATGATTTTGGTCATTGTCAGCTTCATTCTTTAGTGTTCCCAGCATTAGGAAACCTAGATGTCATTCAAGGTACCCATTTCATATTTCAAACATGGGTGCATGAATTATTTTATTCAAGAGAAACACACTCCTTTATATCACCTAACCTTTTCCATGATTTAGGAATTATGGTAGAGAGGATTTTAGTTCCCTTTAAATTAAATACACCAGTTGGAGGTCAAGATGAATTGAATTATGAATTTACATATTGTGAACTATTTCTGGGGTGGTACCGCTTCTAGGGAGACTTCCTATATTTACGAATTAAACCATATGACATAATCTTTCATAGAGATTAGTGGTATTTGGTGCATGTTATCACGGATTACCTCAAGATGCATTTCATGTTCTATTATAATGATATAAAGGTAGTAGTGTTTGTTGGTAAATGAGACCCTCAGATTGGTCAGAGGTGTGTGTCATCTATATTATCTTTTATGGATAAGAGTATTTTGATTTCATTGAATATTTAGTATTTATTGTTTACCAGGGTTATAGAAAATTACTCTAATGTATTTCCATAGTAAATTGCAGTGTTACAACCTCAACATGATATTGAGTTTGGGATAGATAAACAACCAATAATGTCTCTTATCTTGATATCTTTATATATGATGGCACCTTCTAAGTTCCAAGAGCAATGAGTATAGGTCGATGATATATTGAAATGAGGTTTTTTTTCAGCTGACTATTTCACATTTGTGTGCACAAGATTTTTTGTGAATGAGGCTTATTAATGTTTTCATATATTCATCAATTATCATCCTATGAAAAAAGTGAGAGTGATGAAAAACTATCCACTTCCACAAATTGATATTTTATTCGATAAATTGATGAAGTAAAGTTAGTTTCTTAAAAATTGATTTTTGGTCAAGTTATCATCTGATGAGTTAGTATAATGAGGATATATTGAATACTATGTTATGTTTTCATCATGGGAATTATGAGTTAATTGTGACACCATTTAAGGTGAAAAATACTATATCCATTTCTATGTATTTTGTGAATGAAGTGTTCATAGGGTTATTGGAAAATTTCATGGTGGTTTTCATCGATGACAACCTTGTGTACTTAGCATCTTAGGAGGATCATGAATTGAATCATTACTCTATTTTAGGTATTCCTCGTCAATATTAACAGTTTAGTGAGATTTCAATGTTTCGGTTCTAGGATCATTAATTCCATTTCATGGTAAATGTCATGTCCTAGAAGGGATTAGTTGTGGATCCTTTGAATATAGAGTTACTTATTTCTTGGGTATCCCCTAAGATATTAGCATAGGTTTGGAGTTTCCTTTGTCTTTCAAGATAGTACATGAGGTTCATAACTAATTTCTCTTAGGTTTAAAATCTTTTGATAGAATTGTATTGAAAGGACCAATAATTCTTATAGACTGACCAGTATCAGATAAATTGTGATTACTTTAAAGATAAATATGTTAGAACTCCAGTTATTTGTTTTCTAATAGATGGTGATCAATTTTATGTTTTATGTTACACTTTTTGCCTTGGGTTGGGATGTGTTTTTATTTATAAAATATCATTTGTTTCACATGGTTTTTAGTAGTTATGTCTCCATGAGAATAACTATTCCACCCATGATTTCATGTTTTGGGATGTCGTTTTTCCCTTGTTGTTGTGGTTCTATTACCAAATTTGTGATCATTATGTGGTTTTAACCAATCATAATAGCATGATATATTTCTTCTCCCAACATGATATGAACTTATGGTAGAGATGGTGGATGGAATTACAATAGGATAATGAAGTTGAGATTTTATATACAACACAAAATTGAAATATTGTTTCTAATTCACCGAGTAGGAAGTCACATAGAGAAGTCATTCATGAATCTAGATACTCCTTTAGAGTGATGAAGTAGATCTCAATGATACATATAGATATGAGAGAGGATTTCTATATAGATGTCTTTTATAGATGATTCCTGCATTTTTGTTAGTGTAGTAGGTGGTGAAGTCCAATTTGGGGGATTCTAAGGTGGAGTTCTGTAGAGATAATTTTGTTTTTAGTGGTTCCCTTGATTGTTTCTCTGAGTACCTATAGCTTCGGGTGTTGTTCTATGGAAGGATTTATTTTAATTATGTTATGTTTGAGATGGTTCTAAATTAGTTTCATATATCACCTTTTAAGTTACATCCTAGTGTGCAAAATATGTATTGGTCATTGAGAGGTTATTTTTGGTACCATTACATAATTCATTTCTCGATATTTGGTTTTCCATAAGGTGATGACTAAGTACAGTGTTCCTAGTGGATTTATCCAGTGATTAATTATTTCAAGTGGATATGGGAAGATATTTTTTGTACTTAATTATAGATTGACCAGAATATCATGTATTATTTGATGTTATAGGGGTGATAGGGGATCATTTTATGAGTCATGACACTTTATAGTGACTAGGAAGTCGATCTTGGTGATGTATTTCTTGAGGGAGTATCTGGAGGGGGAGTTTTTACTCCATGGAGTCTCAAGGATGATCATCTCTTATTGAGATAATTTTTTACCTATAGGGTGTGTAGTGGTATCTTGAATTATTTTGGTTCTTAGTTATTCCATAACATATCATTTCATACACAGAAGGATTATCAAACAGAGCAGACTATTCAAACTCTTAAGGACATGTTTTACTCTTTTTTCCTATATATTGGATGTTCATGGATGAGTAACCTACCCTTATTCTAGTTTTTGTACAATAATAGTTTCCACTCCACCAATGGTATGGTGTGGTTTGAATATTTGTATATATAGCCTTTTCGTTCTCTATTAATTAGGATTAGGGTCAAAGAGTTCGTAATTATTCAGCTGAACTGGTACAGAATACGACAAAGATGGTTTTGTTAATTCATGAAAGGATGATTGATGTCCTGGATCATTATAATTACTATGTTGATCATAGTAGGAGTTCATTGGAGCTCTAATTTGGTGATCATGTATTTCTCATGTTTATTACTATAATGACCTAATCTGTTATAAATAAAATTCAATTTTTATTTAAATTAAATGTAATATTAATTAATTAGGTTGTAGAAAACAAACACACTTATTTGGTTTTATTATATCCTATTAGATTTAATTGACTATTAGGAATCATTACCATTGATAATATAGTCTTTTAATAATAATCACATGATTAGTATAAATATTGGGTTCTAATATATCCAATTGACATAGAAAAAGGAAGTGATAGCCTCAACAGGTAGGATCATACCCTATGAAGCTGATTTATAAGAGCATTCAAGGGATATAGAATTTATGGGATTTTCCACTAACCAATCCTGAGGCAAGACCCAACAATATAATCCTAAGCAAAACCATTTATGGGATAAGTTCAAGGTCATTAAGATCACGACCCAAACCATGTCTGTAATGACCCAAAATTTTATTCATGAAAATTCTTCTTGATCAAATTAAATGCCTTATTATTTAAAATGGTTATATAAAACATATACACTTCATAGGTTTTATGTTTTTGTATTTTAAAATAACTTTAAGAATTTTTACCATTTCTAATATAAATTTTGAATAATGATCACATGATTAGTATAAATATAGGGCTTTAACAAATCCAATTTACTCAGAAAAAGGAAGTGATAGACTCATCCAGTAGAATTTCTCCACATGAAGCCCATTTTTTGGAACTTGTAAAGGAGGTAGCGTCAATGGGATTAATTCATTACCAATACCAAGCTAAAATTCAACACGTTAAGAATTAATAGAATCACCTACAGGATAATTGGACGTCAATAGAGATTACCACCTGAGCGATGTTATCGAAGCCACCCCAAGAGTATGTCACCATCGCACACCTTACCCTTAGGTCTTATGTGAGTATTGTAAGGGGTTATGTAATAATACCCTATAACTATGATTATGGGCATTATATTTGTCTAAATAATATACATTCATTTTATTATTGTTACTTTGTAAATGGTTTTTAAATCAAAAATAGTATTTTTAGTTAATATTAAATTATGAAATCTATTTTTATGAATTAATGGATTTTTTTTAATTAAATATTATTTTAATAAAATATTTTTACTAAATTAATTTTTATTAAATATAAATTAGTATACAATTTTTATGAATACAATTGTAATTTTTATTAAGGTTTGAAAAATGTTTTTGTCAAAACCCATGAATTTTCCATTAATGTCAGTTTTTATTTTAGAAGTGAAAAAGTACATATTTAAAAAATTATTTATATAAAATTAATATTATTTTTGGAATCATAACATCAAAATTATCCAATGGATAATTTTTCAAAATTTTCTGAGACAGTCGAATTTTTGGGAAGAATTAAATACCATTTTAATATATAATGTGTTTTATGACATCATAATGACCCATTAGTGTCGTAATAAAATATTATAAAATGTATAATAAGAAAATATATGTTTTAAATTTAAAATAATTTTATTTTATATTTGTTTAATTAATTTTATAATGCCTCATTAGACACTCCAAGACTTATAAAATATTTTAACTTTTTAAAATGATTTCCTTGAGAGTGTGACTCACCTTCACATAACCAAGACTAATACTTTAATAAGTTCTGAAATTGGACTTATAAAATACTTTTTTCCACTCAAATTTAGAAAAATCCATGAGAAAATACAATGGGATGGTTTTTGGTTTGGATTAGTTTAACATGTAGTGTCCAAAACCTAAATAATAAATAATTCCCTCTCTTTTCCTATATAAACCCACTCAATATCTCATTCCTATTCACTCAAAACCCTTGATGAACTTCCCTAATCTAACATTTTCTCTCTATAATCGTCTCAAGGTGTCCCAATCTCTCAATAAGCCTCTCCCAAGCCTCTCCTGTGCCTTTGGGATCACACTTCCAACTAAGGGATCCTCACTTTCCTTCCTTCCTTATTTATGTCCAAGTTTCCTTATATTGTTATTCCATTTTATTTTCAATTAAAAATTTGGGGTATGATTTATCACCTTCCCTATAATGCACTCTCTATGTTTTAATGATGATATATACCTTTCTCTCTCATTAATTTCTCCCATGTACACATGTTACCATGCCGAATTTCTATAAGGGATTTCTCTCTCCTCATTTACATTCAAGAAAGTCTTTTATATTATGCATCTAAATTCCATTACATATGTTAGGACATGTATCTATATGATCATCATACTATATATTTTATGGAAATATGATGAGATACCCCCTTTCCCTCTTGTCAACATTTTTTATGAATTCTTATGTCACGACGTTATGCTGTCAAAATTGCACCACGATTTTCCAAGCTATAGTCATTGTGTAGTGAATACCATGTCCATTTCTCTATCAAGGTTATTCACCTTTATGAACATTTTATTATTGATTATAGATTTTCATGTATGTATTCCAAATTCCTTTATCATGTAATAGATGATGATGTTGAGTTATTCCATGTTGTATGATCCATGTGGCACGCATGAAATAAAATGTTTAAAAAGGGTGTGCACTGATAGCACTCCAATGCTTTGGGTAAAGAATACTATCATGATACACCATGTGAAATGAGGGTTTAATCATGATAATTCAAGTTCAATGAGGGTTTACTCATGATAATTCAAGTGTAATTAGTGTTTACTCGTGCTCCAAGTGCAATGAGCCTTGGCTCATGCTAATATCATGTTGAATGTTGTTGACACATGTCCATGTTATGATAATCAAGTTATATCATGCCTTTATGTTCATGTTTCTATTGTGCTCCATTGATATTCCTATTTAATAAAAAAAATTGTCTTATTTCTGTTATGACTTGTTCACAGCCTTATTGAAATTTATATCTCACCTTTTTCTTATGTATGTCCTCAGGTTATCCCATGCAATGTTAAGTACGAGGGAATGTAGTGGTCATGTAAAATAAGTTTTCAATATAGATTTTTTATTCTATATTCTATGTTGTGATTTAATGTTTCTAATTTCCCAAGACACTAGACCTCCCGATCCTTAAACTTTTATTAAGTTCATGTTTATGTAATAAATCATGTTTAAATATGTAATAAAGAGGAGGGTTGTTACAGTTGGTATCAGAGGATAAGATTAGTTATTTTTGGGATTAGGATTAGAAAACCCTAGTGAATTCATTAGGGATAAGACTATGTATAATAAAAGTGTCCCTAAATTTTGGTGAGTATATAGTAAGTTTTTTATCTAAAAAATACATCGTTTCATGGATACGAACAAGTTGAGGTGGCTCTGGCATAGATTTTTCTAAGGGTAAAACCCAAAAATGCCACTTTGAGCTAGACTCAAATGGGAACTGGTGCACGACAACATGTCTTGATGTACTCTGGGTTACGACACTCCCGAGGGATATGTGTTGGTAAATTCATAATATTGGTATAAACCATTATTAAGGGAATAAAATAATTCCATTAAGAATATATGGTGGGAAGTATATCATGGATAACATAGATTGAAGCCCATAAATTCATAAGTTAAGGAAATAAATGTAATTTATAATTTATACGTTTTTCCATTGGATTCTCCTTTATGTGTTACCCCTAACTTTACTTTTATTTTATCCAATGGTCGTTAATAGAAGGACTTGGGATAACAACTGATGCGAATATCAATGTGATGACTGTTCTAATGAGATGCCTAATCCAATGGGAGCGAGAATCACAAACTTTGTCATGGTACTCTCTCAATAAACTCAAGTTTTGAATAGAAACATGGTTCAATAGGATCATCTAACCCCCCACCGCCACCCCCCCCCCCCCAATAAAGGATAATCCACAATTGAGAGCTTCATGAGACAAAGACCGCCTACTTTTAATGAATCATCAGATCCCTGAATCACCAAAGAATGGATCAACTCTATTGAAAATATCTTCTCCATACTTCATTGTTATGAACAAGAGAAGGCTCTTCTGGCTGCTTATCATATGGATGGTGAAGCAGATCAATGGTAGACATTGATAAAAAATATGAAGCCTGAGGAAGAGATCGGTGAATTTTAATGGAAGGATTTCCAAAATATGTTTTTCGATAGATATTTTCCTCACACCCTCTGACTTAAAATGGAAGCGGACTTCCTTTACCTCAAGTAAAAAAGATGACGAATCCATTGGAGTGTATGATTAAAACTTCACAAGGATTGCACAACATGCCATCAACTTTGCCGTTACCCCCTGAATGCAAGGTTGACCACTTCTTTGGTGGGATAAAACCTAGCCTACAGAAAGCATAGGTGATCTGTGAATTCGATACCTATGATGAAATTTTCTAATATGCCCTTAAAGTATAAATGGAGATTGGTTAATATCAAGGGTATCATGGGGATAATAAGAATAATATGGACTTAATTCTAGTGGTCCAATGGATAAATCCAATGGTGTTATAAAATTCTATCACCCCACTTGCCAAAGGTGTGGAAAGAAGCACCCCATAAATTGCCTAAAGGGGATGAGTAAATGCTTTAGGTGTAGAAGATAAGTGAACCTAGCCATTAATTTCCGACAAGAAAACCCCACTATTCTAAAAGAGGAGAGGAAAGCTGTATTAGACCCTCAACATATTGTTCATTGCTTCAACAACAAAGAACCAAGACATTTTTCAAACTAGTTCCCTAAGCCAAGGGTTTTTTAAGGAAACCAACAACCTCTAAGGCAGAAAGAGTGAAATTTTTCAATCACTACTACCGAAGTGAACCTCAACAACAAAGTTGTGATAGGTATGATAGTTATTAATTCATGAATAAAGAATTTAGTTTTTGATTCTGGTTCTACTCATTCTTTTATATCCCAAAAATTTAGTAGAACAATCCCAACACCACCACAAATCATGGAAGTAGATATGTTAGTGAGAACAACAAATGGAGAAATCATTTCATCCCATGAATATAACTCCTCCCCTATCACTATTTGTGGTTTTAACTTCCCAGACAACCTTGTCATACTCCCTTTGGTGGAATTTGATGCAATTATTGGAATGGATTGGATTTCCTTATATAGATCCAACATAAATTGTCATGAGAGGGAAATCACTCTCTACAAGGCGAATCGACGCCCGACTTTGTACAAGTGCAAGGAGTAGGATAAATCTTCTTTAGAACAATCATCTCAAGCATTGATTTTAATGCCCTATGAGCATGTGTATCTTGATCAGATGATTGACTATAAGGAAGAAAATATCCTTTAATACATGCATATTTTGAGGTAATTTGGTGAAGTGTTTCCCAAGAAATTTGATGGTATTCCTCCTAGAAGATATTTTGAATTCTCAATTGATCTTATACCTGGGTCTTTTCCAATATCCAAGACTCTATATATAATGGCTGTTGTGGAGCCTAAGGAGATAAAGAAGCAACTTCAAGAGAATATGGATAAAGATTTTATATGCCCAAGTTCTTCACCATGGGGTGCACTAGTCCTCTTCATCAAGAAGAAGGATGGATCAATGAACCTTTTCATTGATTATCATGAGCTCAAAAAATCACAATAAAGAACAAGTATCATATACCATGAATTGATGACTTGTTCGATTAGATATATGCAGCACAATACTTCTCCAAAGTGGATCTACGGTCGGGATATTTCCATGTAAGGGAAAAGAAGGAGGATATCCCCAAGACTATTTTTCATTCAAGGTACGAGCACTATGAATTCAAAGTAATGCCTTTCGGAATCACTAATTCTCCATCTATATTCATGGAATTAATGAATAGAGTCTTTAGAGATTACCTCTACTAATTTTTAGTAGCCTTTATAGATGATATTCTAATATACTCCCAAACCAAGGAGGAGCATGTGGAGCATCTAAGCACTATACTAGAGACCTTGTGAAAGGAGAAGCTCTAGGAAAAGTATAGCAAGTGTGAGTTCTGGTTGAAGGAAGTCTCATTCTTTGGTCATTTCATCACAAGAAATGGGATATCTATGGATCCATCCAAGAAAAATTCAGTTGAGTGATGGTTGAGGCCAACATCTGTGACAGATATCCATAAATTCCTTGGGTTAGCTCTATATTATCACTGATTTGTGAGGAATTTTTCACGATTGTCAAAACATCTTACCAAGCTAACTCTAAGGGAGTCAAGTTTTATTGGAATGATGAATGTGAAGAGAGATTAAAGGAGTTGAAAAGGAGGCTTATCACTGTACTTGTTCTCAAACTACCCTCAAGTGGAGAAATTTTCATGGTATTTAGTGATGCTTCAAATAAGGGATTGGGTTGTGTGTTGATGAAAAATGAAAAATTCATTTCTTATGATTTAAGATAGTTAAAAGTTCCTGAGAAAAACTATCCAAAACATGATCTAGATTTGGCTGTAGTAATCTCTGCTTTGATAATTTGGTGGAATTACCTCTTTGGGGAGAGGTGTGAAATATATATGGATTACAAAAGCCTCAAGTATGTATTCACACAGAAATTGATGAATATGTCCCAGAGAATATGGTTAGAGGTGATCAAAGACTATGAATGATCAATTCACCACCATTCCGGGAAAGTGAAAAAGTGGAATATGCTCTAAGTAGAAAGGATCCAGAAACTCTTTCATTGATGATAATTGAATAGGATCCAATATTCTTAGATTTGATGAAGATGGACATGGGAATCATAAATAAGGGAAAATCATCAATCTTTTCAAAAATTATTTCTCAACCATATCTTTTGGAAAGGTTAAAGGATTATGTGGGAATTGAGAATAAAGTGGAAAATATCAAAAAAAGGAAATCCTTAGAGTTCAATGCTAATGAAGAAGGAATTGTGATATTTGGAAAAAGAATATGTGGTCCATTAAATCCAAATTTAAAGAATGAACTTTTTGATGATGCACATAGTTCTAATTTCTCCATTCACCCATTAAACTAAAAGATGTATTAAGATCTCTGAGATCATTATTGGTGGGATAAAATGAAGAGGGATATCGCTAAGTATAAATCAAAGTGCCTAGTAAGTCAGCAACTGAAGGATGAGAGGTATAATTTTAAGTGGCTGATGCAACCATTACCCATATCAATGTGGTAATGGGATAACATCACCATGGACATTGTCACTGGACTTCCAAATACATCCAAACGAAACAATTATATCTGGGTTATTTTGGATCATCTTACAAAGATTGTACACTTCATTACAATTTAAGAGGATTTCTCATTGGATCAACTGGAATGGGTATACATCAAAGAAGTGGTAAGGCTGCATTGAGTACCGTTGTCGATTATATCCAATAGAGATCCAAGATTCACCTCTATGTTCTGGAAGAGTCTTTAACATGCTCTGAATACTGAGCTGAGCTTCATTACAACTTATCATCCTCAAATATATGGCCAATCTAAGAGGACTATCCAAAAACTTAAGGGCATGTTGAGAAAATGCTAAATGGACTTCAATGGAGGATGGGATCAACATCTTCCTCTGGTTGAGTTCTCTTACGATAACATTTTTTCACTCAAGAATCCAAATGGATCCTGATGTATCCATTTATGGGAAGATGTGTCAAACACCGGTATGTTGTGATGATGTTGGAGAGCGAAAACTCTTAGGTATCGAAATAGTTGAAGAAATGGTGGAGAAGGTTAAGACTATCCAGCTGCACATTAAAGATGCTCAGAGTCGACAAAAGAGCTATGTTGATAATCACCAATGAGACCTAAAGTTTGATGTTGGAGACATTTTATTCTTCCACATATAATCATGGAAGAGATTTTTGATATTTGGGAAGAAGAAAAATCTTAGTCCAAGGTACATCGGCCCTTTTGAGATCCCTGATTTCATTGGAGTAGTGGCCTATCGACTATCTCTCCCACCAAACTTGTCTCAAGTACATGATGTATTCCATGTATCACTCATGATGAAGTACATACCTAACTCATTTAATGAACTCAATCCAGAGGTGGTACCATTGTATAATGTCTTCTACTATGAATAGAATCTTGGGAAGATCATATGTTATATGGAAAAAGTTATACGAAATAAGAAAATGCCCCTCATCAAAGTGTTGTGGAGAAACCACAAGTTTGAAGACACGATGAAGGAATCAAAGGAAGTGTTGAATCATATTTAAACTTTCTATTTTAGTGTAGGAAAAGGAAATTTTGAGGGTGAAATTTCTTAAGAGGGGGAAGATTGTAATGACCCAAAAATTTATTAATGAAATTTCCTCTTGATATAATTAAATTTCTTATTATGTAAAATGGTTATATAAAACACATGCACTTCCTTGGTTTTTTGTTTTTGAATTTTAAAATACCATTAATAATTGTTAATATTTCTAATATAGTCATTGAATAGTGATCACATGATTAGTATAAATATAGGGCTTTAACATATCAAATTTACTCAAACAAAAGAAGTGATGGTCTCATCTAGTAGAATTAATCCATATGAAGACCATTTTTTAGAGCTCAAAAAAGAGGTAGCATCACTAGGAATCTCTAGTGACCATTCCCAATCTGAGCTTCAACATTTTAAGCTTGAATGGAATCTCCTACTGGAGAAGTGGAAGTTAATAGAGATTACCACCCGAGCGGTGTTATTCGAGCAGACCCAAGAGTTTATTACTATCGCACACCATAATCTTAGGTCTTATGTGGGTATTATAAGGGGTTATGTAACAAGAACCTAGCACTATGATTATGTGCATATTTTCTGTATAAATAATATACATTTATTTTATTATTGTTACTTTGTAAATGGTTTTTAAAGCACAAATAGTATTTTTAGTTAATATTCAATTAAGAAATATATTTTGATGAATTAATATATTTTTAAAATTAAACAATATTTTATTAAAATATTATTACTAAATTAATATTTATAAAATATAAATGACCATATAATTTTTATGAATACAATTATAATTTTTTTAAGGTTTGAAAACTGTTTTTTTTTTCAAAACCCAAGAATTTTCTATAAATATCCGTTTTTATTTTAAAAGTGAAAATTCACATATTTATAAAATTATTTAGATAAAATGAATATTATTTTTGAAATCAGGACATCAAAATTAACCAATGGTGAATTTTTCAAAATTTTTTGAGAAAGTCAAATTTTGGGGAAAAAAATAAATACCATTTAAATATATAATGTGTTTTATGACATCATAATGACCCAATAGTGATGTAATAAAAAACTATAAAAGGGATATTTGGAAAATAAATTTTTTAGATTTAAAATTATGTGATTTTATATTTTTTTGATTAATTTTACAATTCCCAAGTGGACCCTCCAAGACTTATAAAATATTTTAAAATTTGAAAATGATTTCCTTGAGAGTGTGAATCACCTCCACATAAGAAAGCCTAATATTTTTATAAGTTCAGACATTGTCCATATAAAATATTTCTTTCCACTCCACTTTTTAAAAAACCATGGGATGGTTTTTGGTTTTTATTAGTTTAATGTGTAGTGTCCAAAACCTAAATAATAAATAATTCCCTCTCATTTTCTATATAAATCCCCTCAATATCCCATTCCTCTTCACTCAAAAACCTTGGATCACATCCATAATCTTCCCTCTTATCTAAATAATCCTCTAAAGGTACCCCAATATCCCAATAATACTCTCTTAATCCACTCCTAATCCTTCGGGATCACACTTTCAAGTAAGGTATCCTCACTTTCCTTCATTCCTTATTTATATCCATGTTTACTTATATTGTTATGCCTTTTTATTTTCAATTAAAAATGTTGGGGTATTATTTATCATCTCCCATGTACTGAAATCCTTACGTTTTAATGAGTATATACCCATTTTTCTCTCATTAATGCCTCCCATGTACACCTATTACCATGCTGAAATTCTGTAAGGGATTTCTCTCTCCTCATTTACATTAAAGAAATTATTTTATATTATGCATATAAATTCTATTAAATATATTGGTAAATTTATATATATGAATCCCTTACTTTCCATTTAAGGTACATATTATTAGATACCCATTTCTCTCTCATTAAACTTTTTTATGAATTCTTATGTCACGATGTTATGATGCCGAAATTGCATTGTGCTTTTCCAAGCCAACGTCATTGTGATGTGAATACCATACCCATTTTTCTATCAAGGGTATTCACCTTTTTTAACATTTTATTATTGATTATATAGTTTCATGTATGTTTTACACATTACATTATATTAGAATAAATGATAATTTTTAATGATTCCATGTTGTATGATCCATGTGGATCACTTATGCATGAAATAAAATGTTTATAAAGGGTGCACCTTGATAGCACTATAATGCATTGGGTAAAGAATAGTATCATGATACACCATGTTAAGTGAGGTTTTACTCATGCTAATTCATGTACAATGAGGGTTTAATCATGCTAATTTAAGTGCAATGAGGGTTTACTTATGCTCCATGTGAAATGATCCTTGGCTCATGCTAATATCATGTTGAATGTTGTTGCCACATTTTCTATGTTATGATGATCATGTTATATCACACTTTTATGTTCATGTTTCTCTTTTTCTCCATTGATATTCCTATTGCTTAATATGTATTATATTTTTCATTTTATTCCTTGTTTACTCCCTTACTGGGCTGTATATCTCACCCTTTTCTTATGTATGTCCTCGTGTTATCTCATGCAATGCTAAGTACGAGGGAATGTAGTGATCATGTAAAATAAGTTTTAAATAGAGATGTTGTATTCTATGTTATAAGTTGTCATGTAATGTTACTAATTTCCCAAGACACTAGACCAATCGATCCTTAGAGTTGTATTAATTTCAAGTTTATGTAATAATTCATGTTTAAATATGTAATACAGAGTAGGTTTGTTACAATGTTCATCAAACCACCCAATGAATGACCCACCATCATGAACTATAATCTTAGGGAGATATCTATTGTATTAAATGGATATTTATGAATACCCTGAAAATTGGAATATGCACATTATTTTTTTATAGAACAATGAATATATTTTTCAAGTTATTATTACTTTTTAGATTATATTATAAGGGTTTAAAAACTATTATTTTCAAAAACCCATCATTTTTAGTAAATTTCGGTTATGATTCTAAAAGAGAACATTCACATTTTTAGAAAATTATGTTGATAAAATTATTATTATTTTTGGAATCTTAATTTAGAGATTTTCCAATGGTGAATTTTTCAAAATTTTCTGAGACATTTAAAATTTTGATTAAAAGTTAAATATCGTATAAATATTATTTGTGTTTTATGACATCAAAATGGCCCAAAAGTGATGTAATAATTATAATAAAAGGGATAAATGATCAAATAAATGTTTAACTTTAAAATAATTTGAATTTATCTTTATAACTTTATTTTTTAAATCCTTTAATAATCCTCCAAAACATATTATATATTTTATGATTTTAAAAACATTTCATTAAGGGTGTGACTCACCAGCACATAATAAAGGGAATTATTTTAATAATTTTGGAACTTATCCATATAAAATAAAAAACCCACTCCCATTTGGAAGCAAACATGGGAAAATCATTTTATGGTATGTGCTTTTGGATATTTTATTATTTATAGTACAAAACAAAAATGATAAAGAAATCCCCCTAGTTTCCTAAATTAAACAACCCAATATATGATTTCTCTTCACTAAAAATACTTGGAACATTTATATAGTCTATCATCCATCTCTAGATTACCTAAAAGGATCCCCAAGTCTCTCATTAATCTTTCCTAATAATTTGGAGTCACACACTAAAGTAAGGTATCATCTACTCTTATGTTTATTGGAGCACCTCTCTTATGTTATACTTCTCAATTTCCATTTTTTCATGTTGGAATATGTTATTACATATCCCATATATTTTTCCATTAATATCTACATAATGAGAGACCACTTTTACTCAAATTAATCCTCCCAGTATCCTTTATGTACACTTATTACCATGCTGATATTTCGTAAGGTCTTTCTCTCTTCTAATTTGTATTCAATAACTTCCTTTATGTTATGTGTATTAAATTCAATTTTCTTATATTGAAATATATTCTTTCATATTTACCTTACTATCTATTCAATTTATAAACAATTATATCCCCTTTTCATCTCATTAATCCTCCCATTATTCATTATACACACCTGTTACCATGCTGAAATATAGTTAAGATTCTTTTCTCTATTCAAGTTTTTTCATTACCTTATTCCTTATATTTATAATTTTATAATTTTAGGATATAATTTTTCATGTCCCTATGACTTCACATATGATTCCTCTATAATAATATAACCATTTCTCTCCCATCAACCCATTTTTATGAATTTTTATGTGAAATCATTATGCCACCTAAATTTCATTGTGACCTTCCATGACAAAACCATTATGTACTGAATACCATACACATTCCCTATTAAGGGTTTTAAAATTTAGGCATATATACATTTTTATTGAGTACCTAAATATATATATTCCACATTCCTTAATCATGTAATAAATTATTATGATGAATTAAACCATTTTTTATTATATATGTTTCACACATCATCTTGAGAATGAAATGAATATGATGAGAGAGCCCATATTATACTCTAATGCGTAGGGTCATGTTTAGTATCATGATTTGTTACATTGGGATAGAGAGTGAACATGATTACTTTACGGTACTTTCTCCACCATGATGTCTTGGAAATATTATCCTTGTCTATGTTTATGATTTAGTGTTTTAAGTAGTTGTCACATTTACCATGTTCTAATTATCTGATATATCTTGTCTCATTTTCATGTTTATGTTTCCTACTCTTGTTATGTCCCTTTGATATGCCAATTGTGTAACATGTATTATTATATTCATTTTATTCCATATTTATTCCCATAATAGTATTTATAGCTCACCCCTTTCTTATGTTTTTTCCTAGGTTATCCCGTATAGTTTTTAAAGATATGGTAATTTTAGAATCCTAAGGATGTTTTTAATTATATTTTTTTCATGTTTCAATATGTTGTGTTATGTGCATAATTCTAAAATACACTAGACATATCGATCTTTTGGAATTTATTATGGGTGGTTTTATGTAATAAATCATGTATTAATGTGTAATAAAGATAAGGGTTTTTATAGTTGGTATAAGAGAAAAAGTATTGTTATTTTGGGATTAGGATTACAAAATTCTGGAAAAATCCATAGAGGTAAAAATAAGTATAAGAAAACATCCATAAATTTTAGTACGTATGGTGTAAGTGGTTTATCAATAAAATATGTCCACGTCTAGATATTAAAAGTGGACATAGATCTGGTATAGATGTACCTAGGGGTGTGGAATCTAACAAGGTGTCCCGATCCAAACTCGGGGTAACCTGGTAACCAAAAACATGCCTTATTACACACCTATTTTGAAGCTCTTGGGGGTATGATTTGATAAATCCATAACCTCATTATGAACCCTTATTAAGGGAACAAAAAAATCCCATAAGAATATATGTTAGGAAATATATCATAGATAACATAGATTGAATCCTAGAATGTCACACCCATGACTTTTTTTTAATTCATTTTTCATTTAATTTCCATTCCTGATTTGTTTTGGGGGTTTACCACTCATTTTGGTGAAAATGGTGGGTTTTTAAAATTTTGGCCAAACCGCGAGCCCAATTCCATATTTAAAAGCAAATTTTGTTTCTTATATAACTCCTTCAGTTTTCACCATTTTATACCCATTATACTTTCCAATTGGAATACCCAGATATATTAAAATCACCATATCCCTTTGGACCACATAGAAATCCATAATCATGATGGATTTGGGTTTTTGATTAAGGTAATGGGCCTGCCCGTAAGCCCATTTACTACTTTAAATTATTTTTTTAAATTTTCACTATCTCATATATTTTTTACTTTGTTTTGGTTATTCCACCTACCTCGCGAAGCCACTATCCCTAGGATCACCCCTATTATCGGTTTTCCATTTTTGGAGCTCATTTGAACCCCTAAGGAGGGAGATTCTTCTCTAAATTTATCAAATTGCCCAGATTTGAAGAGGTAAATTCATTATTTCATATCTCCTTCAATATCTACTCTTTTTCCCCCATTACAGTCCCCACATGACCTCCTCCTCATCAGTAGAACCACACTAGCAGGTTTTGTTTCTTTGAGATTCAAAATTTGGTTAATTGGGGGTGATTGCTTCAAGCGTTTTCAAGGTAAGTGTTCCTCCCTTCCACTTCTTCTATTTCCTTAGGGTTTCATCCCTATTTCATGATGTTCCAAAGTATCCAGAACCTATGGTTCGTACCTAGGGTTTAACCATGAGTCTTTTTGGTTAAAATTTGTGGTCTAGGGCTAGATTTATCATCCTTGTAGTGCCGAGGTGGTGCAGTTGATATTTCGCACCATATTTTGAGGGATTATACAATTTCGGTAGGTGATTCCATGGGTAACCATTTAATGATGAGTTAGTTTGTTTAATTAAATAATTTTTCATTGTTTCTTATATTCTATGAATTATGAAAAACACATTTTTTGTAGAAATAGTAAATCATTTAGTATTAAAGTTTAATTTTTGTTTGAAGTGTGTATTTTTCAAATGTATTTATGTGTTATCTCTTATGGTAGTTCTGTAAAATGTGGAAGTGATTTATTAGTTGTTTAAAGGGGCTTCCAATTTTGTTTGGTTAATGATATGGTGTCATGTGGGCCTAAAAAGTGTGGTCTTTGAATGGGTTTTATGTGTGTAACCTTGTTATACTCCTTGAAAGTGTTTTATGGATTTGTGTGTTCTCATGGGTATCTTTTGTGATATTGTTCAAGGTGATTATATAACATTTGAAGGTGGATTATTACATGTTTATTGGCCTTCCAATTATTTTTTGGTTGGGGCTTGGTGTGCTTTTGTCTTAAAAAGAGGTTTTTGAAATGGGTTTTTTGTGAAAAGTTTTGATATACTCCTTATAATTGTTTTATGAAAGTTTTGAATGGTTTATTGAGTTGTGTAAGAGGTGAATCTATATCAGAAAACTGTTTTGGTAGGAGTATGTTTTTAAAAGGTCAATTTCATTTTTGAAAATGCTGATATGTTGTATGTATCATCTTGGAAATATTTTATTAATTTTTTTGAAGGAGATATTGAGGTGTGAATGAGATGTGAATGTGATGTGGACTTTTTGTGTGAGTGTGATGTGAAAAATTGAATTTTTTATTATGAAAGGAGTGTTATGTTCCATGTGTGTGGGATGTTATATGAGTTTCAATATCTTATAATTTTTTTATAAAATTGTTTAATGTTTTTGTGGAAGTGTTGAAGAAATATGAAATGTGTTGTGGGCTATTTTGGTGTGAGTTGGATTTCAAAATCATTTTGAATGAAAAATGGACTTTTGTGACTTGTGTGGTATACATATGGGATTTATGGTGAATTTTTGATGTGGAAATAATATTTTCATGTTCAATGTATATTTCATGACTTCTTGAACTTGTTTGAGCACAAGAGGAAGACCTGGGCATCTAGGTGGGTGGACGAGTACTAGTATGCTAGTGAATCTGTGGGGTTTGTCCTCAATTTCACTTAGCAAGATTAACACTTACAACTATAAATAAACTATGATGGTGATGATTGGGTACCACTAGGTTATGGTTATGTTCCATACTAGTGTCTCATGCACGGGAATGGATATTTTTGATGGTTACTCTCACTGAGATATGAGGTACCTAAGACCCACAGCTAGCTAGTGCCTAGGGGTTATTTCCTATTTCTTGTGCTCATTAGTTACTTTATACTTACCGTCGACATATGGTAAATTTGGCTGGAAAATTATGTATATTTTTCATTTATTTTAAAAGTGTTAACCCTTTAAAATATCCTACTTGAAAACTATTTTTATTCAAAGTTGCATCCTTTAGAAATTGTAACTAGCTTTTCAAGTTTTTGAAAACTTGCATGCTTTTCGTCTTTAGATGTTTATCACATGGAATCTCTTAGTGGTGTTATCCTACTGGTATTTTTCTCACACCCTACTTAAACCATTGGGTGTAATTAGACTTTCTTATTTTGTGTCACAGGTTTGGGTAGAGGTTTTATGCCATTGGTTCAGGTTTTTAGCGGTCCATCATGATGTAGTGTCATGGAGATGGCCTGAGGGAGGTGCCTCTTTCCATGTGGATGTTCTTGGGCTGTCTTTTCTTTCTTTTTTATCTTTTTAATGTTCTTCATACATTGACTAAGATTGTGTAATTCAGTTCTTAATTTTAGTAAAAGATGTTTTGGTTTGAAAAATCCAGTTTTGGTTTCTTGGTTTTGTTTGTCATTTTATGTTTACAAATTCAGGTAAATCGTTCCCAAACTTCATTTTATGATACCTGGGCACTTGTTCCATCCCATAGGGATCAGTAACGCCATTTGGGTCTTGCCACAGACCGGTTAGGGTGCTGATTTTGATGGCGACCAGATTCGAATCGTGACAAAATTGTATCAGAGGAGGTTCCCTCTATTTGAGTCATGTTATTTGGGAAATAGTCAGGATAGTCTGGAGTTAAAAAATTTGGGACATGAAATTTCGGTTATGGGTAGTGTGCTTGATAACCACACCTCATGATGAGATTCAAGTCTCCAAAGGAAGTCCGGATTTATCTATGTCTTTTTGTTTTATTGGTCTGATGATGATTAGGGGAAATGAAAAGAGAGTTGGGTTAATGGTCTCAGTGAGCTCACAAGGTCTGGCAAGCCATGTGGAGCTAGGTATATTCCCTAGAACACTCTCTATGATGGTGAAGTTATTTGAATATGGATACCAACCATATGCCCAAGTCACCCACTGAAACTAGTTTCCTCTCACATTGTTTTGTGCTTTAGTATTGAAATCTTAGAAATTTGGTTTTAAAGTGAATTTGTTTTAAGAAGCATAAAGTTTTTGTGAAATGATTTTAAAATAAAGAGGTAATGGTTTGATTTATGAAATTTTGGAACTGAATTTTCATAATTGTTTTGAAATAGAAAATAGTGTGCTTACACCTCTTTTGAAAGCCAGAACCATATTGAAGTTGGTTTTCAAAAGTGTCTCTAATATAGTTTTCTAAACAATTTAAGGGTGTTTTAATGGGATGAGATGTTTGGAAATTGATGTGAATAACTTGAAAGTGAGTTCTTTTCTAAATGGTTGTGTCCTTATGAAAAGTTTTGTGAGATGTGAATTGGGATTTTGATCTCATTGTTATCAGTTTTGAGGAAAAGGATGGGTTGGTTGACCGTTTTGTTTTTGAAAAGTGGAAAGAATTTTCATTTTAACCTTTAGAATTTCCATGAGAGACCACATGCATGGGGTTATATGGGATGATGGATGGTTGATTCCATGACTAGATGAGTGCTGGGACGAATATGAGGAGGGTGCCCGGTGTGGCACATAAACATGCATGTGTGGGGCCAATGGGGTACCATTGGTGGATACACTAATCGATGAACCGTTGGTATTCAAAGAAATGTTTTTAATGAAAAAAATTATGTCTTGATGAATTATTTTGGATGGTGTATATTGTGTGTTTTTGGAAAATGTTAATGTTGTGGGATTTTTTGTCTCCAAGAACCCCTCCTTTTTGAACTATGTTTTGGGTTTGTGTTTGGTCGGTAAGCTGGGTAGAAGGGCCGGTTAGTAGTCTCCTATGATATATGTTTTGGTTCACCTTTATGGTGGTCCCATTAATGTGTTTAAATCTGTTTTGTGGCATGTTTTTACCAATGTACCATCTTGGTTGGGTCCTTGGGTTCTCTCGTTGGATAAGGTATGCCCCCATTAAGGGTTAGTGCACAATTGAAGTTCAACCCATATTGTTTCACCATTGGAAAATCCTCCAGTTGACAAATGTAAGGAATATTTTCTTGATCTTTGTAGAATGAGTCTACACCATTTACAGTCTTGATTTTTTTGGATCCTCTTGTTGCGGAAGAGTGCTCATGGATGGTTGAAAGAAACCTTAGTTTATTAAGCTACCTGATTCGTCGAAGGTGGAAGTTCTTTGGGGTTATCAGTATGGATAGTGTCTAAGAGGGCCTCTGAGTCCTTCGTAGTCTCTTCGAAGAAGGGGTTTATATTAAACCACCCCTGTGGGAAATCTGGCCATGAGAGGCTATTATGGACACTTTCTGGAATGCTGTGATGTTTGGGGATGTTGTATAAGTCCCCCTCCTTGTATTATTTCTATCAGTCACTTTGGTCATGTTCGGTAACACGTTATGATGTTGTGTGCTTGTTTGATTTTAAAGGCGAAATTGCACAATATTTTTTGAATCTTTTTTTCATAAGTGTTTCTCCTTTTGGGAGATCTCGACACCCTCTATTTTAGAGTAAGGTGTTTATATGTGTCATTTATTTCTGTTGTTTCTCACCTGAAGAAACAAGGTGTGATATGATTGCATCCTCTAAACCCGTATTTCAGTGAAATTGAAAGTTAGGGTAAAGTGAGTTCTGAAGTGTGTTACGTCTAGGTGAACCCATATGGGATTTCGTGTAGTTTTTTGTAGCATCGGAAGAAGAAATTCTACTCGGGGGTTTCCAAATCCTAACTGTGAGGCTGAAGAAGCTTCAATCATTCCAGCTCTAGCCATAGGTCCTAGAGAGAAGCTGGAATATAGTCCGTGGAAATCCTAGTGTCGTTCATAACCTTGTACAAATAATTTTTCTCAGTATGAGAGATGGGAATAGTTTAAACATTTGGTGTTGTCACCTTGCTTTTATTGTTCCTGTTCGGTGGAAAGAGGTGAAGGGCCTCATTCCCATGTTATCTCCCATTGACTTTATTTTCCCCTTTGGTTTCCTTTGAGTTTGGGGGAATGGTTTTAAATTTTTATAGACATATTGAGTTCACATTTAGTATTAAACATTCCCTAAAAACCATGTAGTTATAAGGATCCACATGGTTAGTGCACAGTTTCCCAAACTATGTGGGCTAACCGTGCGGTCATCCCAACTCTTTAAGTTTTGGGGTCTTTCTATCCCGACCCATATTGTTCAGTTAATATGGATGGTTCTTATGGTGTGGAGACCCAGTATGATTCTTGTGTATATTATTTTGAAAATTTCTAATGAGATTCTACCCCTTGTACCAGGGAGTTAGTTTGGGGCTACCCTATTAGTGTCTTGATTCTGTCTTGTAAAAATTTAAGGTGTCTCTTATGGTGGGGAGCCCATTTGTGTATCCTTGTACTAGAAACTCACTTTTATCCTTAGTATTGGATTGTAAGTGGGTATTCTCATTTGGAACTATATAACCATCTAAATATTCCTTGGGTAAACTTTTGGATTGGAGAGTGCCCAATGGTTTAATTATAACAAGGTAAGTGTAACCTTGTTCGATGTTCTTGTTTGTTTTGGTAAATTGATTGAGCCTTGTTCAGATAGTGTTTGAGGAGTTTTCTTTTAGGATAAATGATAAATGTGCTTGATCATTTAAGTAAAGAGGTGTATTTTTTGGTTGTTAAGTATTCCTTCCTTAATTGATCATTGGAGGTGTTTTGGCCTTTGGTGGCGAAGCATAACAATGGAGTCCATTTCATCCTTTCGGTTGGGTTTGGTTTTTGGTTTTTCCTTGATGTGGCTTTATGAGGGCAGAAAGTTTTATGGTGGGGAGAATTGTCACACCCATGACTTTTTTTAAATTCATTTTTCATTTAATTCCCATTCCTGATGTGTTTTGGGGGTTTACCACTCATTTTGGTGAAAATGGTGGGTTTTGAAAATTTGGGCCAAACAGTGAGCCCAATTATAGATTTAAAAACAAATTTTGTTTCTTATATAACTCTTTCATTTTTCACCATTTTATACCCATTACACTTCCCAATTGGCATACCCTGGTATATTAAAATCACTATATCCCTTTGGACCACATAGAAATCCAAAATCATGATGGATTTGGGTTTTTGATTAAGGAAATGGGTCGGCCCGTAAGCCCATTTACTACTTTAAAGTATTTTTTTAAATTATCAATATATCATTCATGTTTTTCTATTTTTCGGTGATTCCACCTCACTAGAGAAGCCACTATCCATAGGATCACCCCCATTATCAGTTTTTCATTTTTGGAGCTCATTTGAACCCCTAAGGAGGGAGATTCTTCTCTAAATTTATCAAATCTCCCAGATTTGAAGACGTAAATTCATTATTTCATATCTCCTTCAATATATACTATTTTCCCCCATTCCAATACCCACATGACCTACTTTTCATCAGTAGAACCTCACTAGCAGGTTTTGTTGCTTTGAGATTCAAAATTTGGTTAATTTGGGGTGATTCCTTCAAGCATTTTCAAGGTGAGTGTTCCTCCCTTCCACCTCTTCCATTTCCTTAGGGTTTCATCCCTCTTTCTTGATGTTACAAAGTGTCCATAACCTAGGGTTCATACCTAGGGTTTAGCAATGAGTCTCTTTGGTGAAAATTTTGAGTCTAGTGCTAGATTTATCATCCTTGTGGTGCCGGGGTGGTGCAGTTGATATTTCGCACCATATTTTGAGGGATTCGACAATTTCGGTTGGTGATTATGTGGGTAACCATTTAATGATGAGTTAGTTTTCTTGATTAAATAATATTTCATGTTCTTTATATGTTGTGCATTTTTCGAAAACCTTTTTGGTAGCAATAGTAAATCATTTGGTATTAAATTTACATTTTCATTTGAAGTGTGTATTTTTCAAATGTATTTCATGTGTTATCTCTTGTGGTAGTTTTGTAAAATGTGGAAGTGTTTTATTAGTTGTTGAAAGGGGGTTCCAATTTTGGTTGGGTAATGATATAGTGTCATGTGGTCCTAAAAATGGGGGTCTTTTATGGGTTTTATGTGTGTAACATTATTATACTCCTTGAAAGTGTTTTATGGATTTGTGTGTTCTCATGGGTATCTTTTGTGATATTGTTCAAGGTGATTATATAACATTTGAAAGTGGATTATTACATGTTTATTGGGATTCCAATTCTTTTTTTGTAGGGTCTTGGTGTGATTTTGACTTAAAAATATGTTTTTGAAATGGGTTTATGTGCAAAGCTTGGGTATACTCTTTAAAATTGTTTTATGAAAGTTTTGAATGGCTTATTGAGTTGTGTAAGAGGTGAATCTATATCATCAAACAGTTTTGGTAGGAGTATATTTTTAAAAGGTCCATTTCATTTGAGAGAATACTGATATGTGATATGTATCATATTTTAAATATTTTATTAAATTGTTTGAAGGAGATATTGAGGTGTGAAAGAGATGTGAATGTGATGTGGACTGTTTTGTGTGAGTGTGATGAGAAAAATTGAATTTTTGATTATGAATGGAGTGTTATGTTCCATGTGTGTGGGTTATTATATGAGTTGAAATATCTTATAATTTTTTAATAAAATTTTTTAATGGTTTTGTGGAAGTGTTGAAGAAATATGAAATGTGTAGTGGGCTATTTTGGTGTGAGTTGGGTTTCAAAATCATTTTGAATGAAAAATGGACTTTTGTGACTTGTGTGGTATAAATATGGGATATTTGGTGAATTTTTTATATGGAAATAATATTTTCATGTTCAATTTATATTTATTGACTTGTTGAACTTGTTTGAGCATAAGGGGAAAACCTGGGTATCTAGGTGGGTGGACAAGTACTAGTATGCTAGTGAATTCGTGGGGTTTGGCCTCAGTTTCACTTATCAAGACTGATGCTTACAACTCTAACTGAACAATGATGATGATGATTGGGGACCACTAGGTTATGGGTATGTTCCCTACTAGTGTCTCATGCATGGGTATGGATATTTGTGATGGTTACTCTCACCGAGATACGTGGTACCTGGGACCCACATCTAGCTAGTGCCTAGGGATTATTTCTTATTTCCTGTGCTCATTAGTTACTTTATACTTACCGTCATCAAATGTTAAATTTGGCTGGAAAATTCAGTATCTTTGGTGTTTATTTTAAAAGTGTTAACCATTTAAAATATCATACTTGGAAACTATTTTTATTCAAAGATGCATCCTTTAAAAATTGCAACTAGCTTTTCATGTTTTTGAAAACATGCATGCTTTTCGTCTTTAGATGTTTATCACATGGAATCTCTTAGTGGTGGTATCCTATTGGGCTTTGTATCACACCCTACTTACACCATTGTTTGTAAGTAGACTTTCTTATTTTGTGTCACAGGTTTGGGTACAGGTTTTAGGCCATTGGTTCGGGTTTTTAGTGGTCCATCATGATGCGGTGTCGTGGAGATGGCTTGAGGGAGGTTCCTCTTTCCATGTGGATGTTCTTGGGCTGTATTTTCTTGGTTTTTTATCTTTGTAATTGTCTTCATAAATTGACTAAGATTGTGTAATTCAGTTCTTAATTTTAGTAAAAGATGTTTTGGTTTGAAAAATCCCATTTTGGTTTCTTGGTTTCGTTTGTCATTTTATGTTTACAAATTCAGGTAAATCGTTCCCAAACTTCATTTTATGATACTTGGACACTTGTTCCAGACCGTGTGGATTGGGAACACCCTTCGGGTCTTACCACGGACCGGGTCGGGTGCTGATTTTGAAGGCGATCAGATTCGGTTCATGACATAGAAAATCCTTAGTTAAGTAAAAAAATGTAATTTATAAGTTATCTATTTAATTTAATTGGATTCCCCTTTATGTGTTTAATAGTTTAAAATACGCATCCAAAATTTTCATTTTATCATAGCCAATGTCCATAAATAAGAGGAATCAGGAAAAAAATCAATGCGATGGGAAATGTGATGACTATCCCAATGATATTCCCAACTGGATGGGATTGGGAATAATAAACATTATAATAATACTCTCTTATATAACTCAGTTTAGTAATATAAATCTAGATCAATATGAGTTACCAAACCCCCATAAGAGAGAACAAGATAAAATCGAGAGCTTTATACAAAAAAGGCCTCATACTTTCAATGGATCATTTGAACCTGTAATCTCAAAGAAATGGATCAACCCTATTGAGATGATATTTTCTATCCATTAATGTTCTAAGAGAGAGAAGGTTCTACATGTTTTTTATCATATAGAAGAATAATTTGATCAGTGGTGGAAATTGAACAAGAATATGAAGCCTAAGAAAGATATTTAAGTCATGGAGGGGATGGAATTCTGGAAAATGTTTTTTGATAAATATTTTCCTATCAATCTTTATATAAAAATAGAAACGGGTTTCTTTTCCCTCAAGTGAAAAGATGATGAACATCTCGAGGCATATGATGCAAACACCACTAGATATACACGATATTCTTATGGAATTGTCGTTACCCCCTAATATAATTTTGACTACATATTTTGTGTTCTAAAACATAGTATATTAAAATCCCTAGAAATTTGTGACTTTGATAGCTATTAAAAAATTGTTCAATGTTCCCTAAAAGTTGAAATGGAGATCATAGAATACCAAGGGTAACATTTTTATAAGAATCAAAAAGTGGATTTCAATTCTAGAAGTCTAATATAGAAATTTAATGGGGCCAAGAAATTTTAGTATCCCACTTGTCAAAGGTGTGGAAAGATTCACCCCAACAATTATGTAATGGGGATGAATAAATTCTTTAGGTATGGAAGGAAGTGTAATCAGATAAAAAAATTTGATAAGAGAAACCCACTAATGTTTTGGAGGAAAGGAATGATCCTGTTAACCCTCAATGCATTGTTTATTTTTTAAACTATAATGAATTATGGAAAAATTTTAAACCAATTCCCTATAACAATGGTTTTTGGATACAACCAACTACCTCCAAGGAAAAAAGGGTGAGATTTTCCCATCCTAACCACTAAGGTGGATCCATACAATGAATTTTTGGATGTTACAGTAGTTATTCATTCAATAATAATGAACATATTTTTTTATTCTGGTTCTATGCATTCCATTATATCACTAATGTTTATTAGAACTGTAAAAACACAACCACAAAGAGTGGAAGTAGCGATGTTAGTGAAAATGGAAAATGGGGTAATTATTTCATCCCAAGAATATAACTTCTCCCCTGTCATAATTTGTGGGTTGAACATCCCAGTTTACCTTTTCATTCTCCCTTTTGTGGAATTTTATACAATTCTGGGCATGGATTGTATTTCCCTGTATATATCTAACATAAATTACCCTAAGAAGTAATTCACTCTCCTTATTATGAATTGACCCCTAATTCACTACAATTCTAAGGCGGAGTATGAATATTCTTTAGAACCAAAATATAAATCATGGTTATTATTTCCCTATTATGAAGAATATATAGCTCAAATAATTTATTCTAATAAAAGAAACATCACCTAATACATTACTATTGTGAGGGAACACATTTATGTGTTTCCCAAATAATTTCCTAGTCTTCCTCCTATCTGAGATGATGAATTTTCAATCTAGATTCTAGTTGGGGCATTTCCAATATCCAATACTCTCTATAGAATGGTTATGTTGGAACATTAGGAGATGAAGAAACAACTATAAGAAAATTTTTATAAAGGGTTCATACACCCAAGTGTTTCATCATGGTGTGAACCATCCCTCCTTATCTAGAATAATTATGGGTCAATGAACCGTTTCATTTATTTTCTTGAGAAAAAAAAGATAAGGGTAAAGAAGATGTATCGTCTACCTCAGATTGATGAATTGATCAATCAAATATATGGAGAACATAACTTATATAAGGTGTATATTTAATTAGTATATTATCAAGTGAGTTTGAAGAAGTAAGATATCCCCAAGACCAGTTTTTGTAAAAGGTACAGGCACCATGAGTTCATATCAATTCCTTTCAGGATTACTAATTCTCAAGAAATCATCATGTACATGATTAATAGAGTCTTTAGATATTACCTTGAAATTTTTATGATAGAATTTATAGATGATATTGTAATATACACTAAAACCATGGAGGAGTATGGGTAGCATATGAGTATTATTCTAAAGATCCTATGAAATAATAATATTTACACCATGTATAGAAAATAAGAGTTCTAGTTGAAATAATTCTCTTTTTTGGGGAATATTATCATAATTAATTAGATATATGTGTACCCTTCAAATATGGAAGTAATTTAAGAATGGTTGAGGCCAACATATGTGATAGATATCCATAGTTGCCTTGGCATTTCTGGGTATTATCACTGATTTGTGAGAAATTTATCATAATTTTAAAACCATTTTATTAAGATAATTCATAAGGGAGTGATTTTTTCTGGATATAAGAATGTGAGGAATTCTTTAAGAATCTCAAAAAGATGTGTATCATTACACCAGTTCTCACACTACCAACAAGTGGGGAACTCTTTGTGTTGTATAGTGTTGCATCAAAGAATGGTTTAGGTTGTTTACTGATGAAAAATGATAAAGTTATATCATACTCATCAAGGTAGTTGAAATTTAATGAGAAAAAACTATCCCATGGAAGATATAGAGTTGGAAATTGTGATCATTGCAAAGAAAATATGAAGAAATTATTTCTATAGAGAGAAGTTTGAGATATATATAGATCACCAAAGCATAAAATATATGACCACACATATGTTATTTGGAAAATATTGGACTTCTTAATATATATCCCATATAAATTGATGAGGATGGAGTGTTATATTTAATAATATGAATCAACCCTTGATTTTATATCACTGTGAGGTTGAATATAAACATCTAATTGAAATTAAATTCATTTCAAGGGTCTTAATACCTATTTACATGGTATATTAACATCGAATGGTTGTAGATAAACTCAATGTCAATGATATGGCTATTTTTCTGAAATTTTCTAATATACCTCCTAAGGAAATGCATAGTCTTCCTGCAAATAATGATGATATGTATTAAATATAACTTGTAAAATGTGTAACACCCATCTAAAATAATCATTATAGAATAACCCCTATTTATTTGTAGGAATTGATGAAATAAATCCATGAGAATTTAGATTAGGGATTCATATACCTGAGTACATCACCATGGCATGACCCTATTATTTTTTTATGAAGAAGGATGGGTAAAAGAGTCTTTTCAATTATTATTGAGAACATACAAAGATAATTATCATGAACTAGTATCCTATACAATTTTTAGATGACTTCTTTGATCAACTCCATAGAGCTCAACACATTTCATTGATTTCCCATCATTCTGGATATCATTATTTAAGGTTTGATATATATCCAAGACAACATTATGTACATGGTATAGTTAATAATAATTTATGGTTATTCCATTTTTACATAAAAATACACTTAATATATTCCAAAAACTACTGAATTTATTCATTGGAGATCATATAGATCAGTTTTTGGTAGTATTTATTGATTATTTTCATAAAAATTCAATTAGACTGAAAGACAATCATAATCATTAGAGAATAATTTTTATTCCCTTGAGGAAGGATATATTGTATGGAAGGATTATCATTTGTGAATTTTTCATATATTAAGTATCCTTTATGGTTCAGATAATTTCAAGAGTGGGTATATTAGTGGATCCTTCAAAGAAAAAAGATATTGATAAATGTACCAAACTAAAAAAAGTGACTGAGATCTATAGTTATCTTGATTTATATTGAATTTGTTTTTTTTTTTTTTGATTTCTCATTGAATTCCAAACCAATAACTTTTTTGACATATAAGGGTGATAGGTTCCCTTGGAAAAACTAATTTGAGGAAAATTTCAATGTTCTAAAAATATGTTTCGTCAATGAAACAATACACAATAAACCATGTAGTGGGGAAGGTTTTATGATCAATAATGATATTTAAAATAGGGTACTAGGGTTTTTCATTTTTTATAATTAAATTTTAGTTTCATATATATCATGAAAATTTTTTGTTTATAAGAAAAATTACCATACTAGTTATTTGTAGAAATAAATGAAAAAAAATTAACTAAAAATATAGAATATTTATTTAAAAGTTGAGTGGTTGTGATATGTATACTAAAGAAAACATTGATGTATAAATTTACAAAGAAATTATTGAAAATAAGTCAAATAAGATGGTTTGAGAAGATTAATCATTATGACAGCTCAACACAATACCACACTAAAAAGGTCAACAAGGTGAATAATGCTCTAAGAAAGAAGGACCATGCTTATTTTTCCATGATGAGGATTTAAGCATAACATATAATTATAGAATTTAAAATGATGGACTTTGAAATAATGACGTGTGGGAGAAATCATATTTTACTCAAATGAGTGTTAATCAATCTATCGATGTGAGGTTTAAGGATTAATAGAAGAATGATGTGGAACTAAAGAAGAAGGTGTGGAATGGTCTTGAGTTCAATAATGATTGTGTCGGACTACTAATGTTCAAGAACATGGTTTGTGTCTCATAAATACAAGAATTAAAGAAGGGAATATTTGATGTATCTCATAGTTCTTCATTCTCTATCCATCCTAGAATTACTACGATGTAATGATATATGTAATAGTATTTATAGTGGTAAAATATGAAATATGTTATTGTCATGTTTTTATATAAATTACCAGTATTTGTTCACGTTAATTTTAAGAGATAAATGTTTATGAGTATGTTACAACTATTACCAAAACATGAATAGAAATTAGAAAATATAACACCAGATTTCATCATCATAATCCCAAAAACATGTAATGTTTATAATAATATTTTCATAATAGGTTTCTTAATTATGAACTAAGAACATTTTATTGATATTAGATATGATTTCTCTCTTGATCTACATGATATAATACACATTAAAAAAGTTATAAGGTTGTTGGGGCACCACATTTGAATTTTTCTAATTGGTATCTATGGATTACATAGAAATTCTTGATAATTAATTAGTTGCAGTTTAATATGGTATTTTCATTTAGAAACACATATCATCAGTAGAATATTGGTTTGTCCAAAAATACCATTCAAAAACTATAATATATTTTGGGAGTGTCTTCTATAGAAGTAAAAGGTGTTTGGGATTAAAAATACAATTAGTTTCAATTTATTATCACAAAAGATTTTATTTTGTAATTAATTTTTCATTTCTCTCTCTATCCAATATTAACTTTTCTATTTGTAAAGTACCAACTCGAGTTCCATTAAACGGTGCCCCGAATTAGTTAGTCATATTCCCTCAAGCGATCCTCCCAAAATGCTAGTGGGAACTGACTAATAGCTAGGGTCCAGTAATTCAGTCAGGGGGAGACTATACCCACTTTATGAGAATAAAACACCAATAGAAGAAAAAAATAAACAATGATAGAAGCATATAAATAGCCAAAACAATACCAAGTTAGAAGATAGTCAAAACAATAAATACATTACTCTACTAAAAAGGGAAAGAATTCTATGATAGTGAAAGTGTCAAGTGTCTATGATGCAACAAAAATTAAAGACAAAATGACTCCAAGTGGGTCCCAAACCGCATCTAGTTTCATCACCCATGCTTCATTCCCAAATAGAAATCTCTTACAGGGCCTTGCACTTATCCTATCCTTCAATAAAAAATTCTGATTGGGTTCTGAGCAGGCGGCCCGAATAGGGTGTGAGTAAAAGTTAGTAGACCACCACCAAAGGTGTCTAAAATAAGACCAGTCAAGATATAGTGTATGAAATTCTATGAAGCAATAAATACAATGCATAATTAAATAGTTATCACGGTGTCATTTATTCTTTAATAATCACATTAGACCCAGTTTCAATTTGTGTCTCCCATCTAAATCATAATTCATTATTATCATTCATTTGGTGTTGAATTCCATGTCAAGCACCACAAATCTCATTCGGTGTATATCACCATTTCTAACACCCCTCATCACATTCCATGAATATTTCCATGTCTAGCACCCCACAACACAACTTCTTGGTTAACTATTGGGGGGGAACCCCATGTCTAAGTACAAACTTCTAAATTGTTCTAGAACACCATGTATGGCACTCGCATTCTCAATCATTTAAATCATTCATTAATTCACAAGAATTAACAACATCGTTCCTTTACTAATCCAGTTATCAGTTAATCATATTGAAGTCCATTAGTTAACCTAATAATTAACTATGTACACAACCCAGTAATTAATTCATCAATTAATTAATCAATCAAACCAAATGTTATTCCATAATTAATTCATCACAAACAATTATCCAAATAAAATATCAATTTTCATAATTAATATCAGAATTACTTATATTTAATCAACATCATCGAACATAATTAATTCAGCATTAATTACCTTACATATCCAAACATCATCTCATAATTAATTCCCCATGATTAATTATCTCAAACACAACCAATTCAATATCTTAATTATAATATCTCAAATAATAAACAAATTATCCAAATCAATTTTTTATTTGGGAAGCCCCTTTAGTTACATGATTAAATCAATAATTAATCATCTATATTTCCAAAGCATCAACAAGAAAATGCACATTCATAATTAACCCATTTTAGGAAATCAATTACAAAGGGATTTTATCAATTCATCAATATCACATACACATATAAAATCCAAAACATTGGGAGTTTGATTTAGACCACCTACCTCAGTTTGTTGAAGAATGTTATCCCAATGGAAATCCTCAAAATCTGAGAGGCACAACGACGTCGATCAAGATCCATATCTAAATCCCTAAACCCAAAATTAAGTTCAAAAGCATCCAGATCTTGCAACTCTATATCTAGATCCACAATACTAGATCTATATCTGAACACATAGGTTTATATCTATGTAAAAATGGAAATATTCCATGAAAATATCAAGGAATTATGGCTGAAAGAGGGGGAGAAGCATTGAAATGAAATCCACTTACGGGGAAGAGATAAAATCTTTAATCCTAGATTTAAATCTCAAATAAAGGTGTTCGAATGACCAATTAATCCCTCCAAAAGTATCTAAGATAACATATAATTATTCAAACACACGAATAAGTTGAAATATAGGGGTTTTGGGGTTCGGGTTATTTAAAAACTAATTTTTGGATAATTAAAACCCACATGTATAGTTTCCTGGGCAGGGGCGCACGATTAAGGTAAACTATGTGCCAACCACACACCGCCCTCTATCGATTACGTTTTATTAAAACTTCACCCAAACACACCTCAAACCACAAATACAAAAAAAATGTACTTAAAACCCTCAAACGTACTGACAAAAGTCTCTCGAGATGACTTTTCAAAAGGTCATGATCTTACAATATCCCCACCTTATAATAGCTCATCCTTGAGCTATACTCCTGAAATTATCTAAGATTACAAGAAAAAAAGATTTCTCAATTGAATCCTCAGATATGATTCCCATTCCCATTTTACCTCTTGAACACTTCCATGTTTCTATAACACGTGAACTAACAACACGGTCTTTCCTCGCAACACTTTATCACTACAATACAGCACACATATCAGATTATACTCAAAGGATGAATCTATCTTGAGGTCAAAATCATCCACATTGATTACATAATAAGGTCTAGGTGATACATCCAAATTTTTGAAACATGGAAGACATCATTCATAGAGCTTAATTTCTGTGGAAGATCCAATCGTTACGCCACAAGCCTGATTCTCTCTACTACCTCAAATGGACTAACAAACATGGGTACCAACTTGACCTGCCTCTATAACCCATAGTAAACCAACCTGGGATACACCTAGAGGAATAATAAATCAACCTCTGTAAATTATTTGGGTTGTCTCCATCTATCAGCATACAACTTCTTTCTACTATGGTCCATAGCCATACGTTTTTGAATAAATTGCACTAACTCTGACGTCTCCTACATGAGACTTAGTCCCAACACCTCTGACTCATCCTCTTTTATCCTGCATAGTGGTGATCTATATGTTCTACCATAAAGTCCCTTATATAGTCCCATATGTATATTTCCTGATAACTATTATTATAGGAAAACTCCACTAATTCCAAGTGCTTATTCGAAAAACCAAAAAATTCAAGCACACATACCTACTGAATATCCTCTAACACATGTATGGTACACTCTGACTACCCATCTGTCTGTGGGTGGAAAGATGTACTCAAAAAAACATGTGTTCCAGGTGCCTTCTTTAATCCCTTCCAGAAGTGTGAAGTAAACCTCGAATCACAATATGAACCTAAAGTCTATAGAACCCCATGAAAATGAACTATCTCCTAAACATAAATCTCTCATAAATATTCTACTATAAAGGTTTCCAAAATATGCAATAAATGTTCTACCTTCGTCAGTCAATCCACAGTGACACAAATATAATAATTCTTCCAATGTTTCCTTTGAATACCTACCACAAAATTCATAGTCACGCCATCCCACTTCTAATCAAGAATAGGCAATGAATGTAATAGACCTCTAGGTTGTTGATGCTCTGTCTTCACCTACTGATAGGTGAAACAACTTGTCATGAAACATGCTATCTCCTTTTTAATTCCTATAAAAATACTATCTTTGTATTTCATGATACATTTTTGTCACCCCAAGATATACCACCCACTTAGAAGTATAAAATTCTCACATGAGTTCCTCTCACATACTTGAAGGCCCCACAACCCAGTTCTTCACATAGATGACCTCATCCTCACCTACCAACTATTTTGGAGGTTTCTCCCCACCTTCAAGGCATTCTCTTAAGGATAAAAACTCTAGATCCGCATACTGCCTATCCCTAATTTATCTTAAGAGAGTAGACTCTGGTAATACTGAAACCAGAGTCATATTCTCAGGACTCTCCCAAACTAATACATTCATTTTTTCCATCAAATGCATTATCTTCCACTTTGCACTCGACTCATGTACTAACTGAGACTTTGTTTTCATTTTCAAGGCATCAGCCACACTATTCTCCTTTCCAGGTGTATATGCCAGTTCAAAATCAAAGCAATGCATATACTATACCCATCTTCACTACCAAATATTCAAGTCACATTGTGAAATGATATACTTTAATATTTTTGGATTTTTAAAAACTATAAAATTTTCACCCAAAATATAGTGTCACCAACACTTTAGAGAATAAAATACAACCGCTAACTCAAGGTCATGTTTGGGGTAATTTTTTTCATGTTGCCTCAAATAGAAAGACCCATAAGCTATTACTCAATCCTCTTGAATCAAAACAGATTTGATTCTGATCCCAAAAGCAACACAATACTCCATGTACTCATCACCTAAATTAGGTAATATCATAATTGGTGTTGATGTCAAGCACTTCTTCAACTCTTGGAAAGCATTCTTTCATGATTCCGTCCATTCAAACTATACCATTTTATTTTTCAAACCTAAAAGTGGTGCTACCAATTGGGAGAAGTATTGGATGAATCTCCAGTAATATCTAGCTAATCCCAAAAAGCTTCAGATATCAAAAAGATTATTGGGATGCTCCCAAGAAACCACTACAAGAACATTATTTGGGTCCACTTCCACACCTTCTTCCAAGATGATGTGACCCAAAAAGTGTACCCTATCAATCCAAAATTAGCACTTAGATAGCTTATCATATAACTGATGCTCTCTCAATGTACTTAGGCTGATGTCAATATGTTGGGCATGATCGTCATGAGACTTAGAGTACACCAAGATGTCATGCACAAACAGATCTAGGTATGATTGAAAGATCATGTTTATTAAGGCCATAAACACAGCTGGAGCGTTTTTCAACCTGAATAGAATTATAAAAAACTCAAAAAGTCCATACCTTCTTTTGAAAGAATTTATTGGTATTTCATAAGTTTTAACTCTCACTTGATTATACCCTAATCTCAAATCGACCTTTTAGGACACACAATCCCCCTTCATCTGGTCAAATAGATCAGCGATACACGAAAAATAATATTGATTCTTTAAGGTCATTTTATTCAACTTCTGGTAATCGACACACAAGTGTAAACACACATCAGTATTTATTACAAACAAGATATGTGATCACCAAGGTGACTTACTTGGACAGATAAACCCTTTATCCTCAAACTCCTCCATTTGCATCTTGAGCTCTTGAAGCTCATTTGGTTCCATTTTGTAAGGTGTAATAGATACTGGATCAGCCCATGACATGTGCTCAATAGTGAACTCCACATCTCTCTCATGTGAAAACCCTAATAAGTCTTCTGTAAAAACATCATGAAGCAGTTCGACTAATAGTGGAAGGACGTCTTGCCTACCGCTTCCATCATCCAACAAAAGAATAGGAACTTGGGCAATGAGCTCCCCAATTTGCTGAGTAATTGGCTCTGTTTGGATTTCTTGGATATCCCAATCTCCATGATGAACATATTTCTCGCCCTTAGGAGACACAAAGGTCACTCTCTTGTGGTAACAATTGATGTGGTCTTGGTATGTGATTAACTAGTCCATACCAATAATTGGGTCAAAAATCATCATATCAAGGGCATAGAGATGATACTCTATATTCTATAGTGATCATACATTGCACAAATAGATATATCTAGACCATGTTCCCAATGGTTTATCAATATTCATCACTCTACTTACGAAATCCACCTCCAGGCTGAAACCATTAATAATATTTGTAGATATAAAGGAATGAGAGGAACCAGTATCAAACAAGGAACTAGATAATTTAAAAGCTATTAGAATAGTACCTCTCATTGTAGATAGACCAGCCATTCTTTCCACAATTATAGGTTTCATTGCATGTAACTGTCCCACCCAGCTTCCATGTGGCATCATTTAACTCTCCTGAGTAGCACCACTTAGCTGATACAGGCGCTCATTCCCTAATGAGCCACATCCATTGCCTCTATTGCCTCCTCTAGAAGAACTCTAGCTTCTAGACCTATAAGGTGTAGAAGACCCCCTTCCCAGACTCTATGCAGCTTCTCCCTCAGCACAATCTTATCGTTGCTTCCTACAAAACATCTGTAGGAGCCCCATATTTCCACAAAACTGGCACTCCACTAGTGGTCAAGGACAATGTGTGTGATAGTGTCCCTACCTACAGCATTGGTGGAAAATCACATGAGTAAGGTCTTGGGAAACTATTCTTCCTGACTCTCCACCTTGATTTCCACTTTCCTGACTAAGTTTATCATAATATTGCTTCATTCTCTTGGAAGGAGCACTTCTTTCTCATCATGTGACAGCTACATATCCTATACTGGAATCCTCCTTCAGGTTCTCATTCGAAATGAGAGCCTAATTCACCACTTCTAAGAACTTTTTCAGCCTAAAGATATTCACCTAGGATTTAATCTCACACTTAAGTCCATCCTAAAAATGTTTTTCTAAAGAAGACTCATCTGCTAATAATGCTGGAGAAAATCATTGTAAATATGTGAAACATTTGGCATAATCCATCATGGACATGCTTCCTTAGTTCAGATTCATAAACTCTAAATCCATATCTTTTCTTAGCATCTTTGGATAAAAGTGTTCCAAGAAATTCTCTAGAATATCCTTCCATATCATATCATTAGTCTATCCAGATCGTACCTGAATGTCCCACCAGCGCTTCGCTAACCCCTATCGCATATACATATCCCTCTTGACCCTCCAATCATTTGGATTATCTGAATGGTCAATTATCATCTCTATTGATTCAATCCATAATTTAACTCCCTTAGGTTCACCTTCTCCAACAAAAGTTATAGGGTTATGCAGATGAAACTCTATTTTCAACTTAGACATGATTTCTAGAACCCACCCTAGGCCTCTCTCCATGAATTTCTTGAAACGATCAATTTTCTCTTGGAATGGATCCCCTTCATCCACTTCTTGCACCAATGTTGCCTCAATTTCCTAGTCTGGATGTTAGTTCCAATCAATACCCCTTGGTCTCCCTCTAAACAAGCATCATGGAGGAATATCTCTACAAACCCAAACACATGTCTTAGGTCTAATAACACAACCTTGTAATAGTTACATAAGAGGAGAAAGAAACACAAAAATTATCAACATGTCCTTTCCCCCTTTCTCTCAAAACAGTTAACACTGAGTCCTTATCTCTACCCTTAACCATCATATTCCTAGGTCTTGGTTAACATGGTTACGTAGATTCTCATTAATTAATTCCCAAAATTAACTAATTATATCATTTCAAATTAATTAATTAATCAATTAATTAATCAAACCCATATCATTATTCAGGTTTCTCATTATGCAACCATTTATTCTAATTTTGAAACATTATTTCAACCTCAAAACAAGGGAAAATAGTTCAAGTTAAACAACTAATCCATAGCCCATTTTCCCGTGACTTCCTAGAATAATGAATGTCACAATAACCCCGAGTGGTTAGAATGATGCATGAAGACTCAACTCTTGTGCCTCTATTTTCCTTGAATCAATGTTAAAAAAATTTCAAAAAAAAATATCACATCGCACCATGTGTGCATCACCCAAGGTGAAATAATATCTAATTGTAACAACAAACAACAATCACAACAATCCCACCCTGAGTACCTATATTTTCCCTCATACATGGGTTTGTAAGTTCCATACACAATCTCATTAACAAGCCTCGACTATTCCTACTAATCTATATACCCTTCCAACAACAGTTATACAAAAGAAGAAGAAAAATAAAAGAAAACTCCTCTAATACCAATTTGTAACATCCTGACCCATGTACCACTAAACAGTTCCCTGAGCCAATTGGTGACATGCCCTCAACTGTTCCTCCCCATATGCTAGAGAGTGAAAAGTTTTAGTTTGGGTCTGGTAAGTTAGTCATGGGGATATTATACCCTATTTTATCATAATAAAACACCAACATAAGAAAACAGCAATAAACAAGTGTGGAATCATATAAATAACCAGAACCATACCAAGTCACATGATAGTCAAAACAAGAAATAAGATACTCAACTAAAAAGGGAAGTCATGCTATGATAGTGCAAGTGTCAAGTGTCTACAATGAAATTAAATGTAAAGACACAATGATTCCAAGGCCCCGAACTGTGTCTAGTTCCCTCACCCATGCTCCATTCCCAAATAACAATCTATCCCAGGGCCTTTCCCGTATCATGTCCTGCAATAACAAATTTTGATCAAGTGTTGATCAAGAAGCCCGAATAGGGTGTGAGTACAACTTAGTAGGTCACCACCAATGGTGTATAAAACAAGTCCAGTCAAAAGATAGTGTATGCAATACGGTGCAGATCTTCATGTCTTGCACCCCATAACACAATCGCTTGGTTAACTATTGGGGAGGAACTCTATGTCCTATTCCCAACTTCTAAATTGGTCTAGAATGCCATGTATATCACCCACGTTCTCTACCATTTAAATCATTCATTAATTCACAATAATTAACCACATCATTCCCTTAATAATCCAACAATTAGTTAAACATATCAAAGTCCATTAAATAACCCAACAATTAACAAAGTACATAACCCATTAATTAATTCATCAATTAATTAATCAATCAGCACAAATATTATTCCATAATTAATTCTTCACAATTAATTATCAAAATAAAATTTCAAATTTTCATAAATAATCTCACAATTAATAAACTTTAATTAACATCATGTAACATAATTAATTCACCATTAATTACCTCATATATCCAAAAATCATCTCAAAATTTATTCCCACTGATTAATTATCTCAAACACAACCAAATAAATATCTAAATTAAAATATCTCAAATCATAAAAAAAAATCTCCAAATAAATTATCTATTTGTGCATCCCATTTAGTTCCATAGTTAAATCATCAATTAATCATATATATCCCCAAAGAATAAACAAGTCAAATCACTTTCCTAATTATCCCAATTTAGGAAATCAATTACTAAGGGATTCAATAAATTCATCAATCTCACATACACATATAAAATCCATTAATATGGGAGTTTAATTTATACCAACTACCATAGTTTTTTAATGGATGTTATCCCAAAAGAAATCCCCAAAATCCGAGAGGCACAAAAACGTCGATCAAGATCCGGATCTAAATCCCTAAACCCTAAATTAATATCAAAAGCATCAAGATCTTTAAAATACAGATCTAGATCTAAAATCCTAGATCTAGATATCAATACATAGGTTTAGATAAATGAAAACAATGGAAATAATCTATAAAAAGATCAAGGAATTATAGAGGAAATAATGATAGAAGAATCATAATTAAATCCACTTACTGGGAAGAGAGTGGATCTTCAATTCGGGCTTCAGATCTCAAAGAATGGTGCTCAAATTTCCTTGGAATCCCTCTATAAGGCACTAAGATCACCTATAATTCTTCAAACCTAATACTATGTTTAAATGGAGTGGTTTTGGGGGTTGAAGTGTCTTAAAAACTAATATTCATATAATTAAAACTCATGTGTATGGTTTCCTGGATCGGGGTGCATGATTAGGGTAAATCATGCACCAACCATGCATACCTCTCTATCTAGTTTTTCACAGTTTGAACGGTTACCTAGGTTTAGGCACATAGTTTGAAAAAACATGTTCAAATTGTGCGCAACCCATTGTCTACTAATATTTCTTAAAACTTCACCAAACACACTTTAAACCACAAATCCAAAGAAAAGGTACTTAAAAACCTCATAAGTACCTAAAAAATGCACCTAATATGACTTCATAAAAGTTTGGGATATCACACCAATCCATTAATGAGATTAGGGAGATAATGGAATTTGAATCTGGCCTATAATGGGACATGCGTTGGTGAAATTCTCCAAGGGTATATCATTCAAATAGATTGGAGGTATTATCATCTATTATTTGACTAATGAGAATGATAACATATGTACACCAGAATACTCTTTCACATAAGGATAAATGATTAAAAAATCTTTATTTCATTCATGTAATATATTATTAGTGAAAACTATAAATAAAAAAGTACATTTATAATGAGATAATCCTCAATAGTGATCACGAAGACCCAAACAGCTCTTGAAAAACCCACAAGAATGTAATGTACCCTCTGATCACAAACTAGCTTCTATGGACCTATAAGAATAGTTTATATATATATTCTAAACATAACATTTCTATATAGTACGATCATCCCTATTTCCTCTTGTAAAAAATAAAAAATATAATACTAATGCCCATGAAAAAATGTTCATCTAACTCATTGCCTAGTTCAGTATGATATGTTTTAATATTCACAATGCCTCCTCAAAATGTATCTTATTCAGGGATCATATAATATGGTAACAAATTAAATTATCAGACTACCATTTCTCTATAGGTTTGTCTCCATTAACCAATGTTTCATGTCTTGATCCATCGATCTCTAAATAAAAGCTATCCCAATGAAACTAGGGATAATGTATCATGTCATACCCCTTATGAATCATTAAATATCATCACTTATATAGAACCCAATGGATCTCATAATATCATAATTCTATTATACATCACTATATATTAATTGAGAAGTTTCCTCATGCCACCACAACCCATATGTAGATTATTATACTAAAAGATAAAAAACACATACCAAACATACCTATAATAGTCCATAGGATGTAATGTTAGGAAATCCATTCATTTGAAATAACAATAATCCATTATATCCCTCTTAATACATTTATATTAAATTTAACCATCATGAATATGTTCACATAATACTACTAGGAGAAGGTATTAGGGTTTGATGGGGTAGTCTGTCATCTATTCCTTTCCATGCAAGATATTAGAGAAAATACCACCCCAGAGTCCACTATGTGTCAGTATCCCTAATGAAAAAGGTGGAATAGCATAAAAAATTACAATACATATAAGATATATACATCTTAAAAAAACTATGTAAATTATCCAAGTCTTAGGCTCAACTATAACTTTCATCATTAAAACACTCATTCACCACCCCTATATACTATAAATCATATTATAACATAAAAACGGATTTAAATTTTTTATTTATATTAATAAATCACATTAATTTAATTAATTCATTAACCATTAAAATTTCTTAATTTTACTATAATATTATCATCAACTAAATCTCATTTCCTCTAGGAAAAACAATTGATCCCATAGTTTATCAATATTAACATCAATAGAATTACAATAAGAGATTATACCCATGTGTTAAATAAATTATTACCTCATTATCATTACATAATTATAGGTATTATAGGAATTGGGAATTGGGTCAGGATGATGAAAGGTGACATCATCATCTGTCCTCGGGAACAGAGTCGTTTCATGACACGAATGAATCAAGTGTCATGGGTCTATATAGTGATTGTGATGAATGGTCATTTGAGTGTCATCATTGAATAATAAATGGATTAATAAATGAATTGCTTCTCGGGTGGAAGGGTGGTGATGTTTGGTTAAATATCTATATCATGTTTTTTTATGAGAGGAAGTTACGAGCAATGCCGACTAATCACTGGGGAGACATATGACTAGAAACTTGGGTGGAAGGATGTAATTTTTAGATTCATGACCTACAATGTTGCAAGATTAGACATATAAGTCTAGGCCTACATGTCTAATGTATTGAGTTTTATTTTCCACTAGGCCTATGGTCAGGTAATGGGATCATTCTTCCATGAATCACAAAAGGGGAAATTGTTTCAATAAAAAGGGGGGACTTCCCCAAACAGTAAAAAACATCAAGCATTCATCCCAATAATATGAATGCATAGAACTGACCCATTCCATCATTCATGGTTCTATCCCTTACACCATAATGAGTATCAGAATGAATCTATACCCCATCACTATTATAAACTATATCCAAAAACTTGAGAATACCCCCCCCCCATGCCTCATCAACCATAAGTCATCCTAGGATCACATCACACCGCATCACAATGCTCGTATATAGTTTAATAAAATAAATAATAAAGGGAATAACAAAAAAATAAAAATTGAATATATTCCCAATAAAATACAAGGCATATAACCTTCACTAGAAAAATGATCTCTCTCATCACCAAACATTTTTCTTTTTTAAACAACTAGTTCATTACCCTATTAGATTAACTGATTTGTTTATCAAAAGTTACAACCATTGGTAACATAAGGTATTATAAATTACAATATAATACTCATTTAAACATTCTTACAAGCATATCATCTAGTTTCATTGAAAATAATTTAAGATAATTTCTATTAACATCACTCTTTATTTACAAATAATCGTGTTTTTTCTAGATTCATGAACTTTATATAAAATCCATTAACATAAGAAATAAAAATTACAATTAACATTCATTAAGAATCTCTTTGATTTATATCAAGTTATAATAAATGAATTCATTTAAAAATTCTTATTTAATTCCTTAGAAAAAAACATTACAGACATTAGGTCCATTAACCATTTTATCGTATAAATCTTGATAAACTATGACATAATAAAACAATCCGATGGAATAATAAATATATATATCAAACTATCTAGTAAAATAATATGCATTATCTTAGTATGGAAAAACACAATTGATTACTAAATCAAAAAATCAAGTAAAATCATAAATATTATTTAATATTTACTAATGTTAATTCCATAATACTCTAAAGTTATAAAGTATGATAACATTACTATTGTGAAAAATATTAGGAGAAGCAATGAATCCCCTACTTTGATTATAATATTATCATTCTTCACAAATGATTGAATGAATGAGGTTCAACCATAGGCAAATGACACACCTCTGTACTAAAGGAAGGATTTAAATAAACAATAATATGAAAACCACCAACAATACATGCTAAACAACACCCAAAATATAGGCTTTACCTCATTGAACATCCAATCAAAATGAATTAATGAACAGTGAATGAAATGAGGAGGAAAATAGTTTCCTTCATAAAAATTAATTCAAATATCAATAACCCATGTTAAGAAGTCATGTAATCAATCAAGGAGTGGAAAGGGGATTTAAAACAAACAATACCTGGAAAAAATTTCTTATAATGAGAATTCTACATGAGAAAATAGGCATCCATGACATAATTTTAATGAATGCATCTAAAAAAATAAGGAATGTGAATTGAGATGAATGGATTGATAATTTAATGTAAACGATCGATATAAAATAAAATTTAACACCCCTATTAAATATTCACATGTATTCCCTATCGAAATGGTCAATATCTTTAATGATTGGTGGCCATATTAAGAGTTTTATAATGAAAAGGAACACCAACGTGGATTCCTCCATATCATGTCTATGGAAATGATGGTTCTTTATCACATCAACAAAACGTGAAATTCCCTATGTATTGTTTCATATGACCAAGAAATTTCCCTTATCCACAATCTTGTAAAAAAATAATTCTATTTTTATTATAGTAATTTTTATAGTAGAGCCCCCAATTCTCCACATCAGTGACTATTCTCTTAATAATAGATTTCACTATACTATTTCAACAAGAAGGTAAATCAATGTCTAATATAGTTTACAAATTTGATTAACAGTCCCTAGCACTAGCTTTTTCACTCCATAAACCACATGAACGTCCAAAATTCTGACAGCCACACCCACTACCTAGTCATTGTGACCTAGAAAAGGCCCAACGACCATCCTAAGACTCTGAAACATTTCCATACTCCTTGGAACCCCCATTACTTGGAATACCAAAAATTAATGATATGGTTGGTCCAGAACATTACAATATATACCTTATAAACAGTTGTATCCCTTAAGAATTAAAAAAAATCCAAAGTTTAGGGAAAATAGGTTTCATCAAAATAACCATACCACATTATGCCTCTCAAGAATATCTCCATCACTAGATCTCAACCATCTCACTTATTTGAATAAGGTTCAAAACAATAAAAAACTAATAACCAACTCCTCAACACTCTCCCAATAGATATACCTCTCCAACATAATTAGGTATAAAATAAATTCATAAAATATGATAAAAACATTTCAAAAAACATATAATGCACAACTTCCATAAAACGTCAAAATAAAATAATAGTTAAACATAAAAAAGATTTGGATAATGAACATGTATATGTGGTTTGGAATCCATTTTATTCTCATCCATGACAATGTGACTCTAAATAAAAGAAACTAGGGGAGTATTATATGGACACAAAATCTTATTTTCATGGTCTATGATCTATACAGGTAACTCCACGAATTTCATATCATCATCATTGATGATCTCACCCCAATTGAAAACCTGAGATTCATCATGATGATAACATATAACTATTGACAAAAAAATTCCATTATGTATCTAGACTATGTGAGGGGGGATTTTTATGATACATCGTGCTTCTAACACAATCCATAACCTTAATAGGCCCAAAAACCTATTGATAATTCCTACTAATATGAACAAGACATCACTACCCATGATGATAGGTAACCTTTAGGAATAAATGGACTCTAATGTCAATCTCCAAAGATCTCCCTCAGTGTTTAGAATGTGAATTATATCGTCTTTTCCCTTAATCCTATCATGAATGACTTGAACTATTCCCATTGTGCTCTTCACTAGTTGAAGTACAACAATTACTAACTCTCCTAACCAATCTAACAAAATAATATTGATAATATAGGTCATTCAAATAATCAAATGGTGTTATTCTGATGGTATAGTGAAAACTATTACTATAACTAATCTCATCCAATTGTAGGTGCCTTATCCATAAATCTCCAAAATCCAGGACACAACATTGAAACATTTTCCTGGGAGACTGAATAGTTTTATTTTTATGAACATATTTTTGTTGATAAAAAATAATGCTAAAGAACAACATAGAGCAAAAATAAATTTAGAGAAATCTCCATGCCTTGGTGGTAAAAGATGGATCATGGTCAGAGATGATCATATTTGAGACTCCATGGAGCTAAAAATCTTATATATACTACATCATCAACACCATCTATGAAAATTTAATTTGAGATGATTTCATCAAAATATCCACAATCACTGATATAGAGCCAATTCCTCTTGGGTATTGAGGTAATATTTTGAAAATGTACATCAAATTGTCCACAAAATTTTACAGAAAAACATTTAATAGATAGAATGAACCACCCATAACATATTATTTGGACTTTTCCATATATAATCCCAAACTAATGATAGAAACTCTACAACTAAACACTTTGACCAAGGCTTGCATAAATTCCCTCTTAAATTGGCGTACATCTTCATCACCCTAGGATGAACTCCCACTAATGGATTGTGAAACTCAAATAGAAGAACATATCACATAAATAAATGAATATAAGGACTTAAATGGAAAAAACCTAGTAATTCTCATAGATATAAAAAATAATGGTAATAACCACAAATAACTCAGTCTCTCTAAACCTACTTCTATGAATCAACTAGCTAGAACACCTTCACCGATAACACCAAAGTTGATTGAAATATCTTCTAAAAAATTTATCCACTAACACAAAAATATCCCATATCTTGATATTTATTTGATATATATTTCATCACTCTCCATGAATCCACAAATTCATTCAAATAATCATTGTGTGACTTTTTTCACCATGCATCAATTAACACATTAACATGTATGTGTGTATAAGAAATCTCAAAGTCATAGTCCTAAAACTATTTCATCCACCTGCACTAATTCAAGTTCAAGTCACATTGTATGAATAAAAATATCAAACTCATCATATCATTAATAACTAAAAAACACTCTCTAATGAGGCAATGTCACCACAACTTCACAAAAAACATAATTTCTATAAACTAGATGTCACTGGTGGAATAATATTTCTCACTAAGAAAAAACTTCTGAGAACAATAAGAAATATCATATCTATTCTATATTAAGAAACATATAAATACAAGACATGAACAATCACATAAAACCAAAAATTGAACTACCACTTCTAGATAACCATGAAATGGGCCACGGACCACCTTTTCAACAACCTGAACGGTTACAAATAAAATTCCCTTTATGGTTGATTTAAGTTCGTTATTATATATTATGGATATAGAAAATACGTGAACTTATTTGGTTTCATTATAACCTATCTGATTTAAAATACCATTAATCATAATTACCATTGATAATATATACATTTATTAGTGACCATATAATTAGTACAAATAATTGGTTTTAATAAATCCAATTGACACAAACAAAGGAAGTAATGGCCTCTTCCAGTTAGATTAGACCCTATGAATTCCATTTATCAGATCATTAAAGGGATATATAATCACTATGATTTTCCCATAAACATTTCCATACTATGATCCAATAACATTATCATGAATGAAACTATTTATGGGAAATCCTCAAGCTCGTTGAGAACGCATCCCAAACCAAGTACGTCGAACCACCCCATGAAAGTCTCACCATGACACACTATACTCTTAGGGAATTTTTTGGTGTATTAAAGGGACATGTTTTAAGACCCTAGAAATATGAATATGTATATTTTATAAAATAATTAATATATTTAAATCTTATTATTCTTACTTTATAATTTATTTTTATTTTGATATGATAAAACACAAATTGTATTTTTTTGGTAATATTAAAATTCAAATAAGGAATATATTTTGATTAATTAATAGATTTTTGAAATAAAAAATATTTTATAAAAATATTATTATTAAATATTTTTTATTAAATATAAATTATTATATAATTTTTATGAAGTCAAATGTAAATTTTATAAGGGTTCCAAAACATTTATGTTCAAAAACCCCCTATTCCACAACAAATATTGATTCTATTTAAAAAGTGAGAATTCACATATCTTGAAAATTATTTTCCTAGAATAAATATTATATTTGGAATATGAAATTTGAAATCATCCAATGTTATATTTTTTATAATTTTTTGTAAGAGTTGACTTTTTTGGTAAAAATTAAATATATTATTAATATACAGTGTGTATTATGACATCATAATGACCCAAATATGATCTAATAAATAATATAAAGGGTACACATAACCAAATAAATGTTTCCCATTTAAATTAATGTAATATTAAGTTTATTTTATTAATTTTATAAATCCTTTATGGATCCTTTAAAACTTATAATATATTTTTAGTAGTTAAAATCACATTATTATGAACATTACTCACTTCCACATCATAAAGGGTGTTATATTAACCATTTTTGAAACTAACCTAATAATATAATGAAACCAACCATTTTACTCATCCCTCCCCACTTTGGATTCCTTACAAGGTTCCCCCAATCTCTTAAGAATCCCATCCCAATCATTTGGAATCACTCTCTCAAGGTAACAGATCTTATACATATCCTCTTTATTCAAGTATATTCTTTATATTATGTGTTCCATATTTATTTAATAATGTTGGGATATAATCCTATATATACCCCTTACTATCCATTTTATTTAAAAATTATTATAGAACCATTTAACTCTCATCAATACCTCCCATGAACATTCATATTCCCTCATTATTCTATTTAAATTTAACTGTAATTTTCAGGGACAAATAATTATGTAGTGAATACCCATACCCATTTCTTATAAAGGGTCTTAAACATCAAGAACATATACTTGTTTTATTGGGGGTGTAAATGTGTTTATTCAACACTCCATGATCTTATAATAAAACTTTATGATAAATGATTCCATGTAGTGCGATTTGTGTTGCACACATAAACATGATAATGAAATGAAAGTGACATATGCACCAAGATTTTTATGTATTTCCAATGAATTTGGTAATATTTTAGTTTTATGAGATGTAATTAAAGGGATTATTGAGTGATCCTAATCCACCATGGGACATTTTCCATCATGATGACATGGAAATTAGCCTTAACATTTGTTTATGATGCAATGTTTTAAGTTGTTTCCACATTTTCCATGTTGCCTTTATGATTATCATATTATATCATGCCTTATTATTCATGTTTATTACTATCACTAATTTAATGCACTATTGATATGTCTATTGTATAAAATTTATTACTTTCTTCATTTTATGCCTTGTTTATTCTCTTACTATGATTTCTGGATCACCCCTTTCTTATGTATTTCCCCAGGTAATCCCATGCAGTTTTAAGTAAGAAGGAATAATATGAGCATGTTAAGGAAGTTATCAACAAAGATGATATATTCCATAATTTATGTTGTTATTTAATATAGGTAATACCCAAATACACTATAGTTATCATAATTTCAAGTTGTATTATGTTTACTCTTTGGTAATAAATCATGTATTAATGTTTAATAAAGAGAAGGGTTTTCATTGTTGGTATCAAAGGACAATTTTGGTTATTTTGGGATTAGGATTAGAAAACTCTAGATAAAGACATAGGGATAAGAATAAATATTTGAATACATAACTAAATTTTGGTAGTGTATAGAGTAAGTGGTTTATCACTAAAATGAATCCATTTTTCGATACTATAAGTGTATGTGCCTTTGGAATAGATGTACATAGGGGTAAAACCCAAAAACATCATATTAAGCTTGACTAAATTTGGAACTAGTGCATGAAAACAGGCCTTGATTAACATCTTGATTGACACTCATGAGGTATATACATTAGTAAATTCACAGGATCATTTCGATCAATTATTTAGTGAATAATAATTCCCAAAAGACTTTATGTTAGGATATAGATCATAGATAACATAGATTAAATCCTATAAATTCAAATGTTAATAAATAATTGTCATATAAATTATCCCTTTTAATTTAATTTGATTACCATTTATTTTTTAATAGTACAAAATAATTATCACAATTTTTTCCAATATTCTATCCCATTTTCATAAATATGAGGAATCGGGAAGGCAACCAATTCGAAGGGAAATGTGATGACTAACCAAAAAATATTCCTAACACTATAGGAGTGGGAATAGGGAAAATTATGATGATATTTTCTCAGTTGAATCTAGTTATCTATAGATACTTGGATCAAAAGGAGAACCAAAACCTCCTAATAAATAACAAGATTTAATTTAGACCTTTGTGCGACAAAAGTCTCTAACCATAAATGGATCATAAAATCTATTAATAGCTGAAAAATGGATCAACTCCATTGAGAAATTATTCTATATCCTTTAATTTTATGATATAGAGAAGATTATAATGAATGTTTATTGTATGGTTAAAGGTTAAAATAAATGGTGGACATTGATCAATAATATGATCACTGAAGAAGATATCAAAGCGATGGGGTGGATTGAATTCCAAAAAGAAAGTTTTTCAATAAATATTTTCCTCACACTGATATAAAATGAAAATGGATTTATTACCCTCAAGAAAAAGATGATGAATCTATCGATGAGTATGAGGCAATATTCACATGACATCCATGATATGACTTTGTCTTTGTCATCACCCCCATATGAAAATTTTACCACTTCCTTGGTGGGGTAAAACTTAGTTTACATAAATCCATTGAGATCTATTTATTTAATATGTATATATTTATATGAGGATATTTTATAATGTTCCCTCAATATTGAAATAGGGATTAGTGAATCTATATTGTATCATGAGGATAAGAAGTAGAAAGTGGTTTTTAATTCTAGAGGTCTGATGAATAAATATAATGGTCCTATGAAATTTAAATATCCCAATTTTCAAAAGTAAATAATGAAGAACCTCATAAATTTCTGAAGGGGGTTGAGGATATGCTTTAGGTATAAGAAGTAAGGACATCTAACAAGTGATTGATGATAGGATAAACCCACTAATGCAATGGAGGGAAGGACTTATCTGGTCAACACTTAGTGTTTTGTTCATTATTTCAACAATAAGGAATAGGGAAAAAAATTTAATCAATTCACTAATACAAGGGTTTTCAGAGACAACCAATAACCTTCATTGTAAAAAGTTTGAGCTTATTCCTTTACAACTGTTTAGGGGGCTCCTGAAAATAAAGAAGAGACAAGTATGATAGTTATTCATCCAGGAATAGAGAAGTTACTTTTCGATTTAGATCCTATGAATTCCTACAGATCAAACATGTTTTTTATAACTATTCTAACACCACAACAAATAATGTAAGTATATTTGTTAGTGAAATCATAAAATTTAGAAATTATTACATCCCATGTATATAACTCTTCACCTATCAAAAATTTTGGGCTGAAATTTCCAATGAACCTACTAATACTCCCTTTATTGGAATTTTATTCAATTATGGGTATGGATTGGATTTCCAAATATAGAGAAAAAATAAATTTCCATGAGAAGTAAATCACTCTATGTGTCATGAATCATCCTTTGATTCCGTAAAAACTCAAGGAGAAGGATAGATCATATTTAGTACCGAAATATCAAGCATGGATACTATTTCCCTATGAGTAAGTGCATCTTGTTCAAATTATTGAGTATAAAGAAAATATCATCCTTTAATACATGATCATTGTGAGGGAATATGCTAAAGTGTATCAAAAAAAATACATTGTCTTCCTCTGTGCTGGGAGGTTGAATTTTAAATAGTGCTTATACCTTGGGTGTTACCATTATCCAAGAATCCATATAGAATAATAGTTATGGAACATGAAGAGCAGAAGAAAAACAATAGGAGAATCTAGATAATGGGTCTATACACCCAAGATCTTCACCTTGGGGTACATCAGTCCTCTTATTTGAGAAAAAGGATGGGTCAATGCACATTTGAATTGATTATCAGGAGCAAAAAAATATAATAATAACGAATAAGTATCATCTACCATAGATTGATGACTTGTTCAATCAGTTACTTGGAGAACAATACTTTTCCAATTTTGATATTTGGTTGATATATTATCAAGTAATGGTGAAGAATAATGATATAACCAATACTACTTTCTATACATTGTATGAGCACTATGAGTTCATTGGAATTCCATTCAGACTCGCAAATTATCTATAAATATTTATGTAATTGATCAATAGAATATTTATAGATTACCTAAAAAAATTATGTTTATTATTATAGATAATATTTTAATATACTAAAAAGTAAGTAGGAGCATGAGTAATATATAAGAAATGTTTTAAAGACCTTACTAAAGAAGAATATTTATTCAAATTATAGAAAATTCGTGTTTTCATTAAAGTATGTCTCAATCATGGGAAATATTATCACAACTAATGGGATATATGTGGACCCTTCAAATATAGAAAAAAATGAAAGATGGATGAGGCCAACATCTATGATAGAAATATATATTTTCCATGGATTATCTAGGTACTATCATCAATTTGTGATAAATTTATCATGATTTTAAAACCCTCTAATGAAAACAACTCATAAGGGAGTTGAGTTTTCCTACAATGATAAATGTGAATTGAGCTCCAATGAGGTCAAAAATAGGCTTATCACAACACTTCTACTCACACTACTAATAAGTATAGAACATTTCATAGTATTTTTTAATTCATTGAAAAATGATATTGTATTCTATTTTAATGAAAAATGAAAAGTTGATAGCCTATTCTTCAAGAAAATTGAAGTTTCATGAACAAAACTACCCAACGCATCATCTGGAGTTCCTTCAGTGATCTTTATTATGAAAATATTTTTTCATCATATAATTCCTTAGAAGTGTGAAATATATATAGATCGCAAAATCCTCAAGTATAGAGTGATATATAAAGATCTTAATATGGACCAATGAAGATGGTTAGAGAAAATCAAGGACTATGACTGCTCAATCCACTAGAATCCTAGTAAATTAAATAAATTGGAATATGCTCTAAGTAGAAATGATCAATCAATTTTATCATTGATGAGATTTTAGAAGCATCTATTGTCATTATATTGGAAAATAATGGTCATTGGAATCATAAATAAAGGAACATCATAAATCCTTTCATAAATGATGGATAAATTATCTCTTCTATAGAGTTTAAATTTTCCTCAAAGAGATAATGTTATAATTCAGAAGAAATTAAAAGTTATAAGAAAATTGAAATCCTCAAAGTTCAATGTTAATGAGGAAGGAGTTGTGTGATTTGGATCACAGATATGTGTACCATTAAATCCAGAGTTTAATAATGAGTTGTTGGATGATGCACAAAGTTTGAATTTTTCCCTTTTAGGAAACATAATGATGTTCGTATGTATCTGAGAGAACTATTAATGAGACAACATAAAGAAGGAGATCACGTAATTTATATCATGATGTCTTGTATTTCATCAAGTGAAGGAGAAAAGGAAATTATCCAAGGGTGTGACCCAACCATTTCCCATACCTTCATGGAAATAGGAAAACATCACCATGCACTTTGTCACTAGTATTCGAAAGACATCAAGAGTAAATAATGTTATAATGGATATGGTGTATCTCCTTAAAAATGATATTCAATTCATTATAATTTGTGATTGCTTCTAACATGATCAATATGAATGTATAAACATTATACAAGTGGTGAGGTTATATTGAACGCCACTATCAATTATATTTGATCCTGCCCTAAAAATTACATCCATTTTCTTGAAGAGTATTCAAAGTTATCAAAATACTTAGTTGAACTTCAGTATGTTTTGTTAGATAGAAACTAATGGAAAATCTTAGTAGACAATCCAGACTATTGATTAAATGTTGAGATCATGCTAAATTAACTTCAATGTAGGATGGGATCAACCTCTTCCTCTAGAAGAGCTATTACACAATAATAGTTTTCACTCAAGCATCCAAATGGATCCCTATTAACCAATTTATGGAAAGAGGTGGTTAACACCTTCATGTTGGGATTAATTTAGGGAACAAAAATTTATATGTCCTGAAATGGTTGAGGAAATGGTGGAAAAGGTCTATACCATTTAGTATCACATCAATGCTACTCAGATTCAACAACAGGGATATGATGATAATCATTGATGAGACCGAGAGTTTTTTTAGGGAGATAGGTATTCCTCCACATATATTTAAGGAATAAACCCATGAGATTTTATAAGAAAGGAAATATTTTTCGAAGATAAATTGTTCCCTTTTAGATCCTGGAAATCATTAGAGATGTGGCCTATCGACTAGAACTACCACCTAACCTATCTCAAGGACATGATGTGTACCACATTTCAATATTGAGGAAATACATACTAGACCCCTCACATGTACAAAATCTCTATGTGGTGCCATTGGGGAATTATCTCTCCTATGAGGAGAATCCAATGGAAATTTTTTATCATAGAGACAATGTTTTACAGAATAAGACAATATATCTTGTCAAAGTGATATGGAGAAACCATAATATTAAAGAAGAAACATAGGAACTGAAGTAGGTGATTAAATAGAGTAACCCTAATCTTTTTCGGTGTGTGTAATGAATATTCCAAGTTTGAAAATTCTTATGGGGGAATATTTTAATGACCTAAACAGTTATAAATAAAATTCCCCCTATGGTTCAATAAAAGGCATTATTATATATTATGTATTTTGAGAAACATTGCACATCATTGGTTTAATTATATCCTATTAGATTTAAAATACCATTAATAATCATTACCATTGATTATATAGTAATTTAATTGTGGTTATATGATTAGTATAAATATTTGGTTTTGATAAATCCAATTGACACAAACAAGGGAAGTGAAAGACTCAACTAGTAGGATCATACCCTATCATGCCCATTTTTTCAAATATTTCAAGGGAGATAGCATCACTATGATATTCCCTTGACCAATCCCAAACTTAGATCCAACTATTAAATCATGATCAAATCCCTTTACGAGATAAGTTCAATCTTATCGAGATCATGACCCAAACTATGTACATTGAACCACCGCATAAAAGTCCCATTGTAATGTACCTTACTCTTAGAGAGCTTTCTAGTGTGTTAAAGGGATATGTTTCAAGACGCTAATTATATGAATATGTATATTGTATATAATAATTAAAATATTTTCATCTTTTTATTTTTTACTTTATAAATGATTTTTATTTTGATACAATATTACACAAATTGTATTTTTGGGTAATATCCATATTCAATTAAGGATGTTATTTTGATGAATCAATGGATTTTTTAAATAAATAATATTATATTAAAATATTTTTATTTTTTATTTTTTATTATATATAACTGATCCTATTATTTTTATGAAGTCAAATGTATTTTTTAAAAGGGTTTTAAAATGGTTATTATTAAAAAAATAAGCATTTTCAATAAATTTTGATTCTATTTTGAAACTAAAAATTCAAATTTCTATAAAATTATTTGTTTAAAATAAATATTAATTTTTTATTATATAAAATTAAAATTATCCCATGGTGAATTTTTTATAATTTTATGAGGTAGTAGTATTTTTAGGTAAAAATTAAATATAGTATAGATATACAGTGTATATTATGATTTCATAATTACCCATAAAATGATATAATAAATAAAATAAAGTGTAACCATGACCAAATATATGTTTCCCCATTAAAATAATTTAATATTATGTTTATTTTATTAATTTTATAAAACCATTATAGATCGTCCAAAACCTGTAATATATTTTAACATTTTAAAATAATTTATTTATAAACGTGACCCACTTACGCATCATCAAATGTATTATTTTAGTAAGTTTTTCCCTTTTCCTAATAAAATATTGAATATAAAAACTCTTGTGTAGAAATAATGGGAATACCATGGTAAGATTTTTGTTTTTTTTTATTTTGTTATATTGAGTCCAAAACGTATATTTGAAAAGATAAAAATAATTCCTCACCCATTTCCTATATAAACCCAAACATGATACCATTTATATTCACATAAAAACTTTAGAGATCATACTTACTCTACCACCATATACATTCCTCCCATGGTGACCCCAAACTCTCATGAATCTCCTCTGAAACATTTTGAATCACCCTCTCAATGTAAGGGATCCTCTTCTTATCATCTCTATTAAATTATCTTCTTAATCTTATGACTTTCATCTTCATTTAATAATGTTTGTATATGTTTATACATATCACCCTTACTATACATTTTATTTATAAATTATTAGAGACCCATTTCATTCTCATCAAGAACTCCCATGAACATTCATACGCCCCTATTATACTGCTGTAATTTTACAATGATTTTCTATGCCAAACAATTCTATAGTGAATACCTATACACATTTCATACCAAGATTTTCCACTTTAATGTACTTATATTTCATTTATTGGGTACTTAACTATATTTATTCCACACTCCATGATCATGTAATAATTTTTTATGATAAATGTTTCTATTCTGTATGATCTATGTGGCACACTAATCTATGAGAATTAAATGAATGTAACAAATGCACCCAGAATGATATAGTGCTCGAATGCATTGGGTAATGTTTTAGTATTATGATACATAATGAAATAGATGATGGATTTATCCTATTCCACCATGTAAATCTTTACATCGTGATTTCTTGGAAGTTATCATTGACCTATTTTTATGTTGTAGTGTTTTAACTTGTTGCACCATTTCCCATGTTGACTTTATTATTATCTTACTATATCGTACCTCGTTGTTCATGTTTATGATTATCACTCATTTTATTCCACATTAATATTCATATTTTATAAAATTTATTTATTTCTTTATGTTATTCCATGTTTATTAACTTATTAGGATTTACATCTCACCCATTTCTTATGTATGCCCCCAGGTTATCCTATGAAATTTTAAGTACAGAGGAATAATATGACCATGTTAAGGAAGTTATCAATAAATATGATATATTAAATGTTTTAAGATGTTATATATTGTTAATAATACCTAATTACACTATAAATATTAATCTTATAGGAAATATTATGTGCACTCTTATGTAATAAATCGTGAATTATTGTTTAGTAAAGAGCAGGGTTGTTATAAGCTTCTCCATATGATACTTGAAAGCATCCTGAAATTTGTCTTACCATAACAATTAAAGGTACTTTGTTTACAAGGAAGAGTAAGGAGTCACAATAAAATATTATAGTGTTAAAAATATCCTATAGTGTCTTAAAAGATCAATTAAATATCACACCACTTCAATATTCATGGGTTCTATAGAATAAAAAATTGCCTCGATATTTGAGTGATCCACGACTACTCCATAATAGGAAATTGTGTACCCCATGAAAAAATTGTCAAGATCTCGAACATGGACCTCTGTGGTTTCCCCATAATTTTCTAAGAATGCTGAACTAAAATAAATACATGTAAATCATTTGCACTACCTTCCCCAAATGTGGAGTATATTAGGATTTTATCAATGAAAAACACTATGATTTAATTCAGGAACTCACAAAACACTTTATTCATCAAATGCATGAACATTGTTAAATCATTTATCACACTGAAAAACATAACTATAAACAAGTAATATCCATTACAATAATAGATATTGGTTATTTTAATATCCTCATTCATTACCCAGATTAGATGATATCATGATTGATGTTCTATCTTTGAAAATTAATTCCACCTTTAAACTGATTGAATAAATCATCAATATATGTATAAGGATATAGGTTCTTCATTTTCACTTCCATCAAGATATGATAGTTGATATATATGTGAGGAATTTCAAAATCCTTTTTCATGAAAAATACATATTTACCCCAATGTGACATGCTCTTCTGAACAATACCTTGTTGTAAAAGATCAACATTCTATATTTGTAACTCTAACAACTTTGATGGGTCTATAATATATGGAGACTTGGTGATTAGAGAAGAACTTGAATATAACTCTATCCCAAACCATATCTCTCATTGAGGGTATAACACCATAACCTTCTCAATTAATACAATAATTTACTCTTCCAAATCCATAGAAAACACAATAGGTAGATCCTTTGATAAACTTGGTATCAACATTTTCATCAAATAATACAAGGACAAAACATGGCTTAAACTTATCTTAGGATCTATCTCACCAATGAACACTATATAATTTTCATCTACGTCATTGAATATGATATTAATACTAATAAAATACTTGATATACTTAACCAAACATAACCAATCAATGTATAGGATGATGTTTCATGTCAATATTTATATATATAGGAAGTTTCCTAAATAGAGGTGCTACCTAAGAACTAGATCAATGTCTCTACATTATTTATAAAAATATTCTTAACCTCTAATAGTAATAGTAAATGAAAAATTCAGTCGAATACTATCCATATCGTTTCCTAATGTATAGAATATATTAGGTGATATGAAGGCCTATGTAGATCCAAAATCAAATAATGCATGCATCAAAGGGAGAAACTTGCATAGGGTACCTCAAATGATGTCTAGTTAACCTATAACAATAAACTACAAAACATGATTCTATCCATGACCTAATATATGGAATCTATAACCTTTATTATTACCACCTCTATATACATTAACATCTATATATAGATGATAAGAATCACAAGAATGTTTTCTACCTTCCATATCTCCCATCTATTGAAGATAGAGAACCCTACTATTGTTTCCTTAGTTAAAATGTAATCAATAGAATATACTAAAGTGGAACACCTGCCACATATTGAATTCCAAAATTGTTTAGGCACTCTCAATAATGATGACCTTATCCTCTACATGAAATACATGTGTTTAATCCCTTTCTAGGGGACAGATAGACACTATATTGGGAAAATGATATGTTGGGGGGTATTCACTTCCATAAGATTTATTTTTGTTATTTGGTCTAGTAAAATATGAACCGCATACAAAAGAACTGCTATATATGGAATCATAAAGACTCATCTCTTTGGTTGATTTTGGTTTTTCTAGTTTCATGTCAAAGACCTCTACACAATCTAATACATTTAGATATACCAGTACTATAAATAGAGGAACTTAGAGGTCTATATCTAGACAAAAACCCTCTACAGAGTTCCTCACTACGGACTCTACATATGAAAATATATCCTGAGAATATTAAAAAAGGGACCTAAAATGAATTTTAAACTATATCACTTGAGATCTACCCTGTTGAAGGGATGGACTCTCCAGGTAACTGGATTCCTTCATATTTTACGAAAAAAATATTATAAGAATTTTTATTAAAAAAGTCCCCAAAATACTGCTAAGTCCATTAAATCCAAGAGGAATAAGAACCACAACATCCTATCTCCCTAAAATACATAGTCACCTATAGTGAACTAAGTGGTCATTCTGAGAAAAAATCATTCTAAAGGATATATCCACCTCCTATAACTAGCCCCAATTCACTAATTCAAAAATGGATCTCTCATACATATATAGACATTGGCACTGGAGCTCTTGGATTTTCCACATATAAGTGTCATCATCATCGGCCTTAACTGTGTGGAAATTCTCCAGAACACCCCATTGGTTATTGTCTTCGTGAACCTAATGAGGATGTTGACCTGGAGACATACCTGCAAAACAAAAAATAGTTAGGGACCTTGAAACCTAGAATATATAAAATATAATAATAGGTATTTATTTATTTATGGTTCAATCAAATCCCAAGATCTACCCACTAAATCTCGGTCTCATTGAAGAATTATGGATGACTACCTCTACCCAAAACTACCGCTCTTTCTCTAAAAATGTGAGATAAAAGACAATAAAACCTAATTCCATTCTCTAAAAGGCCCCTAGATTTTTAAAATCACATAGGTTATATGATAACAATAGATTGGAGGCATTACAATATATGTTTTTAAAAATTAAAGTGATGCGAAAAGAATAAAAATCAACTCATTTTCATAAATATAAAATAAATAAAATTTCCAATTTACATGCATGTAATCTCATACTACTGAACATCTATAATGGAAAATTATTTTTAATAATAGATAATATTCAAAAATGACCAAAATGTCCTAAATATCTCCTAAACAACCCATGGGATTTTAATTTCTATTTTGATTACCAACCAACACATGTTGGGATAAAAATAATAGTTTATATATACACTTGGTGATCATGAAATGTATCTTCAGTGGTATAATCCCTATAACCTCACATCTAAAGAATAAATAATGCATACTAACTATAAGGACCCGGCCTTAAACATTATGTAATCTTGAATTAAATGGATAATTCACATTAAAAATCTTTTTAGGTTTAGTGTTTTAGAGAATTAGGTCATAACATTTACATAACAACATGAATATTACATATAGACAATTCTACTTAGTATCCATTTTTTTATAAAATAAAAACTCATGAAAAAAAGAGTGATTTCTAGTTCCATGTTTTAGACAGCATGAATTTTCCTTGATCTCATCATTTATTCTTATTCATCTTTAATTCATGTGGAAAACATTTCAAAAACTTGGTATGAGAATAAAAATCTCAGTAAGGGATATAAAATAAGGAATGAAAACATTATCCCATCAATAAATGCAAAACAATGAAACAATACTTTTCAATCATAACATACCTCATGAAATCATAAGATTTATGAATAACACGCAAAAATCATAAATCATAAAGGTAACTTGTGGAATCCATATCAAACTTAAATTGTAGCTATCACAGCTACATAGGGAGTCACATTTGAAATACCCATCACAGTATATTCCCCAAATTTCTTAGGATAAACATTCACATTTATCTTCGTCATGTTACCCAATGAATTGGAGAGCTATTTCGGGCTCACCCACCCTAGGTTTATCACGGAACCACCTGTATATGTAAAAAATTCCCAATAGCCATAACATATTCATAACCCATAAAACAAGCAAAATGGAAAGATAACATTTCCACATTGAAATCACAATATATCATTTCAAAATTTAGACAAAATCAAAGTTTTTATCAAACCATTTTCAAAACCATTTAAAATATTAAATAAAGATATTTTTTAATCAAATTGTCCCATACCACTTTGAAGTTTTGAAAAAAAAAATTAAATTTCAAAAAATTCATGTTCATATGATTAAATCCTTAAACCAATTTTTAAAACATGGACATTAATGTGAAAGATTTTAGAATAATAAACCTTTAAAATGTCTAAAACCATATTTTAGTGAAAGAGTTTTTAAAAAAATGAGATATCCTAGAATAAAAATAATTGAGGAATAACATTTAATCAGAACTTATTAATATCATGAGAATAAAGGTATTCATGATATAATATTCCAAAGGATAGTATATACACCATATAAGAGTTAATTGGTGCATATCTACAATGAAGTCTCAATGGAAATGGAAATTGAGACGAAATCCCTTATAAAGAAGGTATCCTTAGATTAAAGATAAATCAATTACATAATTATGTGTGAAGAATATAAATACACCCAATATAAGTGAATATTAAGTGTAAAAAAATCAGAGGTTATTCACACATATTCATAGCATGACATAATCAAGAAGTAGATGTTTCACTCAAAAATTGAAATTGGGTTAAGAAGTTTTATTACAGAAATTCAACAGCCTAACAGCATCACTTTAAAATTTAGAATATTATTTGATGAGATAGAAAAAGATATCTCATCACTTGAACATAAAATTTAAATCAATAAGAATATATAATAACATATCCCAACATAATAAGATGTAAATTAAAAGACATGACAAAAAATAAGTCTTTTAAAAAGAGGAGGGTGAAAGGTTCCCTTACCGATTTGGTAACTTATGAAACATACAACACATGAAAGAAATATCACACAATGAATATGTAAATACCCATAAATTAAATTATATTACACAAATAATACAATCATGGGCAGTACATACACCACACTAAAGTAAATAGTGGCTAATATAGCATGAATCTCATAAGAATAAAAAGTGAGATGAAAAAACATTACCACGTTGTAATCAATCGAGCCATATGAGAAAAAGTTAATAACCACAAAATTAATCATATAATACCATGAATATAAATTCAATCATGATAATATATATCAAATAGAAGTACAAAATAAACCACATGAAATAAATAAGTGTTGAACAATGGAAATCTCACAGAATTAAAAGTGAGATAAGAAATCACTTACATTGTGTCTGACTTGATTCGGTCATTCTTTAATATCGTGAATAATAAACTAAAGTTAATTTATAATTTATTAAGAACATTTTTCAATTTTATTATTCCTTTTACGTCACTTATTACCATGTTATAATCATTATGTAATCATTTAAGTTATTAACGGTTGTTTCGTCAATATTTGATACTTGAGTAAAAATGAACACTCTATAATTACAAGTTGTCCATGTCATCAACAATCCATTATCTCCAGAATTATATTCATGATTTAGAAATAATATAAATCATATATATCCAGTATATATATATGTATTTATAATAGTACATAACATTTTTATATAAGAAATGAGATGCACTGTTCATGAAGACAGTAATCAATACGTATGCATGAACGCTACTTTCATTTATATTTTGTACTTTAATGGAATAAAAACATAATGATACATAAATATATTATAATTAAATTATAATATCATATATAATATCAATAAATCCATCCTTTATACATCCCACATAAGGAATTAACAAGTCATATCACTTTGAGGGGGCGGTAGTCCGCACTTTCTAAAATGAAATTGTTGCGTTTACCCATTATGGAAACCATAGAGTTATGCTATAAATGGAAAATACAGAATCATAAAGAAATCATAAATATAATATATATCATATATAAATACATTTCCATTATAATGGCCACCATGAGAGGCGGTAGGAGTTAATTGAACAATCATCATTTCGTGAGGCGTTAGTTTTCCATCCACATAAGCATTTTTTTCTCTACCCATTAGATGAAGGTGTGTGTAAGTGTAGTTAGAATAATTATCATAACTACATACTAGTATATTGAGGATACTTTTGTTGTTATAAAATAAGGAATAAAAAGAGTTTAGGTGGTTGGAGAAGTAAAATAAAACAAAAGAACTTAAGAGAAGACATTACCTTTAAACCGGGTAACTCCCTTTGGTTGGAACCAAAAGGGTTTCTTGAAGTGTTTTATTCCTAAGTTAAGGCTTATAGGATAAAGAGAGGGATCTTGGGAGCTTATTGTATTAGAGTTTTAACGATCCAAAGGCTTTAGAAGAGTGATAAATGGGTAGTAACTGAGGGATTTTTGTAAGGGAGAGGAGGGGTTCTTTAGGAAAGTTTGAAACAATTATTTTGTTATAACCTCATATTCAGTTTCAAAAGGTCACCTAATCATTAAAGTCGAAGTTAAGATTAATCGTGGTATAAATAAAACCATCCAATAATAATTGTATAGGTTTTGTAATTTTTTTTTATATTTATAATCTTATTTATTTAAATCATTTATTGATTAGGTAAATATGGCATCATTATTGTGTCATAAATAATTTAATTTATTTTATATCCAAAAATTATAAAATAAATACCATGATGTAGGAAATTTTTTATATTTCCAAATAATATTTATAGTCTAAAAGATAATCTATATAACCCAAAGTAAAAATTGATTTACTAAAAGATATTTGTTTATGTCATTTTTGTCTTTACTTTAAATTAATTAATATAAAGTGTCATTATTACTCCCATGTGGCTCCATGGGGTCTCAAATTCTACCCAAGGATGCCCATGGTCGGATGTGTATCATCCAATAGGATTAGGACACATATAAGGGTAGTTTAATATTATTATAATATTATGTTTTACCCTTATTTACTATATTTACCCTTTAATAATGGTAAATAAAATATTTACTAAAGTAAATATTTAAATTGTCTAAAAATAAGAGTTACATATTTAAAAAATTTGGACCTACTGATTAAAAATATTGAATCCATTTTTCTAAATTCAGAAAACATAATTGGTAGAAATTAATTTAAAATTAAGTCCTGCTGTCAAAACAAAAATCATGTTTTTAAGAAATAATAACTATCAAAATATTGACACTTGTTTATGTCCAATTTAAAAGTGAAATTAATTCCAATGTACAAAATTAGATTAACTGGTAAAAATATATTCTAATTAAAATTTATAACCAATTAAAAATATATTCTAACTATATAAATAAATTAGACTAAAAGGCACTTTTGAATTAAAATACAGTATTTTAAAATATTCATTAAAAATGAACTTTATCAGAAAAATACCAAAAATTTACCCAAAGTAAATTTTGATGTCCCGAATCTAAATAAGAATATTATTTTGTCAAATAGAACATATAAAAAATGACTAAAATAATATTTAAAGAGGGTTCGCCATCAAAAGGTGGTAAATCGACCATTTAAACAATATTAGAGTGTTTATGCTTAGATTCATTCATGTTTTAAGTCTCTAACTTTTATTGGATAAAAGTAAAAATATTAAACAAACATGTATAATCATATTGTAGTTGGTTCTATTCATTCCCACCAATAAAACGTCTAGGCGCTAAATATCATTAAAAATAATAATATTATATTATTAGTGTGCAACGTAAGAATTCAAAGAAACCCATTGTTGCGTATCGGGTACGCCATCGAACATAGCTTCCCCTTTAGAGTAAAATTAATACTTAATCCAAAAATATTAATAAATATTAAAATTTCATGTTATGTATTTACCTGGGATGTTACATCCTTCCCCTTTTTGGAAATTGCGTCCTCATAATTTTAAAATTGGGCTCAAAAACATCATTGAAAGTCCCACATTGTAAAAAGAGTCAATAAAACTATCAATTTAAAATAAAGGTAGAGAAGTACAAAGGTTACCCGAGACAACAGATACTAGTATTCCATGAAAACATGGATGTGGAAGAGAAACTAACTCTCATATATTAATAAAGAGTGATAGATAACATGATCATAGAAAGTTAACCACCACAATACCATAAATTTGTGGTTGGGAAAAAGTCTGATGATAAAAGAGGGATTATAACATTTTTTCATCAAGATCCTTTTCATAGAGTTGAATAATTTTATTAATAACAAGACTAATATCATAAGGAAATATACTAACTTGTCATGTAGAGTGTCATCCTTTAATAAAATTCTACCACAAACTCATTTTTCTCCAAACGGTAAGTATTCAAGATGACTTGTTCACATTAAAAGCACTATAATCAAATTATAGAGAATAACATGATCCAAAAGATGTGAAACATATATTTTCCTTATCTTTATTCATTAACCAAAACCAAAATTTCTTAGTACATGATCAGATAATCCCCAAAAGGATAATATTTTATAAAAAAAAGTACTACTCTTAATCTCCAAAATTCAACCAAAAGTACCCAAAGTTCAAGAAAGACCATTAAATATACAATTGTCCTTAAAATTATTCAAAATAATCCAAAATAATATTGAAACCCAAAACTCATAATTATTTTATCACATAGTCTTCCATAGTAAATCTTAACATTTATCTCCAAATAAAATCGACTACTCTTAATGTCTCATACTGAAGCATAATTAACCAAATCACATATTCTCTATGATAGTTTAATCATTTCCATAGATAACCAAAATATATATATGTCCATAATAAAAACATATATTCTACCAAAATAAAATTCTACCATTACTCATCAGAAGAGAAGATAATTATTCCTTGAATAACATTTTCATATATCAAACTTCAGGGTTACACATACTATAAAAAGTCTTCCAATGTAATCTCATCATCAAAATATCCTTAATATTTTTAAGCATTTTGCCATCCTAAAATCTACCATAACTCTTTAATCCCTTTTATGTTGACTTCTTACTCATTAAACATTCTTCATGATCTATTAACCATTCTTTACCCACTTATTCTGAAATACTTATTTCTTACAAACAAAATCATGAATCATATTCTAAGATTCAATAATGTCAAAACATATGTTAAGAAATGATCCATACCTTTCATTGGTCATTTTCATTTTCTTCATCCTAAATTGTAATGGAATTAGGTATTGTTAAAAATATATTTGAATGATCCTGGTAATCCCATTCCCGAAACTTCTTCGTAGGACATCTATTTGAAAAATAACCATGCACACCGCAATTAAAACATTCAATTGATCCCACTGAAAGAACTTATTTCCCTTTCCTAGATTCAACCGAATGCTTCCTTTCTCCATGGCAGGTTCTTTCTTTATAACCTTCACTTCCACATCTATAGCATCTTCCCGTCCCTTTGAAACATTTTCCTATGTGTTTCTTTCCACATCCTTGACACATAGGTTTTTGAATATACGTAACTTTATGATTATTATCTGAACTTCGGTGGGGATTTTTTTCTTTCATATATGATTCCTTATAAAAATCACCAAGGTTTGGGTGGTCAATCATGACTCAAGATAGTTGGTTGAGAATAACCACAAGAGTTTTCATTGCAGATCCCATTTCATTCATTTGCTTATTCCAAAAACCATCATAGTTTTCTTCACATCAACTGTTACTTTGGTGCCTGCTAGATCCATCCATTTACTAAAACCAAGTAGGTAAGTGTGAGTATATCAGTTAAATCATCATATAATATCTTATGATGAGGGTAGATAAAATGATATACTTATTCATGTTATCTTAAACTCATTCACTTTATCTAAAATAACTATGAATCTTTCTAAAGTACTAACCATTTTGGTAATGTAACCTATTCTTAAAGAACACCCTAACCTCTAAAGTTATTTAAACTAATCTCTGATACCAACTATAAGGACTCGTCCTTAAACATTACATAATCTTGAATTAAATGGATAATTCACATTGAGTATTTTTTTAGGTTTAGAGTTTTAGAGAATTAGGTCATAACATTTACATAACAACAGGAATATTACATGTATACAATTCTACTTAGTATACATTATTTTCATGAAATAAAAACTCTTGAAAAAAAAGATTCATGTCTAGTTTTATGTTTTAGACAACATGAATTTTCCTTGATCCCATATTTGACCCTTATTCATCTTCAAGACTTGTGGAAAAAATTTCAAAAACATGGGATGAGCATAAAAATCTCTGTAAAGAATATAAAATAAGGAATGAAAACATTATCACATCAATAAATACAATACCATGAAACCATACTTTTCAATCATAACATCCTCATGAAATCATAAGATTTATGAATAACATGTAGAAATCATAAATCATAAATTTAACTTGTGGAATCCATATCAAACTTACATTGTAGCTATCATAGCTACATAGGGAGTCACATTTGGAATACCCATCACATTATATTCCCTAAATCTCTAAGGAGAAACATTCACTTTTTCCTCCATCACGTTACCCAATACATTGGAGATCTATCTTGGGCTCACCCGCCCTAGGATTATCACAGAACCACCCGTATATGTAAAAAATTCTCAATAGCCATAATGTATTCATAACCCATAAAACAAACATAATGGAAAGATAACATTTCCACATTGAAATAACAATATATCATTTCAAAATATTGAAAAAATAAAATCTTTTATCGAACCATTTTCAAAACCATTTAAAATATTAAATAAAGAGATTTTAGAATCAATGTGTTCCATACCACTTTGAATATTTTGAAAGAAATTTAAATTTCAAAACATTCATGTCCATATGAGTAAATCCTTAAAACCATTTTTAAATCCTGGACATTAATGTGAAAGATTTTAGAAGAATAAACCTTTAAAACGTTTTAAAACGATATTTTAGTTAAAGAGTTTTTAACAAAATGAGAGAACCTAGAATACAAATAATTGAGGAATAACATTTAATCAGAACATAATAATATCATGATAATAAAGGTATTCATGATATAATATGCCAAAGTATAGTACATACACCATATAAGAGTGAATTGGTGCATACCAAAAATGAAGTCTCAATGGAAATGTAAATTGAGATGAAATCCCTTATAATGAAAGTATCCTTAGATTAAGGGTAAATAAATTATATAATTATGTGTGAAAAATATAAATACACCCAATATAAGTGGATATTAATTGTAAAACAATCAGAGGTTATTCACACATATTCATGGCACAACATAATCAAGAAGTATATGTTTAACCCAAAAATTGAAATTGGGTTAAGAAGTTTTCTTACAGAAATTAGACTGCCTAACACCATCACTTTAAAACTTAGAAAGTAAGTTAATGAGAGAGAAAAGGATATCTCATCACTTGGACATAAAATTTATGTCAATAAGAATATAGAAGAAAATTTCCCAACAAAATAAGATGTAAATTAAAAGACATAACAAAAAACGTCTTTTAAAAAGAGGAGGGTGAAAGGTTCCCTTACGGATTTGGTAACTTAAAAAACATACAACCCATGAAAGAAAGTGTTGGCTTGAGTGGACACTCAAGAGGTGGGGTTAATTGAGTTCCAATTAAAATTTCTGTTAAAAAGTTTATGATAAAAATCCCCCAATTCGAAACAGCCCAGTCAATTAAGGAAGTAGAGATATAAATTTTTAATTGCTCAACAAGTTTCTCTAAGGTTGATTAGTCCTTAGTTGAATCAATGTAATCCCTAATTCAACTTTTGAAACAGGTTTACTAGATTAATCATAAATACACACTAACCAAAACTAACTATTAGAGTTAAAGTAAAAATAGTTTTCTATCTTTGAAATAATATAAGCAGCAGATTAAACAAAACAGTGTTATTGAAGATTGGCACAAAAATGTAAACAAGAGGTTCAGTCTCAAGCAGAGACTTAATCCTCTCCACTTGGTGATCCCCTGCCACCAAGATTTTTATATAAATAAACTTTTGATCCACACCTTGTATGAGGGTTTTACAACAACACACCCGGCTGTCCAGGTCACACTTGACCACTACCACAGTTATCCGTGGGAAACAAAACTAAAAAGTGATTGAGTATGAGGATAGTTTGTTATCCTCCAGTTATTCTCAAGATATAGTGTGTGTTATAAAAACAAATATACACACTTCTCAAATAGTGAATATAAAACACAAAAGAATTAATAAAGAGAATAAAGTTAATAATTCTCTGTGTGTTGTGAAGTAATGCTCTAGACTCAATAAATGTTGAGAATATGGTATTTGAGTCCTCTTTTCGAAGTTGTCTTCAGAATAGAGTATTGCAGTTTCTGTAATCTAGCTTCAAGGAGTGAAAAGGTTCATCTATTTAATGTCTCAATGTATAATGAAGCACTTTTTGGAGAAGGTATCTTGTTACAGTCTTCTTATAATATCAAGCGCTTAGTTATTCTCTTGTCATATTCACACAGATTGTATCTCAGTGTGTACTGATTCTTTCGTATCTTTAACGTGAAAGATGAGGTCCTTTTATACTCCATGATCCTCTAGGCATAAAGATCTTTTCACATGCATATACCTCATGCTTGTCTACGAATACTCCTATAGACAACATTAAATAATGTCAGAAACATTAAATTGTCTACATATGATCGTTATAAATAAATTTCAATTAATAAAATAGAAACAATTATTTATATCAATCGGTGAGTCATATTCAGTGTGTCAGCTTTTATTTTTCGACTTCGGTCTGTCGAACTTCAGTGTGTCATACTTCGGTGTGTCATACTTTGGTCTGTCAAACTTCGGTGTGTCAACTTCGGTGTGTCAACTTCAATGTTTCAACTTTGGTCTATCGAACTTCGATGTTTCAACTTCAGTGTGTCAACTTCGATGTGCCGACTTCAGTCTATCGAACTTCGGTGTGTCATCCTATGGTTTCGGTTTGTCGACTTCAGTTTCCGTATTTTGACTTCGGTGAGTCGAACTTCGGTGTCAGGGAATCCAAAAAAGATTATGAAGAGTCTATCTTTCATATACCATTACAAGACGAATTGTTAATCAAAGTATAAAAAATACACTTGTAAACATATTTATTCATGACTATAAGAAATTGACTTATTAAAGTTTATGTTGTTGTATGAAAAAATTTATTTTCATAGAGATATTAAATTTCATGAAAGGGTAGAATCTATATAATGAGATAATTTGTGATTATGAAAAGTATAATATCATAGAGGGTCCAACAATCTCCCCCTCTTTTATAATCACAAATTAAGTCATACATGAAAATATATAAAATAAATATAGATTTAACATATCTGAATGTAATTGTCCAATATAACTAAAGTTTAGCATTGCTAGAATTTATTTAAAACAAATCTCCCCCTCACTAAATGGATTAAAGAGAGTATATGCCATCCTTATTTTTCATTCTTATGTTATATGCCATCCTTAGTTTCTCCCCATTTTTGGATTAACAAAAAGAAGTAAGGAAAACAAAAGATAAGATAAAATAAATACACCGTAAGTATTTACATTCAAAGTCATAAGAGTACATGATAAGAAAAAAGACTAAATCTATATCAACAAGAAACAATCCATCACTAAGTCTTTGGATGTATAGAATCTTTTCCTTTGTCTGAAGGATCTAATGGAGTAGAATAAGGGTTAGGAGTGGTAAAGGAAGGATTTGATCTGATTACAACACCAGGCAGAGCAACACCTGTAGGAACAGTAGATGCAAGGGTAGGTCTTCTCTCTGACAACACATGACTTGGAGATTACTCAGTAATGATTGGTCAAATCTGAGTAAGAGCCTGAGAGACATTCATTGGAGTAGAAGGATGAGAGGTAGTACCAATTGAAGTAGCTGGAGGGACCACAATAGCCTCGTCTTGAACATGCAGATAAGGTTTGAGCAGGTTTATGAATTCATTAATTATTTCCCCTCCATATTGCATTGCCTTCTCAAATTCATTCTTATTGTCCATAAATTTACTCAGTAAAGGTTCAAACACTTTCAATTGGAGAAATTTATTTTTGAATGCTTCTGTTACTGGGGGAATTCAGAGATTTTATACCAGAAACTTGAAACCGTTGATGAGGTCATGTTTGGTATATATCTTAGTGAAATACTTATCCACTTTTTCCCGAATTTCTTTCTGAGCTATAGAGGCTTCATTGGTGGACTGTCTGAACATATTGTATACAAGATTGGTATTCCGATGTACTTTTTCAATGGTTTCCTTATCTAAAACAATATGGAGTTTTTTAATCTCCTCTCTCATCACATCCTTGAGAGACTCCAAATCATCAACAGCACTTCTTCCACTCTTGGAACTAGATGGGATAGTCAACATTTTTCCAAGCTCTTCTTTAAACTTTTTCAAATCTATACTGATTAGATGAGTTACCATGTTCATAAGAACTTCCAGAACACCACTAAAGGTGGAATTAAAGTCATAGGTTAAGTAATTCATCTCATTTCTCATCTTTCTTACTTCCTATCTCAGAAAGGTTTTTTGTCTAATAATGGTTTCTGATGTAGTAATAAGATTCGTTTGAATCTCATGAATCATTATTCTTTAAATTTTTTCTGCATCAGTATCCGAGATACTTATTGAGGTGGAGGCTTCATTTCTAGATCCCACTGAAGTGATCACATACTCACATATCTCATTCTTAAAATTTTTCAAATCAGCCTTGGTGACATAGTCACTGGGCACTGACTGAGAAACTAGTGGAACAGGTGCAGCAGGATCTGGGTCAGCTTGGACTTGTGGAACAGGAAGAGGAGGTACAATATCCTCATCTGAGTCATATTCTAAACCGAAAAGAATATATTCTGGATTACTATTCCACTCTCTGTCACAGGTCCAAACTCTTGGCTCAAAGGTATAAATTCTTACCCTTCTTCCATGAGGCTCAGGAATAAAATTAATATCATCAATTTCTTCATCCTGGTCTCAAGCTATAACACCTTGTCTGGGGACAGGAACCAGCTGAAATTCGGGTTCTGCCTGAGCTCCAGCTTCTTTAGCTTCACCAGGTACTTCCTCAATTTGAGGCACTGGAACTAAATCTTCTTCCTCCTGGCCAGTATCCATAATATCATTCAATTCTTTAATTATATCTTGGTTTTTAGAATTTGGATGGAGTGATATGTCCCCATGTTCAGCATCTCTATGATCATCAGCTTGTTGATCAGCAGCCTCAATCCTATCACCAGCTCCAAGAATAGATTCCTCACTAAATCTGACAACAACTTGTTGCCCCACTTTTAGAGAATCACTCACATGCTCAAAAATTCCTCCATCATCACCATTATCACCACCATCATCATCATCGTCATATTCCTCATCTGATTTTCTAACATAACATTCAACTCCAGTAACTTTGATTTCTTTCCCCTCTTCATCCCCTAGAATAGTTTCTCTTGAAGGTAATTACATAGGTGGACTAGCAGGTCCATAAGTCATATTATTGGGACTTTCAACAATATCAGGATCATTCATATCATCAAAATGAGATCCTTCTTCCCTAGGAACTTCAGCCTCAGCTTCCTCATCAGAATAGACAGGAACTTCTCCTGGTTTGAGACCTGGATCAACTTGGTCCTTTGGTCTAGAAGGATGGTCAACTAGATTGAACTCCTCATAAAGCCTTTCTTCATCTCCTACCCAACATCTCTTCCATGGGTTACATAATATTTTCATCCTTTTACAAATGTCTCTCTGAAGACAAAAACCACTACAGGTAGTTATCATTTCATCTCCATCTTCTACACAGTCTAATTTTTCCAACATGGCAGAAATCATTCTTGGATAATATAAGTAGGTTGCCTTCTTAGATGGATTAATCAAATCAGAAATATGTACCATAAGATATCTGCACGGATTCACCTTTATTCCATGTTTCAACAAAAATATTGATAAGACATCTTGATATTTCACAGCAGATAAATCTCCCTTCCTTGGGAAGATTTGATGGTGTATGAACTTAAAAAGCAATCTCACTTATCCTTCGAATTCATTTACAACAGTTCTTCTGGATTTTTCATTTCCAGTCAGCTCCTTCAGAGCATCTTCATATGAAAACAAATTTGATGAAGGTGTAATATTACTAGAACAGTCATCATAGACACTTTCATAAGGTACCTCTAAGAATTTAGCTCATTCCCTAGACGAAAAAGCTACTTTATTTCCTTTTACCGCAGATTTCATCTTTGTTGCCTTGGATTCATCTAATTTTATACTCAAATGTTGATAGAACTCATGCACTAGATGGGGATAAAAGGTTCTTTAATTTTTGGTAAACCAACTGAACCACCCTTGAGATTATAGTACCTTTAGTAGAAAATATTTGCTTAACAGAAGCCACTCAGCAGACACTTCTTTTTCAGCTGTAACTACTCGACTTTCTAAGCTTGGTTTTTTAGTCCCACTGGTCTCACCCTTTTGATGCTTAACAGGAGGATATTTTCAAGGTTCTTTCATTGTGGGCTTAGTCCTTGCCATCGGGAAGCTTAGGATTCTAACTGTGTTGAGAGGTCGAGAGTCGAGAGAGAGAGTGACTAAATTTTGAAGGCTTTACAGCTATGGAGAAGGTGAAAGGTCAGGATGGATTGGTCTTAATATATCATTTAGGGATTGTAAATCAGAAAACATAAAATTTAAACGCGGAAAGTTGAAAGATATAAAACAGCGTCATTTCACTTAAAGTATATGGAATTTACAAAATATCCCTTAAATATATCAGTGTCAAAGAATCGGTTTTAAGAAGATCGGTTTCACAAAAATTGGTTTCACAAAGATCGGTTTTATAAAAATCAGTTTCACAAAGATCGATCTTACAAAGATCAGTTTCATAAAAATCGGTTTTATAAAGATCAGTTTTATAAAGATCAGTTTCATAAAAATCAGTTTTATAAAGATCGGTTTTATAAAGATCCATTTTATAATGATCGATTTTATAAAGATCGGTTTTATAAAGATCGGTTTTATAAATATCGGTTTTATAAAGATCGGTTTTATAAATATTGGTTTTATAAAGATCAGTTACTAATTTATCATTCCTAATTCATCTCTGATATAATTAATTCTCTTAGAATTTAAGGGTTCAGTGAATATATCAGCAAGCTAATGTTCAGTCCCAACAAACACAAGAGTTATATCACCTTCTTGATAATGATCTCTCAAAAAGTGATGTCTTACATCAATATTCTTTGTTCTATAATGAGATATTGGATTTCTAGAAATGTTAATAGCACTAGTGTTGTCACGGTTAATGGTGACATGTTTTAATTGATATCCATAGTCTAGTAAAGTTTGTTTCATCCATAAAATTTGTGCACAAGAACTACCAGCAGCAATGTATTCTGCTTCGGTAGTAGATAATGCAATAGAATTCTATTTTTTACTGGACCATGATACTAGTGACTTTCCCAACATGTGACATGTCCTAGAGGTGCTTTTTCCATCTAGTTTACAACCAGAAAATTAAACATCTGAATAATTTATTAAATCAAACGGATTTCCTCTTGGATAAAATAGTACTAAGTTGGGAGTATATTTGAGATATTTGAAAATATTTTTAACAACCTTTAAATGAGATTCGTTGGGTTTATCTTGAAAGTGAGCACACATGCATACATTGAACATAATATCAGGTTTTCTAGCACTAAGATAGAGCAGAATTCCTATCATACCTCTATAGTTGGTTTGATCCACTGATTCTCCTGCTTCATCAACATCCAACTTACAAGTGGTACTCATAGGTGTATCACTACCTTTAAAACCATCCAAACCAAAAAGTTTTAAAAGATCATTAGTATATTTACTTTGATTTAAAATAATACCATCTTTATTTTGAAAAATCTGAAATCCAAGGAAAAATTTACGTTCTCCCATTAAACTCATTTTAAATTCATTTTGTATTATTTTTGAAAAATCAGTACATAAATAATTTTTAGAAGATCCAAAAATTATATCATCTACATAAATTTTTACTATAAAAACATATTTGGAAATCCTTTTAATAAACAAAGTAGGATCTGCTATTCCTTTAATAAAACCTTTTGATATAAGAAAGGAACTAAGTCTATCGTACTAAGATCTTGGAGCTTGATTTACCAAATAAATATTTATAAAGTTTAAAAACATGGTTTGAAAAATGGGGATTTGTAAAGCCAGGTGTTGTTCAACAAATACATCCTCAACTATATACTCATTTAGAAAAGCACTTTTGGCATCCATTTGATAAAGTTTGAAATTCAGATGAGCTGCATAAGCAAGTAGTATCCTAATGGCCTTTGACCTAGCTACATGTGCAAAGGTCTCCTAATAGTCTATTCCTTTCTCTTGACTGTAACCTTGTGCAACTAACCTAGCTTTTTTTCTAACTATATTACCAGACTCATCAACTTTGTTCATAAATACCCATTTAGATCCTATTGTCAAAGTGTCCTTAGGCCTTTCAACTAGTTCCCAGACATTGTTTCTTTCAAATTGATTTAATTCTTCTGGAATAGTCATCACCCAAAATTCATCATTGAGTGCATCATTGATATTTTTAGGTTCAAGTTGTGAATGAAAAGCTTGATGTTCAACCTAGTTTCTAAGAGAAGCTCTAGTTTGTGTCCCTCAATTTAAATCACCTACTAAAACATCTAAAGGGTGATTATTGAGAGTTATAATACCTCTAGAAAGAGTTGAACTAGACTCCTCATAATTTTCTATTGGTTCGGGCTCAACAAGTGTAGATTCTAGAAGATTCCCAAAACTGGTTACTTTTACAGGGGATTCACTATCATTATTATTAAGGTTTAGAATTGACATATCTTCCTCAAGATATTCAAGAGAGGTTTTGGGTTCATGTGGATTAGTCTCATCAAACTTGACATGAACTGAATCTTCCACACATTTGGTTTTCATATTGAATACTCTATAGGCTTTACTCAAGATTGAGTAACCTAGGAAAATTCATTCATCACTTTTGGAAGAAAATTTGTCAAGATTTCCCTTAGTGTTAAGGATAAAGAATTTGAAACCAAAAGCTCTGAAGTAGTTAACCTTAGGATTCTTATTGTTCCAAAGATCATAAGGGGTATTCTTAAGAATGGGTCTAATCAATACTCTATTAATGGTATAACAAGTCGTATTTACAGCTTCATCCCAAAAATAAATAGGTAAGTTATACTCACTGAGAATAGTCCTAGCAATTTCTTGAAGGGTCCTATTTCTTCTTTGCATGACTCCATTTTTTTGAGGTGTTCTAGGAGAAAAGAAACTGTGACTATAGCCATTGTGTGAGCAATAGTATTCAAACTCCTAATTTTCAAATTCATGGCCATGATCACTTCTCAAGGTCTTAATTCTAAGTCCACTAAGATTTTCCATAGACTTGGAGTATTTGATAAAATAAGAACAAGCTTCACTTTTGTGAGCTAGAAATTATACCCAAGTGTACCTAGAAAAATCATTTACAAGAACATAAACATAGTTCTTCCCATTTAAACATGAAACTCTTGATGGTCCAAACAAATCCATGTGAACCAACTCAAGTGGTTGAAAAGTATAAACTTCTATCTTTGGTTTGAAAGAAACTTTGTGTTGCTTTCCCTTTTAATAGGGATTTCACACTTTGTTAAGTGGGAATTCCAATATCAGTAAGTCTCTAACTAAACCTTTCCTAGTCAGTTTCCTAAGAGAGTTCACATTCCAGTGTCCTAATCTTCTATTCCATATCCAGGATTCCTTATAAAAAGCATTTATGCCAGAAACGTTATTCTTAGCTAAAGAATTTAATTCAACAGCATACACATTCTCATTTCTGAGAATAGTAAATATTAAATCATTTTTAGAATTAAAAACATTACATGCATGATTTTCAAACTTGAAATTAAAACCATCATCACACAATTGAGAAATACATAGCAGATTGTACTTTAACCCATCAACAAAAAGTACTTTGGAAATTAATATTGTATTGGGGTTACCAATCTGGCCTAAGATGATGATTTTCCCTTTAGCATTATCACCAAAAGTTACATATCCACCATAAACCTTGATTAGGATCCTGAAGCATGAGTAGTCTCCTATCATATTTCTTGAACATCCACTATCCAAGTACCACAGAGTCTTACAAGAACTCTTTAGGCAACATCACTACAAAACATATTAGACGTGGGGTAACTTTGGTACCCAGATTTTCCTGGGTCCTGAGAGGTTAGAAAGTAAAACATTGGGAACTCATACTTGTCTCATATATTTCCTATAATCAGCAGACATATTTTGAGACATAAAAACTTTGTTTAGTCCTTTAGAGAATTTTTTTTCCAGAAATGGTCCAGAACATGAACTAGCTATGAATTGTACAAATTTTGGAATAAATTTTGTGTTAATGATCCTTCTCTGTCCAAGATGATATCCTAGACCAGTTGTATATTTTGGGGCAATATATTGTCCTAGAAACTGAGTCAAGGTATCTCTACCAGTAGTAAATTTTTCAAGATATTTCTTTAATTGTTCATTTGATAATTTAGTTCGGTATTTTCTTTTAACAACTTAGCACATTTTTCTTTCTCAATATCCAGACTTGACTTATAATTTGCATTTAAATCATGATGTCTCTTTAGTGATTTATATTTGTCCTTGAGCTCATTAAAGGTATACTCAAGCATTTCACAATATTCAAATATTTCATCCTTAGTCATATTTTCATAATTGTTTGATTCACCTTCATTCCTGGAATAATAGGAATTTTGTATAGGAGAGTGAAGTGTTACCTCAGATGTCTCTATCAGGAAACATAAGTTGGAATGATTGTTCTGTTCACTATAAGAAGCATCAGATCTACTCGAGTTGTCTTATGAAGCACATCAGGTATCTTTCATAGCCTTTTTATATCATTTTCCCTTGTCTTCATATTTCTTCTTAAATTTCAGTTTGGGATAGTCTGCCTTCACATGACCTTTTAGTTTGCACTCATAGAAGATTATTTCATTTGATTTGTCATTCCATTTTCTATCTTTATTCCATTTTCCTTTGCTATCATACTTTTCCCTATAGTTTGACTTCTTGAATAATCTCTTCTTTTTGTAGAACGTTTTGAATATCCTTGCAAGATGAGTCATCTCCTCATCACTGTCTGAATCTGACTCTTCACTAGTGGAGCTGTCCACAGGAACTTGAACTTTTTCTCTATTTTTTCTCATTCAAGTAGTAGTATTGAATGTTGCTAATTTCTTACTTGGTTCCTCATCTACTTCTTTATTCACCTAAATTTCTTCCACATACATCATAATCTTTCCAATTAGATCCTTTACTGGATGTTTTCCTCTGTCAAAAGATTCTCATATAGAAACAGAAGTCTCTCTCCATATGTCAGGTAGGCATCAAAGCAGTCTCATGATTTGGTCCTTACTGTCCACTGGTTTCCAAAGAAGACTCATAGTATACACAATCTCATTTAACCTGAGATACATGTCAGAAAAGACTTTATCATTCTTCATTTTAAAGTTATCATATTTAATTGTGTAAGTATTTAATCTCATTTCTTTAACATTGGTTGTTCCTTCATGGGAAATATCTAAAGTATCTTAAATTTCATATGAATTTTTACAAGAAAATATTTCAACTAAATTACTCATCACCTAGAGAACAGTACAAGGCATTCATTTCTTTACAGTTATTAATATATGTAGCTTTAGTCAAATGAGACCATGTGTCCCTAGTAGTAGAAGACAATATATGTTGCTCTTCAATTGTATCCCAGATTTTAGGTCTCATACTCTCTAGATACATTTTAATTTTTAATTTCCACTGAGCATAGTTATTACCATAAAAGAAAGGTGGCATTTTAGTAGCAGCGCCCTCAACTCTAGTATCCATAGTTACTTAGAATATTAAAGAACTGAAAATTTATATATGACAGAAATTTTAAGATATTTAATATACAATTAAAATCACAGTTAAAAAGAATTTTTACACTGGATAAAAAATGTTTTGATGCAAAATTTTGGTCGGAGTGGACACTCAAGAGGGGGGTGAATTGACTTCAAATTAAAATTTCTGTTAAAAAGTTTATGATAAAAATCCCCCAATTCGAAACAGCCCAGTCAATTAAGGTAGTAGATATATAAATGTTTAATTGCTCAACAAGTTTCTCTATGGTTTATTAGTCCTTAGTTGAATCAATGTAATCACTAATTCAACATTTGAAATAGGTTTACAGGATTAAGCATAAATACACACTAACCAAAACTAATTATCATAGTTAAAGTAAAAATAGTTTTTTATCTTTGAAACAATATAAGCAGTGGATAAAACAAAATAGAGTAATTGAAGAATGGGGGAAAATGTAAAAAAGAGGTTCAGTCTTAACAGATACTTAATCCTCTCCACTTGGTGATCACCTACCACCAAGCTGTTTATATAAATAAACTTTTGATCCACACCCTGGATGGGGGTTTTACAACAGCACACTTGGTTGTCCAAATCACACTTGACCACTACCACCGTTATCCGTGGGAAACAAAAGTAAAAAGTCATTGAGTATGAGGATAGTTTTTTATCCTCCAGTTATGCTCAGGTGACAGTGTGTGTTATACAAACAAATATACACATTTCTCAAATAGTGAATATAAAACACAACAGAGTCAAAAAAGATAATAGAGTTAATAATTCTCTGTGTGTTGTGAAGAAATGCTCTAGACTCAATGAACTTTGAGAATATGGTATTTGAGTCTTCTTCTCAAAGTTTTCTTTAGAATAGAGTATCTCAGTTTCTGTAATCCACCTTCAAGGAGTGAAAAGGTTTAGATCTTTAATGTCTCGATGTATACTGAAGCCCTTTTGGAGAAGGTATCTTGTTACAATCTTCTTGTAATATCAAGCGCTTAGTTCTTCTCTTTTCATATTTGCGCAGTCTGTATCTCAGTGTGTACTGCTACTTTTATATCTTTAACATGAAAGATGAGGTCCTTTTATACTCCATGATCCTCTAGGGATAAAGATCTTCCCATGTACATGTACCTAGAAATTGTCTACGGATACTCCTAGAGACAATATTAAATAATTTCAGAAACATTAACTTGTCTACATATGACCGTTAGAAATAAATTTGAATTAATAAAATGGAAACAATTATTTATATCAATCGGTGAGTCATCTTCAGTGTTTCATCTTCAGTGTGTCGACTTTGGTTTGTCAAACTTCGGTGTGTCATACTTTGGTGCGTCATACTTCAGTCTGTCGAACTTCGGTCTATCGAACTTTGGTGTGTCAACTTCGGTGTGTCAACTTCGGTGTGTCAACTTCGGTGTGTGAACTTCGGTGTGTCGACATCGGTTTGTTGAACTTTGGTGTGTCAACTTCGGTGTGTAAACTTTGGTGTGTCAACTTCAGTCTGTTGATCTTCGATGTATCATCCTTTGGTTTTGGTGTATCGACTTAGGTTTGGGTATGTCAACTTCGGTGAGTCGAACTTCGGTGTTACGGAATCCAAAAAAAAGATTATGAAGATTCTGTCTTGCATATACCATTACAAGATGAATTGTTAATCAAAGTATAAAAATACACTTTTAAACATATTTATTAATGACTATAAGAAATTTAATTATTAAATTATATGTTTTTGTATGACAAAATTTATTTTCACATAGATATTAAATTGCACGATAGGGTAGAATCTTTATATTGAGATAATTTGTGAATATGAAAAGTATAATATCATGGAGGGTCCAATAGAAAGATCACACAATGAATATGTAAATTCCCATAAATTAAAGTATATTACACAAAGAATACAATCATGGGTAGAACATCCACCACACAAAAAGAAATAGTGGCTAATATAGCATGAATCTCACAGGAATAAAAAGTGAGATGAAAAAATGTTACCACGTTGTAATCAATCGAGTCGTATGAGAGAAAGTTAATAACCACAAAATTAATCACACAATAAAATGAATATAAATAGAATCAAGATAATATATATCAAATGGCAGTACAAAATACACCACATGCAATAAATAAGTGGTGAACAATGGAAATCTCACGGAATTAAAAGTGAGATAAGAAATCACTTACATCGTGGCTGACTCGACTCGATAATTCTTTAATCTCCTGAATAATAAACTAAAGTTAATTTATACTTGATTAAGAACCTTTTTCAAGTTTATTATTCATTTTACATCACTTATTACCATGTTATAATCATTATGTAATCATTTATGTTATTAATCGTTGTTTTGTCGATATTTGGTACTTGAGTAAAAATAAACTTATAATTACAAGTTGTCCATGTAGTCAACAATACATTATCTCTATAATTATATTAATTATTTATATATCATATACATCATATATATCCAGTATATATATATATTTATAACAATACATAACATTTGGAGATAATAAATGAAATTCACCGTTCATGGAGATGGTAAGTCGTACGTACGCATGAACGCTAATTTCATTTCTATTTCATACTTTAATAGAATTAAAACATAATGATACATATGTATATTATAATTACATTATAATATAATTTATAATATCATTAACTCCATCCTTTATACATCACACATAAGGCATTAATGAGTCATATCACTTTGAGGGGGCGGTAGTCTGCACTTCCTAAAATGAAATTATCACATTTACCCGTTATGGAAACCATAAAGTATTATATAAATGAAAAATACATAATAATAAAGAAAAAATAAACATAATATATATCCTATATAAATATAGTACCATCATAATGGATACTATGAGAGGCTGTAGGAGTTAATTGAACAATTATCGTTTCGTGAGGCATTAGTTTTCCATCCAGAGAAACATTATGTTATTTACCAATTAGATGGAGGTGTGTGTAAGTGTAGTTCGAATAATTCTCATAACAAAATCCTAGTATATTTAGCCTAATTTTTTTGTTATAAAATGAAGGAATAAAAAGAGTTTAGGGGGATGGAGAAGTAAAATAAAACAAAAGAACTTAAGAGAAGATGTTACCTTTGAATCGGGTAACTCCCCTTGGTTTGAACCAAAAGGGTTTCTTGAAGTGTTTTCTACCTAATGTAAGGATTCTATAATAAATAAAGGGATAATTAGAGCTTATTTTAGTAGATATTTCATGATCAAAATACTTTAGAAGTGTGAAAAATGGTTAGGAAGTGAGGGCTTTTTATAAGGGAGAGGAGGGGCTCTTTAGGAAAGTTTGAAACAATTATTTTATTATAACCTCATCTTTGGTTTCAAAAGGTCAAATAATTGTTAAATTCGAAGTTAAGATGACTCATGGTCAAAATAAAATCATTAAATAATAATTGGATAGGTTTTGGATGTTTTTTTAATATTTATAATCTTATTTATTTAAATCATTTATTAATGAGGTAAATATTTCATCATTATTGTGTCATAAATAATTTAATTTATTTGATTTCCAAAATTTATAAAAAAAATAACATGATGTAGGAAACTTTTTTATCTTCTCAAATAATATTTATAGTCAAAATGATAACTTATATAACCCCATGTAAAAATTGATTTATTAAAAGATATTTGTTTATGTCATTTTTGTCTTTACTTTAAATTAACTAATATAAAGTGTCATTATTACTCCCATGTGGCTCCATGGGGTCCCAAATTCGACCCAAGTATGCCCATGGTCAGATATGTATCATCCAATAGGATTAGGACACATGTTATGGTAATTTAATATTATTATAATATTATATTTCACCCTTATTTACTATATTTACCCTTTAATCATGTTAAATAAAATATTTACTGAAGTAAATATCTAAAATGTATAAAAATAAAATTTACCTATTTAAAAAATTTTGTCCTAATGATTCCAAATACGGAATCCATTTTTCAAAATTAAAAATATAGAAGTGGTAGAAATTAATTTAAAATTAATTCTCATTGTCAAAACAAAAAACGTGTTTTTCAGAAATAATAACTATCAAAAGATTGACACTTGTTTATGTCCAATTTCAAAGTTAAATTAATTCCAATGTCCAAAATTGGATTAACTGAGAAAAATATATTTTAATTAAACTTTAAAACCAATTAAAAATATATTATAACAATATACATAAATTAGACTAAAAGGCACTTTTGAATTAAAATATAGTATTTTTCACTATTCATTAAAAAATGAACATTATCATAAAAATACCAAAAATTTACCAAAAGTAAATTTTTATGTCCCAAATCTAAATAAGAATTTCATTTTGTCAAATATAACATATAAAAATGAACAAAACTATATTTAAAGAGGGTTCGCCATCAAAAGGCAGTAAATCGGCCTTTTAAAGAATATTAGAGTATTTATGCTTAGATTCATTCATGTTTTAAGCCTCTAAATTTTATTGGATAAAAGTAAAAATATTCAACAAACCTATATAATCATATTGTAGTAAGTTCTATTCATTCCCACCAATAAAACAGCTAGGCGCTAACTGTCATTACAAATAATAATATTATATCATTATTGTGCAGTGTAAGATTTCAAAGAAACTTATTGTTGCGTATTGGGTACACCATCGAACATAGAATCCCCTTTAGAGTAAAATTAATACTTAATCCACAAATATTAATAAATATTAAAATGTCTTGTTCTTTTTTTACCTGTTATGTTACACTAAATCCAATGAATAAAAAGTGACTATAAACCACAAACCTTGTCATGTTTTCTATGATCAAATCATCACAATGTCTCCCCTTACATGTATCACATACAAGAGATCATATATTTAGTAATAAAAGAATGTACTCAACTATGACATCCCAACTCATTTTTTCTCTTCACTGATGTCACGCATTCTAATCCACCTCACACTAAATGGAATCTAGATCTTAGACACATAAGATAATGTTCCATACCATTTAAATAGTGCATCATATCATTTCATTGAATTTAATTAACTCCATGTATCACATAATTTAACCCTTAATTATTGTATCTATAAATAGTAACTGAGTAGGTTTCGAGATTCACCATAACCCGTATGTCAATTATTATACATTAAAAATAACATATCATATACAGCATAACTATATTTATCCTTAAGATACTATATCTGAAGATACATATGTGTTAAATAACCACAATCCATTAAAACCCTATACAAAAATATATGGTAATGGCGATAGCCATGAATACTAGTATAGATTACTACTTGGAGAAGAGGGTGAGGTCAGAAGGGGTCATCACTAATATATTCCTTTCGAACCTATATATTGAGGACAACATCCTATAAGAGTCCACTGGTGTCATTATCCCTACCAATGTGGGTTGGGTTGTGTGTGAAATCACAAATAATATATGAAATGTATAGCTCGTAACAACATTATGGGCAATAACATAGTCGTATGGTCAATTGTAGCTATTATCTCACAAACATCAGGCTATCAACACTAAGATCTATATATATCCTATAAGAATATATAAAATAAACAAGTATTTAAATTATTTATTTACATTAAACATAAAAAATACATAAATTAATTTATTAACCATTGAAATTGATAAGCATTACTTTATCAGTATCATCAACTAATTCTCATTCCCTCTAAGAATAAACAACATACCACCCAATTTATAAAGTTTATCATCATTAGAATTAGATCAAGCCACCAACCACATAGGATAAAAACATTTATTATTTAATTTAAATACCATAATTAGATGTACTCTTAGACTCATCCTAAAATAACATTAATGTGATTGGTAAAACAATCACAACTACCAGCCTCAGGCTGTGGGGAATGGAATATAAAAATTAGCATCCCAACCATACTACTATTTAAGCATGAAATTTCTAAAAAAAATATACCTTTCAAAAAATATTGAATTACCAACTATAACCAATTCTATTATCCCCAATTTCATCCCTTACACCATTATACATATCCCCATAAATTCGTAATCTATCACTTGTGTCAACTACTTACAAAAAACTGGGCCTCCTGACCAATTCTTCATCATTCATTAGCCATAAGAGGATCACATAATGATATGTATCAAGCCCTAATTAAATATAAATAATTAAAGGCACCAATAAACATCATAAAAATTCCATAGGATATCAATACCCTATAGAAAGCAAGTCATCCCTCAATTATAGGGAAAAAAGCTTTGTCAACCCGAAAAATTAATCATTATCAAAAAAATGATTCATTACTATATTGGTTTAACTGATAAATTTATAAAATGATAAATCCATTAGAATCCTAAGGAGAATAACTTTTAAATGAAAATATTAATTAAAAAACTTAATAAGCATATATTCTAGTTTAACTAATCATAAAGGGAGTATATTTCAATTAAAATTCCACATTATTATTTCAAAAATATGATTTTATAGTGTAATGATCTTTATCCAAAACAAAATCATAGGAAATAATAATATTATTAAACATTCAATTTGAATTACATTTATTACAATAAAATTATAATAAATAGATTCATTTAATCATGCCACTATAATTCTTGATCCAAAAAAACATTATTTGTTTTATGTTTATTAAGAATTATCATCATATCAAGCATGTAAAACCATAACATAGAAAGAAATTATATGCAATGAAAAAAATTTGAGATTTCACATTATCTATTGAAAAATAAGGAAACTATTAAAATAGTTAAATACATTTGATTAATTATTTTATAAACTATGTTCATTCATTAATTATGTTTACTGATTATTAAGGTTAATTCCACTATCGTCCAAAGTGGGAAATCCAAACTTCTTTTTTATAGGTTTTTTCTCTCTAGGTACTATTGAGCTGTCCCTTTGTCCCCTCATCCATCCCTGTTGTGTCGATCTGGCCTGACACACACAACCCCATCTTGGTTGGGTGTGTTGGTTTTTTATATGGGTTTGGGACTCTGGCAGTGGAAGTATGGGAATCATGTTTTTCTCTGTTTCAATGACTTCCTCCCTTATTTTCACCCGATCTATTTGGGGTTTCTCAATAGGGTTTCAATCCCTATTTCTTATTATGGTTTCAATCCCAGTTCCCACTAATGTGTTCCTATTTCTTATGATTATGGGTTTCAATCTCTGTTTTCCCATAGATTTTTCATCCCAGTGGTTCTCTCTCTCATTCCATGGTGGTTTGTGTTCATCCTTTCCCCTTATCTTCCACTCCTCCCTACTTTGGATTCTTGGTCCCTTTATCCCTTTCAGTTCTGTCAGGTGTATCAAATTCTAAGTAATTTTTGAGATATGTTAGAGGGGCGATTAGATTTCCCATGTGGTGCAACATGTGGTGGCTTTCTCTAGTTACTATGTTCATTTGGATTTCTTGATTGATGATAGAACTGGTTCTCACTTGATGTGGTTCGGTGATGAGGGATGCAGACAAGGATATATGGTTAAAAATGGATTGAATTTATGAGGGTGTTTTCAACGACGGAGTGGGTGTAGCGGTGGTGGGATGTGCTTCGGTAGTTTTTTCTCACTGGGGAGTGACTCTGGAGATGATGGATAGTTTGGCAGGGATGCACCAGTGTGATTGTGGATAATGTGTTGTGATGATGACAGCGTCAATATGTTTTCTAGTGGTAGTAGGATTTTCTGGATTTGGTTTCTGTGATGGTGGCTTTTTTTGAATTTTGATTTGGTCCTATTTTGAATTTTGAATCTGTATGGTGTAATCGGACATTAAGTGGTTCCCACTTTTCACTAAAAGTGGCCAATTATGAAAATAAAAAAAATTATTAAAAAAATAAACAATGTTATAAACTCAATGAATTAATTTAAGGGAACAAATGGGTGGTATAACAATTAATTCCCAACAAAAAATATTATTAATGAGACAAAAATGTGAGAAAAATAGAATACATACACTAGGTTCTCCAAATGCATATTAATATCAAAGGAATTAGAAAGGTATTATATATATCATGTATCTGAGGTAAAATATCGACCTAAAATTGAATTTAAGATGCCCCATAACATTAAAATTTCTCATACTGAATTGCTCAATATTGTAGGTATTGACCACTATTTCTTACTATTTAAATTATTTTGAATGATACATTAGATTCCACCATGGCTTATCCATGGCCAAAGTTTTTCAAGATCATGTCATCTTGATATGGTATCCTATATGGAATGTTTATCAAATATAATCTATTTTCCATAGAATGAATTCCAAAATAGCTTAGAAAAAGATTTTTACCATTGAAAATTTTCACAATAGAAATCTCACAGCTTCTTGATTAGCACCAAGACCTTTCCAGATGATTCCTCTAGCCCATTCTAGTGAAAAGGTAGACACATAGTCCAAAATGATTTCTTAAATAGATTATAAGGGCATTGTTATGACCTTCGCGCACCATGCACCACACAATTATCACAAATATCCAACAAAATTCACTCTATGCAGATTTGGTGACCTATAAAAAAGAAAAAGGTACACTCTATGCCTCTGAAACACCTCTTATATCCTCAATGACACCATTGATCCTCATAAAATCAAAAGGTAAAGGTCATGTAGGCCCAAATAAATTACAAATTCTTCATTATGAATCCCTCTATTGAACGAAGTGTATAACTCCAATGTATTTCAATAAAGTGGGAGACTAAAATCTATTATGAACAATGATATAAATAGAAAATGTATTTAAGGTTATATCTATTTATCTATACAATATCACATGTCATAGTTGATAGAAAAGTTATATAGAAAATCATCAATAATATCTAGAGTTAAAAAAAGTGATAGTGTATTTCATTGAATTTATGTATGGATGAATGTAATGACATTCAAAAATAAATTAATTTTATTCCCATGATATAATATTCCCCTTTTATTGAGGTATTGATTGATAACATAGTGCATCCACTAATTCTATCTCATGTTCTTCACATGTTCCTTGTATTTCATTTCAGGAAGTACATATATGATATGTCACGAGTACTGAATTCAGAGATTTTTCTAATAAAGAATGATTTTTCATATAAGGAACAAATGGAGGATATTTTACATCAATGAGAGAAAGTGTTGTGGAATAATAATGTTTATAAATTCAATGTTTTGTTTTGAAACAATATATTTGAGAAAGCTATGGGGGGACATGATGGTGTAATTAGGCTGAACTATATACAATATTTTCATCTCAGTAATAAGATTTTGAGGCTAATATTCATATAAGGGGGACATAATGTATCACCTCAATATTTTATGATTTATTTATCATAAATATATTTCAAGGATTCCATATCCTTCCTTACATGAAAAAATGACCTTAAACAATCCATGATTATAATATTATATTAAAAATGATATATCTTTTTATTTGTGGGAATGAATAGAACATAACGACTTTTTAGATATTTGAATAAAAAATTTCCATAATAAAAATGTACTATTTAAATCTATTGAAAATTAGTACACATTTTTATATGGTAATAATAATAAAATTTTATGTTAAAAGATTAAATTTTCAAAGAATTATATTTTTATCTATATTATGTATCTTGATCACAAGGGATCTAATATTTTGAGGAAATATACTGAAATCCATTGTAGTGAAATTAATAATCATTCATAAATTTATTATCAACTAGTTATAATTGTTAAAAGAGTCATTTTAAGGTAAGTATAATTATTTTTAGAAACTTATTTTTATTGCGAACATTGTATTATTCTTCAATAAATTGAATTAATAAATATAATTGAATGGTATTAATCGATTTTGAATATAATATATTAAATTAATTTAATTAAATTCATGTAATTATTATTACTAAGAAAATATTAAGTGTATGTTTAGTTTATAATAGAAAAAGAATTTTTGTATTAAAATTTTTCATCGTGTTTTATGAGTATAATTTTAAATTAATTATTAATAGTTATATTAATTGAATTAGATAAATTTGTTTTAAATTATTAAATTACCAATTATATATTTTTTAAATATATCATTTTTCTTTTTGGTCATATTGAATATTAACAATGTAAAAAATTAATTATTATGGTAAATGGTAAAAGGTTAATGAGAGGTTATACGAAAGATAAAGGGATTAAAATATCCTATAAACAAATTTAAACCTTATTTGTTGAAAATATTTTGACCCTATCTAATCCCAAATTATAGATTGTTCCAAATTGAGTCCACATTTATAATAAAGTGACCTAATCTAACATTGATGTTTAGATTAATTGCATGTGTCTCACTTCCCTTGTTTATCAAAGGAACCCCCATCTTCTTAATTATTCAAAGGTTATTGATCCCATTAGATTGACCATGATATACCCAAATACCCTACCGAAATATTTATCCAAATCACTAAGGTTGGGGTATTTATAAAATACCCATCTGATAATCCTTAACGTGAATTTTAATGGACACGTGAAGAATTTGTATGTGTTCTTACTGAAATTTTTCAAGTTTTTTCCTTAATACACATACATAGATTATAAAAACATAATAACATGATTTTCTAAGTATATATAATATTCCAAAACATTTTATTTTATTTTTATACGCCTTTTATATATATTTTTCATCTACTAAGAAATAAAAACATCATTTCATCATAGGTATCAATTAACGACTCTATAAAGGCATTTATTTTATTTTTCATCACTATATCTATTGGAAGGTTATATTAATGAATTTAATTGATATTTATTATTTTAATAATAGAGTTAAAATTTTCTAAATATAATATATTATCACAATTCATACTTATCCATCCATTATATAATTATTACATCGCTTGTTTCTACATATGGACTACCACTTCTACGAAGCGAGGTGATTAGTTTTTCATTACAAAATTACATGGATGGTAATATTTGAGATTAAATAAATATATATGATAATTATGATATAATAACTATTCCATTTAGGTGAATTATTATTTTCCTTTATTTCACTCCAACCATCTAAAATTGACAACTTCCCTAGTGCATATGTATATACTACCATCTACACAAAGTGATGTTGTTAATTTATCCTCACCATGATATATGGATAGTTATAAACTGTATATTATGAAAAAAAAATGATATTTATGTAATTATTAACATTTTTATGATGCTAATAGAAAATTACTCAAACCATCAAACTGAAACATATATTGAAAATAAATATATTTTCTACTAAATATTGAGTTATATGAAAAATTTTAATAAATTGGAAATTTTAAAATACAAAGGAATGATATATTTTATTTTATATTTGAAAATATTTCAAAAATATATTTTTAAAAAATAAATATTTTTTAGATAAATCTATTCAATGTGTATGAAGGGTAACGGGATATGAGTCGATGGTTCTTCATCTCAATATTGTTTCATTAAGACATGTTTCATGTTATTCACTTATTTGTGTTCATATTTTGTATATGCCTCCATTTTTATAAGTTATATCATGAATATATTGATACTAATGGTATTGAATTTTTTATTTTAACTTATTTTATTCAAAGGATTTATCATTCAAATGTTAACAAGGAAGTATGGGTTTACAATATAATATAATTTTTTAGGATTGTCTATATTAAAATTTAATTAATGTAAAGAATATGAAAATTTTATTTTAAACCCCATATATGATCATCTATTCTATTTATTTATAGTGTTTCAAGATTTAGTTACTTCTTTTCATCTTTGGTATATAAAATTATCAGTAAAATTAATTTATGAAAATTCAACTGTATTTTTTTTTTCAATTATAAATTATTATCCTCCATTTCAATGTTATTTAAAATGTTCTATGGGAAAAAATTCCTTACATAATTGATTTTGAATTGTTATTTTTAGTACTATTTAACTTTTTTCAAAATTATTTAATGGAATTTTTTAAACAAAATTCTATTTTACTATATTTTAAATCTTTACAAAAGTAAGAAATAAAATATTTAGTTTAATGTATAAGGAATGAATAAATTTTCTTATCATCCTATTTTATATTATAGATTAATTGTACTTCAGGAGTATCAATATTTCTACTAAGAAAATAATATTCCAATTATTCTATGAATTATACTTTTTAAATGTTAATGTAAGAAAAGGGATTATATCTCTTGATTTTCATACCATTTTTTTATGATTTTATAGACACTAATAGAAAATGGACCTATACCCATGGTTTTGGGGGAAACGGTGGGTATAGGTCACCCTATCCCCACGGTTTTGGGGAAACTGTGGGAATAGGCTGTCATATACCCACAGTTTTCCCCAAACCATGGGTATAGGGTATCAAAAATTCTTATACCCACAGTTTTTCCAAAACCATAGAGATAGGGTGACCTATACCCACGTTTTTTCCCAAAACTGTGCATATAGTCATCGGATAAAAAACATATACCCACGGTTTTGACAAACCTTGGGTATAGGTTTCCCGCGTGGGAGCGGGAAATTTATTTTTTCCACGGGAATAAAAAAAATTGGTTGGAGTTCTATACCCATGGTTTATTCCTCTATACCCACGGTTTAAATAAATATATTTAGTAAAATATATATATATATACATATATGCGGTGATGGGGTATTGGTAAGGCCACTCGTGAATGGAGAAATGATCACCAGATTGAATCCCGTGGGCCACTATTTTGTAAAATATTCTATACCCACAGTTTCTAAAATTTGGGTATAGAGTTATGACATGGTGGAAAAACCTATACCCAAGGTTTTTTCAAACCATGGGTATAGTTCATGGACCTATATTGACGCCACCAATGACCACGGTTCCCCAAACTGTGGGTATAGCCTATACCCACGGTTTTGGGGTCTATACCCACGATTCAAAACCATGGGTATAGTATCATTTTATAGTAGTGAGAGTATATTATTTATCTATGTAAATAGAATATAAGGATATTTTTTATTTATTGGGGATATGATTATAGGATAAAAAAATGTTTTTGGATGACTATTGGTCATGATGTTCTTATGATGATTTTACGAATCACAATTCATTCTATCATTTTAATTAACCTATGATGAAATAATGAACAATTTTATGACACTATGATGTTAGTATATTTGGATTTATTATGATTATGATATGATGATAGGATTATAAAACCAATTTACTTTCCATAAGTTATTTTATAATTATGTGATGAATGATTTCTTGATCATATGACACGCATATATATTGTCTTCATAATGTGATGGGAAGGGTAAAATTATATTCCCATGCAATGTATTGGGTAATGATTGATGTCTTATGAGATAATGTGAACTGGAATTTGGAGTGAACGAATTTCTTTAATGAAAACATCCCACAATGATATTTAGGGAATTGGTCCTTAACTAAAGAAATGATCAAATGGGGAATGAACATATTCCACTATCGAATTATGTCCACATTAATAGTCATGCTAATGATTATTGAAAAAAGAAGTTATTTTAGGTAATTATTTATGATATAAACATAGATTTTATTATAATGATATGTTCTAATGGGATAATATTAATTCTTTATGATTATAAAAAACCAAGGATTTTAGAATACATTTTTTCATAATTAAACTATATTTGTTCGGTAGCTTACATGATACACAATATCAAGCCTAAAATGAGTCAGGATATACTATAACATAGACCTTAAATTTGCATGTATGAGTATTAAAAACCACATTATCAAAAATATTTATAACCTTATTAAAAAATACAAATGTATTGATTAATGCATAATAAATAAGTACTCAATTTTTAGTAAAGTCATTTTATTAGTCAAAAATATTTTATCATCAAAAAATATGTTATTAAATTTTGTGCATAGAAATTATAATAATATATTCTCTTTTTATAATTATACTTCTATTAATATCATTTTTAAATTACCATTTTATTATTTTATTATGGTGAATTATTATTATTTTTTAAACTGAATTATTTTTATGAGAATATATAAATATATAGATTTTCATAAAAATAAACAGGTTTTATTCAAGTAAATTTCTTATTATGTTATGAATTTGATCTTAAAGTAATAAAATATTCCATTAATTATAAAAAATATAATACATTACATAGAAATCAACATTATACCTAATTTTGTAATAATATCATTTTTTGGCTTCAAAATGCATTTTTCTAAAAAATTATTTTCATGTGCTCAATGTATTTTTAAAATTAATATATTAAAATAATTTATATTTATTAATGCTTTAAATTAAACTAATATATTTTATAATAAATCATTTTTTTTTGAAATTCATTTAATTACTTTTATAATGAATGGAATGGATGTAAAGTTTGTTTTAATCATAAAATGTAATTTTCTAAAATGGTTTTTTCTTTAATTTTTCGCACTTATTTAAAATTAAATTTTATAACTTATAAAAACATCATATTTTAAAATTTATTTTATATTTAAAATCATAATATTTAATAATATTTAATATGTTCTATATAACTTTTTTCATTACAAATAATAAGAATGGTAAAAAAAATTATCATGGTAAACGTTAAAAAGGGTTTACTTTGGGGTTGACCTAAGAGATAAGGGTAGTAATACCACCTAAACAAGCCTAATACAAGGTTTTTAAATATATTTAAAACATATATTATCCTAACATCAGATTTATCATCACTTGGATTCAATTTGACATGAAATTTACATTATATTATGAAAAATACTTTAAGAAATTATATGTGTTTCCATAAAATCACTTATAAAAGATCATATAATATCCTAAATTATTCAAAACATTTAAAAAAATAACTCTAACGAGACCTTTAACAAAAAATTAATATAATACTTCAATTAATCAAAGAATATTTTTTTCTTCTCACATGCCTAATATTTCATGGTTTAAGGTGTAAGACAAAGGATGTATATCAAACTGAGATCTTTCCATTTTATTTCATCTTCCACCTTCTCTAAACACATAATTTTAATAAAAACACGATTAATCTAATATTATAAATATAATGAGATGATATTATGATTATGTGTAAACTATTTCCCCCACCTTTTAATCAAATAGAAATTGAATGAGTCGTTCATGCATAAGTGTGGGCTACCACCACACATTAATGATATGAGTCATTTTATGTCACCATCATTTGTGGAATTTTATTATGATGGATTTGATTTTAATATATTATATTTATGATATAATTATTACTCTATAATTATTTATTATTATATATATTCTTACACTCTAATACATTGAAAAATGATAACGTCAGTTGAACGTACATCTGGACTACAACCACCACTTAGTGGTATGATAGATTTTTGTGTTACAATTTTTGTAGACTGTAAATAGGATATATTTAATGAATATATTTTATATTTATGGTATAATAATTATTCTATTAATTTTAATTTTTTCCATTATTTTTTTCCATCAATAAAAAATTTTAAACATCACTCATGTGTATGTGCAGACAACCACCTCTATGAAGTAAGGTAATCCATTTTACATCAGCGAATTATATCAATGATTATAAAAATGTATTTTATGACTAAATATTATAATTATAACATAATTAAACTTTTTTATATGTTATAATGATGAAAATAATCAATCACCGTAACTATTCAACATAAACATACTTGACTGATGAAAAAATCATTACCCGAAAATGAGGATTTTAAAAAATAAATATAAATAAAAGTTGTTGAAATGTTACAAGTGGATAAATATGATATAATTAGAATTCTAATTAATTTTTTATATATTTATAGTTAATTTAAATTTATTATATATGATATTAGTGGGATTAAAATTTATTTTTGACATATGGATAGGGTTCTTTATCTCTATTTTGGTTTGTTCACACATTTTTTATATGATACACATATTAATATTTATGAGTTTTATATAAAAATAAACTTATATTCTATAACATGGATATTTTTAATTCATCATATTTATTTTTAAAATTTAAATTATTTCATCCATGTTTTTTTATTCGAATTCTACTAGTATGGTATTGGTTTATCGTCTCAAATTATCTTTATTGTGATAAATGTTAAGTAAAACAAAAATATTCTTTGATGTAGTGTATCTAATACACATTTGATATGCTTTGTCATTAATATCCTTATTTTAATTTTATTTAATATTTCATTTGATTTTATTTATTTCATTGGTCTCATGAATTTAAAGTTACATAGAATGTAAGGGTTTTACGTTATAATATCATTTTTAAGGGATTGTTTATAAAAAAATTATGATATTGAAATTATATGTTTGATCTTTCCAAAATAATAATTTCATTATTATCCTATATTATTTTATTAAGACTAAAAATTTTTATTTCGTTTTCCTCTCTTTATGTACTAATGATTCTGAAAGAATTTCTTGAATGGTAAAGAACTTTATTACTCTCTTAAATAAAGAATATTTTCTACCATAGAAATAATTTCTATAAATGTTTTCCCAAACTGATTTTATTATTCTAAAAATCATGTTTATTTCTATTTTTAACCATGATTTACATTGTATAAAAATGTTGAAAATGAATCTTATTTTAATCTTACAAATAATTCTTTTTTAAAATTTTAGTGAAATTTGAAAGGCATCATTATTTTAATATTCATTACATAAAATAATATTCCCACCCTATTAAATTATATTTTCATTGAAGCATCCCTTACATGTTTCCTTGGTTCATTAAAATAATAAATTTTCCCTATTATTTTTTCAATTTTTTTTCAATAACTAATTTCAAAATTTAAAGGGTGTTTTCTTTAAGAAATGTTGGAGTGGTATTTTATTGGTACTTTCATTTGTAACTCCATATGTTAATTTTTTTTATGATTGAATTTGGATGTGAGAAAATTATACAATCCATATTATTTCTTGGGTTGGATTATATCTACGATGATGACATGTTTATGAAACCAATTTTCATTCCTTGAGTTATGTTATAAGGAATTTATTATTTTTATAAACTTATATAACTCAAATGTAAAGATTATGATTATACAATGATAGATCTTGATATTTCTCAAAATGATTTGTGGTTTGGTAATATATTTCTATTAAATTGGCCAATTATTAAAGGTTTTAAAAACTCATATGAGAATATGGAGTTAATAAACATCTAAGAGATGTAATAGTTAACATAATTAATTTCAATCCTAAGATAATTTTCTAAATGACAATGTAGCCATTTTCATTATAGGAAATTTTCCACAATGATATTATTAGGAGTGATGTTTAGTTATAACATGATTATCTACACTTATGTGTAAGGGAAAAAAACTTATGTCTTATGGTTAGGATATGTCATCATGGCTCATGGTTGATTATTTTTGATTTCATGCTATCATAACTTATGTATCTTATTGGAAAAAACCTTATGAATTTATTTTTGATTAATTATAAATGAATGATTAATTGTGATTATTTGAAATTATGGTCATGTAATCAAACCATTATGTGTATATTATTATCACTTATGATCATTGATTTTTATATAAAATTTTTACCCTAACTATGAATTTGATTCATTGTTTCTTATGATTCCTTTCACTCAGTTTTAATGAAAGGTTTTATGTATGAAATTTTTGAGAAGGGTGTTTGTTGTAAAGAATATAATGGGAAATGATGTAGAACTTATTTTAAAATTATTAATATGTATCCATGTTTAGAGAGACACTAGACCTTTATAGTTATTTAATGGATTTTGATGATATATAATGAATATTTACTATTATGATGTACTATTTTTGTATATAAATTTTGGGTCTCTATAATTGGTATCAATAAATAGTTTAGTTACTGTTAGAAACTATGATGAGAGAAATTAATAGAGTAACCTTAAGATAATTCTAAGTATAATAGATTTTCATATTTTATGGTAGAGAAATGACTATGGTTTTCCTAAAAATGTATCTTTTTATTTATACTAGTATGTTTATAGAGTTGTGGAACAAATGAACCTGTTGGTAACATCTCGGAATAAGGAATATTGGGTATTAACTTGATCATCATTATTTCATGATGGTTGAGAATAAGACTACAAACATAGATAGACCCAACTAGAGTGTATAAAAGGTTAAATTAAAAGAATCATTATGAATCATTGTGATAGAGTTTAATAGACAATTACCATGTATGGCATAGTTTAAATATAACATTTAATATATTGAAAACAAGGTGACATGATTTTGAAATCCCATATATAGTTTTTCTATATTACCAGATCAATTATTATGATTATTTTTACAGACTATGCTCTTTTATTTTAGTCCATGGATAGAACCATAATTAATTGTGTTAACACATAATTTTTTGTATGATTCATTGGTTTCCCACTAGAGAAATGAAATAAAATTAGGGATGGAATATAAATTTTGCTGGTTATGCATAACCTATTATCTCATATTATGATTGAAAACTTGTATGTTAGTGATTTTTTGGATGAACCAAATAATAGAGAAATGGATATTCATGAACACCATGTAGTGGATAATATTCAAATTATTACATGTATAAAATGAGAGATGAATCATAATGGTAAATGCCTTAAATAAACAAGATGATTCTTCGGGATTTGAAATAGACACAGTGAATGATTTTTTTAAGGAAAAATAAAATTTTAAGTTAACATAATGAACATAATTATTATTTTACATAAGGTATCATTGATAGTAAAATATTTTAAATTTGGAATTATGGGCTTTATGTAAAATGATTTCCTTGGAGAAAATATAGAGAAGTGGATTAACAAGGTTGAATGTGTAATGATTTTATTTGTTGATAATGAAGAGTATAGGAATTTCGTTTGACTATTATGAGTATGTTTCTGACGCTTTTGTTGGGGCGCGCGCGTCCGTCCACTTGGGCATGACAGGTGCGGATTTCTTGTTTCCCCACATTCCCGCTTTCCAAAGGCGGGCAGCATCCGCTCCTTATTTAGGGGCGTCTTCTCCCTGATTGAAACGGGATGATGGGATGTCGGTTCTTCCTTCTGTGGATTCCTCCTCGGAGCTCGTCACCTAGTCCGGGACTCCCTCATAGATTTAATACGTTGTTCGTGAAACTCTTCCCAGTGCCATCTTTTCATGGATGCCGGTTAATTACGCTACTTCTTTCAGGACATTCCAAAGGTTCTGGTCAGGGCAGCAACCTTCAGTTGGGGGAGTAGTCACATCGAGGCATCATAAACGTGTCTGAACACTAGGGGATTAGCGTGTCTGTTGTTGGTCCCTTATTATAGGTCTTCTCGAGGGCGCGGAAGCCTGAGGCATCCCACATCGAGCGCGGGGAATCGTATTCCATAGGAATGTATCTTAGGTTTTCCTCATCTTCATATGTTTGACACAGGGTATGCCGTAAGTTTAACATCCAGCAGAGACGAATCGGCCTGATCAGAACACTAGCTGGAGTGGATCAGATTGAGGAATCCCCCTTGATGAAATGCTGATATTGGGGCCAGCCCATGGGCGGCTTCCCGAATGCTTTGGGGTGAATGGGGTGGCATGATCTCACCAGGATTGGTGGCCCGGGTAAGAATCAGGGTGGATGATGGAGAATTCCGGCGTGGAGAAGGACCTTGGTCCAGATGGTGTCGGTATTACACTCTAGGCTGCCCAAGTGTTGGTGAACCGACGTGAAGGAGGTCGGAGTGACCAACAGGTGATGGGGTTGAACCTCGTGGAGGCTTCCAATGTACCATGCCTTAGTACGGATTAAAGACCATGTAGTTTAGGTCGGACGTCGGAAGGCCGATGTGAAGGAAGACCAGGGATCCAAGTGGTGGTGGGCTTGAACCTCGTGGAGGCTTCCTGCGTACCATGCCTTAGCACGGATCAAAGACCACGTAGTTCAGGTTGGACACTGGAAGACCGATGTGAAGGAGGACCAGGGGTCCAGGTGGTGGTGGGCTTGAACCTCGTGGAGGCTTCCTACGTACCATGCCTTAGCACGGATCAAAGACCATGTAGTTCAGGTTGAACACCGGAAGGTTGACATGAATGAGGACCAGGGGTCCAAGTGGTGGTGGTCTTGAACCTCATGGAGGCTTCCTATGTACCATGCCTTAGCACAGATCAAAGACCATGTATTTCAGGTTGGACGTCGGAAGGCCGACGTGAAGGAGAACCAGGGGTCCTAATGGTGGTGGGCTTGAACCCCATGGAGGCTTCCTACGACCCATGCCTTAGCACAGATCAAATACCACATAGTTCAGGTTGGATGCCGGAAGGCCAACGTGAAGGAGAACCAGGGGTCCAGGTGGTGGTGGGCTTGAACCTCGTGGAGGCTTCCTACGTACCATGCCTTAGAACGGATCAAAGACCACGTAGTTCAGGTTGGACGTTGGAAGTCTGATGTGAAGGAGGACGAGGGGTCCAGGTGGTGGTGGGATTGAACATCATAGAGGATTCCTACGCACCATGCCTTAGCACGGATCAAAGACCACGTAGTTCAGGTTGGACAATAGAAGGCCGATGTGAAGGAGGACCAGGGGTCCAGGTGGTGGTGGGATTGAACCTCGTGGAGGCTTCCTACGTACCATGCCTTAGCATGGATCAAAGACCATGTAGTTCATGTTGGATGTCGGAATGCCGACGTGAAGGAGGACCAGGGTTCCAGGTGGTGGTGGGCTTGAACCTCGTGGAGGCTTCCTACATACCATGCCTTATCACGGATCAAAGACCACGCAGTTCAGGCTGGATACCGAAAGGCTGACGTGAAGGAGGACCAGGGGTCCGGGTGGTGCGGGCTTGAACCTCATGGAGGCTTCCTACGTACCATGCCTTATCACAGATCAAAGACCACGTAGTTCAGGTTGGACGCCGGAAGGCCGACGTGAAGGAGGACCAGGGGTCCAGGTGGTGGTGGCCTTGAACCTCATGGAGGCTTCCTATGTACCATGCCTTATCACGGATCAAAGACCACGTAGTTCAGGTTGGACGCCGGAAGGCCGACGTGAAGGAGGACCAGGGGTCCAGGTGGTGGTGGGCTTGAACCTTGTGGAGGCTTCCTACGTACCATGCCATAGCACGGATCAAAGACCATGTAGTTCAGGTTGGACGCTGGAAGGCTGACGTGAAGGAGGACCAGGGGTCCGGGTGGTGGCAGGCTTGAACCTCGTGGAGGCTTCCTATGTACCATTCCTTAGCATGTATCAAAGACCACGTAGTTCAAGTTGGACGTCGGAAGGCCAATGTGAAGGAGGACCAGGGGTCCAGGTGGTGGTGGGCTTGAACCTCGTGGAGTCTTCCTACGTACCATGCCTTAGCACGGATCAAAGAACACATAGTTCAGGTTGGACATCGAAAGGCCGAAGTGAAGGAGGACCAGGGGTCCAGGTGGTGGTGGGCTTGAACCTCATGGAGGCTTCCTACGTACCATGCCTTAGCACGGATCAAAGACCATGTAGTTCAGGTTGGACGCCGGAAGGCCGACGTGAAGGAGGACCAGGTGTCCAGGTGGTGGTGGGCTTGAACCTCTTGGAGGCTTCCTATGTACTATTCCATAGCATGGATCAAAGACCACGTGGTTCAGGTTGGACGTCGGAAGGCCAACGTGAAGGAGGACCAGGGGTCCAGGTGGTGGCGGGCTTGAACCTCGTGGGGGATTCCTACGTACCATGCCTTAGCACGGATCAAACACCACGTAGTTATGGTTGGATGCCAGAAGTACGACGTGAAGGAGGACCAGGGGTCCAGGTGGTGGTGGGATTGAACCTCGTGGAGGCTTCCTACGTAAAATTCCTTAGCATGGATCAAAGACCACGTAGTTCAGGTTGGACGCCGGAAGGCCGACATGAAGGAGGACCAGGGGTCCAGGTGGTGGTGGTCTTGAACCTCGTGGAGGCTTCGTATGTACCATGCCTTAGCACGGATCAAAGACCATGTAGTTCTAGTTGTACATCGGAAGGCCGACATGAAGGAGGACCAGGGTTCCAGGTGGTGGAAGGCTTGAACCTCGTGGAGGCTTCCTACGTACCATGCCTTAGCACGGATCAAAGACCATGTAGTTCAGGTTGGACGCCAGAAGGCCGACGTGAAGGAGGACCATGGGTCTAGGTGGTGGTGGGTTTGAACCTCGTGGAGACTTCCTACGTACCATGCCTTAGCACGGATCAAAGACCACATAGTTTGGGTTGGACGCCGGAAGGCTGACGTGAGGGAGGACCAGGGGTCCAGGTGGTGAAGGGCTTGAACCTCTTGGAGGCTTCCTACATACCATGCCTTAGCATGGATCAAAGACCATGTAGTTCAGGTTAGACGCCGGAAGTCCGACGTGAAGGAGGACCAAGGGTACAGGTGGTGGTGGGCTTGAACCTCGTTGAGGCTTCGTACTTACCATGCCTTAGCACGGATCAAAGACCACGTAGTTCAGGTTGGACGTCAGAAGGCCGACGTGAAGGAGGACCAGGGGTCCAGGTGGTGGTGGGCTTGAACCTCCCGGAGGCTTCCTACGTATCATGCCTTAGCACGGATCAAAGACCACGTAGTTCAGGTTGGTCACAATGGCTTACCGTCGGACTGGAATGCAGTTTAACGTCATGTTGGATGAGGGTGGAACCTGATGTGAATAAATGATGGGCGGTGGGCTTGAACCTCGTGGAGGCTTCCTATGTACCATGCCTTGACATGGATCAAAGACCTCATAGTTCAAATGTATGTGCAGTTTAACGTCATGCGGTACATGGGTGTGAAGTTTAACATCATGTTGGACGAGGGCATACAGTTTAACGTCATGCTGGGCGAGGGCATATAGTTTAACGTCATGCTGGACGAGGGTATACAGTGTAACATCATGCTGGACAAGGGCATATAGTTTAACGTCATGTTGGACGAGGGCATTTCCATGATCAATTCTTACTCTAATCCCACGTGAGTCATGATCGGTGTGAGAAATAAGAGGTAGCAGAGACCTGATGATCAGGTCGCGAAGGGTGCGTCCGTGAGAAGCGAAGAGGGGCTTACGTGTTAGGCGGCCCATGGTGCTGGGACTTACTCCAGGATGGAGGCCCATAGTGCAGCAAAGAGCAGCGGGAGAGGGATTTGGGACCAAATATGGAACGTGCCTCGTTCCCTATTGTGCCCTCCACTGGCCTTGGTAGTGGGGAAGTACGTAGGTGCATGGGTGCTACCTTCCGCAAGAGGGGCTAGGGGGCTTACACCAAGGTGGTTGACCTTCCCCTGTGGACATACTCTACTCCGAGAAGGAGTATATCATCCCATGTGAGGGTGATTCCATTCCCGTGGAGATGAGCGGCGTAAAGAATGTCCGAGCTGGGGGGACCTTGCGTGCGAGGCACGGGGTCGGGTCACAGTTTAACATCATGTGTTGAGGATGAGGTGCTTGGAAGTTTAACATCCTACATCTCGGACGAGGTGGGTTTAATCCACACCCCTAGTACTTATATGACTTGTACCCTCTTCCCCTTGTGGGAGGTAAGGTACTGGAAAGGCCATGGTAAAGGGGGTCACGGAGCGAACCATCGAGGGGTCCAAGTTAGTGTGGCTATGCGAAGAAGCAATAGTCGTTAGCATGCCTATGTGAAGAAGCATTAGGAAAAGAAATGCTACGGGTGGTGTCATTCATGGCACTTTGAAATCACATCGTGTAAACCTAGAGGGTCGCACGGGAAGAGGAATTTCCAAGAAAAGGGGTTCCACAGGTAGGGACCTTGTGGAGCTTGGTTGCTCTGCATAGTGGAGAGCACTTGAAAAGGGGTGTGCTTTGCGAACGGGAGTTCCTTGGCCTTAGTATGGGGTAGAAGTACAGGTGGGAGGTGCTTCGCGAAGTGGAAGGGTGTTCACAGAGCACAGCCTTGCGAAGCAGAGGTGCCTCGCGAAGCAAGGTGCTGTGAAGCAGTGTGCTTCGCGAAGTACAGTGACCATGCCTTGGCATGTCGATCACTTGTATAGGATGGGTGTTTCGCGAAGCATAAATGCTCTGTAGCTGCCCGAGTCCCCTTGGGAATCCCCTTCCTTCGCGTAGGCCCTAAGGCTTTGCGAAGGGCATCCCTCTCAGAAGAGGGGCTCAAAACGAGACAAAGCAAAGGCCTCTTGCGAAGCAAAAATACCTCGCGGAGCTCAGGATTCCTAGAGCGAAGGGCGCTTCGCGATTTGGGATTTGAGAAGCTGAAAGGTCGGATCGTCCATCTCGTGGGCTCAGGGGGAGCCCGGTATTTATAGTCCTGGGGCGCCGCGAAGTAGAGCTCACACGGTGCAAAGGGGCCACGGTTGCTTCGCAGCAGGTCACGAACGTCAACCAGGTTCGCAGAGGGTTACCTCCTCCTCTACTCTGCGGTGGGTCGCGAACGTCAAGGGGGCTTGCAGAGTATTACTGCCTCTAGGGCTTCGTCGCGGGCTTGCGAACGTCAGGGTGTTCACGAAGCATTAACGCCTCCTTCGCTTCGCGGCGGCCGCGTTGCTCTGGGGAGCTCCACATCGGGGCTTCACGAGGTAGCGTGCGGGCTTCTTTTCCTTCTTCCATTTGCATCCAATATTTTGGCTCCAACAAATGCCCCCCCCCCCTCAGACTTGGAGCTGTGGAGGGATCAAGGGTCGAATTCTGACGGAAAATCTCCAAAATTATCGGTATTTCGCGATGCGGACTTGCGAAGAGGGCGCGCGGGGTGGACAGCAGCCGCGCGGTCCGGAAGCGTCGCGATGCTCCGTGCGGGCGGGACGCACCGTGAAGCTTCAGGGTCTCCGTCAATAAATAGTGGGGGATGACCTATCTTTTTTCCTCTCACGACTTTTGTCCTTTTTCACTCTCGACTTCACGAAGTTCCGCGTAGTTTGCATCTGCTCTCCGTGAATCGAGCTTCGCATAGAACCGCAATTCTATGACTCCGCGAATGCGCCAATTGAACTTCTGCTTACACGCAGAGGCCAGGCTCCGCATCTTGGCTTTGCACCCGAGCTTCGCAAGTGATCTTCACGAGCAACCTTCGTGACCTGACCCGAAATTTTTTCGACTTCCAAAACTGAAATGGCCCATCAAGAAGTTGTGTTGGGGGTGCTCACAGACCTGCCAGGAGGGATGAGATGGAAAACTGTCTGGGCCTTGGAGAGATGGTCCAAAGTCATTCGGACCATAATTATTTGACAGAATTGCAATCAGAGAGTCAGAAGAACTATTCGATGTGCAAGAAGCTTCCCTTGTATGGCTTCGGGCTGAGGGATGATGTCTTCATTCCTGAGGCAAGTAGGGATGAATCATATTGCTGGTTCAGGAGCACATCATGCCAACACCAATGGTTCAGAGAGGCTAGTGGTCATGCATAGGAGGACTTCACACCTATCACCGCTGACTATCTGTAAAACCATGTAAACAATACTGACAGGAAGCCACTGCAACTGGAGACGTCCCCTCCTCTATACCGCACCATGCTGAAGGCGGCTTTGTAGGATTCAAATAAGGGGTGGTCCGATGAGTGGGACCTATGCCAGGGCGGCAACTTCACCAACGACTGGGCATGGGCCTACTGGGTAGGCACCTCATGCGAGGAGTTTGGGGTCGAGCTAGGGAGGGTGGGCCTATATGAGGCGGCATGGGCCTCCCAATTCCACATTTACCAACTGAAATAGCTGATTCCGGAGCTGCTGAGCAGATGGTCATCTAGGACCAATACTTTTCACCAGCACCATGGGGAGGTGGGCATCAGTCTGTGGGATGTCCATTAGATTTCGGGGGTCCCAATCTTGGGGGCCATGTATGATGAGTTCCTCCCCGTCATGAGCACATGGGAGGATCCAGAGCAGATGTCGTGATTGGCATCGACACTGATGGCACTGTTCCCTGGAGAGGACAAGGAGGCGGTGAGAGATGTCCACTTTAAGAAGTGGTTCAAGTGGTTCCTGAACTTCCCGGAGGATCGTGAGTTCCCTCTGAGGCCTCGAACTTGTCCGAAATGGGCTCAACGGGGCAAGTAGCACTCGTATTGGCGACTCTTGGAGGACATCCAATGGAAGACTTGGGGTTTTAGTGTCAGCACTGAACATCAGCCAATAGTCAGGCTGGTGGAATTCATCGCGGCCCTTATCTGTGGTTGGATCCTACCAGTGAGGGATACCAACAAGGGGGTGCAGCCCAACTCATTCATCATGGCGTCCATGATGGCCATGGGACAGCGGGTCAATCTGGGGATTCCTATGCTTGCCAGATTGTACAGGATATTGTGGCATATCAGTGAGGGAAAGAAGCCGCCAAGGATATGTGGGCCCTTCCACCTTTTGTACGGGTGGATCGCAGCACACATCAGGGGGGTTTACGAATACCCAAACCCTATCTCGCCACCGGGATCAAACTTCTGCCCTTCCATTCTAAACGCAGTCGGGAGATTCCCAGTCAAATTAACTGTATCGATAGTGCTGAACCGGGTGTTAAAGGCAGATGAGTTTAACTTCCACCCGTTTCCATTGCCGATCGGGGTACTCACTGACGACGGGCAGGGAACGGAAGAGCACCGGGCTTATCTCCTGGACTTTCGAGGCGGATTCTTGGTGGCACGGGTGGATTGTGAGCCGCTCTGTGAACCGTACACCCAGCATCGGTTTGCGAGTCAATTCTGGTGCCTACAGTGGCTGATCCCGTAGGTCTACGGGGAGGTGCGTCATGAGGAGCACCTGTGTGTGATGAGTCAGTTGTGTCTCATGTTCACACGGGAAGACGGGAAGATGCGAATTGCATTGCCTCAATCCACCGCTGCTTTCGGATTGGTGAAGGAGTATGCCATCTTCTGGGAGGCCTCTTATCTGGGGGAGATACAGAGGCATCCAACCATTCATGCTAGTGATGGAGGGCCTCCCCTATCCTGAGGTCGGGGTCGGAGGGCATCAAGGGCCTCTCGCGGTGGCAGGGCTGTCGTGACAGCGAGACTTGCACCGGACGAGGGTGTGGCAGCAGTGGGGGATCCAGTGGTGGTAGTGGAACCGGTGGTCCCGGAAGAATAGAGCCATCTGGAGGGGCGGCCACCGAGGGGGTTTCACAGGATATTCACTCAGGCTCCGGGGAAGCGGTTGTGCCACATTGAAATGCCAGAGGATTCTATTTTCCTGGAGGCCTGGGACATTTGGAATGTCAATCGGAAATTCCTCAGTCCACCCGAGATGTGGGCACACTTGAATCATCTTGGGACGGAGTTACCAGGCATAGGCCCAGTCTGGTCTGGTTTCGCAGCATCTCCGGAGGAGGCGGAGCAATACTTGGATGAGCTGGAGGACTACGTTCACTCCAGTGGTGTCCCACTCCCAATGACAGACCGGGTGAGGGTACTGCTGGATCGGACGGTTCCTCCACAGCTATCAGCCGCCGATCTGAGGGAGATCTTCCCCCTATCGGAAGAATCAGAGGAATCCTCTTGAGGGGATGAGGCTAGCGGAGGGAGCCCATTGGAGGAGGGTGAATTCGAAGATCAAGACTCAGATTCCGATGATTTCACAGAGGCTCTCGAGGTAGCATTTCGAGTTTCTTTCCTCATGGTCCATTCTCAGGCCATCATGGATTCCTTACCAATATTTGAACTGTGCAGGAGGAACTTGTACGCAGGCCTCGCTCTCGCCCTTTGGCGGGTGATGATCTAGGAACTTCAGGACCCGCGCCTGCAGTTGCATCCAGTTATGTGTCTGTTAGGGCTAGAGTACCTGAGGTGGATCCTCTAGAATCTATAGATCTTCCGACAGTATATAGAAGGCCACGCCTCGGGGTCGCGTCAGCATCGACCCCAGAGCAGCACCAGGAGTTCGATCTCTGTAAGTTTTCTCCACTGGATTAATTGCTGTCATATGCAGATCATGCCAACTGACGTTCATGCCCTTTTCTGTCATACAGTTCCCCGACTGGCAAGGGCCGTTGCGGCAAGGCTAGTCGGGATGTCTGGTGGCACCCCTCCTAGGGGCATGCCGGTGATGGTGGAGATAGTCCCCCCATCTACCCGAGCTGCAGCACTCCCTATCATTGGCGGGACCACCATCAGGGTCATGCCCGAGGTGATTGAGGTGGAGTCCAATGATGAGGATCAATCAGCCGACCCAAGTCCTGTCACGCCTGCTATGGTGGCAGATGTCTCACCGGATTCAACGCCAGACGCAGATCCTGCCGAGGACTTCCTACGGGAATATCCTGCATACGAGCCTTCCAATCACGCAGACTGGGACGAAACGGCCTCTGATGAAGAAGACAGCAGCATAGTCCGCCGCCGATCATGGAAGATAATCACACGCTTCATCAAGGACACCCCCAAGAGCTGTGGCTGAATGAAATGGACAGACTTCGCTCGCGACTACACGAACTGTGCGCTGGGGGAGTGGATGCCCAACGTCCTCATGCGCTCATCTGAGATATCATGGCTGAGAAGATCTGGGAGTATGATTGCGGGCTCAGCATGGGCTGGCAGTGGAGGAAAGTTACAAACATCAAGAAGCTCTAAGAGGCTGAAAGTGAGGTCTAACAGCTGCAGATCTGGGCGGATGAGCATTCGACCTCTCTCAATGTACAATCTGAGCTGATCTTACGACTAAAGGCCCAACTGGAAGAGGCCGAAGAGGGCCTGAAGTGGGTTTCTGGGGATATGGATGTCATTCAGGCTGACATGGAGAGGGCTCGAGCTAGGGCTGATGAACTGCACCCCATCTCCATTGAAGAGGAGCGGAAGCTCAGTCGACGGTAGCAATTTCTGGATGCCACTAGTCAAAGGGTGGCAGAGCTGCAATGTTCTTTCAACAAGGTCAATCCATCCATGGGGGGAGTCTACCCCCGGGTACTATAATAATTACAAACCCTTTAATAGTACTTTAGTTCTTCAATTTTTTCTTCTTTTGAATGTCGTAGCATGCACAATTTCTACTGTTTGTACCGGTTCATGGCATCCTTACAATGTTCGCGGAACGTCCAGTGACAGTTCCCTCAGCTCACATGGGTCGGGCCCTATGTGAGAAACAATAGATAGTCGCCTCATCGTCTAACCCAAACACATGAGTGTAAACCAGACCTCGGGAATCCAGGGTTTGGATAACTGGTCCAGATTTCTGGGAAGTAGGTGAGACCTGACCGGAGAAGGAAGTTCTTAGAATAGCCAAATTACTGTTTTTTTCAGCGTGCTCTCACGCACGAATGGTGCGACTCCAAGGGTGATTAAATTGGTCCAAACAGATGGAAATGGGAAGTTTGAATCACGATACCCAAGATTTGGAACACTGTGGGGATGGCGTGATAATAAAGGACAACCGTTAACCGTGGTGGAGAAACGGTATCCTTACTGCGTTAGCCTAAAATGGGGACAACAAATGAGGGTCGACCATTGACCATGTTCGAAACACGGGACCATGTCTCAAATGTTGTCGATCAATCCTTCGGGACGTTGGCCCAGGACAGTAGGCGGACCCTAGGTCAAGCATCCATACTGTTAGGGGGTCCTTCCAAACATGACCAGTCTTCTGGAACGTTGGCCCAGGAAGGTAGGTGAGCCGATGCGGCATGAGACCAAGCCGTTAGGGGTTCCCTTCAGACATGAAAGGGGACGAGGGTCCAAATAAGGGGAACGCAAAGTGTGGAATATGGAGTGATGGTTTGTCCGAACAGAATCCAACACTCATGTAATTACACCACCGTGGTGGTAGTACGCCAGATGGGCGCATCAGTTTGATCATGGATCATTCCTTCTTTGGGACAGGGCCTCTCTGGAGAGGGGGTATGTTTCTTCCCAATGGGATCTTGGGGAATCTTGAACTTTTTCAGGGTAGAGTCATAGTTACATGGTCCTCTACGAGGGGTCTGGCCAGGGGGGCAGAAAGGGGAAGAACAGGATTAATGATTCCTACGGGCTGGACCCTAAGCAAAATAACAAGGTGTCCCTATGTATCCCATGAGTATGGTAATCAATACACATGTATTTCTGGAAGCATAGTGTAGTCATAGACCAACACTGACAGGTGAAATTCTCTCTAGCAGAAGATTTGGTGCACACCATGATTAACATGGGGTATCTTGAATTTGTTCAGGGTAGAACCGTAGTTTAGTGTCATGCGTTGAGTACATATGGACTCCCGAATTTTAACATCATACGATAGGACGTGGAGTGAAAGGAAGGAGCCCAGGGAGCATTTGGTGTGGTAGTAATGAAACCGACGTGAATGAGGACATAAAGTCCAAATCACACCACGTACCCCTGGAGGAAACTCTTCAGATCAAGGGACCAAGAGTAAGAATTAGTCTAGGCCTGAAGCAGAGTGTTCAGATGTTCCTACGTACCCCATTAAGATGGGAATCAAGCCATACATAGTTTTGAGGAAATGATGAGAATCCTGGCTGTGTTGGTACACATCCTGCCAAAACTATTAAGCCCACGTGAGTCATGCTCGATGTGGGAAACAATAAGTAGTGGTGGGACTTTCCCAACACAGAAAGGGGAAGGTTAGGGTGAAGGGACTCTCAGTGAATACCAGACCCATGATACTAACATGACCATGTGGTGCACCTAGATGTGTGAAGAGATAGAGATGAGTATGTTGTAATTCCACTTGAACATGAGGAAGTGGAAATGTGTGAATCATGACGCTTGAGATTTGGATCACAATGATGGCGGCGTAATGGTAGAGGATAACTATTAACCATGGTGGAAACGCAGCATCCATATCGATTTAGCCTAGAATGGGGAGAGACAAATGAGGGTCCACCGTTGACCATGTTCGAAACATGGGACCATGTCACAAATGTTGTCAGAGATCCATAGGGACTTTGGCCCGAAATGATTAGAGGGCCCTTAGGTCCAGCATCCATGGAGAGCCCTTAAGCCTAGAATCCATGTCATCCGAGGGTCCTTTTGGATGTGGGAGAGGATAAGGATCCAAACAGCGAGCGCATAAATCTTGGTCATGGGATGAGGGGAATGTCCCCATGAAAATCCCACACTTTGGGCTCTTTGTCAAAACGCATCTGAATACAATAATGAGGCATATTAGATAGAGGGATCAGAGTCCTTTCCCATAGGGCGATCTTGGTTTAGGGTCTTAGAATTCGTACCATGGGTGGGAAGAATCCCAGGAGGCACGTGATGGGTATTTAAGAAAACCCGACGTGGATGGGAACCGGGGGTGTGTATGGTACGGTGAGCAACTTGACATGAACGAGGACATAATCCCATACCACATTACACAAACTCCCTTGAGAGAGGTTTTAGGTCAAGGGACCGAAAGCTGAAGTTGAGCTGGGCCCGAAGAAAAGCGCAAAGGCGCTCCTACGTACCCCGTGGGGATGGGGATCAAGCTGCATGTAGTTCTTGAAAGGGTCTTAGTTTAAGGTCTTAGAGCTCGGACCATTTAGGGGTAAGGAGAGCAGGGGACACATGGTAAGTTGTTTATAAAACCCAACATGAATGAGAACATAATCCCTACTTACCATGCATTCTCTGGGGAGTGCTCGAGTTGAGGGACCGAACATGAAAGTTAGGTTGGGCCTGTGGGGAAGTGCTCGGGCACTCCTACGTATCCCATGAGGATGGGAATCAAGCCATACATAGTTCTTAAGGGTGTCATGGTAAGATACTAGTGCCAGGGAGAAAGGGAAGTGCGGGCGTGGCCCTTGCCCCAAAAGAAGCGGAATTTGATAAATCTTGTTTGTCCTTTAAGGTGAGTGTTTTTTTTTGTAAAGCAACAGGCCTAGGGTCGCAAGACTTGGTGTTGCCACAAGAATCAAGCCGTGATAGGCATTGAAAAATGGAATGGCACATAACCAATACCCGATGTGATGTTCTCTAAAACGAGGTCATCACAATGCAGTGTCGTTTTCCGTCATGCGGCCAGGACGATAATGTCACAGTTTAGGGTCGTGTGATAGGACCAAGCATGCATTTTAACGTCATACAACGCAGACGTAGCAGAGACGATGCTAGATGGGGGATGTGTATGGTGCGGTGACATAACCGACGTGAATGAGGACATATCCCACACCACACCGTACAATCCCGAGAGAGGAACCTCAGGCCGAGGGGCCCACATAGAGGTGAGAGGTGAAGGGGAAGAGTTTAGCCCCCAAATAAGCTGGACCTGAAGATGTTCGGGTGGTCCTACGTATCCCATGAGGATGGGACTCAAGTGAAACATAGTTCTGAGGAGATCTTAGTTTATGGTCTTAGAGCTCGGACCGTGGGAGCCCCGAAGGATGCTGTGTTGCAGCTTTTCCCCTTGATATGCAAAGGTACACTAAGGGGTAGCGCCAAGAGTTTCAAGACTCCACCTGGACACGATGGGGTGGAACATAATTTGAATTATGTAACCAATATTCAAGGCCGGGAAGGGCGGGGGTGATGACAAAGGATTACTGCTGACCATGTTCGCAACACAGCATCCTGTCGCATTAGCCTGAAATGGGGACAAACAAATGAGCATCGACCGCTGACCATGTTTGAAACATGGTATTTGTATCAATTTGTTGTCTGAAACCCTCATGGGCGTTGGCCCGTAACGGTAGGAGAGCCCATGGGTGTTGTATACAGACCGTTTTTGGGGGTCCCTCCGGGTGTGAAAGGTGATGAAATCCCAAATGAAGGGTAACACGAAGCTCGGCAAGTGGATGGAACTTGACCAAGTTGAATCTGACACTCTTGGTCCTAGACCAGAGTACTCTTAACACATGGGTGAATCACTGCAAGGAGTCGAGGGACTCAACTTGAGGGCGATCGAGAGATGGCAGATTCTTGGGAAAGGGGCATAGTTCCAAAAACCCTGTATCATTCCTATATATCCCCCCCTTAGAGAGGGATAGGCCAAGGGGCCTAGGTGACAGGGAGATCGGGATATCTCTAATAAGTGGGGCTGGACCCGAAGTCTAGACATTCGGGTGGTCCTACGTATCCCATAAGAATGGGAATCAAGCCATACGTAGTTCTTGAAGCCTCCTTTTAATGTCATGCGGGACAGGAAATAAGAGGGCTAACTCTGAGAACTAGGTGTGTGTGGTATGGCTATTGCAAACCCAATGTGAATGAGGACCCGATCCCACATCACACCATGCAGTCCCATAGTCAGGGTCCTGAAGGCAGGATGCTAAACTCAAGCTGGACCAAATAGACATGAGGTCTGGGCGTTCCTACATATCCCATGAGGATGGGAATCAAGACAAATGTAGTTCTAGAAGATCTTAGTTTATGGTCTTAGAGCTCATACCAGGGTTGGATGACAACTTTCCAGGTAAGCGCAGACCTCGCCCCGATCCCTAAGCCCACGTAAGTTAAACTCAGTGTGGGAAACAAGGGGGGAAGATCCTTATCGCAATACCCGAAACATCTATTGAGGGGAAGTCGATGAAGATCCCCGAAAGATGCCTCTAACGTGGCTTTGTTCCCCTAATGCGCAGATGTGCACTGAGGAATAGTATCAAGAGTTTCAAAACTCTACTTGGACATGATGAGAATGGAGAAGGATGTGAATCGTGTAACCGACATTTTGGGCTTAATGGGGTTGGCGTGGCGATGGAGGATAACTGTTAACCATGGTGTAAAAACAGTCTCCATATCGCGTTAGCCTGAGGTGGGAACAACAAATGAGCATTGACCGCTGACCATATTTGCAACACGGGATTTTTATCGATTTGTTGTCTGAAATCCTCAGGGGCATTGGCCCGTAATGGTAGGAGAGCCCTTGGGCATGGTATCCAGGTCATTCTTGGGGGTCCCTTTGGGTGTGAAAGGTAATGAAATCTCAGATGAAGGGAGACACGAAGCCTGAAAAGTAGGTGTGGATGTGTTCGAGTAGGATCTGACATTCCAGGTAACTTAAACCAGATTACCCTTAGGCATATCGGTGAACCACCGAAAAGGGTCGATGAAGTGACTCATGAGAGGTAGGCCTGGGGGGCCAAGGTGGGATGAAGATTTTCGAGAGATGGGGCTGGACCCGAAGCTTAGACATTCAGGTGGTCTTACATATCCCATAAGGATGGGAATCAAGCCACACGTAGTTCTAGAAGATACCCAGGGGAAGGATACCCTAATGAGGGTGTGTACGATGCGGCGAGTAGACTAACGTGAATGTGGACATAATCCCTCACCACACCACATAGTCCTGTAGGAAAGAACATGGGCCAGGGGGGGCTCGAAAAGGCCAAGGGGTCTGATAGTTGGGTTCTGGTCAGGAAGGCCTGGCCTACTCGCAGTTTAACGTCTTGTAGTGAGGACAATGGTCGGGGAATAGGAGTCCCTAGATGGAGGAGGTGTATGGTACGGTGGAAAAATCGATGTGAATGTGAACATAATCCCTCACCACACCAAACACTCCAGGTGAGAACTTGGGATAGGGCCCGAAAAGGACAAAAGGCCTGAGGCTGGGCCTCGGTGAGGGAGGCCTAAGGCTTGGCCTCAGTCAGGACGGCCTAACTAACTTGCAGTTTAACGTCTTTCAGCAAGGACAGGGGTCATGGGCCCGGAAAGGCCAAGGGGCCTGAGGCTGGGCCTCGGTGAAGGAGTGCGTACTGCATGGAAAGCAACCCGATGTGAATGAGGACATAATCCTACACCACGCCGCACATCCCTTATAAGAGAATTGGTGTTGTGGGCCCGACCGTTGGCACCACCTGGAGGAAAGTTTGTCGCTTTGGGATGGGGCAGAACGAATCACTGCACTCGATGTTTGGGACATCTTGGGGTGGACCCAAAGATCCCAGACATTTTTGACCATGTTCGAAACACAGCATCCCTATGGTGACCTGATATGGGAGCAATAAATGAGTTTCGACCTCTGACCAAATTTGCAACGCGGGACTTGTATCGGCTTGTTTCTCAGAAACCCTTGGGGGTGTTGGCCAGTAACGGAAGGATATCCCTTGGGCGCGGTATCCAGGCTGTTCTTGGGGGTCCCTCCGAGTGAGGAAAGTGATGGAATCCCAGTCAAGGAGTGGGTGAAGCATAGCTGTACCTATCCACGAAAGAGACGAACATCTCTGGGGGGGACGTACAGACGGTTCAAGGCTTGCTCAACATGATTTGGGGAAAAATTGTGTATCCTGCCATATTTCTTGACTCGAGGGGAAGATTTTGGCTTTTGGGCTGGTCCAACAGACGAAATGTCCGGGCGTTCCTACGTATCCCATTAGGATGGGAATCAAGCCATACGTAGTTCTTGAAGGCCATGCAATTTAACGTCATGCGGTGAGTATGTGGGAGGATAGAATAACGGGAGTGGGAACATGGTGAGACCCTTATAATCCTTGTATGAGTGGGGATAAGAAATCATGAACCTATTCATGCAAGGATCCTCCGAGGAAACTATACCCAGGGGGGATAGTAAAAGAGAAGAGCTCGGGGCTGGGCTCAAGACGAGGCGTCCGAGCATTCTTATGTATCCTATTAGGATGGGAATCAAGCCATATGTAGTTCTTGAAGCGTATTTTAATGTCGTTTTGGACGAGACATGCGTCTCATTTGGGGATATGTACGGTACGGAGGGTAACCCGATGTGAATGAGGACGTATCCCACTCCACACCATACAATACCATAAGAGAGCCTGAGTTGATGAAGACCAAGGGGGATGAGGTTGATCCTTGATCAGGGAGACCTAACGGGCATGCAGTTTAACGTCTTACAGTAAGGACGGGGGCCAGGGGCCTGAAGAGGCCAAGGGGCCTGAGGCTAAGCCTCGGTCAGGAAGGCCTGACTGGCTTGCAGTTTAACGTCTTATAGTAAGGACGGGGGTTAGGGGCTTGAAGAGGCCAAGGGGCCTGAGGGTGGGCCTCGGTCAGGAAGGCCTGACTGGCTTGCAGTTTAACATCATACAGTAAGTACGGGGGAGATCTTAGTTTAAGGTCATAGATCTCGGACCATTTTTTAGTTTATCGTCTTGCAAGATGATATCGTAGTTTTAATGTCATGCAGGATGGTGGTGCAGTTTAGGGTCATGCGAGACCGTAACGTTCAGTTTAGGGTCATGCGGGAGTGTACAGTTTAAGGTCATGTAGGACCAAGGGGATCAGGAAAATTACTACTTGAGTAACTTGGCATTGGTGGGAGGAGTTATGCGCTCACCATCTGGGGTCACCAAGGAGTATGCTCCATTGGGGTAAAATTTATGGATAACTTAAGGTCCTTCCCATTTGGGCTCTAACTTGGGTGGTTTCCTACCGGGAATCATTGGCGCTTGAAGTTCCAACACTAGGTCACCCTGCAGAAAAGAGCGAAGGATAACCTTCTTGTTGAAGGCTCTGGCTATCTTATTCTGATGCCTTTCCAGATTGTGCAGGGCACGAAGCCTGTTCTCATCCAGTGCTTCCAATTTAGCTAGACGGATTTTGGCCACCTTATCTAGCGCCTGCTGGTCGTAGACTGCAGTGCGTAATGATGGCAGTTGGATCTCAATGGGTAGGATGGCCTCAGCCCCATACACCAGGGAATATGGGGTCACCTGGGTGGAATTTTGATTCGTCGTCTGATAAGCCCAAAGGGTGTTGGGGAGCTTGTCCGGCCAACTTTTCTTGTTCTGAACAACCATTTTCTGCAGAATGTTAGAGAGGGTTTTTTTGAACGCCTCGATCTTTCCATTTTTCTATGCATGATAACGAGAGGTATGGTTCGAACGGATATTGTACTTTGCATACAATTTATTCAGCTCAACTGCTCGGAATTTGGTGTCATTATCGGTGAGGATAGCGTGAGGGACTCCAAACCGGTGGATGATATTGGAGCTCACAAAGTCAATGATGGAACGGGCCTTAACCTCTTTGAGTGGAACTGCCTCTTCCCAATTTGAGAAGAAATCTGTAGCAGTTAGGATAAACCTACACTGGAGAGCTGTCGCCGGTGGATATGGTCCCACGACATCGATTCCCCACACCGTAAATGGCCAAGAATACTTAGTGGAGTGGAGAGGCTCTGGTGACAAATGCAGGAAGTTAGCATGAACTTGTCATGTGTGGCATCTCTTGGAAAACTCGATACAATCATGGATCATAGAGGGCCAGAATTACCCCAACCTCCGGATTTGATGGGACAACTCGAGCCCAGCCTGGTGGGCACCGCAGGAACCAGCGTGAACCTCTTGCATGACCTGAGAAATCTCGACTCCCTGAATGCAATGGAGGAGAACACCATCGAAGCTCCTCTTATAGAGGATCTACTCAAGACTAGGACTGCTCTGGAGGGTAAAATGCAGTGTGCGGCATCGGATTCGATCGCGCTCGGCTCGATCGTCCGGGAGGCAACCATTTCGGAGATACTCGATAAAGGGTGCTCTCTAGTCAGGAGTGGCCTCACCCACTGTGTCTGACGAACCTGGGACCCCTAACGTAGAAGGTCCGGCAGTAAGATGACCTACCCGCAGGCCGTCATTGTCCTCTGGGGTGACAGGGGTAATGACCCTCTGGTGTGCCACATGTATGATCAAATCACCTTGCTTAGGTTTGGCGAGCGACGCAGCTAAGCTAGCCAAAGTATCTGCTTGACCATTCTGTGACCGAGGGACATGGGTAACCTCTGGTTGAGAAGAGAACTGGGCCATTAGATGGAGGGTGCACTCCAGCAATGGAATAAGCTCCGGATTCCTGATGACATAGTCTCCATTGACCTTGTTTATGACCATCTCGGAATCCCATTTCACATGTAGATGGGGCACATCGATCTCAAGGGCCAACTCAAGGCCGGTGATGAGAGCCTGGTACTCTTCCTCGTTGTTGGTGCAGCCTTCTGAAAACAGGAATGAGTACGGTAGGATGGCTTTTGCCGGGGTGATGAAGATGATACCCAGACCCACTCTGTTGAGCTTAGGATTGTTGAGCCTCCTACCGGTGGGGCTCCGGGAGGCATCGTCGAAGTGAATTTGCCAACATGAGACGACATGATCGACTGAGAGGATCACCTCATCAGGAAAATCTAGGTCCAGAGATTGATCCGCGGAGGTTGGATGAGCAGATAAGAAGTCTTCCAATGCTTTTCCCTTGATGTCCTTCTGAGGCATGAACCTGATGTCGAACTGCTGGAGGATCACCGCCCACCACATTAGTCGACCAATCCACATGGGGCGGTTCAGGATGTACTTTAGTGGGTCTACCCGAGAGACCAACTGTACCTCATGGTGTTGCAGGTAATGCCGCAATTTCTAGACGGAGAATACGAGTGCAAGGCAGCTCTTCTCGATGGGGGAGTATCTGGTCTCCGTATCGAGGAGCATGCGGCTGAGGTAGTAGAGACTGTTCTCCGTACCCTTATTGTTCTTCTAGGTGAGAAGTGCATTGAGGGACCGTTCCAGGGCAGTCATGTAAAGAACCAACGGCTTTCTAGAGACGGGTAGCATCAAAACCGGAGGTTAGAGCACATACTTCTTGATTTCCTCGAAGGCAGTTTGACACTCTTAATTCCACTCGTAGGTGACGCCTTTCTTCATGAGCCTGGAAAAGGGATTAAACTTGTTGTCTCGATTTTCAATGAATCGGCGTATATAGGCTAAGTGGCCTTAGAGACCATGAAGCTCCCGAATATTGCTTGGGGGAGACATCTGGTTGATGGCCTTGATCTTCTCTGGGTCGATCTCAATGCCCCGGTATCTAACAACAAAGCCAAGAAACTTCTCAGAGCTGACCCCGAAGGTGCACTTTAACAGGTTCATCTTCAGGTGGTAGGAATGGAGGAAGCTAAACACTTTCTCAAGGTCCTTGAGATGGTCCTGGCACTGGCGAGATTTGACCACTAGATCATCCATGTAGTACTCCACCAGTGTTCCTAGAATCGGCTTGAATATGCGATGCATGGCCTGCTGATAGGTGGCACCTGCATTTTTCAGGCCGAAGGGCATAACCTGGTAACAAAAAGTAGCATGGGGAGCCTTGAAGGTAGTGGACTCCTCGTTCTCAGAGGCCATCCGGATCTGGTTGTACCCGGAATACCCATCCATGAAGGAGAGGGCTTGGAATACTTCCATGGAATCAATCAACAACTCTGTCACTGGGAGGGGAAAATCATCCTTCGGACAATGGCGGTTGAGATTGCGGAAGTCGATACAGACTCTGATCTGTCCATTATTCTTCCTGACTAGCACAATGTTGGAAAGCCACCTGGGGTACTGGATTTCCTTGATGAAGTTGGCTTTGATAAGATTGTTAAACTCGGCCTCAACCATGGCACTGTGAGAAGGGTGCATCTTTCTGGGAGGTTGCTTGAATCCACGATGGTTTGTCGGGAGGCCCAGGCAGTGAACGGCTACTTGAGGATCTAGTCCTGGAATCTTGTTGTAACTCCAGGAAAACACATCACGGTGCTGTTTGAGAAAGTCTACGTACCATTACTGCTCCTCGGGGGACATGGTTTCACTGATCAATGTGGGTCTCGGATCTGCCTCACTACCAAGGTTCACCTATACCAGTTCATCAATAGTGGTAGATACACCTTCTTCAAAGGTGGGGGGAGAATCCTCCAGATCCTCCTCTCCACCTGTGGAGGGATTTCCCGCAGGGGGAGCCACTTCTGAGTTATCAAACCCAGATGGGAAGCTGGTGTCGGCCTGGGTGGTAGTGGTCATCATATGAGGAGACCCATGCGCCACTGAGACCATAGTAATGAAGGTAGTTGATCCTATCCCATCTGGCCTTCGGCCTAAGGGGCCACGTTTGATGACATCAAATCAGTGGTGACACATCGGCCTAAGTCGGTTGATTCCAGCCCGGCGGAAGAGATATGTATGATGTACTGTCATTTCCATAATCCTGACATTCTGATACCGCACAGGGGTAGGAGGTTCTCAGATCACCTGATCCTGGTTAGTGTAGGAGTACGAGATGATTTTCTGTCGTCACTTGGACATGGGAACATGCCTTCCTTTCATACCTGAAACAACAAAACATTTCCCCATGTTGGGGGTTGTGGCCTCCAATCGATGGATCGGGAAGATGTAAGTGTCATCCAGGCCTGCCCAGGGATCACTTGTGACCGGGGCAGGTTCATCTTAACTTTCTAGGATTTGCTTATCCATGCTCTTGTAATAGTCAGCATCCAGATAGCAGGCTTCACAAGAGGCGAAAGGAGACACATATCCTTAGAGCAAGCCTACTCGACCATTGAGGGAGTACTTGAGGCATTGGTGAGATGATGAAGGGATTGATGCATGCTGATGGATCCATAGCCTGCCCATCAATGCGTTGTATGCGGTATCCTAGGAGACAACCATGAATTCAGTGCTAGAAATTAGGCCACTGAACTAGGTCTTCAAGCAGATCTTTCTGACTGGAGTCTGCTCGGTCCTGTCATCTCCTTGAATTTTGAGGTCGGAGGGATTTAGATCATCCTTTAACAAACCCAGCTTCCGTAGTGTCTGGGTTGGGATTAGGTTGATCCCAGAACCCGTTTCAACGAGGCAGTGGCAGACTTCCATGCTGTTAAACTAACCAGTGATGTAAAGTGGGTGAATGTGCCCCTGTATGGTAGGGTCTTCGTCTTCACTGGAGAACGAGATAACTGCCTGTCATTTGGCATTCTCAATTACCTCAGTGTGGGAGGCTTCTGCAGCTGCTACCTCTGTCTCAAACTGGAGGGGGGTCCTTAGGTCCTCAACAAGTGCCCCATGCATTTCAGATGACAAGCGAAGATCCTATAGGATACAGATCCTTACTGGAATGCTGGAAAGGTGCTTTAGAACATCATACTTCCATTCCAGATGTGAGCTTCTGCCTATAGGAGGTCTCTCTGCAATTGGAGGCACGGCAGACCCTACTGGCGGGACCGGTGGCTGGCTGGTACTAGGTACATCCCGCTGCCTGCTAGTCGAGGTCTGAAGGGTGGCTGATGGATGAACTTCGGACAACTGAGGCTGGCCTGTAGTAGGTATAGGTTGACTGTGGTGTGGACGAGACACCTCTTCCTGATCTAGTAATACAAACGGCGGTGGAGGTAGATCTGAGGGCACCAGATGAGGTTGCGCGTGCTGAGCTCTGCGTTGGGCCCACTGTCTGGTCTTAGTAGCGTGAACGGCCTGGCTGAAAGTACCCACTTATGTACCTTGAAGACCCATGTGGTTATAGTTCCGCTGATTTTGACATCGACCGGGGACATTAGGGAGGCTCGCCCGGCGTTCCCCCTCATCAGGAGTCATGTAGGGATTTACCAGCTTCGTGGTATTAACCGAAGCATACCCCTAGTTGTTTCTTGACGAATCATCCACCACCGGGTGGATTCTAGGAGTAATCCCCATTTCAGGGGGCATAAAGTCGATAAGAGTGCGGGATGGCGATGGTAGTGGTGGAGCGCGTTGTTTCTTCTTGCGTCGCCGCTGCTTGCCCTTTTGGGAAGAGGTCGGATGTGATGATGACGAAGAGGTACAAATCGCATTATTTGAAGGATCCGGCTAATTCAGGCATGCAAAAATGATTCGATGGGCGCGGGTGATGGTTTTACGGGCCATCCAGTCATCGTACCTCTGGGACCCGCGGCTGAGAACCTGCTGCCACTCGCCTTCATCATCACTACCGCTTTCTGATCTAACAAAGACGCCTGCTACCTATGTCGGGGCTGGGTCTAGCCTAACTATGTTGTTGTTAACCTGGTCTTGGAGCCAGTCTTTAAACACAAATTACTGCTTGAGGGTGTGCCCGAGGATCCGGTGATATGGGCAGTAGTTGGGGAAATCGGTGATATTCGCCTCTTCCGGCCTTCTGCACTCAGGTAAGCGCATGATCCCTTGCTCTAGGTAACTTTAGAAGTAACTGGGGACCTGATCCTCATTGAATGAGTAAGTATGGTGCCTTATTTCTGGAAAGGGAGCTATGGGTTCCTGGCCCTGACGAGGGGCCGGAGGGGCCTACCGAGGAGGTGGTGCCTGATTGTCCCACCTAGGTGGTGGTGGCGCATTGCACGGGGGAACCTACCAGTTCTGAGGTGGTCGCTGCTGGGCAGGAGGTTGTGCGTGAGGCGGAGGGCCTCTGTGAGGTTGCGGAGCTGATGCTACTGGTAGAAACTCTAGCTTCCTAGGGGCTTCTACTTGGGCCACTGCAGCGGGCTCAGCTCTGGACCTCCTTGCTGGGATCACAGGGGGAGGAAGACGCGCCTGACTAGCCTGTTGCAGAGCTTCCTCGAGGCGCTGGGCTTTATATGAGAAGTCTCGGAACCCTCCAAGATAGTTCTGGGTGATCAGGGAAGGAACCAGATCTGTTTTAACATTCCCTACACACATCTTCAGTAATTTCTCTTGAGTCAGTGGCATGTCGAGGGAGTATGTAATCCCTTTCCACCGGGCAATGAAGTCTGTGACTCTCTCATCACACCTTTGTTTGCACTTGAAGAGGTATGTGATGCTGGTCTTTTGCATGGTGGAGCTGAACTGGTATAGGAACTGTCGGCGGAGATCCTCCCAACCAGTCACTGATCCGATAGGGAGCTGGTTGTACCAGACGAATGAAGGTCCCTCCAATGTCTGCACAAAACATCGGAGCTTGGCGGCTTCTTGCTGCGCCGGGGTTCCCAACATTGGGCCACACTTGGAAGAAAAGTGGGTCAAGTGCTACGGTGCGTCCCCTGTCCCGTTGAAGGGCGAGAAAGTGGCGTTCCCAAAACCTGGAGGTGTAGACATATCATCCACCCATGTGGAATATGGCTTGCCATCTGGTGGGACTCCCACCTGTCACATTTCCAACACTTCGAGGAGGGCGATGAGTGCCGCTATAAGATCATCTGGGTGGGGGTCCCTGTCTTGACGGGGATCCCTAATCACAAGTGTGTTGCCGGGTTCTTCGACACGGTAGATGGCTTCAGCAGCTCGTGGAGCGACTGGCGGAACGGCCTGTGGGGCGGCTGGGGTAACCCGGGCTGGATTCCTCAGATTTCCTTGCCGTCCAGGAGGGTTTGGCAAGTCGTATCACGCCCTCTTGCCGTGAGTTCTGGCTTCTTCCCTACCTGCGAAAGTAGCATAATCAGGGTTGCCCGGAGGCATCTCGTTGGGGGTAAATTGTTCCTGCCCCTACTACCCCGTCTTGGCATTACCATAGTCAGGTTTTTGTTCTACAGTGCGCTCAGCTAAGAGTTTGTTGACTAGCCTCTTCTACTCATCGAGCTGCTGGCGCAATGCGGCCTTTTTGGGGTCTTCGTCCATCTTCTGCACTGAGGCAAACGGGTCGGAGTGCTTTCCAATTCCGACGTGCTCCTTACCCTTGTCGGCCATTCGACTGAGTACCAGTGACTCGGTGGGTACAGGGAGGCCTAGAAGGTTCATCTTCTGATGGGTAATCCTCCCTTATGGGTCCAACAGTTGTGGTACACCCTCAGGGGGTAAGTATCTATAGAGAAATTCAAGCTCATCCTCCTTGTCCACTACGTCATCCATGTGGACCGTGACCCCTCTTGGGGGAATGTCCTCAATGTCGCATAACGAATCGGGCTTCCGTTGGATAGGATTGAAGAGGAGGGTGGCATACTATCCCCAGCCACAGAATTGCACATGGGGGTATCTTCCCTTATGATTCTACGAAGCACATTGAGACTCTGAACGCATTTCCATTAAAGGGTGCTCTGGCGGCCCGGTGACTCAGGGTGCTGGGCCACAAGGAGTGCGGCCAAATCGATCAGGCGGCATTGGTCACCAATTTCCTCAAAGTTCTCTGGACTCCTGGGGTACACTACACGATCATAACGAAGGCGGAAGTGCGTCACCCATAGGGTTTGGAGGAAGCACCCTACTTCCTCTGGGGTAAGGGACTCCGGCGCGCAAAAGTTCGGCACTGCCGTCGGCCAGAACTTCTCTGGGAAGTGATCTGCCGCAAGACTTTTCCAGAAGCTCTTGGGGTTGGACTCAGAGTCTGGCCCCATATTGCCCCACTCATCAACCGGAGGCAGCTGAGGAACCAGTAGCGTTACCGAGGTGGACCGCTGGGACAATAAGCTGGGTGGCAGAGAATACGGTGAATGAGCTGACTGACCGCCGAATTTCGGGCCATCCTTCAAGGAGTGAGGTGACCTAACCACAACGTCACGATATGGCGGGATGACCGTCACAGCTTCTGGTGCAGGGATTTCGGTCACCGGCAATGGTTCATGTCGTTGCTCTATCACCGTTAGTCCCCAAAATAGCTCTATGTGATCTCTGGTAGAGGTAGAGGGCACTTCTGGTGAAGATGGTGGTGATTGCACGGTCAGAACCTATGGGATTTCCACAATTTCCTCCTCCGGGATGTACCTGTGAAGAGAGGTGGGAACCCAGTGGACTTCGCATTCTGTGAGAATGAGGCTAACACGCCTTATTCCTGCCCCGGTCCTTGACACGGAGGAGCGGGGAGAAGGATCCATCGCTGAGTCGCATTCCGCTTCAGAATCCGAGAAACGGGCTGGTGTTATCTCCACCCAGGCCTTCCCAGTATTCTTCTTGTGGCGGCGACGACCTGCTCTCCTGCCCCTGTATGGCTCTTCGGGACAAGGTTGATTATCGACATGTAGTCGCGGGGTCGTGCTGACGCCGTGGCGGAGAGGACTTCCGCTTGAGACGGTCGTGGTATGAGGGGAACCTAGGAAGATGTCAAAGGGTACATGGGGAGGACCTCCATGAACAGCACTCGCGTGGGTGGAACCTATGTTGGAACTGGAAGAAGCATGGGGAGGACCTCCATGCTTGATGCGGTTGGAGCGAGGCTAACCTTCACCCCTCAGGTTTCCGGGGCGAGGAGGACCTTCACCAGTTGTAGAGAGGACATGGGGAGGATCCCCACATTGGACAGGGACCGGATGGGCAAGACCTTTACATCAACGGTTGGGGAAAGGAGGAGGAACTCCATTCCCTGTGTGCTGGGCACGGGAGAGGCTTTCGCGCCGAGTATCACTATCGTGGGTCAAGTCTTCATTCGGGATGGGGGTAGCACGAGGCATACCTCCATGACGAGCTTCGGGGCGGGGAAGTCCCACGCTCTATGGAGTGGTGGTACGGGGAGGCCCTCCGTACGGGGTGACATCATCGTGAATTGGTTCGCAGTGATCACCACTCAGGCCTGCGACCCAGAGAGTCAACCCAGCCTACCCATGGGGCGGTTGGGGCCTCGATCCTGGTCGGGCATAGGAGTTCCCCTGCTCAGTGCGTGCAGGGGCTTCATGATGCACGTCGGTGGTGGATTGGGCCACAGTAGCTGTTGACGTTAACGCCCCTTGACGAGCGTCCTCAGCTCGGGCCTGATGCTGGCGTCGGGTCAGACGAGCCCGTGCAGGTGGTGCAGGGTCATAGCCTCCCTGCTCCTCTAGAAAATTCGGATGGCGGCGCTGACGCGGCCTGATGGGGGCCCTTGCCTGGATTCCTTGGATTGGGACTCTGACCGGGCTGATCCAGACATCACCCGCCTCATTAGCGTAAGGCGAGGATTCATCGAGGCGTTCTGGGGATAGGCTCCTGAAACAATTGATCGTTGGGGTGGGGAGTAAGGGCTCCCTGCGTGGCCTCTAAGGGCGGCGTGGCCTAGACACCTCTAGGTCCAGGCGGGCCATATCCCGGGTTGGGATGACCCCTCCCTCCCCGTACCTACGTACAAGTTTGTTGATCACCCTTCATTGGATGATCTCTGACGGGGAGAGGGGACGTGGACGTCCCGCATTCACGGATGTAGAGGCCGTTGTGGCAGCAGTGGATCCATGCGGAGCGGCTGTGCTGGTACTTCCCCTGCCCCTGCGTAGGCGAGCGGGCAGTGATTGTGTCTCCATAGCAGCAACCTGGTTCCTGGGAAGCAGGGAGATTAACTCGTCAGCACTGCGAGGAAGAGGATCGAAAACCAGTGCCCCAGCGGCATTCCATCTTCTATGGCCGGTGAGAGGGATCCCCGCCGACAACATTGCAGAACGGAATGACCCACGTTCTACTGCCCCAACTTCTGGTGAGTTTCACGCCAGGCCCGCTATTTGCTTGGCGGGACCTGGCACCAGATATCTGGATCCGGTGACACGTCAATCTACATATGTCTCGAACGCTACTAATCTCCATATTGAGGAGAAGAACTTCACGTCGGGTTCACTATTTCTGTTTCTGACGCTTTCGCTGGGGCGCGCGTGTCCGTCTGCTTGGGTGTGAAAGGTGTGGCTTTCTTGTTTCCCCGCATTCCTGCTTTCCAAAGGCGGGCGGCATCCGCTCCTTATTCAGGGACGTCTGCTCCTTGATCGAAACGGGATGCTGGGATGTCGGTTCTTCCTTTTGTGGATTCCTCCTCGGAGCTCGTCACCTAGTTTGGGTCTCCCTCGTAGATTTAATACGTTGTTCATGAAACTCTTCCTAGTGCCATCTTTTCATGGACGTCCGTTAATTACGCTGCCTCTGTCAGGACATTCCAAAGGGTCCGATCTGGGCAGCAACCTTCAGTTGGGGGAGTAGTCACATCGAGGCATCATTAACATGTCTGAACGATGGGGGATTGGCGTGTCTATTGTTGGTCCCTTATTATAGGGCTTCTCGAGGGTGCGGAAGCCCGAGGCATCCCACATCGAGCACGGGGAATCGTATGCCATAGGCATGTATCTGAGTTTTTCCTCATCTTCCTATGTTTAACACTGGGTATGCCGCAAGTTTAATGTCCAGCGGAGACGGATCAGCCTGATTAGAACACTAGCTAGGGTGGATTAGATTGAGGAATCCCCCTTTAGGGAATGCTTATATTGGGCCCAGCCCATGGACGGCTTCCTGAATGCTGTGGGGGGAATGGGGTGGCATGATATCACCGGGATGTGGCAGCCTAGGTAAGAATCAGGGTGGATGATGGAGAATTCCAGCGTGGAGAAGGACCGTGGTCCATATGGTGTGGGGCTTACACTCTAGGCTGCCCAAGTGTTGGAGAACCGATGTGAAGGAGGTCAGAGTGATCAACAGGTGATGGGCTTGAACCTCATGGAGGCTTCCTACATACCATTCCTTAGCATGGATCAAAGACCACGTAGTTCAGGTTGGACGTCGTAAGGCAGACGTGAAGGAGGACCAGGGGTCCAAGTGGTGGCGGGCTTGAACCTCATGGAGGATTCCTATGTACCATGCCTTATCACGGATCAAAGACCACATAGTTCAGGTTGGACGCCAGAAGACCGACGTGAAGGAGGACCAGGGGTCCAGGTGGTTGCGGGATTGAACCTCGTGGAGGCTTCCTACGTACCACGCCTTAGCATGGATCAAAGACCACTTAGTTCAGGTTGGACGCCGGAAGGCCGACGTGAAGGAGGACCAGGGGTCTGGGTGGTGGTGGGCTTGAACCTCACGGAGGCTTCCTACTTACCATGCCTTAGCATGGATCAAAGATCACGTAGTTCATGTTGGACGTCGGATGGCCGACGTGAAGGAGGACCAGGGGTCGAGATGGTGGTGGGCTTGAACCTCGTGGAGGCTTCCTATGTACCATGCCTTAGCATAGATCAAAGACCACGTAGTTCAGGTTGGACACCGGAAGGCCGACGTGAAGGAGGAACAATGGGCCATGTGGTGGTGGGCTTGAACCTCGTGGAGGCTTCCTATGTACCATTCCTTAGCATGGATCAAAGACCAAGTAGTTCAGGTTAGACGCCGGAAGGCCGACGTGAAGGAGGACCAGGGGTCCAGGTGGTGGTGGGCTTGAACCTCGTGGAGGCTTCCTACATATCATGCCTTAGCACAGATCAAAGACCACATAGTTCAAGTTGGACGCTGGAAGGCCGACATGAAGGAGGACCAGGGGTCCAGGTAGTGTTGGGCTTGAACCTCGTGGAGGCTTCCTATGTACCATGCCTTAGCACGGATCAAAGAACACATAGTTCAGGTTGGATGTCATAATACCGACATGAAGGAGGACCAGGGGTCCAGTTGGTGGTGGGATTGAACCTCATGGAGGCTTCCTACATACCATGCCTTAGCACGGATCAAAGACCACATAGTTCAGGTTGGATACCGGAAGGCCTACGTGAAGGAGGACCAGGGGTCTAGGTGGTGGTAGGCTTGAACCTCGTGGAGGCTTCCTCCGTACCATGCCTTATCACGGATCAAAGACCATGTAGTTCAGGTTGGACGCTGGAAGTCCGACGTGAAGGAGGACCAGGGGTCCAGGTGGTGGTGGGCTTGAACCTCATGGAGGCTTCCTACGTACCATGACTTAGCACGGATCAAAGACCACATAGCTCAGGTTGGATGCCAGAAGACTGATGTGAAGGAGGACCAGGGGTCCAGGTGGTGGCGGGCTTGAACCTCGTGGAGGCTTCCTACGTACCATGCCTTAGCACGGATCAAAGACCACGTAGTTCAGGTCGGACGCTGGAAGGCCGACGTGAAGGAGGGTCAGGGGTCCGGGTGGTGGTGGGCTTGAACCTCGTGGAGGCTTCCTACATACCATGCCTTAGCACGGATCAAAGACCACATAGTTCAGGTTGGACACCGGAAGGCCGACGTGAAGGAGGACCAGGGGTCCAGGTGGTGGTGGGCTTAAACCTCGTGGAGGCTTCCTACGTACCATGCCTTAGCATGGATCAAATACCACGTAGTTTAGGTTGGATGCCAGAAGGCCGATGTGAAGGAGGACCAGGGATCCAGGTGTTGGTGGGCTTTAACCTCGTGGAGGCTTCCTACGTACCATGCCTTAGCACGGATCAAAGACCACATAGTTCAGATTGGACGCCGGATGGCCGACGTGAAGGAGGACCAGGGGTCCAGGTGGTGGTCGTCTTGAACCTCGTGGAGGCTTCCTACGTACCATGCCTTAGTACGGATCAAAGACCACGTAGTTTAGGTTGGACGCTGGAAGGCCGATGTGAAGGAGGACCAGGGGTCAAGGCGGTGGTGGGCTTAAACCTCGTGGAGGCTTCCTACGTACCATGCCTTAGCACGGATCAAAGACCACGTAGTTCAGGTTGGACACCGGAAGGCCGACGTGAAGGAGGACCAGGGGTCCAGGTGGTGGTGGGCTTGAACCTCATGGAGGATTCCTTCGTACCATGCCTTAGCACAGATCAAAGACCACATAGTTTAGGTTGGACGTCGAAAGGCAGATGTGAAGGAGGACCAGGGGTCCAGGTGGTGGTGGGCTTGAACCTCATGGAGGCTTCCTACGTACCATTTCTTAGCACAGATCAAAGACCACGTAGTTTAGGTTGGACGCAGGAAGGCCAACGTGAAGGAGGACCATGGGTCCAGGTGGTGGAAGTCTTGAACCTCGTGGAGTCTTCCTACGTACCATGCCTTAGAACGGATCAAAGACCATGTAGTTCAGGTGGACACGGGAAGGCTGACGTGAGGAGGACCAGGGGTCCAGGTGGTGGTGGGATTGAACCTCATGGAGGCTTCCTACGTACCATGCCTTAGCATGGATCAAAGACCATGTAGTTCAGGTTGGATGCTAGAAGGCCGACATGACAGAGGACTAGGGGTCCAGGTGGTGGTGGGCTTGAACCTCGTGGAGGCTTCCTATGTACCATTCCTTAGCACGGATCAAAGACCACGTAGTTCAGGTTGGACGCCGGAAGGCCGATGCGAAGGAGGACCAGGGGTCCAGGTGGTGGTGGGCTTGAACCTCATGGAGGCTTCCTACGTACCATGCCTTAGCACGAATCAAAGACCATGTAGTTCAGGTTGGACACCGGAAGGCCGGCATGAAGGAGGACCAGGGGTCCAGGTGGTGGTGGGGTTGAACCTCGTGGAGGCTTCCTACGTACCATGCCTTATCACAGATCAAAGACCACTTAGTTCAGATTAGTCACAACGGCTTACCGTCAGAATGGAATGCAGTTTAACGTCATGCTAGACGAGGGTGGAACCTGATGTGAAGAAATGATGGGTGGTGGGCTTGAACCTCATGAAGGCTTCCTATGTACCATGCCTTGACATGGATCAATGACCTCGTAGTTCAAATGGATTTGTAGTTTAACATCATGCGGGACATGGGTGAGCAGTTTAACATCATGATGGACGAGGGCATACAGTTTAACGTCATTCTGGACAAGGGAATACAATTTAACGTCATGCTGGAAGAGGGCATACAGTTTAATGTCATGATGGATAAGGGCATACAGTTTAACGTTATGTTGTACAAGGGCATACAGTTTAACTTCATTCTGGACGAGGGCATTGCTATGGTCAATGCTTACTCTAAGACCACGTGATTCATGCTCGGTGTGAGAAACAAGAGGCAGTAGAGACCTGAAAATCACGTCGCGAAGGGTGCGTCCGTGAGAAGCGAAGAGGGGCTTACGCGTTAGGCGGCCCATGGTGCTGGGACTTACTCCAGGATGGGGGCCCATAGTGCGGCAAAGCGCAACGGGAGAGGGATTTGGGACCAAAGATGGAAGGTGCCTCGTTCCCTATCGCGCCCTCCACTGGCCTTGGCAGTGGGGAAGTACAGAGATGAATGGGTGCTACCTTTCGCAAGAGGGGCTATGGGGCTTACACCAAGGTGGTTGCATTTCCCCTGTGGACATACGCTACTCCGAGGAGGAGTATATCATCCCATGTGAGGGTGATTCAATTCCCATAGAGATGATCGGTGTAAAGAATGTCTGATCTGGGGGGACCCTGCGTGTGAGGCACGGGGTCGGGTCACAGTTTAACGTCATGTGTTGAGGATGAGGTGCTTGGCAGTTTAACGTACTACAGCTCGGATGAGGTGGGTTTACTCCACACCCCTAGGACTTACATGACCGGTACCCTCTGCCCCTTGTGGGAGGGAAGGTACTGGAAAGGCCATGGTAAAGGGGGTCGCTGAGCGAACCATCGAGGGGTCCACGTTAGCATGGCTATGCAAAGAAGCAATAGCCGTTAGTGTGCCTATGCGAAGAAGAATTAGGCGAAGCAACTCTATGGGTGGTGTCGTCCTTGGGACATTGAAATCACATCGTGCAAACCTAGAGGGTCGCATAGGAAGAGGAATTGCCTATCAAAGGGGGTCCACAGGTAGGGACCTTGTGGAGCTTGGTTGCTCTGTATAGTGGAGAGAACTTGCAAAGGGGTGTGCTTCGCAAAGGGGAGTGCCTTGGCCTTATCATGGGGCAGAAGTACAGTTGGGAGGTGCTTCACGAAGTGGAAGGGTTTTCTCAGAGCATAGCCTTGTGAAACGGAGGTGCATCTTGAAGCAAGGTACTATGAAGCAGTGTGCTTCGCGATGTATAGTGACCCTGCCTTGGCATGTGGATCACTTGTACAGGTTGGGTGTTTCACGAAGCATAAATGCTCCGTGGCTGCCCGGGTTCCCTTTGGAATCCCCTTCCTTCGCGTAGGCCCTGAGGCTTCACGAAGGTCATCCCTCTTGGAAGAGGGGCTCAAAACGAGACAACGTGAAGGCCTCTCGCGAAGAAAAAATACCTCGCGGAGCTCATGATTCCCAGAGCGAAGGGCGCTTCGCAATTTGGGAGCTGAGAAGCTGAAAGGTTGGATCATCCATCCTGTGGGCTCAAGGGGAGCCCAGAATTTATAGGCAAGGGGCGCCGCAAAGCAGAGCTCACGCGGCGCGAAGGGGATGTGGTTGCTTCACAGTGGGTCGCGAACATCAACCGGGTTCGCAGAGGTTTACTGCCTCCTCTTCTCCACGGCGGGTCATGAATGTCAAGGGGGCTTGTGGAGCGTTACCACCTCTGGGGCTTCGCGGCGGGCTCATGAATGTCAGGGCGTTCGCGGAGCGTTAACACCTCCTTTGCTTCATGGCGGCCGCGTTTCTCAGGAGAGCTCCCCGTTGGGGCTTCGCGAGGCAGTACGCGGGCTTCTTTTCCTTCTTCCCTTTGCGTCCAATATTTTGGCGCCAACAGAGTAATTTAAAGATTATTACTTTTGGTAAAAGTAAGAAGAATGATGAAATTGAGGTTAATGAATATTAATACATGATTCATCATTTATATTGATTGAAGGATGTATTATCGAATGAGATGACATACCCGAGTTAATAATTTATGGTGAATGTGGAATTATTGATGTTTTTATTTATTGGGATTTATGAATTATGTCATATATTAATTTTATCCATAATTTTCTATTAATAATAATTATGAAACATCTGAGGATTCTTATATATTATTATTTCTTTAAAAAAATCAATTAAATTTGTTGAATTTAACTAATATCCTTGAAAATTGATTTAGTGGTAGGGTGATACTTTTTAAAAGCAAGTCTTGGATTGAATAATAAGACTTAATAAGATCCTGATATTTTGAAAATAATGATTAATTATTATAAATATGATATTTATTATGGTAACATAAATAGGATTACATTTTTTACACCTGAATGGCCTGAAGGCCTTCATTTTAATTGATTTTTAATAACCCCCCTTTCAAGGGATGAGGGGGAACCCTTACAAGGCATGTAGGCTCAGAGATTACATGGCCCGTAGGTTTAGGAGAGTATATGACCCGAAGGTCTTAGGGAATTCAACCAGACTATATACAAAGAACTGCCCCTCCCCAGTATCTGCATCATGATAGTAGCTCTCCGCCTTCACATGGCCATCTGGCTAGGCTTCCCATTAAAGAATAGGTGGGTCCCGATGGCATAGCCATACCCTCTCATTCTTAAAAATCCATTTGGCTCTTCCCTGGTGAGTGAACCTGCTTTGAATCCCCTTCTAGGGCTGATCATTTTTTGTAGTGTGTTTGGGGCAACTGTATGTGGCCAGAAGGCCTTATGGTGGCCCGAAGGCCTTAAATGTGGCATGAAATCCCTACTGACTCGAAGGCATGGGTGTCCCGAAATCCTTAAGGACTCTAACCCCAAACCAATGGCCAATGGTGAATAGTTTCATCTGCTACAGTACCAAATAGTACCTGCTGCAGTAACTACTACAGTTCCTGCTACAGTACCTGCATAGTGTGCAGTTCTGCTACAATCCCTGTATCGTGTACAGTTCTGCTACAGTACCCACATAGTGTACAGTGTCTGCTACAGTACTACTACAGTACCTCCAGAAATATGCCTCTACCTGGTTTTGAACCAGGGTCTTGTTGAATTTGGAATTGAATAGTGATGTGATGAAAACGTTTGTTGTGTTATCTTTGATGATTTTTCTTTTATTTTTTGATTTATGGAATATATTGTATAGTTTGTGATTTTATTTATGTTATAATATGTAGATAAGTTTTTTAAAAAAAATTGTTCCTTATGAGGTTTTATGTAGTGTAAAATTATTTTTGGAATGGGTTAGCATATTTTAAGATAATATATGGTAATGGAATTCTTGTGTTTGGTGTGTGAAATTATTAGCTACATTATTTTGACTAGGGATATTCAATTGGTTGATCCTAGAATAAAAAATTGATATAATCTTGTATATATTTTTTATTTTTAGTTCATTTGATAATATTTTAGTTTTTTCTATAGTTAACTAATTTTGGATTTATTTAACTATAGATTTGGGTTTTATTTATATGGTCTTAGTAATTAATGTATAATTTCATCAAATGAAGAATTATCTATATTGGATAACTCATGATAACCATTTTGGATTTGGAAAGTACCTTTATATAGACAAGGTGGATTTTTATTATTTGATAGACATTTTTATCAATTGAATGTTCATTTTAGTTCTTCAAGAATCAATTATTACTCTTCAATATTTATTTCATGGAGTATGAGATGAGATAAATGTTTGGGTAGAATTAAGATCAAACAATGAATATAATTGGTCCTATTAAATGTAATAGAATAAATTAAATACATTTTCTTTTGTACTTTATCAAAATAGTAAGATAATTCCACAACTCTCGGAAAAATGACCTTGAAAATGAAATTGTTTTCCTCTACAATTATTTTTGATGAATTGACAGCCATTTCCACGCCTAAAATTTTTATCATTTTTTCATATTAAAATTCTCATGATCATGTTCCTTATAACTTTTTATTACACTTTCTACACTAAAATTCTCCTCTATGTCTAGAAATTCAATTACCACAAATTTTCTCCCTTTCTAGGAAAACAATTATGTGTTGTTTATGGTAGTTTTTATGCTCCCACGTCCCTTTTCAAAGTATATTTAATTATACCTTTATAAAATGTGGGTTTTAAGAAATATTTTTTTAGATATTTGAACAAATACTACAATGATTAAATTTATAATGAAAATATGTATCTAAAGTTTGGAGAATGTAACACACCAGTATTTTAAAATATCATTTTCTTTTAATATATTCAAATTCTTCAGTTGAATTATTAACATGAAACATTAACCTTAAAATTAATTAAAATACACAATATCCTAGACCTTAAATTATAAATTATGAATACTGATAACAAAAATATATAATATATATATATATAAATCAAATGACTTTATCAATGCATAATAAATAAGTAATTAATTATCTACAAACTAGCATATGTTTAAAAATATGATTTCATATAAAATGGTATTTAATTCATTTTTATAAAATAAATTATAAATAATTTTTACCATTTTATAGAAATTTATTTTAGGAAATGAATATAATTTTTGAAATTATCATCTAAATATTGGCTTAGGTAGAATTTTAAATATTTTTTAAAAAACATTTATTTTTCTCTGAATAGTAAAAATTAAAATTTTGTTTTGAAGTTTATATATAAGTAACATAATCATCCTTTAATTATAAAAAATATAATTAATTTCATCATAATCATAATTATTATTGATTTTGGTATATGTTTATTTATGGGATTAAAAACATATTTTGTTCTAAAACCTATTTTGATGCATGCAATGTACTTTAATCATAATAATTTAAATTAATATATTTTTATAAATTAATTTACTGAAATTTAATAAATATATATTTAATCGTATATTTTAAAATTCAATATGGTTTTTATAAGAAATAAATGAATTTAAACTCATTTTTATTTCTAAAAATGCATTTTTCTAAAATGATTTTCTGTTGTGTTTTACTAACTTATATAAAATTAAATTCTACCACTTATAGAAACAAAATATTATAAAATTTATTCAATATTTTGTGTCAATATTTTTGTATAATTTAGAAGTCTCAACAAAAACTATTCATAACCATAATTTTCGGGGACCAGGTATGCCAAGCCCTAATAATTTACTAATGAAAAAACATGTCATTACACAAGTTTGTTGAAACATAAGGTATGTAAACCAACACTTAAATCTGAATAAAAAAAGTGACTTTCAATAATAGTGCATCAAAAAAATTCATTTATAGATGATCATTGAAATATATTTCTTTGATAGTGCGTCAGCTTACTGATTAGCCTCCCTATAGGCATGAGGTACATGCAGTTGGAAACCATCAAGAGTATTTAAGAAACTAAACCAATATGGAAGGAGTCACAAGGAAAATTATTTTAATATAGAATTTAATTCTTACACAAAATGAAATAAATCAAGTTTAGACCATGTTTTTTACACACAAAAATGCATAAAATATTTAAGATCACATATCATAACCCATAATTCCACCATATAAGCCATGTTAATTCTAGTAAACCTATTACTGAAACCTTTAATGAATCCTATTTATGTCTCAAACACACCACCACATTATGAGTGGATAAGTACCCTAATCATGGAACTATAAACATCCACCTTCATCAGATATGGGATATTTGGTATCCATCTACTAAATTTTATCACATGTTATTTTCTAGATCTCCTAGAAACACTAAGAAGTTATAGAATACTATAGCTAGAAAATTCATTGTTCATTATACTTGTTTTATGTTTAGATGAAACCTATACAATTTTATGAATCATAGTGAAATCTACATAAAATTTTGCCTTCTAATTTTTGTAAATAATTCCTTATCTAGTGTCCCAAATAAAGTCAATGACTACTGGCAAGAGCAGTATGAGAAAATTGAATATATTCTCATTGAGGACTGCATCTTAATATAAATCTTACCCACCCTAAGGTTATTATCAAAAGACAACTTACACCCAAAAAATTACTTCTAATAATTCCATAAATTTTTTAAAATAACAAAATCAATAAATATATGGAATTTATTTCCATAATCTTTAAGTAAAATTGAGTAGACTAATGTGAAGAGTGAATAGGTTTTTTAAGATGATCATACTCAGGAAACATGTTTGTCCACAATATCCAAAGAATATGAATTCATGTTGGATAAATGAATGAATTATTTAAATTATCAATACATACAGGTGCACTTAAATTATTAATATATATCAATATATAGATAATCATAATAAAAAAATCAATTGATAAATAATTATTATGATTTCATTATCTATATAGATAAAATTATGAACCTATAATGTATTTAATGAAGGCATAATTCCAAAAAAAATCCCAAATTTAAGTTTACACCTACAATTATAATGGGATTTGATTTATATAGTAAAAACACCAACTCTTAAATCTATTTTTTAAGACACAATGTTGTCCATAATTTGATATCAGATTCCTTGGATTCCATCCATTTTGAATAACCCTAATGGCCCTAAGGCCTTCATTTCTATTGATTTTTGATAACCCCCACCTTCAAGGGATGAGGTGGAACCCTTACAAAGCCCACAGGCTCAGAGATTACATGGCCCGTAGGCTTAGGAGATTACATAACCTGAAGGTATTAGGGAATTCAACCAGACTATCTACAAGGAATTGCCCCTCCCCAGCATCTGCATCATGATAGTAGCTCTCCACCATCGCATGGCCGTCTGGCTAGGCTTCCCATGCAAGCACAGGCTGGTCCCGATGGCATAGCCATACCCTCTCATTCTGAAAAATCCATTTGGCTCTGTTCCGGTGAGTGCACCTGCTCTGAATCCTCTTCTGGGGATTCTCCTTTTTTGTAGTGTGTCTGGGGAAACTGCATGTGGCCCAAAGGCCTTGAGGTGGCCCGAAGCCCTTAAAGGTGGCCCGAAATCCCTACTGACCTAAAGTACGGGGTGACCCAAAAGCCTTAAGGACTCCATTATGAAACATAGGGAAAATATTTATTTAAAATAATATAAATTTTTATTTTAAAACCCTAATATTTTAAAAAAATGAAGTTATTCTCAATAGCATAAAGTAAATGAAACAATGAGCTTAAACCATTCATGAAATAATATTATTTTAAATATAGATGTTATAAAATATCTATTAAATATGTGAGTATGAATAGTTATAACTAATTTATAAAATATATTTATATATTTTCTACTCATTATAAATTATTTGATAATTTTTTATGAAATACACAATCAATTTTTACTAATGTTGTTTTATTAATCAAAAATATGTTTTCTTTAAAAATGTTTTTAATTTAATTTGAGAGAAAATATTGTAATTAATTTTTAGAAAATTTAGAAAATTTATTTTATAAAATTATTATTTATTTATTCATCATATCAAAATTATTTTATGGTAAAATTTTGGGATTTTTTTGGAAAACATTGATTTCTAGTGAATAATGAAAATATGTATTTTTGAAAATAATCATTTCATTTCAATAAATTAAGTAATTTAAAGGTTAAATTATTAATTGAAATTAATTTAAAATAAAAAAATGAACATTATTTATATTTAATGGACATAATTTTCTTTTAATCAACTTCATATTGTATTTTAGGGTATATATATTTTATGTTAAAAAATAGGATTTTCCAAAATACTATTTTAAAGAGCATAATATTTCTAAATTTTATTAATTAAAACAATACATAATGAATAATGTTTTAGATTATGTTTTTATATTATATAGAAATAAATATTAATTAATATTCACACCATGACTATTATTATTCAGAGAGTTGATATAAAATTGTATTTTTCTTCAAAATACAATTCCTGAAAATGAACGTTTTCTTAGGGTGCGTAGGTTTTATTTTAAATTAAAATTTTCCACTTATTTGAATTGAATTTGGAAAAATTAATTCCGTATTTTAATAATAATAATTTATATTATCTAAAAATGTAAACATAACTTTTGACTAAAATGAATAGTGAAAACAATAAAAATTATTTACTACACCTAAGGTAAAAACAGATTTATTATGGTGTTAAAATAAAATGATAGGTATTAAAATGACCTCAAAACTTTTAAATTTTATATTTTATCACAATATTTTAAACTTATCATGTTTAATTATCTATAATTTTCTTTTTTACACCTTTTGGAATTTGAAGAATGTGGTTACAACTTTTTCTCTTCAAAATTTACAAGTGATCCAGTCACCTCACTTATAAATGATAACCCCCTATCCTATTTACTTCACATATTCAATTATATTTGTATCAACCAATAACTAAGAAATTTACTTCTTGTTTTCACTAAAAAACCCTAAATACCTATTTTTATCGTAAATCCATCCTATAAAGGCTAATGGATTTTACCTAAGGAGGTTATCTGAAGAAGAAGTATCATGCTTTACCGTGTATTTTTATTATATTTATTATTCCACCTACATAAAATCTTATTCAATTATGATTATATAATTACAAAAATATATCCCATATATTTATATGTTATTATGTCAATCTAATGACCAAAATCCATCTTCTCTTCCATCAAATATGGAATGAAATCACCACTGATATGTGCAGCGGCCTACCGCCTTGCGAACCATTATCGTTAATGTTTCATGATCACCTATATTGTATTTTTGTAATGATGTAATTAAATATATTATATTATATTTAAAAAATAATTATATTAAGTAATTTTTATATCACATATACCTTCTCAACATCAATTTGGTGGTGGATAAGATAATGTGGATTATTTGAATGGTGGACTACCGTCTTGTGAAGTGACGTGATGAATTTTTCAATAACACCTTAACTGGATGATAGTAATGAAAAAGTTAATAATTATATGTTATATTCATGAAATATTTAGTATATTAATGAAATATTTATCATTATGAAATTTTATGATATCATTTTCTTTCTTACTCTAAAATTGATAAGGATGTCTGTGCTACGTGTGGACTACCACCTTTCAAAATGCAATATGATTCTATTTAATCAGAAAAACACATGGATGATATATATAAGAATATTTAAAGAAATTATATGTTGTTTATTATATTTATATAATTATAAAATAATACATACCTTCATTCTATGATTATCTTTTAAAAATGGAAATGTTACCCATTCGTACATGCGGCCTACTGTGTCCATGATTTTAAGGTAGTATATTTTTTTGTAAAAATCATTCTTGATTGGTTTTAAAATTATAATCAATGAATAAATTTGATAATTATTTCATGATTAATATTCTGGAAATGATAAAACAATTACCTCTTTAACCGTGGTCATCACACCGAATCCATTTAAAAAAATGCACTGAATGTCCTTGAAATGACCAATGTAGACTAAACTAAATATGTATTTAAATATATCATAAAAAAGAAATAAAATTAATAATTTAATAATAAGGTATTTAATATAGATAATTTTATTAATAAATCAAATAATTTATATATTTTTATTACAAAATAGTTAAATGGAATAAATGGATGTCAAAATTTGAGGTATCATTTTCTTAACTCAATTTCCATTTATTACTTTAAATATATACTCCATTGATTATGTTATCCCAATAATATTATTTATATAAACTCTAAATGTATAATTTAGTATTTAAATTTGTATTTTGGGGATTTAAATTTGTCGTACATGATGATTTAATTGATTTATTCTCACTCTAATGATATGATCTTTGTAAGGGATTTTGAAAAATTTCCCTTCACTGAGGCATATTTTGTTGTTATACACTTAGTTTATTTTATATTATATATGTAATTTCTATTTTATATGTAATATAATTAATAAAATATATCATTTTATTTTTAGTTTTAATTTTAATTTATTCATTTAAAGGGATTTGATGTTAAATTTATGAGTTGGTAAAGAATTTTAATACTCAATTTAATTTTATTGGGTTATATTACAAATTTTTTGACTTTCTTATGAAATGATTATATGCGAAATTAATTTTTATTTTATTTTATTTTACTTAAAAAAAATCATGTATTTACATTTGATACACATAATTGAATCATTCATTAATCCTCACACCAATTTCATGATCATTGTAAGGGTCCCTCGACTCAAACTGTCTTATTTGGGAATATGTTATGTAATACAAGTATATTCATATATGATTTGTTTATAATGACAATATGATATGATATATCATGAATATAATTATTATAATTATATTTAATGTTTCATTTGAAGATATAATTTCATGTGGCTTAGGATTTAAATGTTACCGAAGTGGAAAAATCTTTAAGATGTAATCTCATCTCTTTTCAGGTTTGATTATGTTCAGAGATCCTATCAAAGGAAATAATATTCTATTATTTTATTTAACCACATATATTTTATTATCCTCTTTTTATTCAAGATGTTTTCATTTTATTTTTCCACATTCCTCTCATTGGTACATAAAATGATTGAGAAAAAAATTTAAGGGAAAATTCAAATTTATTTTTCTCTTCTGTCGAAAATGATTTATAATCTATTTTCATGATTTTTAAAAATGTTTTAATGAAATGTTTTAAATTATATTAAAAGAACCCATTATATGTTTCCAATTTTTTTCAATAATAATTATTTTTAAAATGTTTTAAATGTGGAAAGTCTATTTTTCTTATGAATTTTTTTGAATGATATTTAAGGATACCTTTATAATTTTCCAATGTTATTTTTAAAGAAAATAATTTTTAAAGTATTTTATATTTTAAAATGTTTTTTTTCAAATTTTAAAGGTTATTTTCCTCATTAATTAATTTAAATTACCTTTAATAATTCTATTATAAGTATCTAATGTTTATTTCTATGAAAAGAATTTTAAAAAAAATCCGTTTTAAAATATTTTTTCAAAATTAATAGGATACTTTCCTCATGAAATGTTACATGTTATCATTCAAAATAATTTTCTATATATCTTAAAAAAATTATGTTAATCAAATAAAAAAAGGTTATTTTCCTCCAGAAAATTTTTAATGATATTTTAATAGTATTCCTTTCATCAATATTAAAGACAATTGATGTTATTTATATTACATTGGTTAAATTTTTTGTATTGATTACATAATATTTAATTCTATGGATGGATTATGATTTTTTCAATGAAATTTCCATGTAACCCATTCCTTTTCCCTTTGATATTCATGTAATGAAGGGAATAGTGCATATTTATATAAGATTTATGATGAAATGAAAGATATATATACAATATTTTTGTTATGGTTCATGGGAGTTATTATGATAATGGTTTTTTTATAATAAGGATTATTACGTTATTAACCAAATATGGGTGGTTCTATGGTAAAACATGTATGGTTGGGTCCTTGATTGTCCTGCAATTCATTTGGTATGGAAGTCAACCATATAGTCATTACATTTATAAGAGTGACTATAAGAGTGATATGGAAATTGTTTCCCTTATTACCAACACATTTTTTTATATTTTCTATGAGTTGTAAATGTTTATTTGATCAATATCTACATTAAAAGGTTCTTGATTATTTATTCTTATGAATCTTTCTATTATTAATGACTTTTCCCATGTTTCTTGATTGATGATTCACGTATTGATGGGTTTGTTTTATATTATGTTATTATCAAGCACATTAATTATCTAATCATACCATTGTACTCATATTATTCTCACTGATGACATTCAATTTTTAATGATTATGATTTTCTTACTGACCATTTGAGATTACCATTCATATATTTCCATTCCCCTGGGTTTTATAGAATAATGAATAATTTTTTTTCAAGAATGTTTTCTAACATCATGATTTTTGTGAGAGATTTTTGAGACTTAATATGGAATATTAAAGGTTAGGAATAGTTGTAAAAATATTCCCCTAAACTCATTAGTATTTATTATGACAGTTTTTTTCATAATTCTCTAAAACTATAAACCTAAAATTTCATTTGGTATGTAAGTGATCTAGTATTTCGTTTTTATTTTTATTTTTTTTAGATGTAAAATAATTAGGTCACCTTTATTGTTATCAAATCTAGAAATGTAAAATTTATGTTTGTAGTACCGAATTTGGGTATGTGGGTTCAATAATCTTATAGATGGTATCATAGTAGGGTTTAGATAACATTTGAGATTTTGATTTTCTCATAAGAGGTTATATTAAGAGTTATGCATACCAGCATGAGTCTATATGTTTAAGGTTGATTGTAAGTTCAAATTATTATAAATCCCTTTTTAGGTTATATGGTTTGATATATTCCAATGATTGATTACAATTTGTGTGAAAATATTTTGGGTTGAGGTATACATAATCATAAGGGATAATGATAAGTATTAATTGAGGAATAATGAAATTACTTCTATGGAAACAAGTTTAATTGTATTAATGACAATTAGGGTTTAACATATCTTTGATTTTGATGTAATTATTAGTACATATGTTTTATTATATAGATAACCATGGGATTGAAATGTGATTTAGTGACTTAGTGACAAATTATATTTCAAAAAAATATCACTATATTTCTTATATGTAATATGAAAGGTATGAGATAAACTTATATGATAATGAAAACATTAATGATGCTTTTTTCAGATATAGTGTTACTCCTTAATGGAATGATATATTTTGAAAACTGGATATTACAACTGAATTTTTAGGATTAAGGTATTATTTAATCATATTAAGGTTTACTAATTGTGGGAAATATTTTAACATGTTCAAACCATTTTGGTTTTGATTAATTTAAATAGATACGAGGAATAAATTTTTATCCTTTTGAGTATTTTCTTATCCTTTTGATGCTTATTCTAGTGCATCGATCGTGAATAAATACATATAAAATACTGATCACTTTGATCAAAATAAGAGATTTTTGTGTATTTGATCAAATATGAAATTATACTTGTCAAGTAAGTATATTTTCTCTATGTTATTAATTTATATGGTAATAAATTTCTCAACTCTATGAAAATGATCTTTAAATAAAAATATTATTCTTGTACCTACATTTCTAATGAACCAATGGTTTTTTCACTCATTTCAAATTTTTTGGTTTTTATGCCCTTAACATTTGATCTATCATTCACTTTATTATAATAAATGACCTATATGAGTCACCATATTTAATTATGCATTTCTTACATGTCAATATCTTTAATTTTGACAAATGTTATCCTATGTGGAAACCTAGTTCTATGATGACATTTGTATTTCTCCTTCACTCTTATTAATATAATGTTTTATTAATATTTTTACGATTTAGAATTATTCCAAAGGTATTTATAAATGAACAATAATTAATTACTGAGATAAAGTTAAAATTCATGGGAAACAATTCATTAATTAGGGAGACTATATCACCCTAATATATTAAAAAGGGAATCTAATCTTGAAAGTGTAAAAGAAAAAAATCACTGAGATTAAACTATCTATGAAATAATATTATTTTAAATATTACTATTATAATATATCCATTAAATTGATGTATAATAATTTTACTAACAACGTATGAAATATATTTATAAATTTCCTAATCAAAATTAATTTATTGATAAATGTTTAGAAAATAATCAATCAATTTTTATTAAAGTTGTCTCATTCATCAAAATTAAGTTTTCATTGAAAAATATTATTATTATTTTTGTGATAAAATACTATAATTAAATTTTAGTACTTTTAGAAAATTTATTTTATGAGAATAATATCATTTTTAAAATAAAAATATCAAAATTATGTTATGTGATATTTTGAATTTTTTTGGGAAAATAATTATTTTTCATTAAAGAGTGGAAAATGATTATTTTTATTAAACTATAACATACCATGTATTGAACAAGGGGGATTTTTTCCAAATGAATATGAAATTTATATTTTTTTGAATAGTTCAATTTTTTAATGGATCTTCAAAATGTATATATGAGTCTTATTACATTTTTATGTGATGTTTTCGAACATGGTCTCTGTTCTAGTGGAAGTCTCGGGGGTTGAGGGAACACTGAAGGAGGAATGTTTAGTTGATATTTAGAAGATAAATCCATCTATATATTCACATTATGTAATATTTACATGGAATGAAATGGTTTGGTGTCATGTGTTTGGGTGTGAAGGTTTAGGGGGATTACCTGAGAAATTCATGATGTGTTACCAGTTTTCATGTTGTGAAAATGAATCACGACATGGAAAACATTCGCATACTATATATATGGAGAATAATTTTTAAAAAATAAGAATTGGATCTCGACCCCTCATTTCCTCTAGCTGAGAGAGGGGAGGTTGCACTGGAGAGTGCCCCACTCTATAGTGCTCCACTCCCTATACAAGTGTTCCTTAGATATCCTCAATCCAACCTCTATTTTATGTTTTTTCTATAAAAATGGATTCCTCTAAGTATTCTTTCAAAACCAAATACTTCAATTTTTTGTTTATATCATATCCTTACATTTTATTTTGGTGTGAACTGATTTTTCTATTTTTAGGGTGTTTTCCAAATCCTACATTTTCTCTCAAATCAAATCAAATCAAGGATTGATATTAGATAATTTTACCATATTAAGAATGAGGTAGTTGGTTTTTATATTTTTCCTTAATGTATTAATGTTATATTAAATAATTTGTTGTGTCTTTTGAAATATTCTCCACGATATTCCCTTAAAATGTAAAATTAATAAAGTAAAACATAATTCTTTATTTTCATTATCCCTTATATTTTATTTTGGAGTCATTGAAGGTCATGGTACTCAACTTTAAACCACCCATTAAGGTTTAATTTCTTTAATTCCTTTAATAAATTAATTTATTTAATAAAACCACATGTTTTAGTGAACTATATTATGAAATGTAACTAAGTTATGGAAATAGACTTTTTTTGAATGTGGAAGTGTAAAGTGCTCCATTATTGTGTCTCCTAGTGACCAAACAATATACTAATTGGTTTTGATCTATTTATCCTTAAATGAACTTTATGAATCATGTGTGGAATGAATTTATCATGGACTATTTTATACCTTTTTCATTTCTGGTGTCTAATATTTGTAGAAATTTCACCAACTGGAACACTTTTTTGTATACTTGGCCACTTTGGCTAGTGTAATGATTATTGAATTCTTAAAAACATGACATTTATTACTTTTATACTCATAATGATGAATTTCATAGTCCATTTGGGTATACATGATTTATGAAATGCCATGATCATGAACATGGCCTCTTGGGTAATCAAAATTTAATGGATAATTAAATTATATTAAACCATGAGGGATAATTGTATTTTGACATTGGAATTCCTAGAACTGGTTTAAAGGATGATTGTTAATGTTGAAAACCTTGACTGATACTTGGTCCCTTGATGGAGTACCTTGTACAGGTTCGATGATAATTTTTTTTATGTTATACTATAAGTGATACTTGGTTCACTTTGTGGAGTACCTTGGATGGGATCATAGTGTTATCCTTTACAATTATCTTGCCTTTATAGATACATGGTTCCTTAGGAGATTACCTTGGATGGGATCAGTGGGTAGTGTTGTTTTACTATTCCTTGGGAGAAACTATCCCCCTTTATGGTATACCAGGTATGGTCTTACAAGATTCCAGATTTATATTTAACCTTGAGAGATACTTGGGTTTCCATGAATGAATTCCTTGGATGATCTCATAAGCTATTATTTTCCATAAATCCTAAGAGATTCATGGGTTCCTTATTTATGAAAATCCATGGATGTGATCATCTGGAAGTTAGATATTATGTGTGATATTAGGGGTTATTTATTATAGAACTCAAAGTATGGTTTCATTGAATAAGTGTAATTTCATGACTTATTGGGGGATACTTTTGTTCATCCATTAGGAAATTATTTGATTGGCTTATAGGATGAACGTTTCATATATCATGCATGTTATTATCACTTGTGATAGGTGTTACATATATTTGATAGTTGTTATGTTAGGATTATTAGTCAGTTTACCATGGGTCCATGACCAGCGAAGGGTCTTAGATAAGGTTTATGTGACTACTCGATATTGTTTCATGGTCTTAGATACTTTTATACATAGATTCTTGAGATGCGCCTCAGGTCTTGTCTAGTAATCCATTTTCACATAAAGTTATATATATGTTATTATGAATATATAACCCCTATATGAACCCATATTAAAACTGTATAGGTTGAATTTTGTTCTGAGATATTCCATCATATGAAGAAGTAAGTATGATGGGTCAGGTGTCCTTGAGGTACCTACACCTAACTCATTTATGATTATTTATTTATTTATTTATTTACTAATATACATATCACCCCTACTCAGTGGTTTATTTTATATTAACAACCATATTATGCTTTAATCTTTGTTGGTAGTTTCTTACTATGTATATATCACACCCTTCTTGAGACCCCATTGCACTAGGGTAACTGAGAATACATCATGTTTGCAGGTCTACAGATTATTGCTTGTGTTTTTCATGGTACATGGAATCTTAGGAGAACATCACTGAACAAGTACTCAGGATACTCAGGGGGATTTCCCTCAGGCCCATCATTCATTTTATTTACTCATATAATTTTTTGTATCACTAAATTTATGTTTCATATATTCAATTTTGGTAGAATGACATAAATTCATGAATGGTTGTGTATTGGGCGTTGGTGATTTTTTATTTCAATTTATTGTTATCTTCTGTTACTCTGTTATTTATAATGCTTCCACTTATTATTATATTATTATTATACCATTTTGTGACTTTGATCATGAGGTTATACTATCCACACTATATCATCGTTAATCTTTAATTTCTAGTTTGTAGCCTCTGATGTACAAGGTGGCTCACATGAGGTCTTGTGGTGATTGGTCCAACTATTGGTTTCATATTCAGTCAGGACGGGATGTTAAAAAGCAGTATCAGTGGTTTATCTCCTTCATTTAATATGTGGGAATCGGTAGATAGTATATATGTAAACTATTGGTGCTTGGTAAATATCCATGTATGGGAGTGATCAACCCACACACTAGGAAAATACCACATAGCTAGGGATGGTATTTTTTATCATATTGGTTGTTGTTATAATTTATTATTATTTCACCTTGACTAAATGGAGCAATTTCTATATTTATGATCTATGAGATTTATGGTATTTTACCCTTGTCCTAATATGTTAAGGAATTATAAATAAATGCATCATTATAGTCACAAAAACATTCAAATTCCATGCATATGTGATTCCATGTAGCTTGCATTGTTAGGTTGTCGAGATTGTTGATGTGTATTATCTTTTTATTTGAATTCTTATCATATACCATGTTAGGTATTATGGAAAAATGCTAAATTGTATAAATCATTCAGTATTTTATTATCATGAGGGTCTATTTAATGTGCTTTTGTGATTTATTTATCCTATTTATTGGTATAACATGTAGGTTGTTCCATACTTATGTAGTATATTTTTATGATTTTCTATCATGTTTTGGTGTTTAATTAGCATCATTATTTATATTTTCTACTTGTGATAACATGATTTTTTATATTTATGGAAAAATTTTTGTTAAAAAAAATTATTCATCAACCTAGGAACTATTTTCCTACATAGATTGATGATGACACTCTATTTGAGAAACATACTGGCTATGTACCATGTTTGATTCACGAACCATTGGTTATGTGGGATGAAACATACTGGCTATGATTAAATTAGATCTAATTTAAAATCTATAAAGTGTATTGGGTATTTTTAAATTGGAAAATGGTTACCTATATAATTTAACCATTGTTTATGAGCTCAATATACCTTGAGTACTTTGTAAATAGAACATTGTTAAATTTTAACATCATAAATGATTGGTTGATTATACATCTTATTCTTAGACTGAACTAATTGGGTCAAAAATGGTTTGTTGTGATTATGTGATGACCCCACTAAGGTTTTTTTAAATTTTAATGTTTTGAATTGTTTCAAGCTAAATTTAGATGAACCTGAGATGGCTTAATAAGACCCTTACAAGGTTTCCCATTTCATTTATATTTCCTCATACTTGGAACGATGGGGGTATGATTGTTCCCTATAGGGATGGTTATATAAAGTTTCATAAGCCACGTATATTATGTTGTTTATAAATATATGTTGGAATCTCACATAACCTATTCCATGTAAATAATTAAAGACCATTCTCTGTTTTATGCTGTATTATCAAGAGGCTCAGGTTAATTAAAATTTCAATAAAAAGGGTTTTTTCATTTATATCTTGGAATTGAAATTTTCATTAACCAATATTGTTTATATGACAACTTATGGTTAAATTAAGTGGTTAGAAAGTAATTTTTAAGATAAATTTTCTAATAGTGATGGGATTTTAGTTAAATAAATTATGTTTGAAAGCATGTTTTATATAACATTCCTATGTTCCTTGTGTTGTTAACTAATTAATATATGAAATATATTTAGATTTAATAACTAGTACATTATGTTATTAATAAGAGGCCTCAAAATGATTAAAGAGATAAATTTTGATTAATAAAATGACTTAAAATTAAACCTTATATGTTATTCTTAGTTTCAGACCCCGTGTAAGGGTAGTTTAGATTATTCATTTAGTTCTAACTTGAAATGGTAATGTGATTGTTTTCCATAGGCAATTTTTTCTATCATTTTAATCTAAATGATACAACATTAATACTATTGAATTTTTAGGCATGACCTCCTTTTAGATTTAATGCTTTGTGTTCGTTAAAGAAGATAGCCTGAGGTAGGTATCTTCATATGAATATTAATTTTTTTCTAAATGCTTGTAAACCATTTTGATATAAGATATTGTGTGGTTTTTTGAACCTTTTTATAGGCATGAGAACCATGTAATGCTCAGTTACAGTAGGTTATACATTCCTAGGGTTGGGTCAGTCACTCGATTGATTTTTGAATGTGTTCCTCTATCCAAGTTTCATGAAACTTTTTTGCCAATAAATTAAAGGAGTATATGTGTGCTAGTTTCATGGTGATAGAATCAGGGTAGTATGAATTGATACATGTAGTACCGATCAAGTTGATAAATTAAATAATGAACTATATGAGTTTGGTTGAAATTGTTTAAATATTGATTTACTATGTTTTGACCACTGATCATATTCGAGGTAGAGTGACCTAGGTGCTATGTGAAATTTGACTTGTCCCAATTCATGGGAATGCATTCCAAAGATCATAGGGTGTTTTAAAACACTAATTAGTTTTTTTTTCATGCATTCCAAATTATAATGATGAACATGAGTAGTTCTTAGAGGACCATCATGTGAATGTCTAAATTGTATCTAATCTAGAAAAATTTTATGTGGATAGTTTTCTTCTATTATCAAATTGTATCTAGGTGAAAGTGTGTTGGTGATGGTCATAACTCGTGTTCAGTGGTGATGGAATGTCTACTATTGTATGAGTCCTCATATTTTCATAACAGATGAAAAGTACACTCTTAAGGTGGGTATCATCATGTTGATATTTTGTTTTCTTATTCTTCAAGTAGTGGGACTTCAACCATGAAAGAACCATTTGTAAATGGTTTTTTTTCTTTTGAAATACCATTGGGGTAGCTGTGTTGGGAAGCATGTTGGTTCTAGCAATGTATTATAACATTGATATGGATGGTTGTGTACATAAATGTTGAAAACACTGTTAGTCAAGTAAAAACATCTGTTTTTATGATTGAATGATCTTGAGATGCCTCAGGTAGAAAGGGAATAATTTTTTCTTAATGAGGACACGTTGATAGGGTCAAATAGGCTCCTTTAAAAGGAAATTGATCAGTGGTGGTTTTGAATATTAAATGGTGCATTGTTGGGAACTGTTGGTTTAGAATAGAAACAAACACTTCATCATATATATGATGGGAGTCTCTCATGTCCTCTTTAAAATTCATAATAATATTCTTAGTGTGCTCTTGTTTTAGTGATGATATTGTTTTAGTGATGAATAAATTCCATGGGAGTTATGATTATGTAGAGTGCTTATTTATATAGGCATGATTAGTCCTTAGGGATATATTTGTTTCAGAGTGGGAACACCATGGGTAGACTCATGGACACTAGCTGGTTCATGTACTTGACTAATGTTGGGCTCAGTCAGTGTTCTTTACAGATGTACATTTAACTTTTCTACCAACATATCACTTATAAACATGGAGTTTGGACTGTTAAGGATGATCTATTTAGACACTAATTGATTATTCCATAATTACTTTAGACTTTAATTAGGCTCAGTGAAGATATTTAGTGGTGAATATCCATGTGTGATGGATCAGGTATACACCAATGTTCACACTATGGAATGACACCGTAATGAATGTTTTGGTTAAAAACATAAACAAATAACATTTTGGGGATTTAATTATGGTATTAATAAAAATATCATGGTACCTTCATTTTAATGACCACATTATTTAGTTTCTGAAATTTATCATTGGTCTAAACTGAGAGTTTTTGTTTTTTGTTTACTAGTAGTCATCCTACATGAGATATATATTTCTCTTGTTGCATGAGTTTGTGGTTGTAACACTTATAGAACATCATTGGGATGAGACGAGTTCGATTCGGTAGTTTCTTTTTTATAAATGGTTGGATTGCCTGGATAAATGAGTTTGATTGGTAATTGATCAATTTATAATCATTCTAAGAGTTTTTTTAGAGCACTAAGGGGATTATTTATATGAAATTATAATGGTGGGATATATGATAGATCTAAATCATCTGGAATATTTTAGAACCTATAGTGGGGAATACCATAGACTAGTTTTTAATGAGATGTTGATGTGATCATATATCTAGATTGATGGGATTGAGTAATCACCATCATGATTTTTATGTTTTGGTTAATAATTTTGGTTTGAGTTTTAACAACTTATATACCTTTTGATAAAGTGATTCTTGGAGGTTTGTTGGGAATTGGTAACACAACATGGACATTTAAATGAATCTTTATAACCTGATTATGTTGGGTGTTTTTTTCATTGTTTCACTAAGGATTTATGGGGAAAGAATTTATAAGGTGGGGAGTTTTTAACATCTTGTGTTTTGGATTGGGTGGATTTTTTCCCTAGGAATTTGAAAAAATAATAATGGTTCAATTCTAGAACCGAGATATGAAATGTCGATCTAATCCTTAGAACATCAATATGTGATGTTTTCAGATGTGTTTTATATTTTGCTAGAAGTCTTAGGGGTTTGGGTTATCACCGTAGGAGGAATGTGTACTTGGGATGCTGAAAATTGACGCAACCAAAAATTCACATCATGTTATATTTATATAATGTGAAAGGGTTCAGTTATGTGTTGTCGAGCATGAAGGATTGGGGGTTACTCAAGGAATTTATGTTGTTCAATTGTTTTTTACATCATGAAACTAATTCACGGCATCAAAACTTACATGTTGTGATTATATGGTGAATAATTTTTAAAAAGGGGGAATAGGGGGTACACCCCTCATTTACTCTATCCAATAGAGGGGAGGGAACACATGATAGTGCCCAGCTCGAGAGTGCTCCTCTCCCACTCCAAGGGATTCCTTGGATCTCCTCTATCAAACATCTATTTCTAGTTGAATATATAAAAATGGAAGCATATCAGTAACTGGTTGAACATCCAGGAAGTCGATTCTAATTGGGTTATCAGTATGCAGGTGGATATTTAGAGGTTGGAAGAAGTTCTCCAGGTGGCTTGGGATGATAACATCTTTATTTATCTTTGCGACAAGAAAGTAGCTCTTGCGGAAAAGCTTCTCGAGTTAGAAAGAATTGTCAAGGAAAGGTCTCGGGTGAGATGGCTCAGAGAAGGAGATCAAAATACTGCCTTCTTTCAAGTTTGTATTAAGGAAAGGAGAAGCACAAAGATTAATATTAAAATAGAGAACGGTTCTTTTATGTCCGATGTGAAAGTGGCTGGCGAGTTAGCGTTGAAGCATTTCGAGAGCCTACTGGCGGGAGATCCTTCATCTGGTTATGTGAGAGATGATGCGGATGTCTCTGGGTTCTTAGGTGGACTTCCCGTTTTGTTGGATGCGAATGATAATGAATGTCTAACCTCTCTTCCTCAGGAAAAGGAGATTAGAGAGGCCCTGATGAGCATGCCCACAGGAAGTGCTCCTGGTTCAGATGGGTTTCCGGCGTCTTTTTATATTTTTTCATGGAATATTATTGGTACTACCATTGTGAATGCTATTCAAGACTTTTTCAGGGGGGGTTCATTAAACAGGGGTGTAACGGCATCAAGGGTGGTGCTTGTTCCCAAGGTGAAAGATCCCCATCTTATCAGTCAATTCTGCCCCATTTGCCTCTATAATGTGTCTTATAAGATCTTATCCATGGTGATTGGGAGGAGACTCGCAAAACTCTTACCCAAAGTGGTCTCGGCTGAGCAACACGGGTTTATTCAGGGCCGCAATATTCAGGGGGCGGTGGGCATTGCAAGTGAACTGGTTCAGGACGTCAACAGGCGGACGGTTGGTTCTAATATCATCATTCAAGTCAACATGAACAAATCTTATGATCAATTGGAATGGAGCTTCATTATCAGGGTAATGAGGGGTTTCGGGTTCCAGGAACGTTTCTGTGATTTATGTTTCAGGTGCTACTCCTCACCATGGCTCTCGGTGGCAATGATGGGGAGGAGCTTTGGTTTCTTCAAAACTGTCTGCGGCGTGAGACAAGGTGACCCTTTATCCCCATCCTTGTTTGTCATTGCACAGGATTCTCTTTCTAGGAATCTGAAGAAGAGTCTGTTAGAAGGAAAACTAAAACCGTACGTGGGCAAGGGGAACTCAGGGAATATCACTCATTTGATTTTTGCTGACGATATTCTGTTTTTCATGAATGGTCGGAGCAGGTCCTTAAATCATTTTAGAGGCTTAATGGATAGTTATAATCATCTTAGTGGCCAATCTATCAATTTTGCGAAGAGTAATGTGTTTATCTCTTCGAAGTGCTCGAGACCACGTTGTAGAGTTATCTAGAGGATTACTGGGTGCAATCAGAAGCATTTTCCTATTCTCTACCTTGGGGTTCCACTGTCATATGGACGGGTCAGGAAGAAACTCTTTTCTGGAATTATGGATCATTTATTGCGAAGGATCATGAACTGGAAGAACCAACTACTGTCGTTTGGAGGTCGGATCATGCTGATCAATAGTGTGCTCCTCTCTATACCCATGCATGTGTTCTCTATTGTGAAACCACCAAAGGGCACAATTCAGAAAATGGAAAGTATACTGACTACGATTCTCTGGGATGCCAAGACAGAAGGGCGTTGCCATTGGGCCTCTTGGAGAAGGATGGCACGCCCAGTTGATGAAGGAGTTGTTGGTCTGCATGATATCCGAGATACTATTCTCGGGCTACAAGCACGGCTTGCATGGGAGGTTATTGTGGGAGAGTCATTGTGGGCAACTTTTTTCAAGGGGAGATACGGATGGGGTGAGGAATGCAACTTGCATGGGGAGAAGAGGCTGGCCAAATGTATGTTCGATCATATGGGGGTGCTTCGGGGCTGTTCCAGGTGGATTATAGGTAACGGGGATATCAGTTTCTGGCATGATAATTGGGCGGGTGAGATTCTGGCCTTTGAAGGTTGTCCGCTTCCGGAAGTGTCCTTCAGGGAAGCTTGTATTCAGTATGATGTTATACAGGAGGCGTTGAGTCCCACTCAGCGGGACATGTTCACGGATATCATCTTGAGTATAGAACCGGATACATGCTGTTTTACGAAGGCTGTTTCGGGCAGATTCAACTCCCGCGACTACGGGAAGATTCTACAGAGAGGTAGATCCTCAGTGGAAGGGGGATAGTTCTTTTGGTGTAAGCAGATTCCGACGAGGATGAATTTCTTGGTGTGGAGAGTTATCAACATTGCATTACCAACAGAGGAGAATATACAGAGGAAAGGAATATTTTTGGCATCGCGGTGTTTCTGCTGTGATTTTCCAAGGATTGAATCGGCGGTACATCTTTTCTTCCAGGGACAATGGGCCTATATTCTTTGGTCCTCTTTCTCCAACTCACCAGTTAACGATGGAATGCTTGGGACCTGTTCGGAGTTTGTGGCTGCATGGTTCTTGGGAACCCAAGACAGGACTATGGAAAGGTCCATCAGGGCCGTTGTCTTGGTGGCTGTTTGTTGGGTCCTGTGGGAGGCGCGCAATCAGGTTAGATTGGGATCTAAAAGGTCTACCTTAGCCCTTTTGATAAGGCTAAGAACTCTCGTTGCGGAGTTGGTGTCCTTGATCAAAGGGGGGAGGGAGTCGGTGGAGGTTTGTAACTTCCTTGGGAAACCTTGCAGACTTCAAAAGAAGCTTGGTTGTTGGATAAAATGGAAGCCACCTAAACTTGGGTTGAAACTCAATGTTGATGGTTCTTGAATGGAGGGAGTAATGAGGGGTGGAGGCTTGCTGCGAGACTGTTGGGGATCGGTGTACGTTGCCTTTAGTGCTTTTTATGGACCTGGAAATTCCTTGAGGGCAGAGGCTCGAGCCCTTCTCTCAGGCCTTTTGATATGCAAGGAGAAGGGATTGGCAGTTTCAGAAATTGAATCTGATTCAGAGGTCCTGGTTAAGGTGGTACAAGGAAGGTTTGGGATTCCTTGGGACTTGACTTACATTATACGAAGGTGCAAGGCAGAATCCAACCATGGAAGACTTATCTATCACAACTGGAGAGAAGCTAACTTCACAGCCGATTTGCTAGCCCGCCAGGGCAGTCAGGAGGATCCTCTTGTGGTTTTTGATAGCCCCCTCTCTCTTCCCCTCGAATTTCAGAGTGTGGTTAGAGGGGATGCCCTGGGTCTGCACCATTTTCGTCCCCCTTGAAGGGTTTTATTTTTTGTTTCTCGTTTTTGTTAAATATTAATAAAAATTAACTTTCAGTCAGTCAGTAAGATCTTGACTCCACATACTTTTATTCTTGGATTCTCTATCTTCATTAAATGTTATTTTGGTGTAAGCTGATTTCCCATATTTTGAGGGTACTTTTCAAATCATTCATTTTCTCTCAAACTGACTCAAATAATGGCATGTTATTTCATGAGTGGAGAATACTAAGTATGTGGTGGTTGTTCTTTTGAATTTCCATTAATGTCTAGTTGTTTAATTAAATACTCTTTTGTGCCACACACCAGATTCTCCATGAGTTTCCCTTCAAATTTGAAATTAATTATGTAAAACCTAATGCCCTAAATCTGGTATCCCTTGTATTTTATTTTGGAATCATTAAAGTTTGTGGACCATGATTTTTAACCACCCCTTAAGGTTCAGTTCCTTGATTTCCTTTAAATAATAAATTATTTTATAATAAAACCAAATTTTGTGGTGATTTTTCATATAATATTTAAAAAACTTACTAAAATGGACTTAATTTGATTGTGCAATGGTGTGCTTCTCCACTGTTGATTCTCTTAGTGGCCAAACTATCTCCTAAGTGGTTGTTATTTGTTTCCTTTTAAATTAACATGAGGAATCAAGTGTGTAATTCACATAGTATGGAAAATTTTATACATTTTTTTATGGTGTTTACTATTTGTAGAAATTTCACCAAGCTCAAACACTATTATATTATACATGGACTCTTTGGAAAGTTGAATGATTATGGTATACTTAATTATATGAAGTTTATTATATGTATACATAAAATTATTAATGGAATGTCCCTATTTGGTATACTTGATTTATTACATGTCATGATTAAGAAAATGGAAACTTAGGTAATTGATCAATAATGATTAAATAAATTATATTATTTCTTGACAGATAATTGGAATCTAGTGTAGGAATTTATTGGATGGGATCATAGGATGATTGAGAATGTTGATACCCTTGATAAATACTTAGTCCGTTAGTGGAGTACCTTGGATAAGATCGATGATCAATGTTATTATTCCATGCCATGAGTGATACATGTCTCCCTATGTGGAGTACCTTGGATGGGCTAAGAGGGTTATCCCAAACCAGTATCTCACCTTGAGAGATACTCGGTTCCTTAGTGTATTACCATAAATGGTATTGATGGGAAGTGTTGTTATACCATGTTGTGATCGATACTTGGGCCATTATTGGTATACCAAGGATGATCTCATAAGTTTCCTAATTCATATTATTCCATGATAAATACATGGGTCTCCATGTAGGAAATCCCTAGACAACATAACAGGCTAGACATTTCCACATGACCTGAGTGGTACTTAAGTTTCCATTTTACAGAACACCATCGACGAGCTCATCAGGAAATTGGATATTTTGAGAGATACTTGGTTTTCCTTTTTATGAAAATCCAAGGATGATCACATTGAATAAGTGTAATTTCTTGACTCTTTGGGTGATACTTGGGTTCCTCATTACATAATTCCTTTTATGGGATCATAGGATGAACATTTTACATATCATTCAAGTTTTTATCACTCATGATAAGTGTTACCTTTTTATAATAATTGTTATGTTAGGATACCTTGGTTGTATACTCAGGTTCCTTGACTAGCTAATGGTCTTAGATCACTTATATATAACTACCCAGAGATAATCTATGGTCTTAGAGACATTTATACATGGACACCTCAGTTATTCCTTGGGGCCTGACTAGTACTCTATTTCCACTTATATGTCTATATATTTCATTATGTATATATCATGCTTATAAGAAACTATATTGTAATTTTACAATTTTAATTTTTTTTAGAGATATTTAAACATAGGCCAAATATTGTATTGTCCTCCAAGTGTCCTCAAGGGACCAAATCCAAACTTATTTATAATTATTAATTTATTTACATCATTCTCTATCATAGCTTCACAATGTTGTATTTGATATTCACAGACTAGATTATTCTTTAGACATCATTGGTGGTGGTATACTAAGTATATCATACACTATTCATAGGCCACAATTTCACTGGGGTACCTAAGAAGATCTCATGTTTTAATGTCTGCAGGTTATTTCTTGTGTTGTGTTTAGTACATGGGAGCTTAGCAGTGCAATATGAAGGTAGTACTCAGGATTATCATTGGGATTTCCCTTGAGTATATTTTTTTCATTTTATTTATTTATATAATATTTTTTATCACCTACTCTATGTTTACCAAAATAAATTTTCTTATAATCACATTGAAATCCCTGAATGTTTTCATATTTGGAATTGGCTATTTTTTATTCTAGTTTACTGTTATCTATGATGCTCTATTATTTATATTGCTTCTACTATTGATTATTTTATTATATACCATTGTGTGACATAGATAATGAGGGTATATTATCCCTGAAATAACATAATTAGACCATTATTTCTATTCATCAACTTCATTTGTATGGGGATGCATGCTTGAGGCCACATGGTGACTTCTCTATTTATTGGTTCCATAGTCAGTCGGATCGGGATGTTACAGAAGTTGTCATTTATTTTCAATAAATAATGTATTTTAAAATTTACATTATGATTTAAATTTGATTTCAAGTAAAATTAGTATAATTTTTTTATATTTAATCCACATAATTTATTTTTAGTCAACTTCATTTTCTATTTTAGTATAAGTATATTTGGGGTTTTAAAATATGATTTTTTTGTAAACTACTTTAAAGTTCATAATGTTTCAAAATTTTATTTAATTAAAACAACCCATAATGAAAAAAAATCAAGTAAATTTATATATTATTAAATAATAAATAATAATTTATATTTATAAAAAAATATTACTAGTTATGTAGTTATTATAATTTCAACTTTTGATTGAAAAATGCAGTCTTGAAAACTATCTTTTTCATCGTGTCTGCATGTTTTGTTATAAATTATATTTTTCCACTTATGTGAATTGGAATTTTTAAAATAAATTAAATATTTGGAATTAGAATAATATATATTGTCTTATAATTTAAACATAATTTTTTTCCATAATTAATATTCAAAACTATAAAAATTATTTACCACGGTTAAGGTAAAAGCGAGATTACTAAGGGTCAAACTAAAAAAATAAGGAGTAAAATGACCTAAAAACTCATAAAAATTATTTTTTCCCATATTTCTACCTTATCATGAGTAAATATAAAGATTTTTTTTTATTTTCTACCCTTTTGGGATGTGAAAATATTGGGTATACCATTTTCTTATCAAAATTTATGAGGCTTCCACTCACCTCTCTTATAAAGGGCCACCACTTCTCCTATCCTCTTCACACTATCAAATCCCATTGGATTGGAAAATACATTCCCAAATACCTTCCTAAAATATCTTCCCATTACATATATCACTTATTTTGATCATAAATAATGCTTGTGAAGGCCTATGGTTCTTACCAAATGAGTTCACTGAAGAGGAGGAATCATGATTAACTATGCATTTTTTAAAAGAAAATTGTCTACCTCCTCCATAACATCTGCTTAAATTATTACTAAATTATAACACAAATACCTAGAATTTACCAATATTTTATTATGTTAATTTAATAACCTAAATCCATCTCCCTTTCCATCAGATGGGTAATGAAATCATCATTCGTATGTAAAGTGAACTACCACGACGTGAACCGATGTCATTCATTTTTCATTATCAACTCTCAAAGCTAAATGTAATTATAAAATTAAAGTAAATATATGATATATGTGACATAATTATACTTAATTAATTATTATATCACATATAAATTTTTAATTTCCTTTATTTTGTGGATGCGATGATGTCTCTCATGTGTACGACTGACTACCGCCTCGTGAAGGGATGTGAAACATTTTTCACTAACACTTTACATGGATTATAATAAAGATAATATTAATAAATATATATGATATAAATGAAATATTTATGATATTAATTACATATTTATCCTTATATAATGATAATATATCCTTTTCTTTATTAATATGAAAAATGATAATGGCGTTCGTGCTATTTGTGAACTACCACCATCAATAAAGGCATGTGATTCTTTTTCATCACTACAACAGATGGATGATATATATAATAATATTAAAATAATTAATATGTGATTAATGATATTATTGTATTTTTAAAAAATATAAAATAATATATGTCTTCTTTATATAATGATCATTGAAAAATTGAAACGTTACTCATGTGTACATGCGACATGACATTTTTATGATTGTATGATTGATTATTTTTCATAACAATCTTTCATGATTTGTTTTAAAATTATAATTAAAGAATAAATATGATAAATATGTTATTATAAATATTATATAGGTGATGAATCAATGACCACCTTAGCCATAGTTAACACACAAAATCGGTTTCAAAACAATGAACCAAATTTCCAAAAAAACAACCAATGTACACATAACAGATTCAATATTTAAATATATCATAAAAATAAATAAATTAAATTATTTAATTATAATTTATTAAAACTATAAATTTTATTTAATAAATCAAATTATTGATATATGTTTTCTATTCTTGAGTAAAGTTTCATACATGAAAAGTCACAACTCAAGGTAAGGGGTTTTCGAAATCAATTTCCAATCATTAGGTTAAACATTTACTTCATTGAATATGTTAAGACAAGAATATATAGGAAACGACCTCTAATTATATTATGTTTTATTTACACTTGTATTATATGGATTTAAATTTTTCACACATAATTATATCATTGATTTATTCTCACTCTAATGATATGATCTTTGTTATGGATTTTGCCACATTTTCCTTCATTGAGGCATATTATTATATTATGCACCTAATTTATTTGTTATGATGTATACACTACAAATTTTATATGTAATATTTTTAATTATTAATACATAATGGTATTTTGGGTTTCAATTTGAATTGTCTAATCAAAGGATATTTGAACTGAAATTTAAAAAGTTGTAAAGAATTTCATAACCCAATTTCTTTTTTATTGAGATATATTAGTTCTTATATGAATTTCATAAGATAGGATTAGGTTTTAAATGACTTTTGATTATGTTAGGTTTTGTTTCCACATGATTTATGTGGATTTATATTTGATACACGTATTCAAATCATTTATTAATCCTCACTTAAATGTTATGATCATTGTAATGTTTGTTCATCTCAAATTGTCTTTATTGGGGCATATGTTATGTTATAAACTGATCTTATTTTTTCATATTTATTCACTAGCATTTTGATATGTTACATCATGATTCCTATTATGTTTAAGATATTTAATGGTTCATTTGATGTTATTAGTTCATGGTGATTATAATTGAAAAGTTACCAAAGTGGAAAAGGCTTTATGTTTCAATAAAATTTCATATTATTACTGAATATGTTCATAGTTCCTTTTGGATGAAATCATTTACTCTTACTTTCATAAACCACATCTGTTTCATTCTAATCTATTTATTCATGAAGTTTTTATGCAATAGTTCCACATTCATTTATTTAGAACTTGAAATGATTGAAAAAATATTTTTTGGAGGTAATTATATGTCATTACTGATATGTTATTATTTTAATGTAATAAACTATAACAATATAATATTTTTCAAATGGTAAATGAAAACAAAATTTGTTTTTACGGTGGACTACCACTTTCCAAAAAAGATGTAAATTTTTTCCATCACCACCTCTCACATATGGTTATAATTTTGGATTTAATATATAAATTTTATGTTAATGAAATATTATCATTCTATAATGATAATATGTAATATATATTCTTAACCTTCCATCCATTAAAAAAAGATAACATTATTTGTGAGTAAGTCTATATTACCACCTCTATGAAGTGATGTGATACATTTTTCATAACCACATAATATGGGTACTATATATGTATAAGTGTATTTAATGAAGTAATATGATATTTATGATATAATAATAATTATATAATGATAAAATAGTACATAACTCATTTCAATAATATTCATTGAAAAATAGAAATGTTATGCGTGCATACATATAGCCAGTCATCTCCATGATTTTAACAAAATTCATTAATTCATAAACACCTTACATGTCTCATTTTAAAAGATTAATTAATTTATAAAAAATATAGTTATTTTATTATTATTATATTGAATATGATGGAATATTTACTTAATTTACCATGGTCGCATACCGAAGTTTTTTAGAAATTATGAACTAAACTTCCTCAAAACACCCGACGTGGATTTAATAGATTAAATAATTAAATATTCCATGGAAATAAGTGAAACAAATGGTTTAATGTTAATGTAATAAACCTAGAAATGATATTAATCATGTATATAATTTATATAAATTTATTATATATGAGTTAAAGGATGTATATTGAACTTATAGACTCAAGGTAAGGGATTTCATCTCAATTTACATTCATTTTGGCGTATTTTAATAGTATACAACTATTTTATTTTATATGGTATATATATATACCCAATTTATTATTTTATCCTGAACCATTATTGTTTCAGGTTATTTTATGTTATAAATACAAATTTATTCATTCAATGAGATTTTACATGAATGTTACCATGTGGTAGGAGGTTTCTCAACTCTATTTATATACATTGGGTTAAAATTCTATATAATTGACATTGTTATCCCATGATTATGTGTGAAATAGTCTATATATTATTTTATTCTTTATTTCCATTAGCATGATAAAGAGTTAATTTTCACACATAATCATTGTGAGAAAGTGATCCTTGGGTGATAGTGAATCTGCACTAGTCATTGTGAGAAATTGATCATAGGCTAGGAGTGACTAAGATAGTGTATTTTTAAGGGGAGTAACCCCTTTGATGAACAGTGATGTCATAGTGCATTTTGGAGAACAAAACATTGTTGATGCATTCACCTGATACATATCAAAATTATAGTGAATCATGTAAATAAAAATTTCCCTATTTATTTATTCATACATACCAAAGCATTTCATGAAAAATAATTCATATCAAGAAAATGATAATTTTAAGTGACCCTCACGGTTGAGTGGTCTGGATCCATTTTGGAAATTATCCATATAAGAAACATATTTTTTAGTTTTACATGTCTTTATATACCCTAATTCCCCACCCCACACCTAAAAGTAATCTCATACTAATACCCTTGTGGGGTTCTAACATATGGCTTATAAATATCTTATCTAAAGGATATGAAGGATTAATGAAATTAGTGATATAAAAATTATAAATGAAAGGGGATGAAACTCACCATAATTTATAGATATGATTGGGGCATATGAAGATGATGTAGAACTAGATACCTACTCTAGAAGGTTAAATAGTCCCACATGTGAACAATAAGATTCCAATGATGAATTAGTGGGTTATTAAGTTTTTTATTGTTACCAACCATTGACTCTATTAATTACATGAAATATTGATATCATTATATTGAATATCATAATTGATAAATATAATCTAATGTAGACTCAATGGATATGAAATTTGGATCAAATTTCTCTATTTTAAAATTTATAACTAGCCAAATATGATTAATTAATAATAGATGATTCATAGATAAAATACATAAATGATGAGTAGGATATTATTGAGGACAATTATTAAAGGGAGATCGTAAATTTTTCTATGGATCACAAGGTACTTGGAATAGTGTGGGTTTTTTGAAATAGAAAGCTATTCATGATCTGAAACAAACCAACATTGTTGTGAAATTAGTATGAACATGTTGAACATATTGATGTCGAATATTTTTTTCCACCAATGGAGACATATGAGTGAATAAGAATATTTCATATTGTGACTCTCTAGAGAAATTTAAATACCTTTCAAATAGATTTTAATAAATTATTTCTAAAAAAATATAAAAGAATATGTGTATTCCACACAATAGGTTAGATTTTCTATTTGATAAGTCTAACATGTGTTATATGATGAAAAAATAATAAAAATTAAAATAATCAATTTGGGGATTTTTTTTCTAATATGGAGACATTAATAATTAATATAGAGTTTTGAAGTGGTGAATTTGATCAAAATAATTATATGAAGTATTCCAGGGGAGAAAAAATTATAGTTCCCATATATTATTATAACATTATATTTTTAGGGATCATATAGGACTATGAAGAATAATTTTCATAGTTGAAATGCATACTATTTTAGAAATCAATGATTTTAGAACTCACATACTTCTCATAATTATTTAAATTCATAAAGGGTGTAAATGTGTTTTTCCAATATGAAATATGTGAGAGTGTGTATCAAAATGTCTTAGATAATATTTAGGTGTCTATATTCAACCCAAATTATAGTTGGAATCAATCATCAAAATAATGAGGATGGATGAGTTTTTAATTCCCCACATTACCAAAGTACAACGTGAATCTTGTGGTATCTTACAGCAAAAATATCACATATGTTGTTCTTGACATGATTGGTTATCGGATACCAACTCTTCTTCATGGTGGTGAATTTATTTTTTTTATGTCAAATTATAATTTATATTCAATTCACATTGTATTAGTTTTAGTGTATTATATAGGTATTAGAAAATAATTTTATTCCAATTTTAGTGCCAATTATGGTAATTATTTTATACATAGAAATTCCATAAGTGGAGGAAAATTTTTCCATTGATAATGGGAATTAAATTTCTTTTAAAGGATAAGTAAATAAATTATTAGAGTAAAGATGAACTGGAATAAATTTTAGTAATATAATCATGGAAACTACTATTATATAAATAACAACACAGAGAGGAATGAATATATGTAGTGATGCTACCCATGGTAGTATATAGTTACAAAGATATTGTAGTTGAGTGGACTAGGAATCCAGTAAAACATTTTTAATAAAAAATATGGAGATAAGATATCATTTCTTTAAGGAACTAGTGGTGCAATGAACTTTGAAACTGGTTCATGTATGAAAAAATCATCATTAATCAAAAAAATTACAAATCAATAGGTCACAATGGTTTTTTATAAAAATATATTAACACATGGTGTTCAAACACCACCTAGTGATTATGTCAGTTATGAATACAACATCACCCCTATAGAATATAATATTTTTATACAAATTATGTGTTCTTAAATGAATAACTATCATGTATAGTATATAAGACTAAAAAATTATTAATCCATGTGGATTTAATAAAATGGAGAAGGATGATAAGTAATTAGAGAAAACATTATAATAAAAAATTCTATATATTATTTATTATAATGGTCACTGAATCACTTAGGTTTTTAGAATTTATTAATAGATCATTTATTAATTTTTTAGAGTACTTTAGTTTTCATGAATTCATTCATTTGATCAAATATATTTTAGAATTAAACTTTTCATTTTAGTGTTAATGGTGGATAAAATACTCATGGAAATAATATAGGGCTACATGAGGAGACATAATTGTAGAGATATAGGGAGATCATTCCTAAATTAAATTAAAATTGATTAATAAATGGATTTCTTATTATGTAAGAAGGATTTAAAATAATTTCATGGAGGATTGATATTAAAATTCAATTGGTAAAAATTTAGTAAACATGGGGTTTTAATGTATGATTTCCTACCAATTATATTAATATTGGATACTATGTGATGAAGAATAATTTATGTAAATTTCATTAGGAGTAAAATTGGGTTGGTTAGAGAGATATTTTATATGTTTTAGATGTACATGGATCTTTGTGTTATTATAAAGTCCATTATATGAGTGGTTATGATGTTTCATAAAATGGATATGTCTTATCATGAAAAAAATTAACATGGAATATGGAAGTTTCTTATCACAATGAAAAAAAATATTCTCATTATAATTTTGAGGTGAGAATCTAGTTATGTTGTGGGAGATAAGAGAATTGTGTGATGTGTTTGTTAGAAAACTAATCTAACTATTTTACCTCTCAATGATATGTAAATGTATTTATTTTTATATATAATAGTAATCTATGGATGATTATAATTTCTTCATTTTAAATTATTATTATCTTCTTCCACGCAAATAGATTATGGTGACATCTTGAAGAATGTTGGTGAAGTTTAATAGATTAAAAAATATGATATTTCTACACAAAAAGATATATTTGTTCTGAAATAAATCATAAATTATGAGGTTACCACTCCATAATATTTCAATTATAATATGAAGGAATATTAGGTGATGGTTAGAGGTATATGAAATTTTTATATTTTAACACTAGGGATTGTTTTTATTCAACAAAAACAATAGAGTTTTAAATATCTAGTGGTGATCATGTAATGATTTATTAGGAATTTAAATGTTGAATTTCTTATATTCTTTTAGATATGGGTATACTATTTCTTATGGATATAGGTTTTTGAGGCCCCATGAGTGGAATTATATTACTAATTGTTTATTGTAACTGGTAGTGGTGTACACACTAAAATGTTAGATTCATTACCTTTTTTTTAAATATTTATAGAATATATTTATCATAAATTCATATATTATATTTTTTTATTAATGGTTGAAAAAAATTAAATTGATATGGTTGGTTAAAATTTTCTTTTCTTTTATTTTGGGGTTGGTGTAAAATTTTGGGATAAGTAACATGACTAGTACAAATATAAGTCATAAAAATTAGGATTAGTTAATCAATGAGACAACTAGTGAGTTATAGATATTATTCTACTTCTCTATGACATATCTCAACACCTAGAAAATCAAGACCAAGAATTTTATATTACCTTTACCATTTTCTCTCTACTTATTGAAATGGTAATGGAGAGTTTGTTATTGGAATGATACTTCTATATTATGAGTTCAAAAATATGTGTTGTAAATTCAAAAATAGACCTTTCAAAGGATAATTATGGGTTATTTTATATTTTTGGGATGAGTTTTGTTCCATGTGATCATGAAAAAATAAATAAAGGGGGGTTCACTCAGTTTAAAAAGTCTTATTCACCTATTTCTTACAAATTTGTATAATTATATGTGTATAATGTATTTCTATCCTATGATAATAATGAAAATCATAAAAAAATCATGATTTGTTTCCTATATTTGGTTAAATGTCAAGAAATAGTGACTTGTATGTCTCATTTATCTATAATTCATCCACTGTACATATTTTTTGATATACTGGTGGAAATTTTTTATATGGCTTCAATGATCAGTGTAAGATCATACCATTTTAATGGTATATTTCATTTTATATTTTTTTAAACCTTTTTGATTTGGATATTTTTTTTTAAAATTGGTCATTGAGCCTTAGTTGATAAGGAATTGTTCTAGGAGTAAATAGGAATATTTGGTTGATGTATAGGATTCTGTGTCATGGAGACATGGGATGCACCATAAGAATAGTCATTGTGACATGGATACTCAGGATATGGTGTAACGAGATTGAAGGTGGTATTTAAAATCCATTTCCTTTTTAGTAATAGTTGTGGTGTGGTGGAATATTGTTATAAATACCTTCCCCTTGTAGATAAGCTCAACGACATTGGGAGGATGGATGTAGCGCAAGGACCTCAAGGTGGGATTTGGATGGTTCTTCCAAATCTATTAACCATTCTTCATGGATCTATGATGCATCATAGAATACGTCTAAGGTTTTTATGTTATGAGGTGTGGTGTATTAGGATGTGTTATAGTCGTTCCCCAAGTATTATAGGGTCTTTGAAATATTCCTAGTCGAGATCTTCGTAAGAGGTTTAACAAAGTAAGATACAACATGGGCCCTTAGACTATGTCATTGTCCTACTCATGTTTTCCAATTCTATGGCATGGCCTAAAAGGTGGAATCATTGTGTTATGTTTTATAGGATGTTTATAAAAACCATGAACCCATTTGAACCAAATTTTATCCCATATCTTTTTCTCCAACCCTAATCACCTCATAGAGTCTCATGAAGGGATTGTAAGCATATTCTCATTAGATTTAACCCAATCCTTATAGGGATCACTTATTGGTGGTACATGTATTTAAACAAAAAACATTTAGCATCCACATTGAACTATAAATTTTTTTGTCGAATCATAGTGTTTGAGGACTAGAATCTAAAGTTATGATGAACTAGATCACATATTTTAAATTTAGTATTGTTGAATTTTTCTTTACTTTTGAGGTAAGGAGGGTCTTTAAAAACTAAATAAAATCTATTTTAAGTCTATGTAGTATGCGTAATTATTGAAATAATTCTAGTGCACCATAAAACTAGCCTAGGATATAGAATAAACCACATTTTTTGATAATCACATTTTATAAACCTCAAATGTATTACTTTGGGTTTATTAAATTGATATCTAACTTTTAACCACAAAAGATGTGGGCCTAGACTTGGACCGATCATTAAATTGGTTACATGGAAACATGAATCTTGGCATAACTGGTGAATTATAGTGATTTCATGTGACATGACCACATGGAAAAAACAATTAATTTAATTATAATCATCTTTTCATGCTAACCTAATGAGTTTTGGTTATATTGGAAGGTTACTATCTTTGGTGAGAAATTAATAAATGGATAGAATTATGGAAAATATTATTATAATTGGAAATACAACTATATGAAATGTAAATGGATAGAAAATTAATAATTTAATGAATTGATCATTGTGTATTATGATGAAAAATCCATTATATTTGATCCATGTCTATGTGAATCTTTTACATATCTTTTTCCCTTATATGACACTATTGTGATTGATGCATGAAGTGGGATGTAACATAGCTTATTGAATTTCGTATTTTCATGGCATATGATTTTGATTGGTGATTAAGGGAACCATATGTGACTAATATGGGAAAAGTGATTTCTTATAACCTCTAATTGAAGTTTTTATTCTTGGTATTTGATTCTTCATGTGGGTAAGACACATAGTCTACATACAACCTAAGTGTAATATACATAGACATTTGATTCTTGAGGGTGAGGTGCTTGATTTCATGAGGTTGAGTTTCAATTTTTCATGAAATGATATGAGATATTCATCCTATATAGGATCATACATAAATGATAAGGGTTATTTTTTTAGGAAGTGGAATCCACCAATAGATAGGGATATTCAAGACCATGTTGAATAAATTTTTTTTGACCCCAGGTGTAACCCAGAGCTTGTTTTTAAATGGATTTTTTTCATGTGAAGTATTAATTTATTAAATTGGAATCCCATTTTATCACATTATTAAAATCACTAAATACTCATAATTTATTTTTTAAAACCATTTTTGGTGGCCTACTGATTTTTAACCACACCCAGTTCAGGCCACCATTTTGTACCCAAACTGATTTCATAGATGTTGCTATGGATAAGGGAAAGGGACCCTACATTGGAAGATTGATTATTGTATGGGTTAGATATAGGATATGGGACCAACATGGGTTTTGGGACCATGGTTTTGGATTATTTTATTGAGATAGTTAGTCTTTTATTTGAATGAAATTCATAATTCCATTTAGAAACATTCAGCATGACATTACAGTGTTTTTATTATTATTAAGTTTAGTGGATTTTATCTTTCCTACTAACATTTATATTGATTATTATTATTATTCTTTCTAATAATATTTTTACTCAATAACTAATTATATATTATCCCTGATATAATCTTTAAACCCTTTCTATTAGTCAGAATCCTCTACCATATGGGGAGGCATGTCTGAGATCATGTAACCTATTACCCCAATCACATGGGTGACTATCGGGTGAAGGTTGTTTAATTATGTTACTAACGGATAGTATAATATTTTGTTTCTATACTATTTGGGAATGTTAAAAAGGATTATACAATGTGTCTTCACATGGTTATGTTCTTTTCTATGGGATTAGATAAACAATTTATATGGGGGAAATCTAAGTTCCCATGAATGGTATTATTATTGATTATATTTTCTTGTTAATGTTTTGATGTCATTTCACCATGGTTCATTCACATTATGTGTGATTTTATTTTTATTGATATTTTACTCATGTTCTTTTAATAAAAGAGATGAGTATGGAGGAATCCTGGTAGGAAGATAGGGATATATGATGACATGCATTGTTCATTATAGGTGCATATTTATTGCATGTGAAATATCTTTCCATATAAACTATAAAATTAAATCCCATTTTATATGTGATATATGAGAACAAAGATTCTGTTATTTTATGAGAATGTTCTTATCAGGAAAATTATAGAGGAACCATGAGTCAATGGTTCTCTTTTTTTTAAACTAATGAGGTTGAACTTGTTGTTTATCCTTTACTCTAATAAGTGTTTTATCATTTGTAAAGAAAGTTCCTACTAATCACCTTTGAATCAATCTCTATGTAAGTAAAAAATAAGATGCTCTAAATGCAACTGACCTGAACTACCTAAATCTCTATAGAATTTGAATGATGATCATCTACAAGATATCTTCCTTAGGGTGGTGTAATCTATAGAAAGGGAGGTTATTCACACTGTTCAAATAATTATTGAGTTAATGAGAGAGTTCCAATTATAGAATTGACCTATGTTCACTACTTAGGGAGGCCCCCAGGAAGCTGATTTCTAGAATGATTCAATATTAAAAATCTTAAATAACCATAATACACCCACATATGGGAGGGTGAATATTACTAAAAACAAGCTTTTAATACCATAAAACATAAATGTGATATTCTTGGGTAAACCGGGTTGTAATAATAGTAATCCAATAAGAAATTCAAGTATATCTTTTAGATCCACTTCCATGTAGAGATATTTAGGGGTGAGAGGGATCATGATTCCATTCCCTTGATATAATATGGAATTTGAGTGATATAAAATATCATATGCTTCACTAACCTACAATAGTTTTCTATATCCTTGATAGTTGATGATATCATAAGGGTAAGATTATTCCTAGATGTATTTTTCTATGTGATAAAGTAAAATTTAAAAGTCATTTTCTTGAGAGGCCTTGAATACTTGGTGAATCAGTCTCTCATAATGGAATGGAAACTGAGATATTCCTTTGAATTTAGTTAGGTTCTTTTATTAGGGTGATATTGGATCTTTTAATTGAGTGGAAAGAAGTGACATGATAAAAAAATAAAGGTAAGTAGCATGAATATAATATAGGGGAGTGGACTTCTACAACAATATCAGGTATCGGTGTGATGATTTTAGTGTGACAGGGTAGGTCACATGTTCCAATTGTGTCCTTAATGCTTAGTTTAATTTCTTGAATCTACTAATTTAGGTCATATATAGAAGTTTCCTATGAACATTCAGAAGTATATTAGTATATGGGGATCAAGATAGACACCAGAGTCTGGGAAGTACATAGCTACCCCTCAACAAACTAGTAGCTAGAGTTCCATTGGATGTTCATAAAGAGGTATAGGATATGGTACCTAGGTTCATTAGTGGTACTACCAGCTATAGAGTGAATTACATGAGATTCATACTAAAACAAAGGGTAAAGGGAAAATTCAACTAATTTCCATGTATTATACACCAACATTTTTTTATGCAGGATCTTTTACCATTAGAGGTATGATTCTAGTATCATCTTCCTTGTCCTGTTTTTTGTTTGATATTAGACCATCACATTACAGTTTATCTTCAAAATTTGAATTTTTTTACTAATAAAGAGAGAATTTATGGTGTAATGTCCATTGTTATATGTTTGGGACTTATTTGAAAGTATAATAAATGTTTCAAGGTGTGTTCACTAAAAATTGGTGGTTGTTATTTTCATTAGGTTTTCTGTCAAAAATTGTAGGTTTTTATTTGATCCTTTTTATTGATTAGAATTTATTATACCCTACTCATATAAACTATTTTTAGATCATAGTTTCCTTTTTATCTCTTGAAGGGGGGATCTATACTCACCAGAGTGGGTGGGATATTAAAGTCAGTCATGCCTGACCAATTTAGTGTACTTTGGATTATATCTTGGCTCAAAAATTACATCTTATTTTGGATGATGGGTAAATTTTTCTAGACAATTCTCCTATAGTTGTAAATTTTTTTAGTAATTTTTTTCCTGAATAGTTATCTTGCTTACCACCCAAGTATGAGTTCGAGTTTGTAATCAAGTTAGTTTAGAGAGCTAATCATGTTTATATCATTTCTTATAGAATATAACTGGAAGAGATTAATGAGTTGAAATTTTAGTAATAATATCAACATGATAACAGAATCATATATCCTACTAATTATACTTGGGGTTGTCCCATGATTTTCACCATATAAAATAATGTATCTTTTCAATTATGTGTGAACTACTGATGGTGAAGAACCATTATCCCCTACCTTGCATTAACAATCTCTTCTTTCAACTAAGACAAGTGATGATCCTCTCCATGATTGACATGAGGTTGGGGTACCATATATTTTTGGTGAAACCATCAGATATACTGAAAAATAAATTTAAGGGTATGTATGACTTTTATGTGTTCATGGTGATGTAATTTAGACAGAAAAATAAATAGGTGGTCTCCATGGATCTGATGAATCAGATATTTCATTCATTCAATAGTAAGTTTGTGGAAGTTTTCATAGACAACAATGTAGTTTCTCCAAATCTACAGATGATTATTACCCGCATCTTAAAATCACCCTATGTACACTAAGAGAGAATCAGATTTATCCCAATATATCTAAATGAATCTTCCAGATTAATATTGTGTGCTTTATAGGACATGTTATTTCAGAGTCTGGAGTGGTAGTGGTCCCAGATAATTTGAGATATATGGTATCATGGGAGCATCCCAATAATGAATACACGATTTAGTTATTTATATATATATATATATACATCATGCTATTATTAGTGCTTTATCAAATACTTATCTTTTTTGGTAGACATGATGTCTTGGATGACCATGAAGGGGGTGAAGTTTGAATGGTCGAATGATTACATGAGTGAATTCCAAAAGATGATGCATAGGTTAACCGCTACTTTGATACTCACTTTTTATATATTCCAACATGAATATACCATTTATTTTGGCCCATTTAGAGTTATACATTGGGTAGATTTGATGTTCATGGATAGATTGGTTGTTTTTGTCTCTATATAGCTATGTCTAAATTATATTAATTACCCTACTCATGATCAAAAGTTAGATATGGTGGTACACCCCTTAAATTATAGAGACGTTTCTTGTTAGTTGATATGTTTAAACAGTAAACAGACAACTAGAGATACTTGAACTTCATTTCATAGAAACACTTGAACCTTAAGTAGAGGAGGTTGTTTGACTATCTACAGTATGTCGATATTGATCGAGCCTACACACCTAGAAAAGGAAAAAATATTACCAATTAAGTGAGGTCGAAGTCATTGACATAGGATATAAAGGATTCCTATGATGAGTGGAATCTTATGGAACTCTTTTTATAATTTCATATAGATGTTCATGAAACCCAAGGATGAAAAGATCTAACATTAACATCAGTATTACCCATACTTAGAGACATGGTTCAGACATAGTAGTTATCTGATATGGAGGGATATGATTTGAGGGATAGATTATATGGTGGGAATCTACCATCATGAAAGTATCTTTCAATTTGAAATTTTATTGATATCCATTAATGTGTACGGGTTCCTATGGGAATGTGTGAGTATTGATGATGGTGTTTCATAATTATAAATGGGTTCTACATCCGAATCTGATGATGTTTAAATATGATATCCATATAACATATTGTTTCCCCATGATGAAAAATGATATAGCTAGTTTCATGGCATTATTTTTCACCTATCCACTGGTGATGTTCAAGAATTAGAGGCCTTATGGGTTATTATAGCCTATAACCATTCCAAAATGGAAGTGGTATAATATCACTATTTATTTTGTGATAGGATATCCCAAGATACCCTGCAAAAATGATATCTTAGGGGTGACCATGGATCGACTGGTAAAGGTATCCCACTTCTTTCCAATCAGGTGGACTTTAACTATAGATGTCTTATGTAGTTTCTACATGCAACCAATAATATATAGGAATGGTATTCTGAGGAGTATTATTTTATATTGAGATCATCATTTAACATATCAAATCTAGGAGGGTCTTCAGAAGGATTTTAGATTGTAGGTTCTTCTAAGTAAAACCTATAATCCACAGACTAATGGCTAATCCAAATAGATGATTTAGATTCTTGAGGATATATTTTGATCATATGTTCTAGATTTCATAGGTTATTGGGAGTATCATATATCACTTGTGGAGTATTCTTATAACAACAGATTCTCAAAATTGATCCAAATAGGTCATTTTAAGGCTTTGTATGGATGGTTATGTCATTTTATACTTTTTTTGTTAGAGGCAGGTGATTCATAACTTGTTGGACATACCCTTGTGAAGAATACTTCTGAGAATGTTCAATTGATCCAAATGTTGTTGGTGTTTTCACAGAACTGACATAAATAATATGATAACCATTAGATATAACCTATTGAGTTTGAGGTTAATCATTATGATTTTCATCAGGTGTTTCCTAGGATGGGGAAATGATATATCATGAAGAATGGGTAGTTAGGTCCCAGGTTTATTGGACCCATTGAGATATTGGAAGTCTTTAGTCCACTAGAATATAATTTATCCCTTCCAAAATGCTACAATTACATGAATGATGCATTTCATGCATCATATATTCATTGATAACATCCTTAAACATCTCGTGTGATTGGTGTGGATGACATATATCTCGATATTGGTATGTTTGTTGAGGATAATTTGATTCATATCATGGACCATAGTGAGAAGCATCACAAGGGGAGGTCATACCACTAGTTCAAGTGTAGTGGAAACATAGTAATGTCCAATAGGAGACCTGATAAAGGTATACTAATATACGGATAGATTGGTAATACATTTTCATCAATACCCACCATGATGATTTGGAGAATAACTCAGGGATGATAGATTATAAGGTGTAAATGTTTTAAAATAACATGTCTTTCACTGTAATCACCTCTTTCATTTTCTCTAAAACTACATATGCTATTTATTTTTGGTTTGAACCATTATTTTTTATCCTAACTAAGTATTGGTTTTTTTATATAAAAGTAAGATTTGGATGGGGTATAGTGTTCTACTTCTTGGTGTATTAGGATGACTATAGTCGTTCCACAAGGTTTATAGGATCTATATCGCGGTCCTAGTCATGGTCTTTAAATACATCTTGACTGGGCAGCTTATGGCATGGACCCTTATTCTTAGTAATATTCCTATACATGTTAGCTTATTCTATCTCATGGTCTAAAATGATACTCTATGATTATTAATTTTATAGGATTCCAAAAAATACCTTGACCCCTATGAAACAATTTCCCTTCCATCTCATTTAGTCAAACCTAGGTCCCATGAGAGTCTTTCAATGGCCTTTGAATATGATTTTAATTTTAATAAACCCCCACATTCCTGGGATCGATACATGGTGATCCAATCCTTCTAACAACAACTACATAGAATCCTCATTAAACCAAAAAAAATGTTTTTTCAGATATTGGTGTTTTAGGCATAGAGATTCAAGGATAGAGGAAATAGATGTCCACTTATAAAATGAGGATTCTTCTCATATTCTCTTCTTTTGAGTTAGGTATTCTAGAAAAAACATTAAATTCCATTTTACATCCTTCCAGTATGTGAAATAATTACAATCACACCAAAACTACATGTATAAGACCAGTCTAATTGAATAAACCAATGTTTTTTATAAACACATTCCTTATAAATCCCATGGATCATATCGAGTCTATTATCATTTAGGCCAAACATGATGAAACTCTAGGGGTGATCTACCCATGGAGTGATTGTGAATTGTAAGACTTGGGGACATGAATTTTGTCATAACAACTGAATTTTAGTGATTTCTATAGATAATTCCACATTATTTTCGGGAAATTTTGATAAATGAAATGAAATTGTGTCAATTATAATGAATATTTGAAAACTGGTTGTGAAATTTAATTATAAATAAAAATGGTAATTTGATGAATTCAACATTATGGATTATGATGAGATATAGATTATGCTTGATGTTTAGCCATGTTAATTACATGCTTAGTGTAACGTCCTCGACCTGGAAGCCACTAAATCAATGCTCTGAGCCGGGTGATTACATGACCTTAAGTGAGCCTCCTCGTACGCCAAAGGCTGCCGACTAGCAGTGGGGGTCTATGGGGTCAAGTGGGGAGAATATGTCCCCTTTTTATCATAGTAAGCCACAACAGAATAACCAAATAGCGGAAACAATAACCAATAAACAAGGAACATGTATAGCAACCATTTCCAAAAATAAATATGCCATGTCATACTACAGTGCAAGAGTGAACAAAAGCCCAAAAATAAAGACAATGGCCAAAATCCCAAAATGGTCCCGAATCCAAGTCCTGATCCTCCACCAAGTGCTACCCATGTCCACTCCGCTATCTAGAAAGGACCCTTTCCCTTGTCCTGACCTGCAAACATGAAGTCTGCTCGGGTACCCAACAGCGGCCCGAGCAAGGTGTGAGTACAACTCAGTAGGCCACCACCAACGGTGTCTACAAAATATCCAGTATAAATAGGTAGTGCATGCAAAAGAAATATGAATGATAATTTCCAAGTGATTATTTAAGGTGCAATTAACCACTTCATATCCAAATCCATTGCCACTTCCATTACCATTCATTTCACACCAATTATCATCACTTACCATTTCATCACATTTCCATGGGTTAAACACATACATTATGTTACATGGGTCTAAGGCCAACAATCACATTAAAGAGGGTAAACACCTCGTTTTCCTATATCACTAGGACCAAACCCCCTTATAGCAACCATATCCTCACCTCGAAGCCTCATTCTGGGTGGATGCAATCATATCCTCACCTTGAAGCCTTAGTCCGGGTGGATGCAACTGATAAGGAAACAGAGCATCAGTCCTATCCCTACCTCGTGCATTTAGGGTGGAGTTCAGAGCATCAGCCTTCACTCGACCCGTGGGCATAGAGCCTCAGTCATACCCCACACTACCAAGCCATGTGCACATGCTTATATATAAGTAACCATCTACCTTCCAACCATTGCCCAGCGGAAACCATCATTCACAACAACCCACATGGGAAACCACATTATGCCTTAACCCATTAACACATTACCATTTCACATCATTTAACCATTCACCCAATTCCCATGTGTTATTCTTATCTCACTAGGCATTCAACACTAGACTCATAATCTATCCCATTATGGTCTTTAATATGTTTACACATTAACCCATTTAACCCATTCATCATTCCCATGAATCAACATTTAACCCATTTCAAATAACTCGTAGGTTATTTCCAAGTCTAGGTGCATCACCTAACTTCTATTCCAATTTCAACCAATCATGCCAACATAGCTATCAAGGGATCTACAGTTCATTACAACAAGGTCACTTGTTTAATATCAAACCCTAAATCTAGGAAAAGTCAGTACATCCCATGGATGGCCCCAATTAGGTCAAGTCTATCCCAACACATCCCACGGGGATCGTGAGGGTTCCCATTTTCCATTTTAAATACCCTTATTACCAAACATTCCAAGGTTATCCAAAACATAACCAAAGGAAAGCAAGAACACAACTAAACATGCACAAAACCCTAAATAACCATGGGATATAACTTGTAGACCACCTACCTTGAATCTTTGGTTGAACGCACCCTCAATCGAGTCCTTAGACCTTGATTCGACCAACCCTTGGAGCTTCAACCTAGAACTCACCCAAAATATATGGTTTTAGGGTTTCGGAACAAGAGAGAGAAAAGATACAAACCCTAAACCAAGAAAGGAACAAAGGATGAGGTTAGCCTTACCCGGAGCTTCGATCCACATCCAACGGCACCAAAAACACCTTAGAATCGAAGGAGTTTGATATCTTGAAGTCCTTGGGAGCTTTGGTTCGTCCCTAAGGTGATGAGAGGAGGAAGAGAGGAAAATCCCGAGTTGGGGTTATAAAGCCCGGAGTGGAAATTTTGTACATTTTCCAAATTTAAGTGGCCGCACGGTTTAGCCGCACAGTTTGGAAAACCGTGCGCAAACCGTGTGCACGCCACTACCCGAAGGAGGGGGAGTCGCGCGATTTATCCAAACGGTTTGGAAAACTGTGCGCAGACCGTGCACTTGCTTCTGTCCAGAGGAGGGAGGTTCACATGGCTTATTCTGGGCAGGCCGCACGGTTTGGATGAACGTGCGCCTTGGTCTACTTTGCCAAGACTTCCCTTCTTCCGTGCCCCGAGCCCCCGAAACACCCCCAAGGCCCCTCACACTTCCAAGAATCCTTTTAAATCCCCAAAATCAAAGGGTTCAACCCAAAACACAACAAAACATACCTTTCCAAAAACCGGGATCTTACAACCTCCCCACCTTATAATGGCTCGTCCTCGAGCCGAGTTTCCAAGCCTCATTGCTCCAGCGAAGAGAAGAGTTCGGGCCACTGAGCCCACATATCCGACTTCCGCTCCCATGTTTTTTCCTGAAATTTCCCATGCTTCCATAGTACTCGCACTAATGGCACAACCTTGCCTCACAAGACCTTCTCACTATGGTCCACCACACGAACCGGATGCTCCTCAAAGGACGCATCAGCCTCAAGCTCTACATCCTCAACATCAACCATGTGAGATGGGTCAGGGTGATATCGTCGAAGCTGCGACACATGAAACACATCATACATCCCACCATACCATTGTGGAAGATCCAATCGGTAAGCCATTGGTCTGATCCTCTCCAAAATATCAAAAGGTCCCACATACCAGGGCGTCAACTTACCCTACTTCTGAATCTGTCGGTGACCCAATCTTGGCGACATCCAAAGGAACACTTTATCACCCACCCCAAACTCGAGAGGTCTATGACTCCGATCTGCATACGAATTCTGCCTACTCTAAGCCATAGACATTTGCTTCCTGGTCAACTTAACTCTCTCTGAAGTATCCTACACGAGACTTGGTCCCAACAACTCAGATTCCCCGGCCTCTAGCCAACACAACGGAGATCTACATGGTCTCCCATAAAGTGCCTCAAATGGTTCCATATTAATTGTAGCCTGAAAACTATTGTTGTAGGAAAACTCAACCAACGATATGTGCCTCTCCCAAGAACCACCAAAGTCCAAGACACAAGCTCTCAACATGTCTTCCAACACTTGGATCGTACGCTCCGACTGCCCGTCCGTTTGCGGGTGGAAAGCCGTACTCAAAAACACCTGCGTACGAAGCGCCTTCTGCAACCCTTGCTAGAAGTGTGATGTGAAATGTGGATCTCGGTGAGAAACTATGGTATGTGGTACCCCATGAAACCGCACTACTTCCTGAACATACAGCTCACCCAACTGGTCGACTATAAAGGTCTCCTGAATCGGTAAGAAATGAGCCACTTTCGTTAACCGATCCACAACCACCAAGATTGCATTGTTATTCCACGAAGTCCTCAGAAGACCCACGACAAAATCCATCATCACATCATCTCACTTCCATTCCGGAATGGGAAATGGATGCAACAAACCGCCTAGGCATTGATGCTCGGCCTTCACCTGCTGACATGTAAGACACCATGACACAAATCCCGCAACTTCATTCTTCATTTTAGGCCACCAAAACTGCCTTCAGAGATCACGGTACATCTTCGTCAAACTAGGATGTACTGCCCACATTGATTCATGTAACTCATGCATCAACTCTTCCCACACACACTTTGGCACAGCCACACGATCACGAATACCTGCAACACCATCCACACCAACGGCCCAGCCAGAAGGTATCTCCCCACCTTTATGCTTTTCCTTTATGATCAAACACTCTGGATCATCAAGTTGGATTTCCTTAACTCGACTCAAGAGCATCGACTCCATCGTTAAGGAAGCAAGAGTGACCTTACCGTTCTCCTCCTACACCTCTAGGTGCATCTTTGCAAACAAGGCCATCACCTTCCACTCAGTGCTGGACTCCTGAACCGCCTGATTCTGAACCTTCCTGCTCAGAGCATCAGCAGCATTGTTTCCCTTTCCTGGAATGTACACCAACTCAAAGTCAAAATACTGGAGATATTCAACCCATCTTCATTGCCAAAGATTCAGATCTTGCTGTGAGAAGATATACTTTAAACTCTTATGGTCCGTAAACATGGTAAATTGTTCCCCCAATAGATAGTGCCTCCATCACTTCAAGGCGTACACCACTGTAGCCAACTCAAGATCATGATTGGGGTATTTCTACTCATGGGGTATCAACTGCCTTGACCCATAAGCCACAACCCTCTCATCTTGCATCAACATAGCCCCAAGTTCGATTTCGGACGCATCACAAAACACGATATATTTCTTACCCGGCTCGAGTAAGATCAAGATAGGTGGGGTCATCAACCACTTCTTCAACTATTTAAAGGCATTCTCACAAGCCTCATACCATTCGAACCTAATTCCCTTCTTGGTAAAGCCCGAAAGTGGTGCTTCCAAGTGAGAGAAATCCTGAATGAACCTTCAGTAATACCCGGCCAAGCCCATAAAACTTTGAACATCAAAAACAATATTGGGATACTCCCAAGATACAACTGCTTGCACCTTATCTGGATCCACTGACACACCTTCCTCTGAGATGATGTGACCTAGAAAATGCACCTCACCTATCCAGAATTGACACTTTGATAGCTTGGCATATAGCCGGTGCTCTCTTAGCATACCCAGGATGATGTCAAGATGTTGGGCATGATCGCCATGAGTTTTTGAGTACACTAAGATGTCTTCAAGGAAGACAACCACAAACTGATCTAGATAGTGATGAAAGATCGGGTTCATCAAAGCCATAAACACCGTCGGTGCATTGGTCAAGCCGAAAGGCATTACCACAAACTCAAACAACCCATACCGACTCCAGAAAGCTGTCTGTGGCACGTCGGAAGACCTCACCCTCAACTGGTGATAACCCGACCTCAGATCAATCTTAGAAAAAACTGATACACCCCTCAAATGATCAAATAGATCATCAATTCTAGGAAGAGGGTACCGATTTTTCACCGTCATCTTATTCAACTTCCGATAGTCAACACACGGTCTCAACGACCCATCGGCCTTTTTCACAAAAAAGCACGGGAGATCCCCAAGGGGACGTACTAGGATGGATAAACCCCTTACGCTCCAACTCCTCAAGATGTACCTTTAGCTCCTGGAGTTCTACCGGTGCCATTTGGTATGGAGGAATAGAAACTAGCTATGCTCCTGGAAGCAACTCAATCGTGAACTCGACATCCCTCTCGGGTGGTAACCCCAAGAAATCATCAGGAAACACGTCCTGAAACTGATCCACCACAGGGGTAAAATTAGGTTGTTCCCCTCCCTTGCTATCATCAAGCATGAGAAATTCCACTTGAGTCGTGAGTTCACTCATCCATTGACCCAATGGTCTTGCACGACCTATTCGAACATCCCACTCACCACGGTGGACATAAGTGTTACCCTCAAGTGACCTAAACGATACTCTGCGACGATAACAGTCAATGTGCACCCGATATAACACCAACCAATCCATTCCTATGATTAAGTAAAATCCTGGCATCTCGAGAATAAACAAGTCCCACAGAAAACGACACCCACCAAATTCCAGGGCACATGCCTTGCACTGCTTGATATCCTCAACCCGCACCCCCAATGGAGTGTCAATTGACATAACTACACACACTCCCTCTACATGTAAACACAGCACTACCACAAGTTGAGTAGAGATAAAAGATTGTGTGGAACCTGTGTCAAACAATGCACTAGAAAACGTAGAATCTACAAGGATCGTACCTCAAACAGTCAATGGTCCAGCCTCGCCATCACCAGGCGTAAACTGAACTTCCTGAAGCTGACCTAACCCTCTACCCTGGGCCCCAGCCTGAGTACTCTATGCTACACTGCCCTGCTGGCATGAGAAATCTTTCCCTAGAGTTCCACGTCCACCGCCCCTGCCAGTACGGCCCGTGGAGCTCCAACTGCCTACCTGATATGGGGCAACTGATCCTCTTCCCGTATCCGGTATTTTCTTTCCACCATCATGCTCCCCTACCTGCCGAGGATTCCTGAAGAACCTATGCACATTTCCCATCCTTTCACACGAACGACACTCAACTAGAGGTCGAGGACACTGACCACGCATATGCCCCGGCCTACCGCACTGATAACAGAACACCATATTCCCACTCTGAGAGGCTAACCCTCTCTTATGATCACCTTGCTGGAAACTTTCCAAATGATGCTTCCAACCTTCGGAAGATGCACCACTTGTCCACCCCGCTGGCACGATAAGCCCACCACCCGAAGCTCCCTTCAAGTTCCCTTTAGAGATGAGTTCCTGATCCATCACCTCTACAAACCTCTTTAAGCGAAAGATATTTACTTGAGACCTGATCTCATGTCTCAGCCTATCCTGGAAATGCCTTGCTACCACTGCCTCATCCCTGGCTAACACTGGGATGAAGCATCGCAGATCAGTGAAGCGACTAGCACAGTCCATAACCGATAGTGATCCCTAAGTCAGGCTCATAAACTCTGCATCCCGCACTTGCCTCAAAGTCTATGGGTAGAAATTCTCTAGAAACTTCTCCTGAAAAACCTTCCATGACATCCCCTCAGCATGCTCGGTCTGAGCCTGAATGTCCCACCAACGCCTTGCCTGGCCCCGCAACATAAAAACGGCCAGCTTTACTCACTTTTCAACAGGGGTATCCAGATGATCTAGTATCTTCTGGACAGACTCTAACTAGAACTCTGCTGCCTCTGGCCCACCCTCTCTGGTGAAAGTCAGAGGGTGCTGTAGCCGGAACTCCTTGGTCAGCTCAAACATACTCAGTGAAACCCGCCCTGGGTCTCGATCCATCATCTGTATAAGGCGAGCCAAGTTCTCTCAGAACTGGTCTTCTCTACCTTCATTGATTACCACATTTTCTTGCTCTTGTACCAGAGGAGTGTTCTCAGCAACATCCTCATGTTGCCCAACTGGAAACCAATGTCATCGTGGCATCTCTATATAATGACAAGCACGAGATTTAGAATGCATACCATAAACTTTCACGAATTCATCACAAATGACTCCCTATGAACCACAAAAACCCACTTGTTTCATTTCATTCTTCTCATTATTTCTTTGTTTCATGAAATGCATAATGCACCCTATTTTCCTGCCTCACACACCCCTCCCATGCGTGTGCCTAATACAATGCATGTCACATATCTCCCTAGGTGCCTACAATGATTCATGAGTATAAATCCTCGTTCCATTAAGGCCACGAGCCAAATATTGTAAAACAATCACATAAAACCACATGTGCATCACCTAGTGGTGAAATATTATCAACTGTAACAACACATAACCAAGAACAACATTTCCCACCCAGGGTGACTTGGGTTTTTCCCCGTACCTGGGTTAGCTACTCCCAATCACAAGCTCATTACCAAGGCCCTACACATCTTAACCCTTGGCTACCAATCCCAAGTAACAAGAACTCAGAGAAGGATAAGAAATACATCCTCTGATACCACTTTGTAACATCCCTGACCCGGAAGCCACTAAACCGGTGCTCCGATCCAGGTGATTACATGACCTTAAGCGTGCCTCCCCGTACACCAAAGGCTGCCGACTAGCAGCGGGGGTCTATGGGGTCAAGTAGGGAGACTATGCCCTTTTTTATTAGAGTAAGCCACAATAGAATAACCAAATAGCGGAAACAATAAACAATAAACAAGGAACATGTATGAAAACCATTTCCAAAAATAAATATGCCATGTCATACTAGAGTGCAAGAGTGAACAAAAGCCCAAAAATAAAGACAATAACCAAAATATCAAAACGGTCCCGACTCCAAGTCTGGATCCTCCACCAAGTGTTATCCATGCCCACTCCACTATCTATTAAGGACCCTTTCCCTTGTCCTGACCTGCAGACATGAAGTCTACTCGGGTACCCAATGGCGGCCCGAGTAGGGTGTGAGTACAACTCAGTAGGCCACCACCAACGGTGTCTACAAAATATCCAGTATAAATAGGTAGTGCATGCAAAAGAAATATGAATGATAATTTCCAAGTGATTATTTAAGGTGCTATTAACCAGTTCGGAGCCAAATCCATTGCCACTTCCATTACCATTCATTTCACACCAATTATCATCACTTACCATTTCTTCACATTTCCATGGGTTAAACACATACATTATGTTACATGGGTCTAAGGCCAACAATCACATGTAAGAGGGTAAACACCTCATTGTCCTATCTCACTAGGACCAACCCCCTCATAGCAACCATATCCTCACATCGAAGCCTCAGATCGGGTGGATGCAACCATATCCTCACCTCGAAGCCTTAGTCCGGGTGGATGCAACCGATAGGGAAACATAGCATCAGTATTATCCCTACCCCGTGCATTTAGGGTGGAGTTCAGAGTTTTAGTCTTCACTCGACCCATGGGTGTAGAGCCTCAGTCATACCCCACACTACCAATCCATGTCCACATGCTTATATATAAGTAACCATCTACCTTCCAACCATTGCCCAGCAGAAACCATCATTCACAACAACCCACATGGGAAACCACATTATGCCTTAACCCATTAACACATTACCATTTCACATCATTTAACCATTCACCCAATTACCATGTTTTATGCCTATCTCACTAGTCATTCAACACTAGAATCATAATCTATCCCATTATGGTCTTTAATCAATTTATACATTAACCCATTTAACTCGTTCATCATTCCCATGAATCAACATTTAACCCATTTCAAATAACAACTAGGTTATTTCCAAGTCTAGGTGAATCACCTAAATTCTAGTCCAAGTTCAACCAATCATGACAACATAGTTATCAAGGGCTCTACAATTCATTACAATAAGGTCACTTGTTTAATATCAAACCCTAAATCCAGGAAAATCCGGCACATCCCATGGATGGCCCCAATTCGGTCAAGTCTATCCCAACACATCCCATGGGGATCGTGGGGGTTCCCATTTTCCATTTTAAACACCATTATTACCAAACATTCCAAGTTTATCCAAAACATAACCAAATGGAATCAAGAACACAACTAAACATGCAAAAAACCCTAAATAACCATGGGATATAACTTGTAGACCACCTACCTTGAATCCGCGGTTGAACACACCCTCAATCGAGTCCTTAGACCTTGATTTGACCAAAACTTAGAGCTTAAACCTATAACTCACCCAAAAGATAGGGTTTTAGGTTTTCGAAACAAGATAGGGAAAAGATACAAACCCTAAACCAAGAAAGGAACGAAGGATGAGGTTAGCCTTACCCGGAGCTTCGATCCGCAACCAACGACACCAAAAACGCCTTAGAATTGAAGGAGTTTGATCTCTTGAAGTCCTTGGGAGCTTTGGTTCATGACTAAGGTGAGGAGATGAGGAAGAGAGGAAAATCCTAAGTTGGGGTTATAAAGCCCGGAGTGGCAATTTTTTAAATTTTCCATCTTTAAGTGGTCGCACGGTTTAGCCGCACGATTTGGAAAATCGTGCGCAAACCGTGCGCACGCCACTGCCCGGAGGAGGGGGAGTCGCACAATTTAGCCATATGGTTTGGAAAATCATGCGCACACCATGCGCTCGCTTCTGTCCAGAGGAGGGAGGTTCGCACAGCTTAGTCTGGGCAGGCCGAACGGTTTGGCTGACCGTATGCAGGTCGTGCGCCTTGGTCTACTTTTCCCAGACTTCCCTTCTACCATGCCCCGAGCCCCCGGAACACCCCCAAGGACCCTCACACTTCCAAGAAACCTTTTAAATCCCAAAAAGCAAAGGTTTCAACCCAAAACACAAGAAAACATACCCTTCCAAAAACTGGGATCTTACACTTAGCTTTTTCTAGGATAAGAATTTTTTTGATTGATGCCTATGGGTGATATGTTATATGGATTATTGAGTTTCATCTTATCAAGAAATATGCTTATGATTTGTTCTTTATAAAATAAAATGTGATTCTTGAGGGTAATTTTCTTGGTTATGACCTCCACCTGAGGGTGTGATTCTTGGTGGTTGATGCATTATGAGGGTGAGATGCATTGGGTATGAACTACCTGAGGATAAAATTCACAATCTCTAGAAAACAGATGGTGAGATGGATGATTAATTGGGGTTGGGTTTCACTATTTCATGACATGATATGTGTGATTCCTCTTTGACATGAGAATACACCAGTGATAGGGGCTATTTTTTTATAGGAAAGAAAATCCATCAATTGATGGATATATCTAGAATCATACTAATGTTTGTCTTGATAACCCAAGGTGTTACCATGAAGATCGAGGATTAGTGGATTTATTTTAAGTTAAATATTAATTTATTAAATTGATATCCCTTTTAATCACTTTATTCCATACACTATATACACAAATTTGATTTTATTATACATTATTGGTGGTGGCCTAATTTATTTTACTAACACCATAGTTATGCCACCGTTATTTAACTAACATGATTTCATGGATGTAGGTATGGAAAAAGGAATGGGTCCCTAAATTGGTTAATTTATTTTTGAATGTGTTGGAGATGGATAATAGACTGAAATCGGGTTTAGTAAATGTGTTTTAGAGTCTTTTATCGAATCTATTAGTCTTCTATTTGTATGATACTCAACAAGTTATTTAGATAAATTCACCCTAAAATTATAAGTATTTTATTATTATTGATTGTGTGGATTTTACGCTACCCTATATTCATTCATTTATTTATTATTATTATTATTATTATTATTAATTCCTCTATTATCACTACTCTTCACCAAAGGGTATAGCCTCCCCACTATAATCTAGAAAAACTAACTTCTAGTCTACAACCTCAGGCATACGAGGAGGTGTTCTTGAGGTCATTTAACTACCCAAAATATAAATCTTTAGGAGTAAAATATTGAGGAAATATAAATCATCATGAGGGAGTAATGTGTTGTGTTTAATTATAGATCATTTATTTTTTATCAAAAAATTTTGTTTCATCATGGTGGAAAACTTATTGATGAGTTTTCTATGCTATATGATTATGAGATAGTGTATCATCATGATGTGGTAAATAATTTGTTATATTAATGAACATAATTTATAGTATGGTTTTTGTAGGGTTTCTATTACTAGATATATTTCTAAATTTGAAAAAAAAAATTACATCTATTAATCACTGGTTATTCTAAGAATAGAATTCAGGGGATACATGACATATTGTGGCCATATAAACTTGATTATAAAAATTCATTGGATCATAAACTAACCTTATTAGTGTTCACTTATAAAAATAATTATTAGGAATAAATGTATTAATGTAATTTTTAATCTCCATTGTCTTACCTAGAGGTAATGGAGGCATCATTTATTAGATGGAGTCTCATTTAGAAGACATCAGAGCATATCATATTAAATTGAATGTGGATGGAACTGGACCATGTGGGAATTGACTATATGAAAACAAGATATTTAATCACCTCTAGTTCGAGGTATATGATTGGGTTTTATTAATCATGATTCCATGGTTTAGACATTGTTGTATTTGGAGGTATCATAAATTGAATCTTAGGTGTGTGGAAATTTTTTTGGTTTTAGTGAGAAAATATTCAATGTATTAATGAATAAAACTATTTAGATATTCTGTGATAAGAGTAATGTATTCCATTTATCTAACCTCATGATATATAACATAGATTATTCTCATAAGAATAGTGTTAAGGAAGTCGACGTAGGGGTTGATCCATCATTTCAGGAATGACCACTTTATAAAGTGGATGATTGTTAAAACTTACTACATAAGAATATAATACTTATAGAATATAAAAAATGGTAACATGGGAATATTAGTGATGAAAGTTGAGTATTGTAGGATTATATCTAAGTATAGTGGATTCATCTTTTTACTGATTATTAATGCATACACATCTCGATAAATAGTTTATATGTGTTGAGGAGGAGGAAACATCACTTCTATTAAAAGGTATATAATTTTTTAAAGTATTACAAGACTTTTAAAATTATATTGTATTAGGAAATTTGGGGATTTTTTAGAGTAAATTTCTATATATATAAAGCTTCATCCTTGTTTTTATTTTGACTTCTACTATAATTTGTGGGATAGGTTTCTCAAAAGAAAATTTTAAACTATGTTGAATTCTTATAATGAAATTTTTAAACAGGAGACCATTCACCCTACAATGGGGGGTGGTTATATTGTGACACCCTAAACAATATAAGGTTTAAAATTTCAAGCATCTATTATTCCACAATGAATATTTGGTTAGGATTTTCTAGTTGAAACATGAAATGATTCACTACATTAAGACTTGGTAGTTCATGAGATGATCTAACCCTAGGTAGAGAATTGTGTCATTAACCATATGGTAAATATATTATGGACCCCTTAAATTGTTTTTTTTTTATATTTTATATAATCCATATTAAATGTTAATCCAAAATTAAAAATTCCTCATTTCCCTCTGTAGGCTTCACATGAAACCCCCTCTCCTCCATAGTGCATTTCCCTAATTTGATTTCTCAATCATGATTTTTAGAATTCATCATCCATATATACTAGTAGATCTCTATAGAAATTATTATCCCTCCGCTGCATTTTATTGTTATATTTTGTCATTATTTCAGAATTCTATGACGATTGTTTTTTAATTTAAGGTTTTGTTCAGTATTTTCAAAATCCCTAGATTGATGATGTCATATAGCCTTAATGGCTTGTTGGAATGTATAAGGAGTTATAATCCATGTCATTTAGTTCTTGTTATATTAAACTTAGGGATCTATACAAATATATAATATAAATGGGGTTAGGAGTAATTATTTTCCTAGTAATAAATAAAACATTTATATGATATCATACATTTTTAGATATTTTTTACATTATAATTTTTCTATGAATGATTCATATGTAATTTTTATATTATGTTTTTGATTCATGGAGATAAGAACAAAATAGAGTGGGGAATCCATTCCCCTATTTTCATGTAGATATTCCAATATTTGGATGCCTTAGGATTCAGATCATTATAGACGTTCAATGGCCACACCCACAGTATTAGTTTTGTTGTGAACTATAATACAAAGCTGTTAGGGTGGTATTGTTATAGACACATGGTTGAAATTCCCTATTGTTTTCATATTTATTTATCTTAGGAACAAGAATATTTTGATTTAATATTGTTATATACTTCATTTTAACATTCCCTTTAGACTTATCATAATTATAATTAGTGGATGTGAGGATTGAAGGTTGTGACCATTATTGACAGGGGTTAAATTTTCACTCATTATTTTTGTTGACCTATAGTTTTCAAGAAGTTAATGGGATGAGATCATTATATGCTCATGAAAAAGAATTCATTAGTGTTTTATTATGTTGATATTGTATTGAGATTACTTAGGTATATGATCACTATAGACATTGTATGCCCTTTCCCATTAAATTTATATAATATGCAATGATTAATATTCCATTAGGATAATATTAATATAGAAATGGGGACATCTGTCTCAATTTGATTAAAATTATTTTAGTGGTGATTGAGATAACCTTTATTTTATTTTTCCAATATGAATTTCAATGTATATCTCTATTGAAAATTATATACTAAATTCAAAATTAGTTTTGGAAGGTATGATCTCACTCTTGGTGGATTGTTATCACTCAAGGGGTATGGTAATTATTATTATTGATTATTTTTTTCTATTTATCATTTCACTTGACCATGCACTTTTACATTTCAGATTTGTTTAAATAAGATATCAATGGTGGCCTATTAATTTTACTCATACCCTATATGGTTATCTCAGTGTGTTAAAATACATTATGGTTTATGATATAAATAGTGAAGGGATGAATCAATTGATGGATTAGTTGTGGTTCTATGGTCAGAGCCAATATGTGGGATTAGGGCCTAATTTTATAGTCATCTCTAGTCATTTCTCTATTTTGGACCATGTTTTATTATATTATTCCTCACATGATCATTATTTTTGTGTATGACCCATGTAACATTTTAATTTTTCATTATATTATACCATGGAATATATTATCTTCTTATTGTACAAACTTTTTTGGAAATGATTTTACATTTCTATTATATTTTGATTGTCTTATTATTATTTACTCTAGTTTGATTTATTATTATCTATTTGAGAGATGGTATAGTATACTCAAGCTACTCTTTGACTATTATTGTTAGTGAAAAACCTTTAGAATACATTGTGTCATTCTTGTGGTATACTCACTTGTGTTTTTATCATCCGCTACCTATTACATGACACAAATGACCTAATAGAAATGTGGTCAATATATATCAATGAAAATACATCTTAAATACCATAAAAAATAAGAATGGGTATTTATGGAAAAAAATTATTTATCGAGACATATTTGTAATATTTTCAAGAGAAATGAGATACAAAAACACTAAATTTTTTATATCAAATTGTTTTATATGTGGGGAATTTTGTTTCATAATGAAATCTAATGTAACACCCCTAATTTCTAGTGTAAGAACATCTATTATATATAGAAAATCACATCCCTGTACTATTCATGTGTCATCTCCCCCTCTTTTTTACAACCATGGATTCCTCCCCATGACTCATGTATACCTAAAATTCCCCATCTCCCTCCTTCCTATCCTGATTCCCCATCTCCCTCCCTCCCCGACATCCCTATCATCCTCCGCATACACCTCTACCTTCCTCTACACTTTATCCAAGCCTCCACCTCCCCGACACCTAATATCTCTTATCTCCTTGCACATAATTCTTTAAATCATCCTCCTCTCCTCAAACTGGTTAGGGCTCCTCCTGCATCTCCTCCACGTCTGCCTCCTCCACCACATCAACCTCCTCCTCCACCACTATGTCTGCCTCCTCCTCTGACTGTGCCTCCTCCTCCACCTCCACCTCCTCCTTTTCGCCTCCTATGGATATATTTTATCCTCTACCTTATTCTCCACCTCCTCCTTTTCCTTTTTCTTCATCATGATAGTTTTTATCTTTAGGTATTTTATTGGTTTTTTATATTTAGTGGAGCAATTTTCAATTGGATTTCATGAGAGGTATATTTTACTGATTTGGTTTATCTTTTGTAAACTATTTTTAGGTTATTTATTTATTGATTATATGAATTTGGTGGTTCGTATCTGGATCATTCGGAGATGAAACGGGTTCATTTTATTGGTGGATCACGATCGGTTTCTCTAATGATTTAGGATTATCTTCTCTGATGTATCTAGATCTGGTGATTCATATATAGTGTTTCTCATTTGGCGATTTTTTCTAAGATATTTTCATTTGTGATTAACATCTGGTGGTTCTCTTATGGTGATTTGTATCTATGAATCAGGATTACCATCATAATCTTGGATTCTTCGCATTTGTTGATTCACATATAATGGGTTTTGATCATCATATTTTTGGATCATTTTTTATTGAATCGTATTTATCTTCTCTATGGATCATCTTCTCTATGAATCTAGCAGTTCAAAATTTGATTCTTCTATTGTATCAGCTTATATTTATTTTGGTGGATTAAAGTCAGGTTAATCAGTATCTATCATATGGGGGATATAAATTTGTTTATCCTAATTAAACAATATTTCCTGAGAGGTAGCTTTTACTAATTTGGTTTATCTTTTGAAAAATATTCTTATATTATTTATTTATTGATTTAATGCATTTGTTGGTTGGTATCTGGCATATTTTTTGGTGAATCGGGATCATCTTATTAGTGAATCAGGATCATCTTATTTAAAGATTTAGGATTTTCTTCTCTGTTGTATCTAGATATAGTGATTAGTATATGGTGTTCCGCACATGGTGATCCATTCTTAGTGATTCAAATTTGTGCTTCACATATGGAGATTCACTTATGATGATCTAAATCTAAGAATTATGATTTCCTTCTTAATCCTTGATTTTTTTCTCATCTTTTGATTCACATAGAGTGGGTTCTAATAATCATCTATATGGATCATTTTTTTTGAATTAGTTTTTTATTCTCTGTGGATAGTCATCTATACGCATCCAGCGGTTTGACATCTGAATTTTCTCTTGACAGATAAGTTATAACATTGTTCTCATTTTTTTTAATGTGATAATTAATTCAAAAAATAATTCCTAAAATATTTAATTATACATTATTTACCTTCTAAATATCATTATTATCATTCCAAAATGAATCAAATTTGGGTGACACCATCTTATTATTAAGGTATATTTTCATAACCTTTTTTATTTTATTTTATTTATTCATTACTTACTTTTAAAATTTAAATGCTTATGATAACATGTTTTTATATGCATCATTATTAATCAAGGTACTTCTAGGTAATTTTACTAAAACTCTTTGAGACGTTAGTAAGGGGGGTTTTGGGACTTCACCATTCTATAAATATCATCATATTTTTAATAGAGGTATGTGTCATAGCTTATATAATAACTTATTTTTCTCTTCGATCCTTATTAAATTTTAGGACCTTTTTAATGAGGGGAATCTTTTAAAAATATTCGGTTTTAGATTATTTTTAACTTACATCCATTTTGATTTACGTTTTTGAAAAATAAAATTGGTATTTAGTATTATTTTATTATTTAGAATTAATGTTTAAATCATATAGGTTTTGTATATTGAATATAGTTTCACTATTTTCATTTCCTTAAATTTTTACCTATTTTTTGTTAGATACATTGTTCCTGGAAAGTGCAATGAATGTGTTGAGGTTGTTGCTTATTTTATCGCAGTGACCTTCAGTAGGTGAAATATTACATCATATTTACTATAAAATTGGTGAAAATACATTGTTAAACTTTTTTCTACTATATTTGAATAACTTCACCCTTTTACCATGATATTGATTTTAGGTTTATTAAACAATATTATTTTTTCTACAGTTAATTTTTTATTTGATTTTTTAATATTTTTCATTTTTCATTTTTCATTTTTCAATATGAAATTTATTAATTATTAAATTGCCTTTCCCTACTATTGAAATGTTATTGAATTACATCTATTTTAATATTTAACTATAGATTTTGAAATAATGATACGTTTGTGAAATAGAATTCTGAACATCAACCTTTCATGAAGCATATGTTTTGATTGGGGGCTCACAACCATCTTTCTAAATAAGTTTCCATAACCACTCATCCTTGTTCATCCACTTGAAATATGAAGTTGGAGATCATTAAATTAGTTTGTTTAGGTATTTTATAATTTGTTTGTTGATTCTCTTTCTAATATTAGTCTAAATTTGTTGAATATTTTGAATATAAAATGTGGTTTTTCCTGATTCTTTTCTGAATTTGATAAGTAGATATAGTTTATTAAGACGTCTTTTATTTGAGATAAGTTAATACAAAGGTTATAATATTTAATTATTAATATTTATTAGGTCTATTTATAGTATTCTTGGAAATTTTTTAAATATTATTTTTTTTAAGTCTGATGTTAGTTCACTATCTTTTCATTCCTCATTGAAGCTCAGTTTTTGTTATATAAAATGGAATCTAACATGATAAATCTATCTTGATATATAGTAATTTATGGTGAAAATAATTATTATTGATGTTCGATAGTGTTATTTTTTTTGTAATTAGATATATTAGTGTGGATAATAGATAGTTATACATAATAAAATTGGGAAACTAATGATCACCAATACCAGGAACATATACTCAAATCCTCATACTCTTCATAACCCACAATCTATTTTACACAAGTCAAAGAAATATGGTAATCATTCACCATATTATTTTAGTTTATTTATGATTTTGGAACTTCTATTTATATTCTATCCCATTTATTTCACTTATTTTTTATTTCCAAAAAAAATCATACATGTATATTCTTACTAAATATAAATCTAGATCGATTCCCTAATTGATTTGGATTGGTTATCTCCATCTTTGAATCCCAAGGAAACTTCATATCTATACGTATTTCAGTTTCATAAAAATTCTATTGAACTTAGTTGATCAACTAGACTACTTACATTAACCATATCCTTGCAATTTATTTTTTAATTAAGTGTACTCTTATAATTGTCCACAAAAAAATTTCAGCTATGGATGCCCTTAGAATACATGAAATTTATTCAAAATAGTTAGAACTAATAATTGAGTTTACTAGTATAATTACTAAAATCTTATAATTTTATTGAAATTAAAAAAAATTAAACCATTTTATTCTTTTAAACAACAACTAAGTCATAGGTTTTATTTTATATAAGCCTAAAATTATTTTCTATAAACATTTTTTTTGTTTATCTGATGATGTATCATTGTGTTATCACTACTTTACTGATCAATGTATAGTAAATTTCATAGTTCTTATAGATTGGTGCATTTTTTATTGCCCCTCTGTTCTCACTGTAACGCCTCGACCCCAGTTACCCAGAGTTGGTGCATTATTACATAATATTGGCATGATCACAAAAGATAAAGTCTCGAAAGACCGTTTAGTTTAGTAGCCTTGGAATAACTAGATACATTCATAAATTTTACATTACATCATAAAGTGAAAACTACTACAACAACATCTTGTATTCATATCCGCTCATACTATCCCTACAAGTCATTCATAAATTACTTCTTCACATTATGGGAAAAATAAAACATTTAAAGGGGTGAGCTCGGATGCTCAGTAAGGATAACAATATAACGGAAACTTTCATAAATAATCATAAACATTTAAGGCAATGTATAACTAAAACAAAAGCCTTTTAAACTTGAATTTCAGTATAATATGGAAAAGATAAAATGAAATAATTCCATTTACTTATTCACATGGATATTCTACTAGTCGAATAATCACATGCAATATCAATAACCACTTTCATAATGATGGAATGCATAATGCCAGACTATCATAACCACATGGCCAAAGAATCATGCCAAGACTACAAATAATATTTTGTCAAGGCCTTGTACCAAGACACTAGTTTGTCTCATGAGACCTACCGATGCATCGAGGAGCTATAGCGGGCTCCACCCGTCACTTATTAATTCCAATGCATTCCTCATATGAATAGGTTTAAACATAACATAAATATTCGTATTAAAACTAGCATATGAAATGTCAATACTTTCTCCATAAACCATGAATGGTATAAAAATATCACATCCACGGTCAAACATATCACAAAACCTTCAATACAATATGGAAGTTTTGTATCATAATAAATAAACTTCAAATAAGCTTAAAATCCATAAAAGGATGTTGACATAGATGAAATCAAAACTATTTGAGAGAAATATCTCTTTTCTGAAATCATTTAAAATTCACATAATTATAAAATAAAACATTTACTTTGAAATTTTTTTTATAAGCTTGTAAGGGAATCTTTGATGATTTTATAATGGCGGAAAATAGCCGCACCCGCTGTATAAGTTAAAAAAGACATTCTTACCTTAATTTTGTCGAAAAGGTTAAAAAGGACCTTGTTTGGATAATGACAGAAATATTCCTTTCAAACCATTTTATAAAAGTAAAACAAGGTTATAAATGACTTTAACCCATTGTCTAGTAAATAGTAAAAATGTTTTGGAATAAATTTTTAAGAAACATGGATGTAGATGATAAAGAGGTCCCATTAGATAATAACGTATAAACAACCTCAGATAATGAAGAGATTGTGAAATAAACCCTTAACTTGTAATTTTCTTTGGTTGAGGGTAGGTTAACCTCCTTTATAATGGTGAAATAATTGTTATTAAATTATAAAAGAATCATATACATTAATATGATATCATATATGATCTTTTAACATTACTTTGTTAATAATATCTTAGTATTATCGTCATTTTGGGTGTTAACTTACTCATTTTCTTTTATATGTTTTGTTACATAAGTCGTGTTTTTTATGGATAGGTTGTATATTATTTATATCCAGAATGATATAAATTCCTTAAAAATTATTTTTAATCATCAAATTAGAATTATACTTGAATGGATACGATGAGGAATGAATCTCATCGCGTTCGTGGAGACGGTAGTCCATACGTATGCACGAGCGACAATATCACTCTTTTGATACTAAAATAATATATAATTGGATGGTATATAATATATAAAGAATCATTATCATGTTATATTTATTATTTACATGAATTACACATCATTATTATACCCATCCAAATAATAATGTATTGAATTATAATTACACCACGACGTGGAGACGGTAGGTCGTACGTACGCACGTATGGTGACATGTCATTCAAAGGATGGATCGAATACTGAATATGGTTGTACCATATTTATAATAAAATCACAGTATATAGAAGATACTAGAGTTATTATTTTAGAATGTAAATAACAAAGAAAGAATATGTTGAAGAAGAAAGGAACTTGAAAGATGGTGGTGAAAACATTACCTCTTCTTCGGGTTCTTCCTTTTGATTTGATCAAAAGGGCTCCATAGGTTGGCTTTATAATCAAAATAAGGCCTCTAGGTCGAAGGTAGGATAGTTGAGAGAATAATTGGTCAGGGTTTTGCCGAACCAAAAGGCTTTTAAGGTGTGAAGAATTGGTTATAAGTGGTGTCCTTTTATAAGGGGGGGGAGGGGCTCTTTAGGAAAAACATAAAGTATTATTTTATAATAAATTCATATTCCATTTATAATGGATAAAAAGTGGATTATTAAAACTATAAGGTGGGTATGGTTCTAAATCATTTCAAATAATAGATTTTAGATAGGTTTGGGGCATTATATTAACCTTATCTTTTAGTTTTAAATCTTAGTTAATTAGTTCGACATTTACCATGTCACTTTGTATTTTTATATTATATAGTTAATAAACTTACTATAAACTTCCAAGAGACCCCCAAGTGGTCCATTAATGATACACATATCATTATTTAAGTCTCTTGGACGAACCTTAGATTTTTAGGAATAGCATATAAATTAATAATATAATATTTATTTTAAAAACTCTTTTATGTCAATTTTGACATATTGCGTATTTTGTTTGTGATAATTTCATAACAACATTATTAATTCAAGAAAAATTTATATAATCAGTCCTAATATATAATATTAACCTATAAAATTAGTTTAATTCATAAATAATCTCAAATTACATTTATTTTTATATTTATAATATCAATTATTTTAATATTTCATTAATTAGGTAATTACTGCATCACAGTTGTGTCAAAAATAAATTAAATTATTTAGTGTCTAAAAATTATAAATAAAATACCATTATGTTGGAAAACTTTTTATCTTTATAATGAATATTTATAATAGAATTTATCTTATTTATAACCCTATATTAAAAATGTTTTTGTTATTAAACATTGATTTTAACTCTTTTAACTCTTCATTGAATTAAATAATAATAAATGTCCTAATCTAATCCAAGTGGACCTAAATGATAATATTTTATTACTAAGGTTTTGTTTGGTCGAGATAAACTTGTCCAATAGAATTAGGACATGTGTTAGGGTAATATTAATAACATTTTTACCCTTAATTACCCTATTTACTTTTGACCGTGGTAAATAAAAGTAAAAAGTTACTATTCACTAAAAATTATTTTTATCTTATTGAACCACATTTTACTCCTTGATATTAACTGTGTCTCTCGAATTTTCGAAATTCCACTCAGAGAAGCGGTAAAATTAAGTTTTATGAGAATTTCCAAATTCTCCTAGGAGGTGGGTAAAAGACGGTGAAAAGATCCATAAAATTTTTATATATCTAAAATTATTCTAAACTAACTCCAATGAATTACATTGAACTTATATAGGTATTATGTATCTATTTTTACCTTAATTAAATTTAAATAAAATAAATAATTATTTAAATAAAAATTCAGTTTTAAACTATAACACAGTGTTTTTTCATTATTCATCAAAAATTGAATGTTTTCAGAAAAATACCAAAAATTAACCCTAAGCTAATTTCGATATTCCAAATCCAAAAATGAAGTCCATTTTGAAATATAAAATTTATAAAAGTTCAAAAAGTGGGTATTACTATTCATAACGGCTAGTTTGATGGGTTGTGGTGTGTGTTAGAACTCGAAGTTGCGTACAACACACGCTACTATATTATTCAAAGAGAAGTGTACCGTGGAAGCTTGGAGTGTTACATTCTCCCCTCATTCAAATAATTTCATCCTCAAAATTTATAGAATACTACTGCATGAAAAGACTCGGGTGGTTCTTCATCATATGTTCCTCGGGTTCCCACGTTGCTTCTTCCATCCTATGGATTCTCCACAAAACATTTACCAGACGAGTCGTCTGGTTTCTCAGTTTTTGTTCTCTCATATCAATAATCCTGAAGGGATATTCGCAATAAGATAGATCAGGTTACAATTATAATTCCTCATAGGTGAGTACATGTGTTGGGTCAGGCATGTATTTCTTCAACAGTGATGCGTGGAACACATCGTGAACTTTGGAGAGACTTAGCGGCATTGCCAAACGGTAAGCTAGAGCCCCAATTAGTTCTAGAATTTCGAAAGGTCCGATCTACCTAGGAATCAATTTACCCTTCTTACCGAAATGTATAACTCCCTTCCATGGAGATACCTTCAAGAAAACATGATCTCCTACCTAAAATTCCAAATCCTTCCTTTAGTTATCGTCATTGCTCTTCTGCCTACTTTGAGCTGCTTTGATGTGGTTTTGGATTACCTTTACCTTTTCCATTGTTTCCTCCACCAGTTTAGGGGATTCAAGTTTTCTTTCACCAACATCATCCCAACAGGTTGTTGTGCGACATCTCTTTCCGTATAACGCTTCATATGGTGCCATCGGAATACTTGAATGGAAGCTATTGTTATAGGAAAATTCTACCAGAGGTAAATATTGATCCCACATACCCTGAAAGTCATGTGAGAAAGATCTCAACATGTCTTCTAAGGTTTGAATAGTCCATTCTGATTGTCCATCTGTTTGAGGGTCGTAGGCAGTGCTCAAACGAAGTTCAGTATCCAAGGCCTTCTGAAGACTCTTCTAGAATCTTGAAGTAAAATGGGGATCATGATCAGAAACAATCTATAGGGGTACTCCATGAAGTCTCACAACTTCATTAATATATAGTATTTCTAGACATTCCAGTTGTAGATCTTCTCTTATAGCAAGAAAATGTGTTGAATTGGTAAGATGATCAATAACAACCCATATTGCATCATTCCTTCTTGGAGTCTTTGGTAGCCCCATGACAAAGTCCATCGTAATATTGTCCCATTTACACTCCGGTATGGGAAGAGGTTTCATGAATCCTCGAGGCTGTTTCCTTTTAGCTTTCACTTGTTGACAAACCATACATCTTGACACAAAATCAGCAATCTCCCTCTTCATGTTGTTCCACCAAAAGTGATCCTTCAAATCTCTATACATTTTGGTGCTCCGAGGGTGTATAGAGAAATTGGAGCTATGAGCATCATCTAAGGTTTGTAATAAACTTCCTCTGATACCAACTGTAACTCCCCGACCCCAGTTACCCAAAGTCAGTGCATTATTACATAATATTGGCATGATCACAAAAGATCAAGTCTCGAAAGACCGATTAGTTTAGTAGCCCTGGAATAACTAGATACATTCATAAATTTTACATTACATCATGAAGTGAAAACTACTACTACAACATCTTATCTTCATATCCCCTCATATTATCCCTGCATTTAATTCATAAATTACTTCTTCACATCCTGGGAAAAATAAAACATTGAAAGGGTTGAGCTCAGATTCTCAGTAAGGATAAAAATATAGCGAAAACTTTCATAAATAAGCATAAACATTTAAGGCAATGTATAACTAAAACAAAAGCCTTTTAGACTTGAAATTTATCATAATATGGCAAAGATAAAATTAAATAATTCAATTTACTTATTCACATGGATATTCTACTAGTCGAATAATCACATGCAATGTCAATAACCACTTTAATAATGATAGAATGCATAATGCCAGACTATCATGACCACATAGCCAAGGCCTCGTGCCAAGACTACAAATAAGATTTTGTCAAGGCCTTGTTCCAAGACACTAGTTTGTCTCATGAGACCTATCGATGCATCGAGGAGCTATAGCGGGCTCCACCCATCACTTATTAAGTCCAATGCATTCCTCATTTGAACAGGTTTAAACATAACATAAATATTCGTATTAAAACTAGCATACGAAATGTCAATACTTTCTCCATAAACCATGAATGGTATAAAAATATCACATCCATAGTCAAACATATCACAAAACCTTCAATACAATATGGAAGTTTTGTATCACAATAAATCAATTTCAAATAATCTTAAAATCCATCAAAGGATGTTGACATAGATGAAATCAAAACTATTTGAGAGAAATATCTCTTTTTTGAAATCATTTAAAAGTCACATAATTATAAAATAAAACATTTACTTTGAAAAAAAAATTTTATAAGTTTGTAAGGGAAGTTTTGATGATTTTATAACAGTGGAAAATAGACGCACCCTCCGTATAAGTTAAAAAAGACATTCTTACCTTAATTTTTTCGAAAAGGTTAAAAAGGACCTTGTTTGGATAATGACGGAAAGATTACTTTCAAACCATTTTATAAAAGTCAAAAAAGGGTATAAATGACTTTAAACCATTGTCTAGTAAACAGTAAAAATGTTTTGGAATACATTTTTAAGAAACATGGATGTGGATGATAAAGAGGTCCCAGTATATAATCACGTATAAACAACCTTGGATAATGAAGAGATTGTGAAATAAACCCTTACCTTGTACTTTTCCTTGGTTGAGGGTAGGTTAACCTCTTGTATAATGGTGAAATAATTGTTATTAAATTATACAATAATCATATACATTAATATGATATCATATATGATCTTTTAACATTGCTTTGTTAATAATATCTTAGTATTATCGTCGTTTCGGGTGTTAACTTACTCGTTTTCTTTTATATGTTTTGTTACATAAGTCATGTTTGTTATGGATAGGTTGTATCTTATTCATATCCAGAATGATAAAAAGTCCTTAAAAATTATTTTTAATCATCAAATTATAATTATACTTGAATGGATACGATGGGGAATAAATCTCATCGCGTTCGTGGAGACGGTAGTCCGTACGTACGCACAAGAGACAATATCACTCTTTTGATATTAAAATAATATATAATTGGATATTATATCATATATATAGAATAATTATCATGTTATATTTATTATTTACATGAATTACACATCATTATTATACCCATCCAAATAATAATGTATTGAATAACAATTATGCCACGACGTGGAGACGGTAGGCCATACGTACGCACGCATGGTGACATGTCATTCAAAGGATGGATGGAATACTGAATATGGTTATACCATATTTATAATAACATCATAGTATATAGAATATACTATAGTTATTCTTTTAGAATGGAAATAACAAAGAAAGAAGATGTTGAATAAGAAAGGAACTTGAAAGAGGGTGGTGAAAACATTACCTCTTCTTCGGGTTCTTCCTTTTGATTTGATCAAAAGGGCTCCTTAGGTTGGATTTTTGATAAAACTATGGCCTCTATGTCGAAGGGAGGATAATTGATAGAATAATTGGGTAGGGTTTGGCTGAACCAAAAGGCTTTGAAGGTGTGAAGAATTGGTTAGAAGTGGTGTCCTTTTATAAGGGGGAGGAGGGGCTCTTTAGGAAAAACTTAAAGTATTATTTTATAATAAATTAATATTCGGTTTCTAATGGATCCAAAGTGGATTATTAAAATTATAAGGTGGGTATGGGTCTAAATCCTTTCAACTAATAGATTTTAGACAGGTTTTTTCATTATATTAACCTTATCTTTTAGTTATAACTCTTGGTTAATTAGTTTGACATTTACCATGTCACTTTTTATTTTTATATTATATAGTTAATAAACTTACTATAAACTTCCAAGAGACCCCCAAGTGGTCCATTAATGATACACCTATCATTATTTAAGTCTCTTGTCCGAACCTTAGATTTTTAGGAATAGAATATAAATTAATAATATAATATTTTAAAAAAAAACTCTTTTATGCCAATTTTGACACTATTGGGTATTTTGTTTTTCATAATTTTATAACATCATTATTACTTAGAAAAAAATATATATAATCAGTCATAATATATCATATTAACCTATAAAATTAGTGTAATTCATAAAAAGTCTCAAATTACATTTATTTTGATATTTATAATATAAATTATTTTAATATTTCATTAATTAGGTAATTACTACATCACCATTGTGTCATAAATAAATTAAATTATTTAGTGTCTAAAATTTATAAATAAAATACCATTATTTTGGAAATATTTTTATATTTATAATTAATATTTATAATCGAATTTATCTTATGTATAACCCTACATTAAAAATGTTATAGTTATTAAACTTTGATTTTAACTCTTTTAACTCTTCTTTGAATTAAATAATAATAAATGTCCTAATATAATCCAAGTGGAGATAAATGATAATATTTTATTCCTAAGGTTGTTTTTTGTCAAGATACACTTGTCCAATAGAATTAGAACATGTTTTATGGTAATATTAATATCATTTTTACCCTTAATTACCCTATTTACTTTTAACCGTGGTAAATAAAAGTAAAAAGTTACTATTCACCAAAAATTATTTTATTGAACCACATTTTACTCCTTGATATTAACTGTGTCTCTCATATTTTCGAAATTCCACTCACAGAATCGGTAAAATAAAGTTTTATGAGAATTTCCAAATTCTCCTAGGAGGTGGGTAAAAGACGGTGAAAAGTTGCATAAAATTTTTATATATCTAAAATTATTCTAAACTAACTCCAATGAATTACATTGAACTTATATAGGTATTATGTATCTATTTTGACCTTAATTAAATTTAAATAAAATAAATAATTATTTAAAAAAATCGGTTTTAAACTATAACTCAGTGTTTTTTCACTATTCATTAAAAAATTAATGTTTTCAGAAAAATACCAAAAATTAACCCGAAGCTAATTTTTATATTCTGAATCAAAAAATGAAGTCCATTTTGAAAGATAAAATTTATAAAATTTCAAAAATTTGGTATTACTATTCAGAATGGCTAGTTTAATTAGTTGTGGTGTGTGTTAGAACTCGAAGTTGCGTACAACACACGCTATTATATTATTCAAAGAGAAGCGTACCATGGAATATTGGGGTGTTACACTCAAAATGTATGATATTTTTACCAATTCATAAAATTTTAAGGTTTATAAGCTATAATTTGTGCATTTATTTAGAGATGTATGAGGCCTATCCCAATTTGTGATATTTCACATTCAATTCATGTTTTTCTTATGCTGATGGTGTTGTATTTATGGAGCTGATGGGGAATACTAAGATCATAATCAAATAAGGATGAAGAGAAGAATGATTATATAGAGGGTTTCTTGCATAGATGAATACAAAATCAATTCTTACTATATCTGATTATAGTTTGTATATGGTGGCTTCTCTGATAAGGATGTTTTCAGTTCAAGCATCCATTTTTTTCATTTTGAATATAAAAACCAATTAATTCTTTCATTTCAATTCAAAATTATAACTTATATTTAAGTATATTCCTATATATTATTCCTTTTTCTGGACTTAAATATTTCCATGAGATTCCTTTCAAAAAACTATTTTTCTCTCTCCATGATGATTGTATCCTACTTAATTATAATTTCATAGATCTAGTTGGTGTACAATGTAAGGAATTAAATTTTTTAAATAATATTTCTAGTATATTTTTTCATATTAAAATTAAATATACACTATTTACATAGATAACTTCAGTAATACAGTATTCAAATATATTTAGTTTCCTCAATTATTAACTTTAGGTAATCAACCCATGGCTATCATTATCATTTGTGTAAAAATAAGAATATCCTTGTATATGTTTGATGATTTTTTAGAAGAGTTTTCATTGACTTTTACAAGCATATAAATACATGAAAATGAAAAAAATCAACTTTACTGGTAAAATTTTACTTATGTTTGTTAATCATGAAGCAGAATATTTTGTTATCTTTAAAAAAATTTAATTCGTGTTTTTTTTGATAAATTAAAACTTCTTGACTGATTTATATATATATATATATATTATTAGTTTTTAAATTAAATTATATATATTCATAATATACTTACATTCAGTGTATTTTATACTATTTTAACACAACAGATGTTTTAGAATTAAAGTTAAAATCTGAATACAAGGAGTTGGTATTAAACATATCATCAATAGGTGAGTGAGGTTATAACACCCTCAGTTTAATGTTTTCATGGATTTATTATGTATTCTATTATTATAAGAGGGTATGTATTTGTTTTATGATGTTATGTGTAGGTTGGATGTTTTATGGTAGATATTAGTTTTAGAATAAATTATTATATCATTGGGATTCAAAACAACCATGGTGTATCCCATGATGGAGGTGTTTTAGTTCTGTTGGAATGATGAGTTTGGTTTTTTTAGAGGTTCATTTTTTTTAACAAGTTCATATTTTTTACTAATTTGTTCATATTTTTTTCAAATAGGTCCATATTTTATTCCATATAGGTACACAAATTTTGTTCATGATTATTATCTTATATCCTTCTTTAATGATTATGTATGGAGTTACTGGAGTAAATAAATAATTATACTTTTTTGTAAGTATGTGTTTCACATCATTTTCCCCCTTTGACACTTCCTTTCCACTTTCCAAATGTAGAACATTAATACTACTAGCTGGATAGGGGAATTGATAAGAGGACCAATGTATGTCTAAGATTTCCCTTCATGTTGTTCTCTATGAATGGTTTTTATCCCGAAATGGTATTTTCCTCAATCTTCACCTCACCAAAAGAATTTTTCATTTCCAACATGCATTCATACATGGGTGATTGTGAGAATCAATAAATTTTGAGTTATCTCATTGAAAAGTGATATGTTTTTCGATAAAGTAGGGGTTATCCATATGGTTTTTGGTTGGATTCATTCAATTTTTTAGAACTGCTACTAAAAATGATATTTAACAACTAATATATTAATAAATTATTTTACATTCTACATTCCCCCCTCCTATATGACTCAGTGTTTTTATAAAGGATAATGTAATAATTATAATCCAACCCATAAAACCTCCAAGATATGAATTTTGGGAAGGAATTCACTTCACAGAGGCATCCTGACTTTGGTTCAGTCTCTTATCTCACTTCCAGATATTCTTCCTTAAACCCCAATTTGGTCATGTGAATTAGTATTCATTAAGGCTTTCAGATGTTCTAGTCACACAATCACTGATGTTTCTATAGTTCATTATATTCTGATTTCATTTATTATTTTGGGATTCTTGTCCTTAAATTATGGTACTATGGGGATTTCCATGTTTACTGGAGGTCTTATGCTTTCAATGGCATTGGTTGGTTTGTCCCTAGTATTCAAGATTTTCTGAATTTTTTGGTTTTTAATGTTTTTTCCTATAATATGAAAATATACTTTGGTGGGGATGGTTCTATGTAAAGATGATCATGCTTCAGATAAACTGGTTCTGCAGTGATTAAGACACTATTCTCCCTGGATTCATTCTCTAATTTCTCAACGGATGTACATTCGATTTCATTTGTGTTTTCTTATTATGGTAATGGTGATCTCATAGTGCTCCAAATCTATTTTACTGATATGATGACAATAGTGATGATCTAGGAAGATGGTGAGTACAGATTTTATAAACATGGAATGACCTCAGGAAACATAGGGAAAGAGATCATGGTGCTTTCATTCTTGGGCTTCTCATCAGGCCTCCAGATAGTCAAAAAATAGATTTTTTCGGTATTTAAAATTTAAAATTTAATATTGTATATTAGGATTAAATTGATCATATGAGTATTTTAGTTTTCTAAAAATACCAAAATGATTTGAATGGTACTACGAGATAGTCATACGTCTACCTCCAAATGAATTAGCCAATAAAAAGATTAATTTCTGTACGAATATTGATAACGAGTTTATCAAAGTTATGTTGTATGAGAATAAAGTTTAGGATGTGATGAATGTATTTGGGGATTTAAATAAGCAAATGGATGATTTCATTTCTTTTAGGATCAAAGTAGAGTGACCAGTGGTCATATATTGGAGGAGAAAACAATGAAATTCCCACTTCTCAATTATAATGATCTATCATATTTAATGGTAAATTATTAATGTGGAATAATTAGAGAAATATCAATTCACTTCTTTAAGTCTCTCATATATAATTTTTGAAAAATATATATAGGGGTTTTATAATTTGATACAATCAATGAAGTCAAGATGAGTAGTGAAGGAGAATTCCAGAAAGTTCCATGAAGTAATGTTATAGAGAAAAATATAAGAAAATTGTCTATAAATTGGTACAAAAACCCAATTATCTAGATGTATTAAAAAATTTAAAGGTTAATATCACTTAGAATAATATATTATCCATTTTTAAAGGCATCCTCATGGAGTTGAGGTCTATATTTTCATTTAGTGAGGTAGAGCTAAAGAAGGTAGAAGAACTAATGATATAGGCCTTTATTGAATTTTATCATCAGCTTAGGATTCCTAAAAGATACTAGTAATATGGTGAAATATTAATTTTTAGTGGTTTAATTTTCATAAGTGTTTTTGTTATCACTATTTATTACTGCAAAAAATTCTTGAATCAATTTTCATTTTCAAGAAATAGGAATTAGTATGACAAGGACTGGTCTTTTCTTTATTTATTTTAACATCGTAGTAATCAATTTAAAATAGAAGTAATATCAATGACTCTAAGGTAATTTTAATGTATATAAACTCTAGAAACACATAAAATGTGTACATAAATATGGTATAATATCCATATTGTCGCACCTCTAATGAGGTAATTTACAAATGAGAGAAACAGTTCATGTAATTTGAAAATATTCCCATCCTAGATGAATTTTTATTTTCAACCCTTCTTCTTTTTGCATGGGTTAGTAACTTATGGAGATGGTGGAATCTGCCTTCACTAAGAATTTATCAAATGGAAATCTCTACATAGAGTGATATTTTTTGGTTAACACTATAATTATATACACTTCATTTTCTCATTATTATCTAGATTTTCATGTTGTGAAAATTAAAAAAAAATATATGACCAACAAGTTATCCTTATTGAGGGATAGTCGAGTCTAATAATTAACCTGCCTATAGTTTGAAACCTGACATATTTTATGGAAAAAATAATTGTTGGAAGAGATAAAACCATGTTTAATCATATTTTTAGGATGATCCATTTGATGTGTACAAAAAAATCTCTATAATTATTTTGATATAACTTATTGATATATATTTTTAACCCTTCATTTTGATTAAAATTTTAATTACAACTGTTTTAAGATTAATATAATTAAGACCATTTATTATTTGTTTTTATTTTCTAAATGATTATATCTTTATCAGGTTCAATTCATATTCATCCCCTTCCCCATTATATCTACAGAGATCATGGATGTTGACTAGGGAAGCATTGAGTTGAGTTCATGCATAATGGCATTCATAGTTGGGGTGCTATAGTCACATAATGATGGAACCATCATTTTCAAACCATACACCCCATGCCTCTTCATGTGTTAGTTCTAGTGTGTTTAACTACTCATTTCGCAAGTGTATACCAGAGTTCATCATGAATGAAACCCCATTATCTTTACAAAAATATAGTTTTTACAAACTTTTAAAGGAACTAGTGATAGTAAACACATATTGGTATTCGGTTATACAAATGTGATAGTCCAAGAATTTGATAGAAGCTAGAAAATGGAGAAATCAAGTGAAGAAATATAGGCAACCAGGGATCTAGGATTACCCATTGAAATGAGATTAGAGGTGAATGATTGAAGGATTCACCATGGTTAGGGAATAATAATTTGACTATACTTTTGGTATATTTTATTTGTATAGTTTTCATTGATTTTAATACATTTTTTCATCACATTTTTTAAATCAGTCGGTAACTTTGTATACATGTATCCCAATGCATTCATTATATCTCTCTAAAATGTTCTGGAATTTATTACTTCATAAATTTTATTTCATAGAGTGTTGTATCTCACTTAAATTTACAGGAATATAGTGTGTTCAATGCAATTTATTAGTAACTATATTGTATTCATTTTAATTTTTTTAATAAAATGTATAGAAAATTCATCATTTTAATTTATGTCCCATTCAATTTTTAGTTTAAATTTATTTCATTGACCATTAACTAAAATAATTATCTCCTACAAAATTAATCTACAATTTATATTTTTCAATATAGTTCAATTAGTGTATTAGATTTGATAAAGAAAGAAAATATTTCAATAATCAACATTACACACATGAAAAATGTCTCTTATCTAAACTGACAAGTGTTTTTTCCACTTTTTAACATTTTTTCTCAAACAAAACCTTATATGATTTCCATTCTAATTTATTTCCAGAAAATTTTATTGTTTGTAGGCCAGTGTTTGGTGGTAATATATCTTACACTACCGCTCTTATGAACCATAGTAAAATGTGTTGTGCTTCTGCTAATTTTATCTACATCATTATGTCTCTCTCTATCATGTTTTCTTTTGTGGTTTTAGTTCATTTCTTCCCCATTTTCAAACCTTATTTCCATTGTTTCCACCTAAATGATATGCCACATTAAACTCATATTAATATGTATTTTTTATATAGATTTTTGTTTTTTCCTCTCTCATTTGGTACTTTTCATGTTTTTAAAATGATACATTCCCTTAATAAACTACATGAAATTTCTTCATATTAATAATCTACACACACATGCACTAATCCCAATATAACAATATATATATATATATATATCATTCATTTTTCACTTACAAGGAATCCATTATCTATACTATAGATCATGAATTCAAGGATATGTGTCTCCTCATATATCTACCACATACATGTCCATTATCACTTTATTTCTCATTTTATATTGAATTTATCTAACAATGTTGATAACTCCAAATTATGAGCATTTTTATGTGAATTTTTATTTAAAATGATTGTGTTGTACAAATGCACGGGTTGGGTACTAGTAGAATTTAATAAATTGAGGACATGAAAAACTAAATGTAGAAACTAATATAACCTAATGAGAAATTATTATATATATAATATTTTAAATAAATCTATTCTATATATTTCAATGGATGAAACCCTAAGTTATATTGAGTTACATTCAAGAACGCCTTTGTTTGGTAGTTTGTGTTGCATGCAAGACTGAGTTTTATTAAACAATAATATATTATTAAGATATTAATTATTTAATATAATAAGATATAACCTAGATGAAAAATTAATGGTTATTAATAGGATTAACTATCTTATGAAAATATATAGTTTAATTTATTGGATACCTTTTAATTATAAATGAATATAGAATCCAAATGAATATAAAGGGAATCATTTTATAAAAGAATATTTTTATGTGCAAAAGAATATATATCTTAACAAGTTAAATAAATTACAATTATTGAATGGTATAAATTGAATTTATATTTCATATATTCAATAAAATATTTTATATATTTATCCAATTGATTTTATAGGCATAATATGAGAACAACCCCAATATTATATATAAAAACCTATATTTTTATAAATGTGGTTTTTCTACCTTTTAATTGAGAACATATTTTAAATAAAATTTTGGAACTTTTATAAATTTTATATGTCCAAATAAAATTCATTTTTTATATAGAAACATAAATATTATGATATAGTTATTTTTTGGTATTTTTCCATAAAGTTTCATTTTTTAATGAATATTGAAAAATAAAGAATTTTAATTCAAAACTGCATTTTCATCTAATTAATTTATAAGGTTAAATTATATTATTAAATGATTTTAATGTTTAATTAGATTAATTTTTCATTCATTAATCCAATTTAGTCATTTGAATCAAATTAACTTTGAAATTGGATATTAGAACCTAGCTAAATTTTGGATGTTTTTACTTTAAAAACAAGCATTGTGGTCCCGTTTTCAGGATTAAAATTAAATTAATTTCTACCACTTATGTGACTAGAATTCGGAAAAAAAATGATTCCATATTTTTAATCAATATTATATGTAATTTATAATAACATCAAATTATTTTATGACCAAAAATATTAGTGAAAGTAATTAAAATTAATTACAATGATTAAAAGAAAAATTAGCTTAACAAGGGACTAAACCATAAACTTAAAGTCCTAAATAAACTATAAATTTTTCCAAAATCCATTTTATGTCCATATTTTCACTATATACTCAATGTAATATAATTTTTTCTATTACTGGATCCATGTGTCATAGGAAAAATGTGGTTGGAATTCCCTTTCTGAAAATTTACAAGAGTGTCACTCTTCCTCCACTATAAAAATGAACTCACACCTCCCACTTACTCACAACTCTAAATCCACATTGGATAAAAAATATCTTCTAGAATATATCCTAAAAATTCAAAATCAAAACCTATAATCCTAAATTTGGGAAGAAATCAATCCAAGGAATCCATTTTGTTAAAACCAAAAGGAGTTACCCGAATTAGAGCCAATATCCTTCCTCGTGCTCTTTAGTTTTATTTATTTTTATACTCCAAAGATTATACTTATTACATAATTATATAAAAACACCATTATCCTAATTATACTTATATTTTTTTAATTAATGGTTTTTACCTACACTTACACACACTTACATCTAATGGGTAACGAACTAACTGTTTATGTGTACACCGAACTACCACCTCAAGAAACGATAATTGTTCTTTTTTCCATTAAAACATTTCATGGTTGGGGAATATGATGGACATAGTTTATATATATATAATATATTATATTTATAATGAATTTATGGTTATTTAATTTTTATATACCACATACCCTTATGCTTTCCATTTTGTGTAAATATGATAACATCATTTGCGGATGTGTGGACTATCGACACCTCAAAGAAATGTGATTAGTTCACACTATACATAGAACTTATAAAGTATGGTTATAATTAAAAATATTTAACACAAACTAAATATACATGATATCAATTAAATAATTACCTTTATGGAAACATAATATATCAGTTTCTTTATTATAAATTTCACACAATAAAAAATGATAATGTCGGTCGTGGACGTGTGGACAACCACCTCCACAACATGATGTGATTCCATTTACATAACTAGAATTATATATATAAATATATTATTAAATAAAATTTTATTTCTAAAATAATTATCATTTTATAAATATATAATATTACTTATCCTCTTTCCATAATGATCACTAAAAAATTAGAACTTTACTCATGAATATGTACAGTCTATCATCTCTATGATTGTAACGTTGGTTACTTTTTCACAACCATATTTCATGATTAGTTTTAAAAGAATAATTTATGTATAAATATGATAATAATTTTATGATTAATATTTTTGATATCATTATATAATGACCCATTAGTCTATATTTGACCTACCAAATTCATTTTTGACACATAAAAAAATATGGTCAAAACAACCAACATAAACATAATTATTTCAGTAGTTTTTTAAAAAATTGTAATTAGTGAAAAAAAATAATGATAAAAATGAAAACGAATCTGAAAGAATTAAATAATTTACATATGTTTATTATTGTAGATTATAAAGACACACATGACCATTCATAATCAAGGTAAGGGATTTTATCTCAATTTACATTCCATTGAGACTTATTTTTTGTTGTACACTAATTCAATTATATATATGGTGTATATACTACCCTTTTACATGTTATATAATGAGTATCCTTATTCTTGTGATATTATATGTTTCATTTAATGTTATTCCTTCATGGGTATTATTAATCAAATGTTTCAAAGTGGTATGGGACACTTGGGAATGATTAAAGATTATTTTCCTCAAAAACGTTTTTAATGATATTTCAATGGTATTACCATTCATAAATATCAACAACTATTATTTTTACTTATCCTTTCCAAAGTAATTATTGAATAATCAATATCTTTTAATCCATATGGATATTTGATAAGTTTCAATTTTAAATTGATTATTAGATATATGAGGAATGATTTGGATAGGTACGACATGAGTGGGGCCCAGTTATATATAGACCCTCGATGGATCAGTAGTCTCATGAGATGAATCCATTGGAAAAATTAGATGGGTTTTTACCCAAAATGCTAAATAGTCTTGAGAATGGTCCTGACGGCAAAGGTTCCATGTTCATAAGAAACATGGAATCCAATAATTAATCATTTCCCTCATTTAGATTCAGTTATTATTTATGTATGATATTTTTTCATTGACATATCTATTGATGCATTCTACCCTAAATTTATTGATTAAATGGAGTTTTTTTAGTTTATTACCCTTTCATATTGATATTTTCATATCTAGTTATTTGAATGACATGTTTTATCATTTATTCACCTTACCATATTGATTATTCTCATCAATTCATTATTTTTTCTACTTTATTTAACCTTGTTTATCATTTCATATCACCCTTATTCATGTTTCCTTTCCCCAAGTTATTAAGAGGAATACTTTGAATGAATTTCAAGGATATAGTTTATTAGTATTTTTTGTGTATTATTTTTAATTTGAGAATACCCATTATATTATGATAAACATGTATGTAATCTGGTTTTACAAAACTGGTAAACTATTCAGACTCTTAGGATTTAAATCTTGTATCTACGCCAATGTAATAAAATAATTCCCCAGCTTTAGGCTTCTGGGGTCGAGGTGTTATAGTTGATATCAGATTAATTTTTTCAAAAACCCTAGAAACTAGATTTAGAAAACATAGATTAAGAACCATAACCCTATGATAGACTTTAAGGTAATGTATAGAATAACGTCCTAGAGTTTTGGTAAGTTAGATATTATGTGGTAATTATTAGAAATAAATCCTTGTTTGGATACTAAATGTAGTATTTGTTCTATCGTAGAAGTACCTAGGGTTAATAACTCCAACTAGGTGCTTCAGGCTTGACTTGGCATAACCCGGTACATGATAAAGGGCCTTACTACGCACCTGGTTTGAAACTATGAGGTCATACTTTTATGATAATTATCCTTTTATTTAAAAACCATTATGAAGTATTTGGAACTAATTATATCACAAATGAAACCATGTTTATTATTATGAGATTATATAAACTTGAATGTTTCAATTTATGTTATGTATTTTACAATTTTTGGGATAATACATTATTTTTTACAATGATGTGAACTAATTTAGTGTATGAAATCATTTTGAAATGGTTCCTAGAAAAGGGAATATGAACCTCACTAATGTAAATGATCCAAAAAGAAAGGAGGATCACATATTTCATGGTCTTAGGAAAATATTTCAAAGGTAAATATTATCCCAAACATTCTCATTATATGAGGATATAATATCATGTGATAACGAGATGGGTAAATAATTATCCAAGTCTTTTGGATTTTATGGAAATAAAGATAAGAAGAGGATGGCATGTCAAAATATATATATTGGGAATAAAGGAAAATAGTATTTTCTTCACATGTGATAATTGTGGAATAAAAGACCCTGATAGATTAATGAAAGGAATGGTAGTTTTTTATGAGTGTGGAGAAACAATGTCACCATGTTCTTGATTTTGATGGAAAGAAAGAAAATTCCAATGTGTAATTCTTCTACTACAAGGAGATGGGGAATTACACAAATAAATATCTTATGTGTCAAAGGAATATATCCAAAAAGAGGCTAATAGATCATGGTCAGGATTATGCTACTACCACATATGAAGATGAATGATTAATGTGCTTATTTTTGGATTCAATAATTCTATAATTTTAGTATTTTTTATTTATGATGTATCGGTTATAATAATTATGGAGTATATGAGGATTTTAATGTAGTAATTTTTCATTAAGGATTTTAAATTATATTCTTAATAGTTACAAGATAAGTTATTCAATATAAATTAAATCTTTTTTGGAAACATTTGGTTTAGGGAATGATAACCCTCAATATGTTCCTAATGTTAAGATAATAATGTTTGGATAAAGAAATTATTTTTTATGAAATGTAAATGGGATAAGTTCTAACTACCTTGGAACTGAGTAATGGTTTATTCCAAAAGTGGTTTATACTATAATTTTGGGAGTTTACAACAATTTTGGATTTATGGAATATATCCAATAACCTGTTTTTTATTTAAGGAATTATAAGATTTCATTTTTTTTAATAAGGTTTTAGGGTAATTCATGTTATTACTATATTTACAAGTTTGGTATGTGATAATTTAAATCCATATTTATTTGAAAATTTGATTTTTGGAATTCAGTGACCTTCCATAAAAATTATTAGATCATAATATTTGTAAAAAGTTATCCATTTATGAAATGGTTTAAGTTGAACCATTAATGTGGTTTTAGATATTGATGTGTAACTTCAACATATGATTCAACATGTGTGAAGATATTAAGTAAAAATGGTTCAAGGTATGAACAAAGGATAAGACTGTTCTTACATAAATTTATCAAGTATGTATATTTACTTATATTCTTAGAGAGTGAAAGAATTCCTAAACTATAGGAAAAATGGTCTTGAAATAAAAATTATATCCTCTTATCATCATTTATTATGATATAAATGGCATTTTTTCATAGCAATATTTGAAGGCTTTGTGGTCATAAAATTTAAGCTGAACATGTTCAATAGAACTCTCCATCATAACATGATTATTAGTTTTTTCTTTTATATCCATGTTTCCATTTTCTATCTATGTTCTCCTACTAAGGGACCAAGTTACGTAACCATTGCACTTTCCTTTCTCTATTATTAAGAAGGTGTGTTATTAACCCTATTCATGATGTGTGTTTTTTTAGAATAGTTTATTTTCAAATATCAATACCCTGATTACTGAGATTAAGTTTGAATTAAGGGGATGCAATTTAATAACGAGTGTCCAAATGTAAGAACGTTGTATTTAATAATGTGTATGGCATGAAACACTAAACGTATAAAGGAATATAAAATCTCGATACTTTATGATATATTTAATATTTTAAATAAATATATTTTATAGCTTATAATTTACACAATACTGAGATATCTTGTGTTATGCGCAACAATGACTTTGTACTGTAGTTTGCATTACACACAAGAGAGAGTTTTATCTAATAATAATATATTATTAAGATATTAATTATTTAATATAAAAAGATAAAAACCAGCCATTAAATTGACAGTTATAAATAGGATTAATTATCTTATGAAAATATATAGTTTAATTCATCGGTTACATATTAATGAGAATTGAATATATAAACCAAAGGAATATAGAGGGAATGATTTTATAAAACACTATTTTTATGTGAAAAGGGAGATTTATATTAATAAGTTATACTAATTAATATTAGTTAATGATATTAATTAAATTTATATATTATATATTCAATTAAATATTTTTTATATTCGTCCAACTGATTTTATAGGCATAAGATGAGAACAAACCCAATATTAAACATAAAACCTATATTTTTATAAAATTAGTATTACCACCTTTTAATGGTGATCCAATTTTCTATATAAAATTTTGAAATATTATTAATTTTATATTTCAAAATAAAATTAATTTTTTATAGTGAAACATAAAAACTATTTTATGGTGAATTTTTGGTATTTTTCTATGAAGTTTCACTTTTTAATGAGTAGTAAAAATAATGAATTTTAATTAAAAAAACCTTTTTCATCTAAATTATTTATAATGTTAAATTATAATTTTAAATGGTTTTAAATGTTAATTATATTATATTTTTATAAATTAATCAAATATAGGTAATTTTAAAAAAAAATTACTTTGAAGTTGGTTATAAATACTTAGAAAACTTTTGCACATTTTTACTTTAAAATCATGCATTGTCATCCCATCTTCAGGATTAATTTTAAATTAAATTCTGACAATTATTTGATTCTAATTTGGAAAAATAGATTCCATATTTGTAATTATAATAATATACAATTTATAATTATTTAATCATAGTTTTTGACCAAAAATATTAAAAGTAATTAAAATTAATTATAATGATTAAGAGACAATTTAGCTTAACAAGGGACTAAACATTAATCTTAAGGGATAAAATGACCTAGAAACATGTCCAGAATCCATTTTTTATATATATATAGGTCTTATCCTCCCTTTTCTCTAATTTTTTCCATTATTGGATCAAATTGACATAGGAAAAACATGGGTGGAATTCTCTTTCCAAAAAAATTACAACAGTGCCACTCCTCCTCAACTATAAAAAGTCACTCACACCTACCACTTCCTCACACCTCTAAAGACACATTGTATTGACCAAGATCTATTGAAATATCTCCTAAAAAACTCTACCCTCAAAATATAATCCTCCTCTTGCTAATAAATCCATCCAAGGAACCCATTTGGTGAAAACCAAAAGGAGTTACCCTAATGAGTGGTAGCATCTTTCCTCAAGTTCTTTAGTTTTTTTTTTAATCTACTCCTTCAATTATACTTATTTCATTATTATATAAAAAAATAATTATCCTAAATAGACTAATTTTTCATTATGTTAAGGTTAATACCTACACATAAACACACTTCCATGTAATAGGTAATGAACTTATCATTTATGTGTACAGTGAACTACTGCCTCACGAAACAATGATTGTTCATTTTTCCATTAACACCTTTCATGGATGGGAATTATGATAGGAAAAAATTATATATGATATAGAGGATATTTATAATATATTTATGCTTCTATATTTTTTATTTAACACATACCATTATGCATTCAATTTTTTGTAAATACGATAACATCATTTGTGGACGTGTGGACTACTGCCTCCTCAAAGCGAAGTGATTCATTCACACTATACATGGAACATATAAATGAAGGTTTAAAATTAAAAATAAGTAACACAAATGAAATATATATGATATTAATTACATAATTAACTTTATATAAACATAAAATATCATTGTCTTTATTACTCTTTTCACACACTAAAAAGTTATAACATTGGTTATGGACTTGTGCACTACCGCCTCCTCGACATGATGTGATTCCTTTTACATCACAAGAATTTTGTATATAATTATATATGGTTAAATAAAATGTAATTTATGATATAATTATCATTTTTAAAAGATATAATTTTACTTACCTTAATTATATAATGATCATTAAAAATGTGAAGGATACTCATGTGTACGCACAACCTATATTCTCCATGATCATCACATTAATTCATTTTTTTTATAACCATATTTAATGATTGGTTTTAAAAGTAATAATTGATGTATAAATATTATAATTAATTGATTATTATTATAATTTTTATGTTTATATAATGACCACTTTGACCATAGTTGACCTACTAAATTCATTTTTGACACATAAACTAAATATGGTCAAAACACCCAATATAAACTTAATTGTTTAAGTAGTTGTTTACAACATTATAACAATTGAAATAAAAGTAATGATAAACATGTAAAAGGTTATTAATATGGTAAATAAATAAAATAAGTTTATTATTCATTAATATAAAGATACATGTGATAATTTGGACTCATGGTAAGGGATTTCATCTCAATTTACATTCCATTGAGACTTATTTCTTGTTATGCACCAATTCACTTTTGTATATATTGTATATAATGCACATTGAAATGTTATATAAAGAATATGATTAGTTTCATTATATTATATTTTTAATTTAATATTATTCCTTCATGTATGTTATGACTCTAATTATTCAAAGTGTTATGGGAAACTTTTGAATTTTTAATGATTGTTTTCCTCAAGAATGTTTTTAATTATCTTTCAATGGAATTTTTGTTCATCACCGTCAAAAATATTTGTTGTTACTTATCTTCCATTTTGGAATTATTTATATATATATATCTTATACTCCATTCTATGATTTGATAAAGAGCATTTTGAAATCAATTATTATATATATGAGGAATTATTTGGATGGGTACGACACGGGTAGGGCCTGGTTATATATAACCCCTCGATGCATTGGTAGTCTCATGAGACAAATTATTTGGCCAAATTATATGGGTTTTTACCTGATTTTATAAATTGTCTTGTGAAATGTTTTTATGGTAAAGGTTCTATGTACTTAGGAAACGTGGAATCAAATAATTAAGCATTCCCCTCATTTTGATTTAGTTATTATTTATCCATGATATTTTTATGTTGACGTATTTATAGATGAATTATATTCTAGGTATATTTATTAAATTGAATGTTTTTCAGTTTCTTACATTTAAATATTGATATTTCCTTATCTATTTGAATGGAATGTGTAATAAGTTATTTACCTTTCCATGTTGATTACTCTCATCAATTCATTATTTCTTATTATTTACATACCCTCATTGATAATTTGATCACACTCTTATTCTTATTCCCATTACCTAGGTTATGAAGAGGTATCCTTTGAATGAATTTTGAGGATTCAGTTTATTAGTCTTTGTTATGTATTATTTTTTATTGCCTATTACCTAATGTACTATGGGTATCATGTATGTAATCTAGTTTTCCAAAACTGCTAAATTATTTTGTCCCTTAGGATTAGAATATTGTATCAATGCCAATGTAATAAAATAATGAACCACCTACAAGATTCTAGGTTCAGGGTGTTACATTATATAACTCCTTCTAGTATATATACATGTTTGGGACTATGTGTATTATATGTAAAATAGGAATATGATGATGAAAAATCAGAGGACATAATAAAAAAAGTTATAATTTTTTAATTGAAGAATATATTTTCTCTATTATAAATACCTTAATTTATCATAAGTTATTGTGGTACTCATTAAAAAACAAGTTTTGAAAATAATTTTTGGAAAAGAAACATATTTTTTTAACTACACAAAAAAATCCTTGAAGAACATTAACTAATGGGAAATTAGAGAAATTTTATTAATATATAAATTAATTTGTGAATAAACATGACTTATAGTTTAAAATATTGGTGTTAAAATAAGTATATTTCTTTTTAGGCATAAAGTAAAACCTCTAAAACAATAATTAGTATGACCCCATTCTATATAGTATATAGGAATCCATTCCATATATTGATAGATTTTGAATTTCAATCATATTTGGATATGTGGAAGTTGAAAATTTAATTACAAGATGCTAGGAATAAAGGATTGTTATAGAAGGATGAATTGGTATAGATTTATATAGATTCATATTAGAGTGAATGAAGCTATATAAAAATAAAAAATATGTGGAACTATCAATTTTTCAACAAAATAACATTAACAGAAATATATTTGTGGGTATTTAAGGATATATGATGTAACAATATAAATTGAGTTCATGTTTGCCTAGATCCTTCATGGTGATCTATTTTAATCCCCATGAATCCATTAACTGTTATTTAAGGTGAATGGAAAATGGTTAATGATAAATATGGATAGTTTCACATAGTTATTAATTATCTCTATTTAATAATATTGATGTTAGAAATGTACATTAAATAGTATATTTTGAATAGTTTTCTCTCTTGGTTTCAACATAATAATATTTTCAATAGTTGAAAATATATTTTACACCTTTAGAAATTTATTAATTGTATTTTCATATTGATGAATTTTAACATCAATACCATTTATATAACTAAAGGAAAAGAATTTTAAAATCCATTTTTATTACTATAATTGGTAAAATAAAAGTTTATTAATACAAAAAAAGGTTTATGAATTAAAAAAACATTGGATGAAAGAGGCACTACACTATAGTGAATTCATGATAATGACAAAATCCTTAGAGAGATACCCCTAGTGAATAATAAATTCCCATATACCATTCCATTCTATTCATTAAACCCTTTAAAATAGAACTTTGGGTTATATAATAGTGTCTTTTTATAGGATGTTGTTTAATTGTAATACTATTATGCATAACCCTTTATGAATATAATAATATGTACATGATTTCCTGATTCATTTTCCTTAAAACCTAGAAAAACACCATTTTCCACCCCAATCTCTCTGATGAAATTTAATTTCAATTGCAACAATATAAATAATGTATACAACCCCCATGAATTAGATCCACATAACCATAGAATATTGGGATATTGTACTCTCACCTTTATAGCCCCTATATCATGGATTGAATTTGATATCACATTTTCATACCACTACACATTGATTCATATTTTTTCACACCCATTTTAGTGATGAATTTGTGACCTAAATTTCATCCTAGAAATGTGTATCATAAATATCCACTTTAATACTAATTTTCCATTTATAAAAAACCATCACAGCCTTATATTGTATCCCTAATACATGTTATACCAAATTATCATGTGTAATAACCTTATGTGTTACAAAATTGAATGTAAGACATATAATAAATTTTATGAATAAAAAAACTTGATAAACCATCAGGATTCAATGTAAGGACATGTAGATGCCCTGGGGGTGGAATATCACATGATGATGATGATGAAATCCCATGGGTTAAATAGGAGGATCAATAGAAATGGAAAGGCTTATTGATAAATATAACCATAGTTTAGGAACATCACATTAAAATTGTAGACTTCAAAGAGCTTTGAAATTTCATAACCTAGATGGTTATGTAAAAACTCATCTAGTGAGTAACACGCACAAGTCTGAAAATATAATCCAGTTATAATCCCAATTGGTAATTGATATGGTATATTATAGGATTATTCCTAAATTAAAAATTAATATGCTTATCATGCTCAATTTAAATCCATGTCTATTTTCAAAAACCACTCCAACCATAAAACTTCCACCAATACATAGTATATTAATGGTCATTCATGTCTTATGTGACCATATTCATTATATTTCATTTATAATGCATAGATTTATAAACATTTAAAAATATTATATTGTGGGTATTGAATTTTCTATTCCACTACACCATCTCCTTTTTTGTATCATACGTGACCTTCTAGTTTCATATAAAAAACACATAATGGAATATCCAACTCTCATTATGTATATTGTGATGAATCAATGTTTTAATGCACTTGATGTAGTGACCATAATGAAAATCATGCTTCTCCATAGCATAAGGACCCTTATTTAAATATATATATATATATATGAACCCTAACCTGAAACCATCATTTCATAGGGAAATATTAAAATATTACTTAGATACACTAATCTATGTATATTTAATTATTTAGTGATAATGTGTTTGTTTCTCAGTACTCTTGTAAAAATGTTTCCCATCCAAAATGCACTATCCTATGCTCTTCAAAATAGTATCACACTATCATATTCCAAGTATCAATATCCCATAATCCACTATAAACAAAAAACTATTAATAAATAATGTCTGATTCTATCAAAATCCCTTAGTGATGAATAAACCATTTACACACCATCTCAATGGTATACTACTCCATTTTTCCTTATATTACATAATTTGATGAACTAGATTTAGTTGAATGTATTAGTCAATAGGATTCATTATTTTATAAAAATGTGTAACCATTATATGTATAAGAGTGGGATAAAATCCATGAAACATGGATTCTATAAAATAGTTACATTTTAAAAAGTTAATTCGAGTATTGTGACGTCCCGGACCCGGATACCACTTAACGGGTGCCCAAGAGCCCAACGGGCCATATGGACTTAAGTGCATCTTCTCGAATGCTAGAGGTTGTTGACTAGTAGTGAGGGCATAGGGTGTGTCTGTGGGAAGACTATGCTCTCATTAGCAGAGTGTAGCATAGTGGAAGGGATATAAAGGAATAGTAAACAAAGGAAAAAATATAAGTAAACATCGATAAATAGAAGAAGAAAACTAATTCAATAGATAAACGAGGATAATAATAATAATTGTATCAACTGAAAAATGATGATGTAATGTCATGTCACTAGAAAAATTGGAAAACATGGATACAATATAATAGGCATAACATGTTCCACAAAGTAAAAGAATCAAAGACTACTCCAAGCATACTGAGATCCAACTCAGTCATTTGATATCAATCTTCTTCCTAAACAGATAGAAATCAAGTGTTTGAAGCTGTATGCTTCCCTTTGTCAACACCTGTAACCATGTAATCTACTCTGGGTACCAAACAGCGCCCAGATAGGCTTTGAGATAAATCTCAGTGGGCCACCACCAACGGTGTATATAACATACAACTCATGTAATGGAATATAATAGTGTACAGGAATATATATATATATAAGTAAAGGAAGCTGTAAAATATAACTAAATAACCAAGTACCTACTTCAGCCCTCGTCTGGTGTCTGAACATGTAACCAGTTCATTTTAATTAACCAATTACCATTTAATGTTAATAGGTCACGTGATGCAAAGCCAGCACTTGTAAGAGTTTGTGTCCAAGAAACAACTGGTTGTACTTTTATTTCATGTATATTTAATGTATTTAAATATTAAACATCTTATTAAATATTTTTCATTGTTCTGTATGGCATTGATGTAACAATGTCTTAGAGTATTTGTTGCATTGATAAGGTCATGGCAGTTCCCCGCTATGATGAGAACCTTGAAATGCTATAAAAAAATTCTTAAATATAGTTCTATGGTTGGATGACATACTATGATAGGACACATGGAATATAGACCATCAAGAGTGAGTACTCATAATTGGATGAGACTTCCTCTCATGAAGTTTTCACTTGGTAATCTCCAAGATAAGAGATTATGATAACAGACCCACCAGTAGGAATTCCGCATGTTTTGGTGTCATCTAATATATCTATATCTGAGTGTGTGTAATTATACTTAGAATTTAATATTATCATTAATACGTTTCACAACTCATGCACTTTGATTTTCTGACGAAAATCGGCATGGAGACAGTTGGTGGGAAGTAAGGTATGTTCGGTGTGTCATGTGTGGCATGTTATTAATGGATAAGTCGAGGAAGTATTTTTCTCTTCCATTTATGGAAGTTGATATCTCAGACCTTTTATTAAAATAGAACTATTTCATGAAATTTCATGGCCATGGTTTAACAATGACTTTATTTTAGGTAGTCAAAGAACGACGTATCAAGCATAAAATTTGATGACACTATCATGAAACCTACTTGATGAGATTTTGTGACAAAGGGATTATATTACATTGTAAGTGTTCGTATGTGGATGTCTTTGTTGATACATTAAGTTATTTCTCTTGGGTGCCTTGACCTGTTTCTATAATGTGCTCTTGGACTTTAGGCATGCCCGCCTAATACCAACGAGAAAGAATCCAAGAGGGTCACAAACTAAGTGTTTCTGGTTGTCTTGGTTAAATTCTATTTGAATTTAATTAATAAATATTATTATGAAGACAATGGAATAATTTTATTAAAGTTAAAATGATTTTATAATTTAAATAAATATTTATTCACCTGATTATTGGTAAAATATATTTATTTATTTTATTGAACATTTAAAAAATATTTATTTACTAGTTTGTAAATAAAATATTTATTTAAGAGAATAAATTATTTATTTTTTTATTTTTTTGTTCAATAAATGGAAGTGGAGTTCGAGAGGACCAAGGCTGGTCTGGTAGTAAAATAATTATTTTCAAGATGATAAATAATTATTTAACTACTTGGCACAAAGTAAAATAACACTGCTATTATTTTGTTAAGCGAAATTTTCTTTATAATTTCATTTTTCGCAAGTCGGAACACCATAAATAATGACATGATATTATTATTAATATCATGAGTTTTCTCTAAGGTTATGAATGTATTTAATTACTATTATGCAATTAAATATTGTAACTAAAGCCTCATGTCAATAAATAGACTCATACGTCTATTGTGCCATGTAATGAACCGCACACCCCGTGAATTGAGAATTTTTAAGCTAAACAATTTCTCTCTCAAATCCTCTTCCTGCCCCTCTCAAGAACGAGAGATGTTCTTCAAGGCTGAATAACAAGTAATCAAGAACAACTGACACAAGACACTCACTTCACCGTGCAAGCACCCAAAGAATAAGCGGTGTCGATCATAGGCCATTGGAGCACGTGTGGATCATCGCTGGAGGGATTCTAGTTTGGATCCTTGAAAGTGCAATAAGATAATTCGGAAGGGTCATTCCGGATGATTAACATCATCAAAAAAGAAAATACCAAAGACCCAGGTATTATTTTTGTTATGAAATTAATTAAATTAATTATAAACATGATGTGAAAGATCCTCTCTAATGGTTTCGAGACTCTTCCTTCTTTATCTAAATCTTTGATTCTATTCCATGGAGACTGGCTTTCATTGCTGTATTGATCTCAGAATAATCATTGATCATGGTAAAAATAAAAGCTGGGTACCTGCCCAACCACGCTTTTGCTATGACTGGAACCTTCAAGTAGTATTAGAGCAGTTACATCATAGTTTATAATTATTTAAATATTTCATTGATGATTTATGCATTTAATAATTTAGTTGTTTCAATTCAAGTTAATCGTTCTGAAAATCTAAATCTCTAGATCAATTCCTCTTCTTTTATTTCACATTCACCTTATAGAAACGATCTTTTATTTTAATTTTAATTAAAATAAAATTGAGGATCTCATCTGGAGGTGCCACAGGTTCCTGGCTGTACAACACCAAAACACACGATATGTATTCAACAGTACATTCCATGTAGCCAAGTTTAAATGCACTGGGTCTAGTCTGCCAAACCAAGTCGTGTCATTGGAGTTTGTCTAAGTCTTAATGACTTCATGTGTTGACCAGGAACAGGTGGCACACAGTTTCCAGATAACACGACGTGTGGCCCCCAGGACATGATGTTTAGTCACTTCGGGTTAGGGTTGAACTGTGTACCTCGTACACAGCTTTCTCCGCTGGAGACCGTGTAACGAGAAACTACACAGCGTGTGGCCCACTGGACACATTGTGTACTCTGAATATTTATGAAGTACACTCACACGTCGTTTCCCTAGACGTGTACTTCGGATGTACAGTGAAAAATAGTACATGCCATGTAGTTAGAACTACATGTTGCGTACTCATGCAAATTACACAGATTTATTAAAATTTATTATTATATTATACAAACCCTTGAGATGTGAACCATCATGTAGGCATAAAGCTGAGGCACAATGCGTGATAGTTGTTTAATATATATGTTTAATTTAACATCTACATAATGTTAATTTCTACTCATTGGGTAGTTATGAATAGGAATTCACCAGGTTGCCTCCAAGGTACAAGTTACATACAAAGATAATTTTAAATGAATTTATTTATTTAAAATTATGATGGATTATATTCTCAAGGAAATTTATAAAAGTGCTTAAGATAAAAGTATTGATTAATTAAATATGATAATTAATTGATTCGAGCATGATTTATCTTAAACAAGAATGATTAAAAAATTTAATGCTTGTTTTATTTATGTGTAAAAATAGTTTCATGTATGGATGATCATGAGCTAGACCAAGACCTTTGTATATGGATGGTTTCTTTTAATTTATTTATTTAAATTAATTTTTTTGGCCTGCAAACCTTCTCCTCGTTAATATGTAGGGCCTTCATGCCCAAGGTTTATTTTATATAAACCCCCTTTTTACCCTTCACCTGCATGTGAGTTAAAAAAGGCATATGTAATTGATGGAACTCCCAATATAGTGGAGGCAGTAAAATCTAGAGCCGAGATAAAACCAATCTTAAGAGATATAGAGGTGGACAGGTTGAAATCTATAAACACGAACCCAAAAGGTTCAAGATGTTTCTTCCTAAGGTCAGGGTTAGTTTATCAACCACTAGATAAACTAACCATTAGAAAATATCATGATCATAAACTTTACTTTATTTTATTTCTTTCTGTTGCATGGTTTATCATTATGAATATGTTATCACAATCACATAATTAACAAATTAAACAATCATGAAAGATGGAACTAAAATAAACCAGACTTATGCATAAATATTATCAAGACAGGGTTAATCACTTAAGTAAGTTCCACATAATATTAAAAATAATTTGATAATGATAATAATAAATTTACACATAAGAGATAAAAATCCCTCAAATAAAATATTAAGGGAAAAACTAAATAAAACAATGTGTTTTACCAACCCTTGTTAGTACACTTACTTTTATAAAGAAATGCCTTATGAAAGGTTTCAGGTTGACATAACCATATTACATCAAGAGGAGTATCCCTTTCTATACTTTTTGTAATATTAGAGGCAAGAGTTGAGGAATTCCAAAGTTATGATTTCATGATTGGGGAGTCCACTCAATAGATCAAGGAGTTGCAAGCTCATAGTTGGAAAATACATGTCTACCAAAATACCTTCTAATTGCTTGACCAACCCTTGTTGGGGTTATGTGAAGGGGAATATGGATCCTTGCCACTAGAATATCATGGAAACTGGACATTTCGAGTTCAATAGTAAGGGTCATTGGGACTTTATAAAATAGTGGGAGACTTAATAAAATTTATTATTTCTCATAAAATGTAATCAAAAAAGTATTAATGATATTCTCTTTTAATTATATAATAAAAATGACAAGCTTGTCAACCACAATATCCCTACGATCAATTCTGGATAAATACAACATCCTCAATGGAAGTAACTTTCAAGAATGGTTTAGATGCCTTTGGGTTATCCTACACCATGAACGAAAGTCTTACATGCTGGAGTCAGCATTACCTAATCTACCTACTAAAGAGGTGAGTGATGAGTATTTCCAGGTCCATGAGAAACATATGAACAACGTGTTTGATGTTCAATGTTTGATGTTATCATCAATGTCTAGTGAGCTCATGAATTCTCATGAAAACATGGATTCTTATAGAAAGCTCAAGAACCTCAATGGTCTTTACCAAGACAGAGCATGACATGAAAGGTTTGAGATCTCTAAGGAACTCTTTTAGATCAAGCTTGGAGAAGGTGCCCCAACTAGGCCTCATGTAGTCAAGCTCATTGTCTATATTGAGCTCCTGGAGGTTTTAGGGTTTAAACTCACCAAAGAACTGGGCACCAATCTCATTCTCACATCACTCCCTCAGAGCTTCTCTAACTTTGTTGTCAATTTCAATATGAACAATATTTATAAATCTCTATCTTATCTTATTATCCTCATCCTCCAAGTGGACAAAGATATGAAGCATGAAAAGCCTTTTTTCCTTATGGTGAATAAGAGTAAAGGGAAGGCGAAGAGATTTAACCCTAAAGCTTCTTCATGGCCTTCCAAGAAAATGAAGATCAAAAGGGAGGCAATGTAATTAGAGGCTTTTTGTTTAGAATGTGGCAAGAAGGGACACTAGAAGAAGAACTGCACCCAGCCTAAGAAGAAAGGGGATGCTTTATGTGTGTTTTTTATTGAATGCCATCTATCTATTTCTATAAATTGGGTATTACATATAGCTTTTGGTGCTCACATATGTATCCAAATATAGAAACCAAGAAGATTTAGGAAGATTTATGGAGGGTAGGTAGATCTACGAGCATCCAACAGAGCCAAACTTGCTGTTGTAGTTGTTGAGGACTACCACCTCACATTCCCAACTGAGATGATATTGGTGTTAAAGGGTTGTTATTATGTGACGTCTATTACTAAAAATATTATTTTTGTATCCATATAAGATACAGATGGATTTTTTTTCAAGTTTGAAAATGATTTTTTCTTCTTTTACATAGATAGAATTTGTTTTGGTAGGGCACATTTATACAATGGTTTTTACATGTTGGATTACACAAACCAATTAATAGAAATAGATAACAAATATAATTCACATGAATCATACCACACCCAACTTTGGCATCACTGGCTAGGTCATGTAAATGAGAAATGCTTAACAAAGTTACATCAAGATGGATATTTAGATTCTTTCGAACTAAAACCACTTGGCGTATGTCATTCATGTTTACGAGGCAAAATAACCAAAGCCCCATTTAGTGGGAAAGGTGAAAGGGATAAATAACTTCTTGAATTGGTTCATACTGATGTGTTTGGACCATTTCCAATTGAAGCAATGGGAGGGAACTCATACTTCATAACTTTTACTGATGATTTTAGTATATATGGATATATATACTTAATAAGGTATAAGTTGGATTCTTTTGATAAGTTCAAATAATACAAGAATGAAGTTGAGAACCAGTTTGGTAAGAAGATTAAGAAACTCCGCTTAGGCCGAGGTGGAGAATATCTTAATCAAGACTACATTGATTACTTATGGGAGTTTGGGATCCCATCCCAACTCACTTCTCCATACACACCCCAGTGGAATGGTGTGAGGGAAAGGATGAACCTCACCCTATTGAACATGGTGAGATCAATGATGAGTCATGCGAGTCTTCCATTATCCTTTTGGGGATATGCATTAAAAACAGTGGTACACATACTAAACCAAGTAACAACTAAATCAATAAATGGTATTCCATATGAGTTCTGGAGTGGAAAGAAATCTGTATTATCAAATTTACATGTGTGTGGAAGCGATGTGTTTGTTAAGTCCTCTTCATGTAACAAACATGCACACTGTGGAATAAAGTGTACCTTTATTGGATACCCCAAGGAAACAATGGGGTATTAACTATAAAACCCCTCATAAAAAAGGTTATAGTGGAAAGACACACCATATTCCATGAGAGGGAGCACATATCCAAAATATATAGTGGGAGCGAGATAGACTTCGATGAATTTGATGCTCAAGGTACACAAGAGTTGGTATAGGAACAGATTCCACAAATCCCCATGGAAGAAAGAACTATTCCAGAGACATAAGAGTTGCGTAGGAGTACAAGAGAGGTTATAGAACCGGAACGGTATAGTTTTCTAGTTACTGGTGATGCTTACTCGTTATTAGTTGATAATAATAATCCTCTAACCTACAAGGAAGTAGTATGTGGAATAGATTTTTACAAGGGTCAAGAATCCATGAATTCTGAAATGGATTCCATGTACCAAAACCAAGTCTGGATTTTGGTATATCCTTCAGTTGATGTAAATATTTTTGGTTGAAAATGAGTATTCAAGAAGAAACTGGATAGGGAAGGACAAGTCAGTACCTATAAGGCATGACTGGTTTCAAAAGGGTTCAAACAGCATCAAGGCATTGACTATGATGAAACATTTTTCACCAGTTGCAATACTGAAATTCATCAAAATTCTATTGGCCTTTGTTGCTTACCATGACTATGATATTTGGAAAATAGATTTCAAAACATCCTTCCTTAATGGGAACCTTAAGGAAGATGTCTACATGACACAACCTGAAGGGTTTATGACTCCAAAGGATTCCAATAAGGTATGAATATTGTAGAGATCCATTTATGGATTAAAGAAAGCATCCAGGTCATGGAAAATTCATTTTGATGAAGCCATAATGAAATTTGGTTTTATCAAGAATGAATGTGATATTTATGTCTACAAATGGTTTAGTGGGAGTGCAGTCATTTTTCTAATAGTATATGTTGATGAAATATTACTTATTGGAAACGAGATACCAGTCTTACAATATATTAAGGAATGGTTGAATCAATGCTTCTCCATGTAGTACTTGGGTAAGGTAGCTTATATTCTTGGGATCAAGATCCATCATGATAAATCCAAGAGATTGTTGGGCCAAAGTCAAAGTACATACATTTATAAAATACTGAAGAGATTCATTATAGAAAAATTCAAGAGGGTATTGTTTCCAGCATCACATGGAATTCATATTTCCAAGAAAAAGTGTCCTTAGACACATGAGGAAAGAAATATAATGGAAAGGACTCCATACGCACCAATGATTGGGTTAGTTGTTTATGCCATGCTATGTACTAGGTTGGATGTCGACTATGCATTGAGTGAGGTAGGCAGATATCAAGCTGGCCCAGGTGACCATCATTGGATGGCAGTCAAGACGATCCTAAATTTTCTGAGACATACTAAGGATATATTCCTGGTTTATGGAGGATATAAGAAACTAGTCATCAAGGGATATTAAAATTATAGCTTCCAGACTAATAAAGATGACATGAAGTCACAAATGGGCTACATATTCACTTTTAATGGATGTGCAGTGAGCTAGAAGAGCTCAAAGAAAAGTGTGGTCACATATTATATAGCAGAGTCTGAGTAGATCACTGCTTCTAAGGCATCTAAAGAAGCATTTTGGATGAAAATATTTGTCCAGGGGCTGGATGTGATACCTAGAAGTAAAGATCTTATCACATTGTACTGTGATAATACTGCAGTGGTGGCTCCCATAAAAGAGCCAAGGTCACATCAATGGATGAAGCACATGCCTCAGAATCATCATCTCTTGATAGATTTTTTTCAGAGAGGTGAAGTTGTAGTGAGAATTATTTCCATATAAGACAACATGGAAGACCCCTTGACTAAATCCTTGACTCAACAAAAACATGATCACCATGTGAGGTCTAGAAGACTAAAAGTCGTAGGTAGTTGGATCTAGGCCAAGTGGGAGTTTGTAAGATTTGGTGTCCTAGAACCAAATCATTGTACTTTTATTACATGGATATTTAATATATTTAAATATTAAATATCTTATTACATATTGTTCATTTATCTTCATGACTATGATGTAATAATGTCCTAGAGTATTTGTTGCATTGATAAGGTTATGGCAGTTCCCCACTGTGATGAGAACCTTGAAATGCTATAACAAAATTCTTAAATATAGTTCTATGGTTGGATGACATGCTATGATAGGGACACATAGCATGCAGACTATTAGGTGTGAGTACTCGTAAGTATATGAGACTTCCTCTCATGAATTTCACACTTGGTAATCTCCAAAATAGATGATTGTGAGAATAGACCCACCAGTAGGAATTACACATGTTTTGGTGTCATCGGATATTTCTATATGCGAGCATGTGTAATTATCCTTAGACTTTAAGATTATCATTAATACATGTCACGACTCTTGAACTTTGATTTACTAATGAAAACCGTCACACAGATAGTTGGCATGAAGTTGGGTATGTTGGGTGCATCATGAGTGGCATGTTATTAATGGATAAGTCAAGGAAGGATTTGTCCCTTCCATTTATGGAAGTTGATATCTCATCCCTTTGATTCAAATAGAACCGTCGCATGAAATTACATAGCCATGGTGTAACGATTATTTTATTTTAGTTAGTCCAAGAACAACATATCAAGCATAAAAGTTGATGACACTATCATGAAACCTGCTTGATGAGATATTGTGACAAAGGGATTATATTACACAGTGAGTATTCGTATGTGGATGTTTTTTTAGTGACTTTAAGTTCTTTATCTTGGGCTCCTTGACCCATTGCCGGATAGTACTCTTGGACTTTAGGCAAGCCCGCCTAATGCCAATGAGAAATATTCCTAGAGGGTGACACACTTAGTGTTTCTGGTGGTCTCGGTTAAATTCTATTTGAATTTAATTAATAAATAGTATTCTCAAAAAAATGGAATAATTTTATTAGATTTAAAATTATTTTATAAATTAAATAAATATTTATTCACCAGATTTTGGGTAAAATTTATTTATTTATTTTATTGAACATTTAATAAATATTTATTTACTAGTTTGTAAATAAAATATTTATTTAATAGAATAAATTATTTATTTATTTATTCAGGTGTTCAATAAATGGAAGTGGATTTATAGAGGACCAAGTCCGGTCTGGTAGTAAAATAATTATTTTCAAGATGATAAATAATTATTTAACTAGTTGGAAAAAATTAAAATAATGATGATATTATTTTTTGACACGGAATTTTATTTATAATTCTGTTTTGCGCAAGTTGGCGCACCATAAATAATGACGCAGTATTATTATTAATAGCATGGGTTTTCTCTAAGGTTATGAATGTATTTAATTGTTGTTACACAACTAAATATTGTAACTGAATCACCATGTCAATAAATAGACACATACGTCTATTGTTTTATGTACTGAACCACACACCCGGTGAATTGAGAATTGTTGAGCTAAACAATTTCTCTCTTGAATCCTCTTCTCGCCCCTCTAAAGAACAAGAGACATTCTTCAAGGCTTATGAACAAGAGATCAAGAATGACTGACACAAGACAATTGCTTCACCAAGCTAGCACCTGGAGAATGAGCGGTGTCGATCGGAGGCCATCGGAGAACGTGTGGATCAGCAATAGAGGGGTTCTAGTTTGGATCCTTGCAAGTGAAACATTATAATCTGAAAGGGTAATTCTGGGTGATCAAAATCATCAACGAAGAAAATACCAAATATCCAGGTATTATTTTCTTTATGAAATTAATTAAAATAATTATAAACATGATTTGCAATACCCTCTCTAAAGTTTTCAGGACTCTTCCTTCTTTATCTAAATCTTTAATTCTATTTCATGGAGACTGGTTTTCATCGTCGTATTGATCCTGGAATGATCATTGATCATGGTAAAAACAAAATCTAGGTGTTGTCCTAACCACGCTTCCACTATGCCTGGAACCTTCAGCACTGACATCACCTCGTGATGGTATAAGTAGTGAAGGTCCCAAGACATAACAAGGAAACCTGACAAAGATATCCGGTGAGGGAGCTCCAGGGTAACAAACAAGGTAACATAAATCTCACAGAACACTAACTCAGTAGTATTTGAGTCTAGCTAAAGGGTAATAGTGTAATCTAAGGTGCTTAATCCAAGGAATTACACAATAAGGTGCCTACTGTGTCTAAGGTGATTGACCAAGGTAAAACGGGGCTAAGCAAAGACATTTCCCTATGGGCTTTAACCATGGAACCTACTAGTCAAAGCTAGATCCAAGGAGTGTATATGAGGTATCCCGTAATAATGAAAGGGACCCTATGATAGTATACTAGACATACATGGAATAGAAAAGAACTAGAGTCTAGGTGGGTATCAACCTAAGAAAACTACATCCTTGAATTAGAATGGGGTTCCCGAGACCCAAGGTATTCTTCTCTCAGAATCCAAGGTGAGCTCGAGTCAATTCATTCCTATTTGATATTAGAATAATGTAGTAATTCATTTGGTTCAATTCTTTCCTTCCATTAGTGTGGATAGGTCAATTAGAGTTGAAACCATTTAATTATTAGTCCAATCCATGTCTTCTATTAGTGTGGATAGGCCATGTAGCATTGCAACCATTTAATCAAGTCTTAGTTAGCCATTAATGCATATTCAATTATTAAGGATCACTCTGCAACCTTCCATAAACATGGAAAGCGATTCTATAGACATGTAACCTTTATTCAATCTCTTTAAATAATGCCAAGTTATGTACTTATTATACTTTCCATTTCACTTTTCCCATTTCACTTTTAATAATCATTTGGAAGCACTTACCTTAGGCGGGTCAAGTGGTGAGCATACATGGTACATGCCATTATAAAATTCTCAGAAAAAACAATAAATTTATGATAAGAAGACTCACCTTTAGAAATTTCAAGCAAAGGCACACCCGAACGGTGGCTCAAATATGCCGAAACACTAAAAACCCAAATATGGCATAACCTTTAACATGAGTCGGATTGAGTTGCGGGTGTAACCACTAACAACTAATCACATATTTGGAAAGAGCATAACCACATGATTCTAACGATTATACTCATGACATGTTAATTTAAGAAACTATTTCCAATGAAATCAGTGGGCCTGAAATGAACACTCCAAAAACAACGAACTTTAGAGATGAGTTATAGACCACCCACCTTAGGGTTGTATGATCCTTCTCCTCCGGTATCGACCCTTGATTTTCCTCGGATAGGAGTAGATCTAAGAAAAGGTGAAAAAATATCACATGGATATAACTAGTTAGAGAGTGAAAGAGAAGAATAATAACTAAATAGGACTTGAGTACTTACCATTGTTCATCCAACATGACAAACAGAAGCTCGATCGGATGTCGGACAAAGGAGATCTCTTGATTCCGAGTTTAGATCTTCAAAAAGCTCAAAAAGGAGAGATAATTAGGTCAATCTTGCATAAACTCGGATTATGGAGGAAGTGGAATGATTAATAGATCATTAAGGGTATTTTGGACATTTTACATAGGTTTTAGCCTGTTCATGGTTTTTCTGCATGGTTTGTCAAACCGTGCGTAAACCATGCGAGACGGTTCTGCCAGAAAAGTCTTCCTCTGCATGGTTTGATCAAACTGTGTTCCATCTATGCATGGTTAACTGGGAAAAAGGGGTGTTCGCACAGTTAGGTTGCACGGTCATGTGCCAACCATGCGAGGTGCCACTATCCGAAAAAAACCATCATCACGGTTTACTCTAAACCATGCACAAGGTCTGTTTTCTCCAAAGGGATGGGTTAGGGGCTCCAAAAAATCCCCTAACACCCTCAAAAACTTTACTAACTCATTAGGCATCAAATTTAGATCCAAATTAAATATTTAGACTGAAAATTAAAGTATCCATACCTAAGTAAAAAACCAGGTTTTTACAGTCTTCCCCCCTTAAAAGAACTCACCCCCGAGTTCTCCTTCAAAGGGTAAGGAAACATTGTCTAAGAACAAATCTCACCACAAAGAATGTACATCAATTTCCCTCTCCCAAGTCTCATCCTATAATAAGTCATGCTTCCATAGGACCCGTACGAGAGGGACAGACTTGCCTCATAGAACCTTCATTATTCAGTCAATGTTGTGTGTTGGATATTCCTCAAAGGTGCCATCGGTATCTAACTCAACTTCCTTAGGATAAAATGTATGAGATGGGTTATCATGATATTGGTGAAGCTGTGAGACAAGAAAGATGTCATGCATGGAATGGTACCTCTGAGTTAGTAGCAACTGATAAGCTACCGGCCCGAATCTCTCTAGAATCTCTAATGGCTCGGCGTAATGATGTGACAGCTTTCCCTGCTTCCTTAATTTTCTATGACCTAAACTGGGTGATACTCGAAGAAAAACACGATCCCCATCCTTGAACTAAAGAGGTCATAGACGGTGATCAGTATAAGATTTCTATCTAGACTGAGCAGTAGTCATACGCTTCCTGGTCATCTGGACTAGCTCTAAAATCTCTTGAATGAGATGAGGACCTAGTAGGGCTAACTCACCTACCTCTATCCAGCACAAGGGTGAATGGAATGTCCTACCATATAAAGCCTCAAAATGATTCATATGAATCATTTCCTGAAAACTGTTATTATAGTCGAACTCAATGAGAGGGATATGATTCTCCCAAGAACCGCCGAAATCAAGGACACATGCATGAAGCATATCCTCTAGAAGTTTTACTATATGCTCTGATTTTCCATTAGTATAAGGGTGAAAATATATGCTTAGAAGCACCTTAGTCCTCATAGATTTTTTCAAACTCTTACAGAACCATGAAGTAAAATGAGAGTCCCTATCTGAAATGATGTTACGTGAAACCTTGTGTAGTTGTATGATCTCACATACATACATTCTTCCCAACTCATCAACTAAGAAATTATCCTGTATAGGAATGAAATAGGATGATTTTGTTAGTCGTTTGATGACTACCCAGATAGCATCGCTACCCCTCGGCGTTCTAGGTAATCCGACTACGAAGTCTATAGAAACATCTTCCCATTTCTATTCCGGGACTATAAGCAGATGTAACTAGCCTGTAGGTCTCTGGTGCTCCGCCTTCACTTGTTGAAAGGTGTAACACCTATTGATGATGCCTAAAATCTAACATTTCATCCCAGGACACCAATACTGGCATCGTATATCTCAATACATCTTCGAGATTCCTGGATGAACTGACCACTGGGAAGTGTGGGAATCTTCCATCAACTCCTCTCTCACATCTTTAGGAACCCAGATATGTCCACGTAGACGTAGGAATTCATCTCTTTCTATAGATTAATCTGGAGGTGGTTTATCTCTTGATATACTCTCACAGAGAACCAAACATTCAGGATCTGAAAACTACCTACTATTTACCTTCTCAAGGAGGTAAGAGGTAATTGTTAAGGCTGAGAGGTAAGACTGCCCATGAATGTCATGAAACTCTAGATGAAGTTCATAAAAAAGGTCCATTAACTTCTATTCAGCATTGGCTTCATGTAGGGCATGTGTTTAAGTTTTCCAACTTAGTGCATCTGCAACCATACTGCCTTTTCCAGGAGTATAGGTAAGCTCAAAATCAAAGGATTGTAGATATTCGACCCATATTCATTATTGGAGGTTCAATTCATGCTGATAAAAGATATACTTGAGGCTCTTGTGATCTGTATACACCATAAATCTCTCACCCAAGAGATAATTTCTCCAGAAATGTATGGTATGGACAACTGATTCTAGATCAAGGTCGTGCGTCGAGTAATTTCTCTCATGAGGCCTCAAATGCCGAGATTCATACACAATGATTTTTTCTTCCTACATCAACACTACTCCTAGGCCAATAACTGATGCATATTAGAAGACGATATAACCTTTACCAAGTTTTGTAAGAATCAGAATAGGTGTCGAGACAAGCCTCCCTTTTAGCTTCTGAAAATATTTCTCACATGCCTCTGACCATGTGAACTAGACACCGTTCTTTGTAAGAACATTAAGAGGTGAATAAAGATGATAAAATTATTGTATAAAACACTTGTAATATCTATAAATCCATAACAAAATCTATATATCAAACACATTCTTGGGATTCCTCTAGGAAACTACATCACTAACCTTTTTAGGGTCAACATACACTCCTGATTCTGAAATTATATGACCCAATAAGTGGACCTTGTCGATCCGGAAGTCACACTTAGAAATCTTGGAATAAAGATGATGCTCTCTCAGTTTACCTAGAATGATATCAATATGTTTGGAATGGTCATAATGAGTGCGATAATACACCAAGATTTTATCCATGAATACTATGACAAAAGAGTCCAAATAGGGATGGAAAACTCTATTCATCACAGCCATGAAAATGGAAGGAGTGTTCGTAAGACTGAACAGAATAACAAAATACTCATACAGACCATACTTGCTATGAAAAATTGTATGAGGTATGCCTGATGGCCTGACTCACACCTGATGATAAATCGATCTCATGTCAATCTTATAGAAAACATTTTCTCCTCGGAGCTGGTCAAATAGATCATCTATTATAGGAAGTGGATATCGATTCATGACTGTAAGCTAGTTAAACCTTCTGTAATGCACACATAAATTAAGAGTTCCATCCGCCTTTTAGAAAAAAGCATGGGTGAACCCCAATAGGATGTACTAGTCCGTATAAATCCTTTGGCCTCTAGGTCCTCTATCTTCCGCTTGAGCTCCTGAAGCTCAGTAAGTGCTATCTTGTAAGGAGGAATGGACACTAGAGATGCTCTTAGAGCAAGATCTATTGTAAACTCTACCTCTCTCTCAAGAGGTAATCCAGAAAATTCATCAGGAAAGACTTCCTTGAAACAATCAACTACAGGAGAGAAATCAGTTTGAAGCAATCCCTGATCCTCCATGAAAAGATTTTCAATCTGGGCGGTCACTCCCCTATCCCATGATGCTTCGGTCCAGCTCTCTCGGCTTGGACATCCCACTCACCCTTGAAAAGATAAATGCAACCTTCAAGTGATGTAAAAGAAACCCTACAGCGATATCAATCTACAAAGGTGTGATAGTGGAGTAACTAGTCCATCCTGAGAATGACATCGAAGCTCGTCATCTCGAGAACAAAGAGATTCCACAAGGGTAACATCCAACCTCAAGGGGATATTCCCTGCACTGCCGTATTCCCTCCATCCATATTCCCAACAGTGTATCAAGGTTCATTACACCATAGTGATATTGTATCACTAGTCTGAGAATTTCCACGATAGATACAGAAATAAAAGAGTTTGAAGCACCTATGTCAAACAAAGCAGAGAAAATAGTAGAGGTTACTAGAATAGTACCTCGTACTGTAGTTGGTCCCATTGCCTGATCCTTAGGAATCGGTTGTAAGGAATGAAACTAATCTGATCCATAGCCCTGTGCAACAGATGGACTACCATGATCATGACTGCTTTGCTGGTGTTGTTAGTGATCATGGATTGGACTACTATGGACACAACCTCCTCCTTGACCAGACCTTCCAGTGCTACTCCAACTCCCCACCAAACACGGTGCAAAAGAACTCTCTCTTGAAGATGGAGTTGAAGCTGATCCTTTTCCAATCTAAGCTGGTGGAAAGTTTCTACAAAATCATTGAAGATGACTCATACAGTTGCAAGCCCGGCAATCCATAGCATCTCTATCGCATTGGAGCTTCTTATTCCCTAGTATTCTACACTATTGACACACTACAGAGCTATCAAACTAGATACTCTCGCTACCACTTCCCTGAAAAAAAACCTCAAGGGAACGTTTCCTACCACTAGAAGAACTACTGGCCTGACGTGGCACTAACCCTTTAAACACAGTACTCGCACCATCCCTCAGGTTATACTCAATGATAAGGGCCTGATCAAATATTACAGAGAAGGTTGGAAGGAGAAAGACATTCACCTAATTTCGAATGGCGTACTGGAGCCCATATTCAAAACATATAGAATACGAAAGCTCATAATCAGCTAGAAGCGGTGAAAAGTACTGTAAATTAGTGAAATGTGTAGAAAAATTTGATTCATTCCCAAATTTACCCAAGAGATTAAGGTAGAATGATCCTTGTAGTTTATCTTGGGTTGTCGAATCCTCAGAGACCTATGAAGTAACCTAAAGACATGTACATTCTATGGATTGTTTTTGGATATGAAGTGGACAACTTGGGTTGATTTTATATGGGTTTAAGTGAACTCTAAGACACTGAAGTTAATTCAATTTAAAGTATGACTTGATTCTAGGTTATCAGTTGGGGTGGATTGGATGAATTCCCTTTTTAACTATTTCAATTTCTTATATTTGAGATGAGTCCATTTAAGAAGATCAAAAAAAATCATCACTCACTGGTTTAATGCCTACACACCCTAATACTAATCACCTATACACCTGAAGGATCAAATCTTTGATCACTATAAGGTAAAGGTTTTTATTATCACTTGAAGTGTGTGGCCTTAAAATTCAATAAGGATAAAGAAGTTTAAAAATCATCAAATAAAAATCTCATTTTAAAGAAGTGATTAGAGATTAAGGTAGTGATAAATAACATCTGATCCAGCCCCTTTATACTCCCTTGGATCAACCCATAAGTGGGTTATCCCTCCATTGATCCAATGGTTTCAATGGAAGTGGAAAGTAGACTCATGAGGGAGGAATTGGAGAAGTAAAAAAACAATGAAATAACAATCACTCCACCGTTGTGTGATAATCTCACAAGGTTTGGTATGAAAAAGATCACACATTGAGGAAATGGTATCAAATTGATAAGAAGAAGAATATAAAAAGAGAATATTAAGAACTTTTATAAAGAAGATAAGGTAATTCAAGGAACTTACAATTGAGGGAATGTGATTACAACATCAAATTGGCAGCATAACATTAAGATGGAACAAAGCTCAAAGATGAAAAAATCCTCCATCACCACTGCCTTAAATAGTAATTTTGGGATACTTGGTCTGAGCCTCCAATATTACGAAGCATCCCACTTGATTATGGTAGGCCTAGGGTGGTGGAAAACTTGTGGAACTTGGACTTTTCCACTCTTGACCCGAGGTGGCAGCCAACTTGCAACCACCGAACAGACGTGCTTGTAAGACCTTCTATATGGACGAATTAGAGTGGTAAATAGGAGAATAAAATGGATCCACGGATGTCTCCTAATCACCTATAAAAGTTAGGCCCATTTAGAGTTGTGGATTCAGAGATATGATTATATTGGTAAGATGTTTTCTGGGCCGTAGAATCTGGCCCATAATTTTATCTTCAACTTGGTCTGCCTGAATAACTACAATAGAGGCCGACTTAGCACTAGATCCTCAAGAATTATTTGTTCCTATATATTTCATCTATAATCTCACGAAATTTGGTCTTCATTGGGATAGTATGTTGGGCCCCACATTCTCATCAGTGGGTTGGTGTTCAATCTTCCTTCTCCAGAATTGTTTGCATGAAATCCCATTTTGGTGGTCTTCCCATGTGAATATTCCAACACTCCACAAGTATGAATTGTTCCAAATATAATTATAAACCTGAAAATTAAATATGAAAATAAAATCAAGATAATTGGGTACATTAAATGATGTTAAAAAATGTACCACAAAATAGTGCATTTTAAGAAGGAATTACAATCATAATGTGAAATGATGTTCAAAGTGTAAAATGCACTAAAAATGGTGTTTATGAATAATAAAGCACATGAATATTATATATATTAACAATTAATATTATCCTCATTTATTTTCTAATCAGATATCAAACTAGATACTCTGGCTACCACTTCCCTGACAAAAACCCTAAAGGGAACGTTTCCTGCCACCGGAAGAACTACTGACCTAACGCGACACTGACCCTTTAAACCCAGTACTCGCACTGTCCCTTAGGTTACGCTCAATGATAAGGTCCTGATAAACTATTACAGAGAAGGTAGTAAGGATAAATACATTCACCTAAGTTTGGATGGCGTACTGGAGCCCATCTTCAAAACATCTAGCACGTGAAAGCTCATCATCAGCTAGAAGCGGTGAAAAGCACTGTAAATCGGTGAAATATGCGGAATTTTCCATAACTGACATAGAACCCTACTCGAGATGCATGAACTCTCTAGCTCTATTAGCACTTAGTGACTAAGGAAAGAAATGATCATAGAAGGTAGTCTAGAATTCAACCAATAACATGCCATGATGACGTCCGGCCTAGGTAACGACATCCCACCAATGCTTGGCTGAATCCCGAAGCATGTATGTAGAAAGATTGACTCTCTACTCTGGAGGAATTTCTATATGATCAAAGATAATACTCAGTAGCTTGAGATCCTCCATCCCCTAAAAAAGTATGAGGATGCTGCTACTGGAACTCGCGGGTCAGATCAGCCATCGTAGGTGCAACACATGGAGCACCTTGCATGGACTACATCATACGTAGGAAACTATAAAGAACTTGGGAATCAGTGCCCAAATTAAATATAGTATGTGGTTCCTCAAGTGGCACTCCTAGAAGTAAGATTGGTGGCTCAGGGCCCACCATGTCTGGAGCATGGTCTTCACCACCCTCCTAGCGAACAACACAAGGACGTTGTGGTGGAATTGGTCTTTAAATGCCAAGGAAAAGCCTCAGAAAATCTATAGGATCATAATATATCATCACTAATGGAATATTAACATATGAAAAATCACTACCCAAGTCATATTACCCAATCTACCTTCTTAGACGGTCAGGTATCGGTAAGTGCTCAACTATAAGTTTCATGTCATTTTGCAGTTAGTTTCTAGGTTCACTCTTTTACCTTTCACAAACATGACACGGTGTGATAAGGATTTGAAACCAATTAATTTTAGTTTTCAGAATTCTATTTATAATAGATAGTCATTTCTGATGAATCAGTAGTCGTACACCTATTACCAAAAATGACACCCATTTCTTATAGCATAATGTATTGACTCGGTAAATTACTCATCCCAACCCATGAGGGCCCATACACCTCATGAATTGAGACAAGAAATCACTCAATCTAATCCAAAAGTAATATAAGTACAAGCAACTATCATAGTATCACTTAGCAATTACTAGCATATTAATCAATGCAAAGTAGTGAAATGCACCTATATGGCATGGCAATATGCATGACATGTGAATTCTAAGTGCCTATAATGATGAATGTAGTAATGCTCCTTGCCCTCATATCATTGGGATAAGGATGAAATAAATTCTCAAAATATTAACAATCAACAACACCACACAGCATGTGCATCACCCAATGGTGAAATAATATCAACTGTAATAGGCAAAATAGAACAACAATTTCATTATGAGTAACTTGGATTTTACCCCGAACATGGGTTCATGATGCCCAAGAACAGCTTATGACCAAGTCCCAATAGTTCATATTCTCCAATATATTGTCTCCAAATAGTAAATCAAGAAAATAAACCACCTCTGATACCACTTTGTGATGTCCCGGACCCAGATACCACTTAACGGTTTCCCCGAGCCCAGTGGGCCACATGGCCTCAAGTGCAACTTCCCGAACGCTAGAGGCTGCCGACTAGCAGCGAGGGCCTAGGGTGTGTCTGTGGGAAGACTATTCCCTCATTATCAGAGTGTAGCACAGTGGAAGGGATATAAAAGAATAGTAAACAGTAGAAGCAATATAATTAAACATCAATAAATAGCGAAAGAAAACTAATGCAATAGATAAATGAGGATTATAATAATAATTGTATGAGTTGAACAATGATGATGTAATGTCATGTCACTAGAAAAAATGGAAAACATGGATACAAGAAAATAGGCATAACATGTTCCACAAAGTAAAAGAAGAAAAAACTAATCTAAGTATCCTGAGATTCAACTTGATAATCTATTATCAAGCTCTATCCTAAACAACAAGCAATCAAGTGTTTAAGGTCATACGTTTCCCTTTGTCAACACCTACAACCATGTAATCTACTTCAGGTACCCAACGACACCCAGAGAGGGTGTGAGATAAATATCAGTGGGCCACTACCAACAGTGTCTATAACATCCGTTCTGTGTAATGGAATATAACAGTGTGAAGAATATATATATATGTAAAGCAAGTAGTACAATATTACTAAATAACCAAGTACCTTCTTCAGACCTCAGCTGGTGTCTGAACATGTAACAATTTCATTTTAATTAAGCAATTAGCATTTAATTTTAATAGATCATGTGAGGCATATCCATCATTGACATCACCTCGTGATGGTATAAGTAGTAAAGGTCCCAAAACATAACAAGGAAACCTGATAAAGATATATGTTGAGGGAGTTCTGGGTTAATAACACAGGTAACATAAATCTCATGGAACACTAACTCAGTAGTATCTGAGTCTAGATAAGGGGTAAGATTATAATCCAAGGTGCGTAATCTAAGGCATTCCACAATAAGGTTCCTACCTATTCCAAGGTGATTGACCAAGGTAAAATGGGGATAAGCAAAGACCGGGCCCTATGGGATTTCACCATGGCACCTACTAGTCAAATATAGATCCAAGGAGTGTGTCTGAGGTGTCCTGTAATAATTAAAGGGACCCTACGGTAGTATACTGGACATCCATGGAATAGAAAAGAACCGGAGTCTAGGTGGGCATCAGCATAAGAAAATTGTATCCTTGAATCAGAATGGGGTTCCCAAGACCCAAGGTATTCTCCTCTCAAAAACCAAGGAAAGCTCGAGTCAGTCTATTCCTATTTGATATTGTAATCATTTAGTAATTTATTTGGTCCAATTATTTCCTTCAATTAGTGTGTATAGGTCAATTAGAGTTGAAACCATTTAATTATTGTTCCAAGCCTTGTCTTCCATTAGTGTGGATAGTCTAAGTATCATTTCAACCATTTAATCAAGTCTTAATTAGCCATTAATTCATATTCAATTATTGAGGTTCACTTCACTACCTTCCATCAACATGGAAAGGGGTGATACAGACATGTAACCTTTATTCAATCTATTTAAATATGTCCATGTTATATACATAGTATACTTTCCATTTCACTTTTCCCATTTCAATTTTAATAACCATTTGGAATCACTTACCTTAGGTGGGTTAAGTGGTGAGCATACATGGTACATTCCATTATTAAGTTCTTAGAAAAAACAATCCATTTAAGATAAGAAGACTCACCTTTAGAAAGGTCAAGCAAAGGCACACCTGAACGGTTGCTCAAATATGCCAGAACACTAAAAATACAAATATGGCATAACCTTTGACATGAGGTGGATTGAGTTGTGGGTGTAACCACTAACAACTAATCGCATATTTAGAAAGATCATAACCACACAATTCTAATGAGTATACTCATGGCATGTTAATTTAAGAAACGGTTTCCAATGAAACTGGTGGGCCCCTCATGAACATTCCAAAAACAACGAACTTTAGGGATGAGTTATATACCACCCACCTTAGGGTTGTATGATCCTTCTCCTCTGGAATTGTCCCTTGATTTGCCTCGGATCAGAGTAAATCTAATAAAAGGTTAAAAACACTCACATGGAGATAACTTGATCAAGAGATAAAGATAAGAAGAACGTCTAAAGATGACTCAAGTACTTATTGTTGCGCATCTAATGTGACAAATGGAAGCTCGGTCATATGCCTGACGAAGGATATCTCTTGATTCCAATTTTATATCTTCAAAAAGCTCCAAAAAGAGAGTGAATTAGGTCAATACCGCATAAACTCGGGTTAGGGAGTAAGGGGAAGGATTAATAAATCATTAAGGGAGTTTTGGACATTTTACACAAGTTTTTAGCCAGCACACAATTTTTCTGCACAGTTTGTCAAGTCATGCGTAAACCGTATGAGGTGGTACTGCCTAAAAAGTCTTCCTCTACACGGTTTGATCAAACCTTGTGCCATCCATGCATGGTTACCTAGTAAAAAATGGGAATTCACATGGTTAAGCTACATGGTTGTGCACCAACCATGAGAGGTTCCACTATCTGAAAAAAAAAACACCATCTGCACGGTTTACTCTAAAACATGTGTGAGGTCTGTTTTCTCCAAAGGGATGGGTTCCGGGCTCTGAAAAATCCTTGGATACCCTCAAAAACATTTACTAACTCATTAGGCATCTAATTTAGGTCCAAAGTAAAGATTTATACTGAAAATTAATGGATCTATACCTAAGTGAAAATTGGGTTTTTACTATTATAATAGTGGATGTAGTAATAGATGGTGATTTTTTTACTTCATACCCATACTGTAGATCACAATGTAGTATATTTTAAGTATGGCCCTAAATATTATAATTTTTTTATAATTATTTTTTGTATTAACATTATGTATTAACACAAAGAGATGTATTAATTTAGCTAAATAACATAAATTTTGTTACAAGAGACAAACAGAGAGTAAGTTTTCATAGTTGAGGATTGTCAATATAATTCCTATGGTATTTCTTGATGCTATAATGACTAAGGGTTCTTATCTTCGGGACCATATATTTGGGATTAATAATATAACATTAACCACTTCATTTCTATCCAAATATTAGTTTATCAATTGGATATAAAAATCATCTATAATATCTTTAAAGGAATTGCTTTGGATATAGAATATTTTTTGGAAAAATATTCTTGGAAAATTTAATTTGAACAATGATGTGCATTAATGGGAGTATATATTGGGATGATACTAGAAAATATTCCTTATTTATTTTATATATTTTATCACCTCTCTATAGTGGTTATTCTAAAATTTCATGACCATTTTGAATAAATTATAATGGATATAATTTTAGCTTTTGGAAATATATTGAGAATTAGAGGAACAACACTATTTTCAACCATGAAAAAGGTGTATCCCAAAACTCCTATAAGAGGAATATATATTCAAACTTAAATATCCTTTATAGGATAATTTAAAAATCCTCACTACTTTGAGTATATTAAATGAATACATTAGATTTTTATATAAAACATTTACTATATGATAGTGAAAAGAATATTGATTCCTAATAAATCATGATTTTCCCTAGTAATGATACTATATACCAACCTATGAACTAATTCATCCATGATCACCTGAGTATTAAAAATATGTTACATGACCTTCATGAAGTATGGTTTCCTTGGGTAAATTATTTCATTCATTATCTAGAAATTATTACACTCGTTATATGCATATTAAGACAATATCATCTCTATGATCTATGGTTTTGACTATTTCTACCCATGTGGTATCCTCTACCACTTGAGAAATTTTTACTCAATAAACTAACATTGGTTCATTAGTAGCTACTATTTCTATCCATCCATCCTCAATTGATGTTTTATCTCCCATGGAGTAGCATGTTAGTGAATTTTTTATAATTATTAGATAAAATAATGATTAATTTGATACATAGGGTATCACTCCCACCCAAGATATTAGAACCCTCCCTAATGAAGCTAAAAAATATCAAGCCTCTACATGTTGATTAATGTAATCTAAAAAAATAATAAATTGGATGATTATAAGAAAAGTTTTGATTTGAAAGATCAGAATAAGAAGTTTGAGGAATATAGTATAAAAATATTCATGGAGAAATTGGGAAAAAATAACAATTTTATTTATAAGATCCCAAATATATAGCCTATGATTACTGATCAATATATTAAAAAAATTTCATTCTTTCATGACGTGAACTCCCTTCTTCCATTAATGGGATAACCATTATTCTGACTATCATCCACATTATTAGCCTATTTCTCCCATTTTTCAATTTGTCTCATGAAAATTTTTAGTCATTTTTTCACCAAATTTTTTTTTATATTTTTTCAATCATCTGAACCCTCTAGTTTGGGGGCCACTCAAATTCATTTAAATGTGTAGTTTATTCTATCAAGGGAATGTGTTAACCCTATAATCCATAGGGTAATTATTGGATTTTTTTCCACTATTTGAATAGTTTTTAAAAAAATTAAATTCTCAAATGATGGGGATATCACATACTCATATTACTATGGGATCCTCATTAAAATATGAGTGTAGATGTTATTTCTTGGATGAGCATAGTGAGGTATATGAAATTATTTACATTTTTTTTCTTTGTAGTTTATTATAAAAAAAAATTCATATAATATCATATATTTATCATATCACTGTCATTTTTTTATGGATAGAATTAAAGGAGAAACTTATTTATTGTGTGTATATAATCTTTTTATGATAATAATTTTTCATTTATATCAAATATATCCTTATACTAATTTGTTTTTTGTTTTTGAATTTGACCTTTTATTTAAATGAAACCCTGTCAGGATCATCAATCTGTGGAATATATGTTTTTCATATATTTATAATTATTTTATATTTTTTCAATTAATTTTTCTTATGATTCTATTTTTAATTCAGTTAAATTTTCTTATATTAATATAAAAAAAACTTATAAAATAATTTGATATTCTTTTATTGGTGAGGTTATGTTTGAGAACATGTTTTTTGACCTGAATTCATTTTTCTTTGAGAAATTTTCTTTAAGAGGCTTCTCCTAACCTGAGAAAATTTAGAGTTAGTATGAGAAAAACAAAGAAATTTTTTCTATGGAAATCATTAAATGTTAACATCTATTTCAATCATATATTAGTATTAAAGAAGAATGATGAATTTTATATTTCATATGATTTTAATTTTATAATGTTTTCAGTGAATAACTAATTAACTAGTAATAATTCTAGCTAGGGTAGTACAATATTTGAGATCCCTTCACAGAGTTGTAGCAAACCATTTTTTTATATTCTTTACAGTACCCAATTTTTTATAGACTCTTAGGAAATGCATGACTAATAGAATAATAATATTACTTTTTTAAAAGAATGAATTATTTTAGAGTTCAATTATATTGTCTCGGATTTTATCAAATGTATGGAATGTTTTTTTCAATTCTTCTTTTTGTACCTAATAATGTTTTCCTAATGAATTCAAGGAGGTATCAGATGTTTCTGGGGCTAGTTCAAAGCTCATAGTCCCAACTTTGGAAGAGGTAAACTAGGTTGCATGGTAAGTAGAAACTATGTGACCCCAACTGCATGATCATGCGGCCAACTATAATTTTTTATAATATATTTTTTCATAGTTTTCACTTGGTTAGATAAACTATGTCCCTAACCAAGAAGGATTCCCATTTGAAGTAGTGTTTTGGTGCCCGGTTTGGAAAACCATGAGGCTAAACCCTGCACCCTTGTTTTTTATAGTGAAATTAAATTTTATACCCTAATAAATGATTTAAATCCCATTATTATTTATTTTATCCTCATTATCTAGAGAACTATTCTTCCTCCCATGTTTAAAGCCCCTATCCTCCTCTCTTTGGTTTTTATGATAACTCCTCTGAATGGACTCCAAATATCTCACTGCCAGATCCATCAAAAGGCACTCGGTAGGCATCTCAATCCTATCCCTTCTATTTCATGTTCTTCATCCCATCTATTGTGAAATATCAGTGCAAGATAATTTTCCCCATTTTAAAGGAATTTGATAGTTTCTTCGATTCATTTTAATATATCTCATATTAAAGGGAAACGTTAGATGAGGAAATGTTTATGAGGCTAAGGTGGGTGGTCTAGGATATTTCCCCATATTTTTTGAGTTCTATAAAAAAATTTGTTGTTCCATGAGCCATACCCTTTCGATGTCACCTCTAATCTATTAATTTAATTAAATTGAGAGGATTACATTTCCATTAGCGAGCTGAGTCAGTGGAAAATTTTCCCCTTGGGTTGGCCTCCTTGACTAATGTCACCTAGATGGGTGTGCTTCACCTTTGAGCCTTAATTTACTATACTTCCCTTGCTGTTCATATTCCCTTAAGGGTTTTTCCTTTTAATATATGCCTCGGTACAATCAATTGAGTTGAATCTAATTTTGATATTTAAGTTAGTTATCTTACACTACATGTGTTAAATGAGTCGGTTAAGTGGTTAGGCCATGTGTCCATTCCATCATCCACAAATGGATTGCGCATTGGAAATTTCTTTACTAATGTGCCTATTTTTATATAAATACTTGAATTAAGTAAAACTACCTTTTATTTATACTTTTTATAATTGGATTTCTTGTTTAAATCATTACACATCAATTACAAGGGTGATATAGGGGGTTTCAACTTAAGGACCCCTTCGGAAGAACTCTTGTTCCATTATATTGGAATTTTTAATATTTTTCAAACACGTTGGGGGAAACATTAGATATTACTTGGATGGGTTCACTGAACGTTATTGGTTTTTTCCTCCAAATGAGTGACACCATTTCCTTGGGTGAGATCCCTTTAATGGGATCGATGGCATGATTTTTGTACCATGTATCAAGAGGGACTCGGGCCAATATGTGCAATATCAAGTATGGACTTGGAGGTTATCTCTTGAGTTTATCACACCATTCATGGATTGACACATGTGACTTCATTCTTGGGTCACTTGGATAAACTCCATGACATTGTCCCTTTATTGAGCCCTTTATAAGATACTTGAAAATTACTTCTAAATTTCCATGGATGGGCTTAGGGTGACTCTCAATATTAATAAAGTGGATAAAATGAATTAAAATTATTTTTAATTTAATTAAAATAAAATGATGTTTTAAAATGGGAAATTGTTCTTTGGTTTTTGAAACATATGGATGTGTCCTCCAAGTACAATCACAATATCGTAAATATTCCATCTTCTTACAAATGATCCCACTGACTTTACCTTTTCTAGATGCCTTGGATCATACTCATTGTCTTAGGTCAAAGTAGCTAAACCAAACAAGTATCCAAGTGGAACCCATTCCAATGTACTCATTTATTCATTTAATTTTTCATTTATTAATTATGGAACATTGTTCATTTTATTTTGAATGAAATGTATTTTCCTAGACACTATGGGAGGCAGCCTACTGAGATTGTATCTCACACCATTCTTGGCTCTCCCTTTCCACCCAAGAAGAATTTATTGTTGTAGGTAATGAAAAAGAGAAGCATCCAGCTTCCAATTCTTGATTTATATTTATATGGTGGATTTCGGGAGCATAGGATCGAGCCTACACTCAAGATTCTAGTCATAAATTTTTTTGAACTTTTTTTATATTTTGTTAGAATTTAGTATATGCTTGTATCCCCTGATTCCCATGAAAAAAAATTTATTGTTACATCATCATGATCGTCATAATATTTTATCTATTTATTATTCAGCTTCCATTTATCATTTATCTCTCTTGCATGATTACATTTTATTGTTCCTCTTACATCTTTTGGTTATTAATAATTATTGTATTTCTTATTCAAAATATATATATTTCTATTATTTGCTCTGATAAATGGTGGAATAGTCTTTATGGACACATCCTAGGCCCTGGCTACTAATCAAAAACCTCTAGCATCTGGGGAGGTGAAATTGAGGTCTTGTGGCCACTGTCTCATAGCACCATTAAGTGGCATCCAGGGTAGGATGCTACAAAGTCTTATTAGATCCTATTTTACTTTTTTTACTATTTGGGATTAGATAAGAGACTAGGAAATTAGAATTTGGTAATGATCCTATTTCTGGGGGTAGCTACCCCACTGATAGTGGAAACTCCAGATTTCCTAGGATGGGTAAATGTTGTTATTGCTTGTGTTGTTACCATTTCATGGATGTTCACCATAGGGTGATACACTTGTCTTACATTTTTATTATATTGATGATATTTAATTTACCCTTAGAAAAATGATATGAGGGAACATAGAAACTCATGAATCATATTAGGCACCATAGGATTTAAAATTTCATGCATTATTCTATGTCATATTTATATACAGTGTGCATTTCATGTATTTCATGTGATTTCTATTTGTACTTTTTCTATTATGCCTTGTATTGTTATTGCAATCTCAATGATGACATAATTGGTCCAATTGATCAATAATGACATGTTAGTTGGTTTGATTGGTGAATTAAAATGCTATTTCATTTAATAAAAACACCACCCATGGCCTGTTACAACCTGTTGTCTAGTGTAAAGGTTAGGATATAGTTAATTGATATGACAATTTTAATTTTTAAAGAGTATGGTACTTTATAAAATATAATTAGAGGTGAAATTAACTAGATAATGATTATAATAACCAAATAAATCATAATTAATATAACTAAATAAATTTTTTTTAATAAAATGTTACCACTAGATGAAGATGAAAATGCAAATTAAAGGGTTTTTTCCTCTATACCTTTAACATTAAACTCCATATACTAGAACCTATACTATTTTTTTCATATATTGTCCCTAACCCAACCATTGTAGTGGATGGTAGGATCTACTCTAGTTATCTTTATGAGAATTTTTCTTACCACCAATTCCATTCTTTAGGAGCAGAGAGGGAGGTGTGTTTTGTTTTAGAGTGGTGTTGTATTTGTCCTTATCTACTACTTTCCCTATCTATTATAAATCTTGTTTGCGGGATACGCTTGGAATTTTTAGAGTTATGGCACCACGATGATTTCATGTTGTATACTAGGAGAGTGGTGATGACAATACTCTGGAGTTTATGGGACATGATCCTCCCATGATACCTTTTGCAGTGCCACCTGAGTTGCCTCTTCCAGGGATTCCACTGGGCACCGAAGCCTAGTTATGTGATAGCTTCTTCCAATTTATGCAGACTGTTCACGGTGTTCCTCGGTCTGCCCCTTCTATGGAAGATCAAACCCACATGTTACAATAGTAGCAACCTCCCTCTTTCTCAGGGGATGGAAAACCATAGGATTAGGAATCATGGATATAGGTCATACATTCCATCTTCGAGAATATCAAGATGCCTCCAGAGTGGAGGATCAAGATTGTGCCATGTATGCTACATGAATCTACCAAGTGCTGGTGGGATGTTATGAATCATGATGGTTAACATCAGGGGATAGTCTGTGCATACTTCCAGATAGCATTCATGGACTACTTCATTTTTTCATACCTTGCAAAAAGATCATGCTCATGAATTCATGCACCTTTATTTCAATGATATGATGTTGTTGGAATACTCAAATAACATCATTGAATTGAATAATTTTTACCAACCTTGATCGGTGATGAGGTTATATTGTGAGGTTATTCTTGGATGGTCTTTCATATTCCATCCTATTTTTGGTTAACATATTTAATCTAACTATCATTTTAGAGATAGTGAACCAGGCTATCATCACTGAGTGGAACATGTTGGAATTGATCGATGTGAAGCAGGGTAACTCAGCTTATAAGAAGAGTAGTGGTTTTTACAGTGCTAGGAGGAGATGCTTTAAGGGTACATATAGGGGAAGTACCATCCAGGTGTCATGAACCAATAGATATGTTGTGTGTAACTAGTGTGTAATGTCAGGTCAAAAAAGGCCTAATGTATGAGGAAACCAATTGAGTGTCGGTCTTTCGGCATGATGGGTCACCTCCAATGTTTCTGCTAATCTTTTCCACCAATGCCAAGAGAGAGAGGTTATGTGCCAGAACCACCTTCAAGTGAAGGATCAGAAACACCTCATCAAGAAATAATTATGTATTCTATGGGTCGTTTGGGAAGATTAGGTCGTCGTTTCCAGGGTTTTCAGGGCTTATAAGTTCAGCGATAACATAGTGGACCTGCTCAGGCTAGTCAGGAAACATACTAGGGTCACAGTTTATACCATGTTTATGTAGTTTTGACTATTCCATAGGAGTAGATCCCATTGAATTCTATAGTTAGAGGTAATATTCTGTTATCCTCTACTCTAGTTTCTGCTCTTTTTTATAAAGGTACATCCAACTTGTTTCTATATGATACAACTATTGTATGTTTGGGATTATTGATATAGTACTGCAGTGGTTTTATGACTATAGACACGCCATTAGGAGTTCAAGATGAGGGTGTATAATAGTTTAAGGAGTACCCCCTTGATATAGGTGTGCACCATTTTCTTGGGGAGTTTATTTTTCCTCAAGATGATTGTGTTCAACGTCATTCTTAGTGTGGACTGGCATGTTCCTTATTGAGCCTAGGTGTAATTCTATTGCCACTGGGGGTCATTAACATCACCTAAGGGAAAAATCTATATCTATAATGGTTAATGGGATATCTAAGAATGTTGAGTTGGACCAAAGATTATTGGGCTAGGTGGAGTGACATCACAGATGGTCAGTATCTTCTTATGTGACCAAGGGACATAAATCATGGAATTTCTTCCTATTGTTGAATGTTTTAGGGACATCTTCCCTGGAAATTTATCTGGATTACCCCTTGATAGAGAGGTTGAGGTCACAAATTATTTTGTTCCATGTGTGGCACCAGTTTCCATTCCACCAGTTAGTATGGCGCATACAGAGCTCCAAAAACTCAAGAAGAACCAAGAAGATCTAGAGGCAAAGGGTTTCATCTAACCCATAAAATAAACATTGGGTTCACCAGTCCTATTATCTAAGAAGGTGGTGGGGTAAATTATATTGTTCATATATAAATGAAAACTAAATCACCATAAAGTGAAGAACCGATATATACTTCCTCAGATACATGACCTCTTCGACCAACTATGAGGAGCAACCATTTTATCCAAGATTGATTTAAGTTCGGGCTACCATAATGTGTGAGTAAGGAAATCGATCACACCATATACAATGTTCCGGAGTAGATACAGACTATATGATTATCTATTAATGTCATTTATTCTGAAGAATGCACTGACAGTCTTTATATATCTGATGAATCTAGGTTTTCACCTATATCTTAATTCCTTTATGGTGATCTTCAGAGATGAAATATTAATTTACTAAAGTACCATAAATGACCCTTACATTCAACATCATATCGTGCTAAGTTCACTAAGAAAGCACCATCTATACACAAATCTAGAAAAGGAAACTTTTGGATCACCAAGGTTCACTTATTAGGTCATATAATATTTGTGGTAGGAGTATTAGTTAACCCAGATAAGGTGAGATCCATGGTTTCTTGGAAGCATCCCAATATCATATTTGATATAAATAAATTCCTAGGGATAGCTGGATACAACATGCATTTCAGCAAGGAATTCTCATGTCTATAAATACATCATATGGGATTGACAAAGAAAGGTACAAAATTTGATTGGACTGAAACATGTAAGATAAATTTTCAGGAGTTAAAGGGAATATTGGATTCAATGCCAATCCTTATTATTACTAATAATTTAAGGAGCTATACTATTTACTATGGAGATTATATAATTGGACTACGATTAGTTATGATGTAGGTTAATCATGTTGTATCATATGGGTCCCTCTAGATAAGGCCTCATGAGCGGAAATATCATGCACACAACCTCGAGCTAGCTATCATGGTCCATATTCTAAGCTATTGGGGGCACAATTTTATGGGTGATTAGTTCATCATTTATAAAGACCATAAAAGTATCAAATACATATCAAATTGATTATAGTTGAATTTAAGATAGTGAAAGTTGATGGAATACCTATAATCATTCGATTTTGATCTTGCTAACACACATAGAATGGGTAATGTTGTAGATGATTCCTTGAGCTAAAATACCTAAATACAAGCCATCAGAGCAGCCAATATTGAGTGGAATCTTATGGATTTATTCTCTAATATGTATATTATGGTTCAGAAAAATCATGGGAAATTGGTTTTAGATGTTGTGGAAGTGACTTCCTCTCTTCCAGAGTGGGTCCGGATGAGTCAGTTGTATGTTTCTAAGGACCTCATCTTGAGGTAGAGCATTGCATGTGAGAACCCACCTCTTAGTTATGTTGTTTATGGAATTGAAACTCTACTCTTCCATGTTTTTGTATGTGTGACTTCATATATACAGGAAGAATTGATGAGGGAATTGTATGCCTCTATTTGGGAATTTCATCCTTGTCTTACCAAGATGTAAAATGATATATGTCATCAGTACTGGTGGTTAGGTATGAAGAGGTAGATAATACATTTTATTACTCGATGCTCCACCTAATAGCAGGTGAAGGTAGAGTGCTAGTGACCTGATCGAATTGTATTACCTCTCTCTATTATTAATTCTAAATGCAATGATGTAACCATGGATTTCATTATAGGACTTTTCATATCCCCTTAAGGCAGTGATAAATTATGGTTGATTATCGAAAAGTTGACCAAGGTTACACACATCTTATAAATCTGATAGACCTTTTTTGTTGATGATCTAGGAAGGCTATACATTAGGAAGATAGTGTGCCTTTATGGTGTTCCCCAATCTATCATGACAGAAATAGATGTCAACTTTAAATCACATTTCTTGTAATGGTTGAAAAAGTAACTTGGTTCATAGGTTCTCTTAAGTACAATATACCGCCCCCAAACTGATAGGCATTCGGAGCGAAAAAATCTTGTATTGGAGGATATGCTTCAAGACCATATCTGTTACAATGGAGGATAATGGGAAAAGAATATACCTCTTATTGGGTTTTCCTAAAACAAAATATTCCATACAAAGATTCATATGGCTTCAATTAGGGACTTTATAGTATATTATGTTGTTCACCTTTGTGCTGGCTAGAGGTAGGTGAGGCAGCTCTACTGGGTTCCCATATTCTTTAGGAGAATTCAGAGTAGATCCAACTAATTCAGATGCATATGGAAATTGATCAGTCTTGGGATAAGTCTTATTTGAATCATCATTTTAGACCTCTAGGGTTCAAGGTGGGACATCGGGTCTTTATTCATATATCACCTAGACTGGGTCATAAAAGAATTAGGATATAGGGAAAGTTATTGCCTTGACATATCGAGGCTTTCAAAATAGTGTATAGATTCATGATGATAGCTAATTAGTTGTAACTACCACAAAAGTATCATTCCATGAATAACATCTTCCACATATAGTAGTATTGACAGTATCATCCTGACCCATCTCATTTGGTTGACTCTATGGATATTGAGTTGGAGGTAGATGCATCCTTTGAGGAGTTTCCAATATGCATCGTGGATCAAAGCATGAAGGTGAACACCCATATAGAAAACTATAGGTTTTTTTAATGTGTCTACTTTCACATTTTTTTCATGGTTAGATAAATCATTGTCAAAATCATGTAAGGTTCCATTTTGAAGAAGTGGCTTAGTGCACAGTTGGCATGTGGTTTGGCCAACCACGCTGCCAAACCATGTGACCTTGTTTTTTTATAGATAAATTACATTTTCGCCTCTTAAATGATATAAATATGTTTTTTCATTCTTTTCTACTCCTTATATAGTGGTATCTTCTTCCCACCATGTTCAAAGATCTCCTCTTACTCCTGTAGTGTTTTGTGATAACTCATCCAAATGAACTCCAAATATCTTGTCATCATGTCCATAAGCAATCTCTTCGTAATCCTCTCAGTATTCTCCATTATATATCAAGTTCATCATAATATCTATTTCACTATATCAGTGCAATATCATTTGCCCTATTTTTAGGTAATTTGACAGTTTCTTCAATTTATTGTCATTTAGCTCGAATCAAAGGTTGATGATGGATAAGGAAATCTTTGTGAGGCTATAGTAGGTGGTCTATGCAGATTCCACTTATTTCATTTAGTTTTATAAAATTCACCATTTTGGCGTATTCCATACCCTTTAAATTTAACCTCTTATTTTTAAATTAAATTAAATTTAAAGTGTTATCTTTTCATTAGATAACTGATTCAATGGTGAATCAACCCCTTAGGTTGAATCGCCTTGATTAATGTCATTGTAATGGGTGTTCTTTGCCTTTAATCCTTAATTTTCCCTACTATCTTAGTTGTTTATATTCTATTGTGGGTGTTTCCTATTAATTTATGCCTTAAGACAATAAATTGATTTGAATCTAATGTTTATCCACGATTTTGGTCCCCTTCCATAAATGTATTAAATGATTCATTTAGGTGGTCAGACCATGTACCCATTCCATCTGCCAAAAATGGATTAATCAATAGAAATTACCTTTCCAATATGCTTATTATGATATAAATTCTTGAATTAAAAGAAATTTCCATTAAGTTAGGATTATTATAAATGAATTAATTTTTTAAATGATTCCACCTTAGTGACAAGGGTGGTGTAAGGGGTTCCAACTTAAGGACCCCTTAGAAGGACTCTTGTGTCCATATTTTAGAATTTTTAATGCATTGTAAACATGATGGGGGAGACATCAGTTATTCATAGGATGGGATCACTTAGAGTTATTGGTTTTTACCTCCAGATGAGTGACATCTATTCCCTTGGGGAGACCCCTTGAATGAGCTCAATGGCACGATGGTTATACAATGCCATGAGAGTGACTTGGGTACCTACCTGCGATACCAAGTATGGAATCGAAGGCTAGTTCATGAATTTATCACACCATGCCTGGAGTGGTACATGAGAATTCATTATTGGGTCACTTAGACAGACCCCATGTCATTAGACTTTTACAGAGCCCCTCAAGTGATACGTGGAAATTCCTTATAAATTTCCATGGATGGGCTCAAGTGGCCCCCGATATTTACAAAGAGAATAAATTGAATTAAAATGTTTTTAATTGAATTGATAATCAAATTATTTTTTTAAATGAGAAATGGTCCTTTGGTTTTGGAAACATAGGGATGTGTCCACCAAGACAAATAACAAGCTTTGGGATAGTCCACCTTCTTTCATATGATCCCACTCACTTTACCTCTGCAGTTTTCCTTGATTCAAAATCATCAGCTTAGGTGAAAGTAGGTAAAGTGGATGGGTATCCAAGTGGAACTTAGTCTAATGTACTTATTTATTTATTTATTTATTCCATTGATTAATTATGGCACATTATTCATTTTATATAGCATGAAATGGATTAGACTAGACACTGTAGTGGTGGCCTTTTATGACTTTATCTCACACCCTTCTTGGGCTACCCTTGGAACCTAATAAGACATTATGGTTACAGCTATTGAAAAAGGGAAGTAGCCAACTTCCAATTCTTGATTGTTATTTCTAGGATGTATTTTGGGTGCAGAGGACCGTGCATATTCTAAAGATGATTTTCATATTATTTTTTGTCCATTTTGTGTATTTTTTAAGCATGTATTATATTCTTGTATCCCCTTACTCTGATGCACACTTTTGTATAGATGATCCATCATGATCATCATCATATTATATCTATTTATTATTCAGCATCAACTTATCATTTATCTCTCTTGAATTATTACTTATTATTGTTCCACTATCTTCTTTTGGTTATTACTATGTCTAGTGATTCATATTATAAATATATGTCATGCTCCACTCCACTCTAGTCAATGAGGGAATAGTTTCTCCATAAACACATCTTAGGCCCTTTTTGCAATTTGGCAGCCTTCGGTATTCAAGGAGGCGTGCTTGAGGTCTTGTGTCCACCATCTTGGGGCATCGTTACGTGGAATTTGATGTAGGATGATACAAAATTTAATTCATTTATTATTATTTTTATTTTTTTAATACACATTGACATTGACACAAAACATATATATGATCTTCAGTCAAATCCCATGGACATAAATAAATTTATTCATTGGAATTATATTTTATAAACCAACTTAACCAAAAATTATGGAAATATATGATAAAATTTTATAATTTTTATTAATTTTATTAGAGGCATATGGTACATTTATGTTATTTTCAATTGATAACTCTTTCAATGTAATATCAAGGGCATGAGTGTCCTCAATTATTGGGAGATGTCCAAAATCTAATTTTATTTCTTTTCAATTCACCTGAATTAAAGAAAACATTAGTATTTGAGTTACATGAATATACATTTAGGATGTATATTCCCCTTCATAAATCAAATGTTATAAATAGTTTTTGCTTTAGGTTGATTTTTAAGATTGAGATACTAGTAATTTTGTGTTCAAAGGTTATGGTATTTGTTTCACAAATAAATTATTCTTAAAAAGGATAAATTATTTGAAAAGTTGTAATTATTATTATAATTTTGTAGTTAAAATTAATTAAATAATAATATTTGTTTACCTATTTCATTTAAAAAAGGTATTGAGGTGAGAATTATTAGATTAAATAAAATCCATACATTATATTTAATGAAATATTCCTACATTATAAATATTTTTTTATTTTCATTAATATTATGAACTAAAAACCTTTAGATTGAGAAATAATATAAAATAACTGAAATTTGATATCCTCTTTATTAAATTTATTTAAATTTAAATTTGGAGATTTAGTTGTTGGTTAATCCAATTAATAGATAGTATAGACTAGAAAATGATCATAACTCCAGTAGAATATTGATCTCAAATGTTTAATGAAATAGTTATATAAAATGGAAAATGGTAAAATGGGAATATATATCCTTGGAATGGTTGAAAAATGAAAATTTATGAGATGATAAATTTTATACCTAGAGAGAATGGGTATGTTGAAATCTATTGATGTTTAATTAATCCATATTATATTGATTTATTAAGTACATAATTTTTATGGTTTTAATACTCTTTCTCCATTATAATATTTAGTGATATATTTTTATTGAATATATATAATATATTAAATGTGTTTTGTGGTTATATAATACATTCAAATCTATTTTTCACAAAAAAATTTATATTATTTCATTATTTTTCATTCTAGTTAATGTTTTTTATTGATTAGTGCTAATAATTGATATTGGTTATTAAATAATGGAATATATAATATAATAATTGTTATTTTCTTATCTATTATATGGAGAAGAATAAAATTTACTTCTTGGAGTTGTAGAATTGAAATGTGATTCTATGTCTAGTAATTCAATAGAGATATCATTCTTTTTTGAATAATAATTTGTGTTTCACAATATGGGGATTTCTATTTCAGAAGTCATATAGTTTTTCTATTATTTCAAAGAAGAATTATTAAATTCATTGAGACCATCGCTATAGTTACCCATTCATTTCCAATGGCATACCATGGAATGGACTAGGAAATGGTGCCTCCATCAATGCTATTTTTAATCCCGATATCAAATTTTAAGGAAATGGTATAAATTTTTATTCATTATATACTCTCTATTGAATTACAATGATTTATTAAAATATACATATATTATCTCCCTGAACCACAACATTGGTCATTTCATGGGAAACTAAAGTTGTCCAACTATTTTAGGAAGTTATGGTTGAGAATATGTCATATTATTTAATAGATAAGACCCCATATCAAGATTTTTTTAATACACTATGGTTGGGTGGGATTAATATCTAAATATTTGGACTTTTCTCAATTTTGGCGGTCGTATGCACAATCCTTAGTTTATAAATATGTAATTACGTTTTTCTATGTAGTTTATTTTTATGAGTACTCTTTCTAAAATATCAATTTTTTTGAATCAATCTATTATTTCAAGTCATTCCATATTCTTTTCAATTTTTTATTTTAATTTATTATTTTTTTCAATTATTTTAATTTTACCTCAAATGTTAATGATTAATATGTGATTAATGATTGATTATTCCATTTTGATGAATGGACTATCACATAATGGGTGACTAATAAAGATTATGAGGATGAGAACACACCATTTATATCATAATTACATAAAAGTATATATTTTTTTATTAATAATCACTTTGAGATATTTTTTATTATACCATTTTTATAGATCATTTGATAAAGAGGATTATTAAAGGTGGATATAAAAAAATATAGAGTGAATCAATCTTTTAACAACCAAAAAAAATTACTTTTTCTTTAATTATTAAAGAAAATGTTATTTATTTGAGATATTTCATCGATAAATGATTCTAGATTAGATTGAGATGATATATTTATTTGATTATAATGAAATTAATTACATTAGAAGAATGTTATATCTAATCATCTTATTTAATTTGGAAGTGATAGGGGTATTATATTTTATAAATTCATCTGTTAACATTGATTTATTACCTTTAGTTTTATTTTAATGTTTCACTAACAAGTATTGTTAAATCATTTTTTTCATGATTTACATTGCTCGAATGACCCGAAGGCCTTCATTTTTATTGATTTTTGATAACCCCCCTTTCAAGGGATGAGGGGGAACCCTTACAAGGCCCGTAGGCTTAGAGATTGTATGGCCTGTAAACTTAGGAGATTACATGACCCAAAGGTCTTAGGGAATTCAACCAGACTATCTGCAAGGAATTTCCCCTCCCTAGTATCTGCATCGTGATAATATCTCTCCACCTTCGCATGGTCTTCTAGCTAGGATTCTCATGCAAGCATAGGTTGGTCCCAATGGCATAGTCATACCCTCTCATTCTGACAAATCCATTTGGTTATGCTCTGGTGAGTGCACTTGCTCTGAATCCTCCTCTAGGGCGGCTCATTTTCTATAGAGTCTGTCTGGGGCAATTGCAATGATATGGCCCGAAGGCCTTGAGGTGTCATGAAGTCCTTAAAGGTTTCTATAAAGCCTTATTGACCCGAAGGCCTAGGTGGACTGAAGGCCTGGGTGGACCCCAAGCCCAAACTGGTGGCTCAAGGTGAATAGTCACATCTGCTACAGTACCGAACAGTACCTAATACAGTGCTTGCTATAGTAACTGCACAGTACTACTACAGTGTCTGCTACAGTATCTGTTATAGTCCTGCTACAGTAACTCATTTATTAAAATTTGTATGTTTTAGAAATATTCAAACATAGTATCCATACAAACAAATTTTATTTTATTGAATAAACTACAAGTATTAAAAAAAATATTATATTTAATATCATATTTTTGTAAATAGTGAAATTAAATTATATATACCCATAAATAAATCCCCTTATTGATATCCATTACTACATAAATTGTGTATGTAATAGTCATAGAATTTTATGTATGATAAATTAACCCCAATTATGAAATGGACAATCATAATAATAATCATTTAAAGAATATATAATTAAAATATTATGTATATTAATTTAATATAATTTATTTATAATTAAATAAGGACATCTTGTGTACCTATGTTATCACATTTCTATAACCTATATTTTTATTCAGACTATGTGTAGCATATATCTTCTATAATGTAATTTCATTGGGATTGTTATCGTAAAACACTATATTTATAATATCTATAATTTAATTAAATATGAAATCTCTATTTGTGGTGAGAATTTAAGGCTATGAATTAAAATTTCCAAGAAAGCAATTGATTTTATATAATTTATTGAGAAATTTTTTTTGATTAAATTTTCAATATATAAATAATTATAGCTATTTTTATCGATTATAATAATTAATCTCTATAATTGTTTTTTAGAAATGAGAAAAAAATTATCCTACCCCATTAATGATTGAAAAACCATGTTATGATGATTCTAATAGCATTCTCTACTGTTTATATACCATCTAATCACCCACAAGGCATTGTTATTTCCTACAGAGCAAGTCAAATTTAATAATTTGTTAAATCTCAAACAAAAATCAACTAAATAAATATAGTAGATAATGAGTATGAGGATGAACCCATGTGATTGATTAAGTATATTTTTAGGAATTTTAAATTTATTTGAAGAAAGTATAAGGAATTATACATTGGAAAATCAATGTAGTGAATGATTTCCAACTTCAGTAATTCGTGGATTATGTTCTTAGTGATGTATGAATTTAAATTTATTTAGACATTCTCATTGATGGATTTGAGAATAATAAAACATGTGATCTCAGATTTTTCTCTCAAATCTGGTAAATCCCCATCATATAGTCAACTACTATGTTCTATTATAGAATTTTGCGACCTAAAAACTCCTTAAAAATTAATTACCCAAAAGTTATGCAATGTTCATGAACTAATCTTGGGTAATTAGATGATGTACTTAAATCTTGTTTTAAATTATTTTTACAATGGTGATTCTTTGGGTTGTAAAATGTAAAGGAAATAATTTTCTAGTACATCAACCCAATATATAAACTAGATGAAGATAAATACTCAACTACACACACACCACCTTTATTATATCACTTTTCACATGAGATAATACTCACTCATAATACTCATGGGAGAGAATAAAAATAAAAATGAACATAAAAGAAGCCTATAATAAAAGGTCATGAGAATAACTCTAGGATAATCAATTTCCAATCGATCTTAAAGTTATCTTTACCCAACAATAGTCCAATCACCAATTTAAAATAGAATATAAACCCACAAACATATCCAAATCTACCTCTTCCAGACCTAGAGATCTATTTTCATATCCCTATAAAATGTTTCATACAATATATTCTTAATTGCATGGGTCATTATCATCCTCATATTGGATAAGGAAAATGATTTTATTTTCTATTTACTATGGATTCCAATCCAAAAATGTGTTTAAGACATCAATTATAAATTATAATCTTTGGTTGCATGAATTTATCATTATTCAATTCATGTATGGTTACTATGGCCAAGATTGTTCCTTTTATATCCTTTGTTTATTCACCTCAAAACATTTTTGACGTGTAATGGGAATTGAATCCATGGAAATCGACTTCTATTTCCTCATCCTCATCAGTTTCTCAATTATTGAATACATGGGATTCATTATACTTGTAGTGGATTTATTGTGTTTCATTCATACTTCATAGAACATTCCATAGTGTTTCATTTACTCTAAGTGGAATTAGTTCTTGAATTGAAGTACATTAGTAACATCTATGGATTTCTCTAGTGAGGGAAAATGTGGCAACAATGGTTTTTGGTGAGATAGGTGGTGGTGAATTGTGGTTGGGGTAGTAGAAATGGATTCTAGGTGAATTAGAGACATTGTGGTAACTGATAAACAATATTTGAGAAGTTCACATCTCACATTGATGAATCATATGGTTTAGATCCACCATATCATACTCAAAATTACCATCATGGTTAATAAAAACCACAAACTGATGATAAAAAATCGCCTATTAGCCTTCATGTGAACCTACAATGAGAGGATAATCACCATGCCCCCATGTGTGTTCCCATGCACACACTTTTGTTACCATCTCAAGCTATCTCTACTGCTAAATCTAGTTCATCATACATGCACACCTACAGGCCCTTTTGCCCACCTACATAGTGATTTTTTATGCATTTATGGCCATACCTATGCTATTTTAGCATTACCCTATGGGTGGAAACATGGATTTTTCCTCAGGTTTAGGTTTCTCCATTCATTGGATTACTTTTTTGGCCATGTCCCTTCTTTTTATTACTAATATTCATTATTTACTTATCCTACAAACTAAAATTTCTTAAATGTAAAATCCTTCTCCAAAATTAAATTTTTTTAATTTATTCTTTATTCGTTTTTCTAAATGGTGTAAAAAAATTATTAACCATAATTTAAATAATTAATTAAATATCAATGAAAATATTGAAATTATATTCATAGTTAAATTAAATAAATTAATAAAAACATATCCATTATTTTTTAAAATCATATCCCCAAACTCATGGGTTCATAGTCGTTCTCAAAAATGAAATCTCAATATACTATAAATGCCAATCACCATACAATGACCTAAATGAATTTTTATTAGAATTAATTTATTCAATATAAACTTAAACATTCAAGCATCACTTGATAAAATTTCATCAAAACATAAATTTTAAAATAAAAAACTAATAAATGTATTTTTCTCTCCCTTTGATTAATTAATCATGATCGTTATTCCAACTATTAATATTTTTCATTTCATCATTAATTTTTATTCCCATCATGATCTACCTTAGGTTAATTCATTTATATCATCACTAAATATAAATAATAATTGATTAGAGGTCATTCCACATGTAATTATCACATTCTATATGTTTTCAAGGTATCTACTATCTCTACCCCATAATGAAAAAAATCAAAAATAATCTTCAGGACATTGAAAATAGTTTAAAATGAATACGAGTATTCTGTTTGAAGGAAATGTTTTCAAAAAAAATTAAATCTCAAAATAATTATTTAAATATAATATACATTTCATGATAATCAATGAAAAGATCAATTAAAAATTTCTTCCAAACGATGTCATTACTCAATCCCAATAACACAAGAAGGGTCGATAAAAAAATCAATGAAATAATACCTCCTCTATATTTTTTAATTAAAATATATGTTATTTTCATTTGGTTTTTTCTAAAATTCGTGTTTTTTGTGTTCCTCACATCCATCATCAAACACCTAATGGTCTTCACTATATATTAATAGTAATTTCTTTAAAAATATCATTGGTTTTATAGTGTTTTTTAATTAACCAATACACACACCATGATTTTGAAATTTCCTCAAAAAGGGGGAATAATATGTAATGTAATGATATATAAACTTTCCAAATGTAATATAAATACACCCCTAGATATTAACAAAATTATACCACCGCTTTCCAAAAATAAACTTCATTCCCCCATTCTTGAATCAGTGGGTATTATTCCAAAATACTATAGTTTGGTTGGAGGGGACATGTGGTCTTGTAATGTGGTGGTTCCTAAGTCTATGGGATAAAACATGTATAAATATAATTCTATGACCAAGGATTAATGGATTAATAAATATTCATCAATAAGTATAAAAATAATTTTTTTTACATTATAGAATTCATAACATACCATGAAATTTTTTGATGAAAAAAATCCCCAAGAATCATTGATGAAATTTTATCAAGAAAGAATGGGTTATATTGGTTCAGTACCCTCTTGGGAATTGAAAATTTTAATAATGATTCAATAATTTAAATCATTTCACACTAAAAATATTAACTTACCCAATATTGAAATTTTATAAACATGGCACATCATATAAGAAATTACATTTAGATGAAACAAAAAGAAACCCAAAATAATGATTTTTCAAATTCATTCATTTTCATTAAATAGTACTCATTTATTCACCCATTTATCTCACTCAATATTTTTTACATTGAAATATAAAAGATGGAAGGATATTTATCCTGAGAAATTTTTCTCTCTAATACCTATGATTAAAGAAAAAACATTTTGTGTGGGACTTAATGTTATAAAATTAAAAAATCATTATAGAAAAATAGTGGAGTAATAGAAAATAAAAATATTAAAACTCATACACCCTTTTTTTAGTAGATTAAATCCAACCTGATGCTTCAAATACTTATTATTTCCTTGTGAATGTTCTATATCATAACATTTAATTACATGTACTCACATATCTTTATGTGAATTTTTTGTAGTCTACCTCTTAATATTCCTTCCTGCTGCTTACATGTGCCTTTATTTTGGGCCTAAAAATGAATCATGTGTAGGTGATATTCTATGTCCTATAAATCTCAAATAAAATTTTGGGAAGTAAACCTATGTTAAAAATGGAAACTAAAACCCTAATTACATAGGTTGCCTCCCAAAAGAACATATGATTGACTTTTTTGGCTCGACATTACCTCATCTCATCTTATGTGATGGAAGATTTGAAGGAATTTACATGGATTGGATCTATAAATTGTCAATATTGATATATTCCTATGCAGATGGGTCATTTTCATTCCTCTATGAATAGTTTTGCTCTTCAATCAGGGAAACCCATTTCTAACTATATCAGGATGATCCACCAATACATTTTTCGAATTAAAAAAATCATATAATGTACCATCCATACATACTCGACCTCTTCAAACATGGTTGGATCAGTTTCTCCCCCATCTATAGTGATATTTCTCTCATCGTTCAATCTCAATGTTTATAAGTTACATCATTTTCATAAATTTTAATGAAAATTAATTTTTACAACTTGATCTAGATAACCACTTATACTTGGAAGAAAAATAAAATACATTAAGAAATGAATGGAATTCCTGATCCCCATAGGATAGTGACTAGCACCCTTAATCCAATAGAAAATAGAGGGAATGGTTTTACAAACCTGAATTTGGAATCCATGAATATATACAAAGAATTTACAAAAGAATATAAATGTCCAATAACTAAAAGCCAATAAAGGTAGTGATAAAACACATAAACCCTTCCAAAACAAATTATAGGTCCCAAAATAAACAAAAAATCAATATAATAACTGAATGATACTCCAAGTGATATAATGGAAACACCCCCACCATATCACCCCCAACTAATGATATCGAGCTAACATGAATAATCACCAACTCGCTATGACACCTTTCCCTTTCCTACATCATAAAAAACATTGTCTACACCCACCAGAGGGTATGTGTAGGGTGTGAGTTAATAGGATCAGTATGATCCCACCCAATTGTTCCATAAACATTCTCTCTCATATAATCCCAATATGGTCAACATATGAAAAATATGGCATGATAAAACTATTTTAACATTAAAACAAACATGGTAAAAAATTTCCCCTTAATCACAATTCTAAAATAGATTCTATATAAACTATTCAAATAACATTTTTCAAATAAAAAATTTTAAAATTATCAAATCATGCATCATATATCATATCATTAAAGTCATCACAACCCAGAAAAATGGGGATCGCCTTTAGGATAAAATAGGTCTGGGACAGAAAGTTTTCTCATAACTCAATAATCAAGACAATAGTAGTGCACACTGTATACGTACCTTGAGAAAAGGGAATAGGTAACTAAGTAACTCCCCATGAGTAAACCCCCTATGATGTTCAATAATAAATTCCCATGGACACATATCCCAGGAATGAGGGGAACCCCAAATGTATGAAACCCCTTATTGAAAAAGGATAAGGCCCAATAAAAATTCCCAACAAGTTAACAAAGGCTTCCATGTGCGGTGTATGTAAAAAATCATAAGGGATCATAAAATGACACAAAATATTTCCCAGTAAGATCATTTCCATCAAAACCATACTTTGAAAATAAATTTGAAAAATCTTTTCATAATGCTTCGAAAACCCTTTCATCTACCAAATCACTGGGAACACATATCCTTAATCAAAAAACATTCTTGCATACATATCAACAATATTAAGGTTTATTATTGACGTCTTCCTTATTGAGAGGACGGTCAAATTTACATTTATTGTATACAAGATATAGCATAATGGCTAACCTTAGAGTCGCTCTCAAGGAAGCAATGTCGAATTCCTAAGTGGAATTTCCAAAAATCGTTTTGTTTTCTTTAAATAACCAAACAAACCTGTAAAAAAGCAGTGAAATAGTGATGAAAATCATAGTGAAAGAGATGGTGAAATAGTGAATGACCAAAAGACCATAAGGAAAACAAAAAAAAAGTAGAAACAAGAAAATACAAAAAGATAGACACAACACAAGGAACAAAAACACACAGAAAAAAATAGCATGACAAAGAAGAGGAGTTAGTGAGTACAAGGCCCAAACTCCGATCAATCCGCCCCCAACTCACTATCATTGATAAACTAAAGAATTAAATAAAAAACTCACATATACACTCAATGCATGACTAATGACTCAGATCACACATCAATATCACCCAAACATTGAACACATGAACATAGAATTTCATCAGTTCTCGAGCATCCCTCCAAATTTCAAAATATTTTCCTCAACCAACTCATTTTGTCTCAAATGTTGCTAACCAGAAAAAGCTAGTTGAGTTCAACATATTGCACATCCCATATAAATTACTCAGTTCATGAAATTGAAAAATTAAGGGGAAAACTATTAAGGTGAGGAAAAGGCAAACAAATCCTGTATAAGAATGTGATATCACACACTCTAAATCACCTTCATGATTTAGTTAGAGTGAAGAAGTGGCGATGATGATCATGACGATGATCAGATCTCCAGGTCACATTAGGATTCAATTCCTGAATCTAGACATGCAGATTAGATCTTCATTTCTAGAGTTACGAGATCACAAAAAATAGATATTAAGTAATGAAAAGACATCACAATTCAATCAAAAACACAATTTAATTAAAAACAGAGCAACACAATGTATTTATTGAGAATAGAAATGAAAGAAAAAATGAAAACATTGAGACGAATGATGAAGGTGAAGCGGGGATCTCCTCTTCGATGTCGAAGATGATTCCCCAGTTTGGGGTGTAGAGGTATGAGGTGTGGAGTGTCCCCTGTACAGAACAAGAGAGGAGGACCAGGTTTGCTCTTATTCAGACAACAAAACTGAAATTAAATGATGACCTAATAGACAACAGATCCACATGGCGTGCTATTTTTAGGCTCGTCATCGTCCTTCAGTGAAATTCTTTAGAGTGGAGTCATCCTCTTGAAACGGTCTGAGTATCCCCTGTACATTCCAATTCTCACGATCAGTTTCTCCTTCCACCCACAATCTTCTCCCCCTGCTACACATAACAAAAAATATAATGTTAGAAAATTTGAAAGGTAAGAAAAGTATAAAAAATAAAATAAATATTATAAGATTAATATAAAGAAGTATATATATATTTACTATATATATTTATATTTAACATAGTTATATCAAATATATAAAAAAAAAGTAACTAACAATGCGTCTCTAATATTATTTTTAATCTATTCAAATTTATTTAACTATTATTATTATTATGTTCTATTAATTATATTAATTATATGATAATATTATTTTTATGTAATATATTATATATATTATAAAAAAGTAAAAAGTAGAAGGGGATTGTCGGTGGGGCTCGCGGGTTCTGGCGAGGAAAGGGGGGACTCGCGGGTGAGCACAGAGAGGGGGGGTAGTGGCGGTGGAGAAGCAGGGAGATTGGGGTCGTGTCAGCATCCAGAATGGGGGAGTGGTGGGAGGAGAGGAAGGGCAGGGTGTGTGGCGAGGCTAGGAAGGCGATGCGAGAAAGCAGCGATGGTGGAAGGTTTTGATCCGAGGGGGTTGCTCGTGATTGAGGCAGCTCGCGGATTTGCAACAGCAGTGGTGACTCCTTCCGGTTCGATAGGTGATCTTTAGATTTGGACTTCTGATTTCGGATTATTCACTTTTGGGAATATTCTATAAATTGGGGGGGCTCCACTTGTTGTGGGTTTGGATCTGTAATCAGTTCTTCATCTTCTTTGGGTGCTGATTTGATTCGTTGTGGTTGATTTTAATTTGATGTTTGATTTCTGATTATGCTTCTGCTTCGAACTTTTTCATGTTGTTGTTGATGATTTTCTTGTGTTACTAGAGGTGGAGAGGCGACATTGTGAGGTGCTGGCGATGTGTGGGGAGAGGGCACTAGTGGTGTGAAAATGAGACACTGTCAGGTGAGGAAGAAGTGTGAAAAGATGGTGGCAGTGTGAAGGGGGAGACAACGCGAGAGTGGTGAGAGTGGTGAGTGCATTTTTTTCAAAGGATGAGACGCCACCAATAGGAGTGTGGGATGGCGGTGTGATATGACAACGGTGGCGACATGCGAAGCTAGCAGTGTGTGAGGTTGATGGATGGCAGTGTGAAAATGAGACACTGTCAGGTGAGGAAGAAGGGTGAAAATGGAGGCAGCAGTGTGAAGGGGGAGACAGCGCCAGAGTGTTGAGAAAGGTGAGTGCATTTTTTTCAAAGGACGAGACACCGCCAATAGGAATGTGGGATGGCGGTCTGATATGAGAACGGTGGCGACATGAGAAGCTAGCAGTGTGTGGGGTTGATGGATGGCAGTGTCTTAGTGAAGAATTGGAACTAATGATGTGAAAGGGAGACACAATCAGGTATCCTGGCGGTGTGAGGGGAGTAACACTCCAAACATGGTGACAGTGTGAAGTGGGAGGCATTTTCAGACTTGACAGTGTGTAAAAAATTATGGCAAAGGGAAAAAAATGGGTGGTAGTGTGATATGGGTGCACCACCAACAAACAAAAACAAAAACAAAAAAATATGGTACAAAAGAAATGAAATAATTAATTAAATTAAAAAATAATTAAAATAAATTAAAATTATAGTTCACATTTTAAAATGGTTAAAAAAATAAAATTTATTAAAATTTATTAAATAAAAAAACGAAAACATATTACACTTGTTACAGAAAATTTGATTTAAAGAAATTAAAAAGAGTAAAAATTAATTTTCTTAAATTATCTAACTGATGAATTAATTAATAGAATTAATAAATTAAAGAATTAAAATAAAATTAAGTATTAAGATAGTATACTGAATTGTATTAAATTATCAAAATTAATTTAATTATACAAAATGTCAAAAACAAAAGATGAAAATTTATTTATTTACAGAAGAATTATTTCAATTAAAAAATAACTAAAAAATATATTTCGGAAAAAGAAAATAAATGAAATAAATAAAGAATAAAAAAAATAAAAAAAATATTATTTAAAGAAAAACAAAAGAATAATAAATGGAACTTAAAGCAAAATGAATTATTAAATTTAAAAATTATTCAAAACAAAATTAATCACTAAAATACAAGTTTTCACAAAAATATATTTTTTAACAATTAGTTGCAAAAAATACAACAATGGATAGTTATAACACATAATAAGTTATATTAATACAAAAAATAGAAGAAAAAGTGAAAATGATGTTACAAAAAGTATTAAAAAATCGTTACATCAAACTCCTCCACACTTAAATCTTTGGTTTTCCTTAAACAAATACCTGATATTGATTTTGAAAAATAAAAGGAATGATTTTACGGTTAGTTCAAAATGTTAATGTCTAGACTTTTAAAAATAGAGGAAAAGAACAAGTCAAGCTTTTCAAAAGTGCTCTAAAAAATGTTCCTGCCAACATTCAAATACCCAATGGAAATCAAGAGTAGCAAAAATGTATTCACTATTAAATTATTTCATTACTTCTATATGAACTCGCATACCGCCATACTTCAATTCCTATTCAAGTTCAAATTCTAAGAGTGATATATGTTAGATTAAGTGGAATTAAGAACTTAGCAATACGCACCTTCAATTTTCACTTTCTTTTAGGTTTTAAAAAAAGTTTTTTTGAGTCACTATATTGATACAAATCAAATGATCTTCATACAAGTCAATTGACATCTTCATCTAGGTTCAAAATTTACCTCATCTTAATAAACTCATTTTTGACTACTAGGCACCATATTATTTTTTTCATTTTTTTACCCAGCCATGTATGTGAAAAGCACTGTGCAAAAGCAATTATTAAACATGTACAAAGAAATAATACACACACTAAGTTCCTAGAGTCTCATAGATTCACCATGGGATCCCATTTTCTCATTTTACTCCAATTTAAAAGGACTTCTAAGATTGCCATTTGAATTGGATTCCTAAAGTGATCGTTTTTTTTAATATAAAGTGAGTCCCTTTCGTAATATTAAAAAGTTATAGTTACCTAATGTTGTGATTTTAATTCCACAAAAGTTTTACAATCTCACTCTCTTCCTTAGTTCCTAAAGAGAAAATCCATAAAACAACAAGACACTCCACTCAGAAATCACACATCCCCTACAATTTAAGAATTAGTGAAACCCTTAACAACCAGCATGTTGGTATCCATTAGGATGGAAGAATTGAAGTGAAAAATGATGCTAGCAAACCCTAAGGTTGTGAAAGAAGTTCGAATTTTTTTGAAAGAATTTGAAACTTTTTGAAAAAAATCTGGGCCATTTTTTGAAAAAAAGGGGGGAATTTGAAGTGAGAAAATGACCCCTCTCCCCCACACTTAAAATTCAACATTGTCCCCAATGTTTAATCTCAATGTTGGAGATAATTGAGTTCAAAATATCTGGGAAATTTAGCCTGAAAATAATGTGAAGGGGTAACGTGAATGTTCAAAATTCACATTGCCACACAAAAAAGAAAAAGGAAAACATTACATATATAGAAAATGAAACTCACCGACAACCCCAAAAAAATAAGAACAATTCAATTTTTTTGAATGCCCGTGCTTTAAGATGTTAAAAACAGACACATGATTTCTCAAATCACCTCATGTAGTAGTATGATATCCAATGTTGCAGCATACAACAAAATGATAGTGAAAGAAAAGGGTTCATGGAGGTTTCAAAATGCATCTCAAAATAATTTTAAACTCACTATATTTAAAAAATCAAACACCAACCAAGAAACAAATTTAAAAGATAAAAAAAATCATGGGGGATTCCCTATATTTAGTTCACATCATCATGTAAAATTAGTGCAAAGATTGAAAAAATGAAGAATAAAAAAACACAACTTCCCTGATTTGATGGCGTCCTTGTAATGAGTGCAAATATTTGATGGTTTCCTTGTCGTGAGGATGTTCAATTTTTACATTTATAAGGCCCAATATATAACACATAAGCTAATATTAGAGTCACTCTCAAGGAATCAGTGTTGAATTCCCTAGTGGTATTTCCAAAAAGCATTTCGTGTTTTTAATATTTTGAAAACAGTAAACTAAAATAGAAAAAAATAGTGAAGCATAGCGATGAAAATCACATAAGGAAGAAAGAGTAATGTACCAAAGAAGCACATAGGAGAAAAAAAGGTATAAAAATAAAACGGATAAAGACACAAAAGACTATATTCAGCAAGAACAAAGTTAGATCCAGGTTGATCCACCCATAACATCCCATCATAGATCAACTTAAGATAAAACCAACCACTCTTAACTCACTCAATGTGTTAGTGATGAATTTGAACTCACATCTCTCTCGAATAAAATTTAACACATGAACCTAGAATTACATCAGTGCTTGGGCATTCCTCCATTTCGAAAATTGAATTCCCTTGCAAACTCATTCTGTTAAGAAATTCTCGCAAGCTAGAATGATTTTGTTATGATAATTAAATTTTATAACCAATCTTTATTTCTCAGTTCGAGAAATTGAGAAAGGAAGGGGAGAATAAATGAGACGATAGTGTAACATACTGATTTTGTGCATGGTTTTTCTTTCGCTTATCCAAATTCGCAAACGTGATCTGCTAAGGTAAAGAAGAAGAAGGTGATTGCATTGATGATCAGATATCCAGGTCACTTTAGATTTCACTTCCTAAATTGGGACCCTCGAATTAGATTACTATTTTTGGGAGATATGGGATCAAAGAACAGGAAAACATGGGAAGAAAAAAACATCATAAACATAACAATTAAACTAACAAAAGGAGAAGAGCATGATAGTATTTACAGACATAAAAGAAAACAAAAAAAAACAGAGCAGAAGTGGAGGATGGAAATGGAGGAGCAGGATTCCCATCTCCAATGTCGAAGATGACTTTGTAGTCCTGGAGTTGTGGATGCATTGTGGAGTCTGAGGTGTGGAGTGTCCCCCCCCCCTCGAAACATGAGAGGCATGGTCTCCTCTTATTCAAAGAATGAAAACGGAAAAAATGTAAACTAACGGGCAACCACTTATTCCACACGGCGCCCCTTAAGGCGCATGTCACCCGCTCCAAGTGAATTGCCGGTGTGTATAGACGGCCTCCGACAACGACCCACGAATCCTTCACAATGCAATTGAAGACTCTCCCGCGATCAGCATCCACTATTAGAAAAAGGAAAAACAATGAAAAGAAGGGGAAAAAATGTGAAAAATGTCATTTTTTGGTCACAAAAATCGCTAGGTGACGTCTCAACGTTTTTTAAACTTTGTTATATATTTGAATAATTATAAATATTTAAATACTAGATATATTAATTAATTATATTTATACTAAGTACATGTACATAATATTTTTAAATAAAATACTTATTATATTTAATTATTTATTATATAAAGTATATAAATTATATTATTATTATTATCCTTATATTTATAATATATATTATGTATTATATAATATTATAAAAAATAATAAAAATAAAAATAAGAGAAAATGGGGGTGGGGTTGCGAGAGGCAAATGGGGATAGGAGAAGGGAGATGGTGTGTTGGTGGCCAGAAGAGGGCAGAAGGTTGGTCCGGTGGCATGACCTTCAGCTATGGGTGTGGACGGAAGCAGTTCTTCGGCGCACAGGGGCAGTGCGACTCAGGAAGGGGGCTTGGCCGATGGTGGAGGATTGGGGTTGGGCGATCAGTGGAGCGGCCTTGGAATGGGAGTGCGCAACAGCTTGGGAAGCTCGGAGGTAGAGAGAGAGCTCGAGTGGTGCTGATTCGTGGTCCAGCTATGGTTCAGCTTTGGGATAGGTGAAGGCGGCTCGGATCTATTCTTCACGGCACCTAAAATGGTGGCTCGACGGAGTGGCTTCAGATCCGGCAGTGGTTCGCAGGTTCGAGGGGTACTTCCAGATCTGGTTTGAGTTTTTCTTCTTCTTTTCAATTTGGGGGTTCTTCTACCAGTGTGTTCAATTAATCTGCTAGGAATTTATGAATTGTTGTTTTGAATTTTTTTGCTGCTTCGTTGGTTCTGTTAAGGGTTCCGCTTGAGAAATTTTATTTATTGTTGTGGTCGTTGCAATCGTTTTTTTCTTGCCGTAAGAATTCTTATTCTTCTGTTGGTTTGTGTGGTGGTGGTGTCATGAGAGTAGCTGTGTGAGGGACTCACCGCCACAGTCTGGCGGTGTGAGGAACATTGGTGGCAGGAGGCGAGATTTAGGAGAGAAAGGTGAAATTGGCGGTGTGAAGGGAATGAAGAGGCTAGCAGTGTGATGAGAGGAGTGGAGTAAAGGGAGGAGTGGCTGTGTGACAGGAGGTACAGCCAGTGAATGGGTGACGGTGTGTCGCTGAAGCCCTTCCAGCCGAGGGCTGGATGTGGGAGGATGAGGCACCGCCCGACTTGGCGGTGTGTGAGGGGATGTCTGGCGGTATGACAAGAGACACCGCCAGGGTAGTCTCGTAGTGTCAAGATGAGGCACCGCCAGAAGCAGTGATGGCAGGGTGTCCTGGCGGTGTGAAACAGATTGGGGACGGTTGGCGGTGTGTAAGTGTTGCACCTGCAACAAAAATCAAACAATAAATAAATTAATTAATTTTACAAACATTGCATTAAATTTATTTTACTTAAAAAAACCAAATTCTAAAACAACACCGGAGAAAAATATTTGAAACATCTAATTTCATATTTTAAATTATAAAGAACCAAATTATTTGTGTCACAATTATTAATTACATAATTTAATCCATATTTCTATTTTTTTAAAGTAAATTAACATTTAAACTAAATAAACTAATAAAGGAAATTTAAAACAAAAATTCTTATTAGTTTTCATAAATTAATTACAGATTTCCAGAAATTAAAAAATATTAATTTTAAACTAAATAAAACTAAGTAAAAAAATATTTAAAGCAAAGAATTAGATTGCACAATTATTTAAAAAATCAAAGACAAAGATGTATTTTATTTGGAAATAAAAATACTGAATTAATTAAATTAAAAAATTTAACTAAAATAATTATTTTGAAAAACATAAAAAATAAATGAATTAAAAGAAATATTGAAAGAATAAAAAGAATGACAAAATATGACTTAAATAAAAGAAAAAGAATAAAAAATGGATGTTAAAGCAGAATGCATTAATTGATTTAATAATTACTCAAAACATCAAAATTATTTACTAAACTTCATGATTTTAACATAAAAACATATTTTGAACAATTTAATCTCAAAAAACAACAATTGATAGTTATAACACAAAATATATTATTTTAATACAAAAAATAGAATAAAAAGTGAAAATCATGTGCAAAAAATAATTGAAAGACAATCACATCAAACTTCCTCGCACTTAAATTTTTGTCCGTCATCAAAGAAATGCATGCTATTGCCATTTTAAAATAAAAGGTATTATTTGTCAGATTCAGTTCAAAATGGGCATGTTTAGACTTTTTTAAAAAAAGCAGAGGCACAACTCCGTTCAAGGTATGACTTTTCAAATGAAGTATATAAAAGTGATCCTACCTAAATTCAAACATACACTAGAAATCAAGGTCAAATAGATTCTTTCATTGTCAAGGATGACATGCCTCCTATATGAATTTACATACTATCCTACTTCAGTTATAGTTCATGTTTTGATTCGAAAAGTGATGATAGGTTAGATATAAGAGGAAATAAAACCTTAACCAAAGGCGCCTTCAATTTTCACTCTCTCCATGGTTCCAAGAAATTTATGTCCAAATGTTTTAATCACTTCATTGGTACAACTCAAATGATCATTAATTAAGTCAATTGTTCCTTTCTTCATTTGAGTTCAAAATTCACCTCACCTAAATGTGTTCATTTTTGACAAGACACATTATTTTAATTTTTCCTAACCATATTTATTGTTCAAATCTCTATTCATAACACTTATTAAAGTTGAAAATGGATTTTATTTATTCACAGAAATGCACCATATACCCTTGTCTCATAGACTCACTATGGGATTGCATTTTCCCATTTTACTCCAGCTACAAAGGACTTAAAAATTTATCATTTGAGCTTGCTCAATTAGGTGATTGTTTTTTATTAAAAGATGAGTCCCCTAAGTTCGAGTTCAAATATCCAGTTTCCTAATGTTATGATCATAATTCCACAAAATCTATTCTATCTCACTCCCTTACTCAGTTCCTAAACAGAAAATCCATAAAGTCATTGCGCTACTTCACTAAGCAATCATACATACCACAACAGTTTCAGACTTGGTGAAACCCTGAATAACCTGCAAGTGTTATCCACTAGGTTGGAAAGAGATTATGTGAAAGCGAATCTAAAATAACTTCATCTGATCAAATAAGATTTAAAAATTTTTGACGAAAAATTGATTTTTTTTTGAAAAAAATAGCCTTTTTTGAAAAAAGATTCAAGGAGGATTTTTAAGTGAGAAAATAAACCCTCTCCCACACATAAAACACAACAGTGTCCCCAAAGTAGAATCTCAAGGTAGGAGACAACATAGTTCAATATAGATGGTCAATTTAACATGAAAATAATGTGATGGGGTAGCATGAATGTTAAAAATTCAACTTTTCAAACAAAAAATCATAAAGAAAAGAAAAAAAATCAAAACAAAAGACCCCACCCGCCACCACCACCCAACAAATTCCTTTTATTAAATGTTCATGATTTTATAGGTTATATATAGACAAATGATTTTTCTCAGTTCAGTTCAAAATGTAGCATGATAAGCAATGATGTTCAACAAAAATAGTTGAATGAATGTGAATGTCGTGGGTGCAAGCAGTTTTCAAAATTTAGTTTAACTAAGTTTTCTACTCTCAATATTATAGCTGCTAAGAACCCTTATAGAAGACAATTCACAACATTTCAAACGAAATCAGGGGTACTCCCCCTCAATTAGGTCCCATATGCATGTAAAAATGAATGAATTAAAATGACATAATTAAAATAATCACTCCCCTGGTGTAGAAGCTTCCAATTCATTTTTTAGCCTCCTAATGCTTTCTTTATGTATGAACTATAGCTGCTCCATTCAAGTTCCTAAAAAATGTAGATAGTTGACATTTGTCTTCAAGAATTTACTTTCAAAGTAAAATGCAGCTACAAAGTATAAGTTAGAGAGTTTTTTCCAATAAGACCAATGAGTTGGTCCCCTTGGTCTTGACTGACAGCCATGTGGAACTAACTACCTATTTATTTCTTAAAAGAAAAATAGAACATATTACAATAGCATGCATTAATAAAATAAAGGAATAAATTTAAAAGATTAATATTGGGATAACCCCTTAAGGGGTTCTGTATTCTGATTATCCATAGATGAAAATTCAATTTTTTTTATAAAGGTTGAGGGTCAATCCCTCTTTATTAAAAGAAATGTAATAAACCCATTTTAACAGGAATGAGTGAAGAGGGAAACCAAAACATGAAAAGGAAAAATCCTTAAGAAAAATGAACTGAAAGTCCAAATGAGGTCTGGAATGTCCAAAGGGAAACAAACATCATGAGAAGTATCAGTGAATGTACCCCCCCCCCACCAACCGATGTAACAGAGGAAATAGTATAGATGAATCTTCAACCCCTGGTAAGAAGATGGATCCTACAAATCATACTAGAGTACCCAAGAAGCGCATCACAGATCCAAGTAACACCAGGGTCTCCAAGAAGTGCATCATAGTTTTAAATCACACAGGAGCAACAAAGAAGTGCATTGTGGGGTTAGATCACACCGAAGAAGCCGAAAAGCGCGTCACGATTCAAAATCACATTGGTGCTTCAAGGAGGCACATCACAAACCCAAAAGCAAATGCACGATGACGAGAACCATCCCAATAAAATAATATGTGGAGGGATGGATGGACGGTAGGTACCAGCACCCCTACCTCTCTTTCAAGTCGACCACCCGACAATGCAGAAAACAACACCACAATGCCAACCTGATGCAACACAACATCAAACCAAAAACATTGTGAAGAATGACAAGGCAGGGTTCCTATACATCTATAAAAGAAATGATAGCTGAAAGATTAGTGTCAGCACACTCATCCCCCTTTACGACCTTACTTGAACAGGATCTGTTTCGTAGGTTCGTACTTCCCTATCCGATATAACACTCATCCCCCTTTTGGGGATGCCCACCTAGTGGCACCTATAAAAAGCTACACCGCACCTAATGCAACAGAAAAATCCAATGACAACCTAGAACACCACTGCAAAGATTAACAAAAGGTCCTAGAAATCAGTGTAGAATCCAAGAAATTCCATTCTGAATCATTAGAAGATCCCCACACCAGCACTACGGGAAAAAGGGCTTTTTGCGATGGGCCTTTTGCGACGGGAATAAATCTCGTCGGAAAAGGTCCGTCCAAGAGGTTATTTGCGATGGGGGTAACGACTCGTCGCAAATAACCAACTATTTGCGACGAGACTTCGTCTCCCTTCGCAAATAGTTTGGCGCAGATAGCGCGCCAAACCGCACGAAGGTTATTTGCGACGGGTCCCGTCGCAAATAACTGGCGGCGGTTTATAGCTTTTTGCGACGGGATGTCGTCCCGTCGCAAAAGGTGTGTCGGCAGGGATTATTTACGACGGGTCCCGTCGCAAATAACTTTTTAACCGCCGACAGTAATTAATGCGGGCGTAGGTATTTGCGACGGATCTCGTCGCAAAAGATACTATTTGCGACGGGATAACCATTGCAAATAATCCCGTCGCAAATAATCTAACCTATATATACCCTCATCCGTTTTTTCTCTCATTCCTCTCTAATTTTAAATCATGTTTCTCTCTAAACTCAGATTTTAGAGAGAGAATTTTTCTAAGTTAATTTTTTTGTTCATGAAGAAGTTGTGAAGCCGTTTGCATCAATAGAAAATCAGTCTTAAAGATATTTATGTTTTTTTAATTTATTATTTATTTCATTTTTTATGTTAATTTTTTTATTGTTGATTAGTTGTAATTAAATTAAATTTAGATTGTTTTGTCATTAGTATTTATTTGCACTAATAAATTGAAATTTTTAGTATTAATTTTTAATAATTAGTAGTAATTATTAATTATTAACGATAATTAGTAATGTATATAATTAATTTGTAGTAATTAATAATAATTGGTAATAAATATCAATAAATAGTAATAAATAGGAATAATTAGTAAAAATTAGGAATAATTAGGAATAAATATTAATAATTAGTAATAATTAGTAATAATTAGTAATAATTAAGAATAATTAGCAATAATTAAGAATAATTAGCAATAATTAGTAATAATTAGCAATAATTAGTAATAAATAGCAATAAATAGCAATAATTAATAATAATTAGTAATAAATTGTAATAATTAGTAATAAATTGTAATAATTAGTAATAAATTGTAATAATTAGTAATAAATACTAAAAATTACTAATAATTACTAATAAATACTAATAATTAACAATAAATACTAATAATTAGGAATACTTAGCAATAATTAGAAATAATTAGTAATAATTAGAAATAAATAGCAATAAATAACTATAATTAGCAATAATTAGTAATAATTAACAATAATTAGTAATAATTAGCAATAATTAGTAAGAATTAGAAATAATTAGGAATAATTAGAAATAATTAGGAATAATTAGCAATAATTAGAAATAATTAGCAATAAATAACAATATTTAGTAATAAATAGCAATAAATAGTAAAAAATAGGAATAATTAGTAATAAATAGGAATAATTAGCAATAATTAAGAATAATTAATAATAATTAGGAATAATTAATAATAATTAGTAATAAATTGTAATAGTTAGTAATAAATTGTAATAATTAGTAATAAATTGTAATAATTAGTAATAAATACTAATAAATACTAATAATTACTAATAAATACTAATAATTAGCAATAATTAGCAATAATTAGGAATAATTAGAAATAATTAGCAATAAATAGAAATAAATAGCAATAAATAGCAATAATTATGAATAATTAGGAATAATTAGTAATAATTAGCAATAATTAGTAATAATTAATAATAAATAGCAATAATTAGTAATAAATAGAAATAAATATTAATAAATAGGAATAATTAGTAATAATTAGGAATAATTAGTATTAATTAGGAATAATTACGAATAATTAGGAATAAATACTTATAATTAGTAATATTTGCTAATAATTAGTAATAATTAGCAATAATTAGGAATAATTAGCAATAATTAGGAATAATTAGCAATAATTAGTAATAATTAGCAATAATTAGTAATAATTAGCAATAATTAGTAATAATTAGTAATAATTAGCAATAAATTGTAATAATTAGTAATAAATTGTAATAATTAGTAATAAATTATAATAGCTAGTACTAAATACTAATAATTAGTAATAACTACTTATAAATACTAATAATTAGCAATAAATACTAATAATTAGAGATAAATAGCAATAATTAGTAATAATTAGCAATAATTTGAAATAATTAGCAATAATTAGAAATAAATAGAAATAACTAGCAATAATTAGCAATAACTAGCAATAATTAGCAATAATTAGCAATAAATAGCAATAATTAGCAATAATTAGGAATAATTGGCAATAATTAGCAATAATTAGTAATAAATAACAAATATTAATAAATAGGAATAATTAGTAATAATTAGGAATAATTAGTAATAATTAGGAATGATTAGTAATAATTAGGAATAATTAGTAATAATTAGGAATAAATACTAATAATACTAATAATTAGTAATATTTAGCAATAATTAGTAATATTTAGCAATAATTAGTAATAATTAGAAATAATTAGGTATAATTAGCAATAATTAGGAATAATTAGCAATAATTAGTAATAATTAGCTAGAACTAGTAATAATTACTAATAATTACTAATAATTAGTAATAATTACTAATAAATACTAATAATTAGGAATAATTAGGAATAATTAGCAATAATTAGGAATAATTAGGAATAATTAGCAATAATTATCAATAATTAGAAATAAATAGGAATAAATTGTAATAATTAGTAATAATTAGGAATAATTAGGAATAATTAGAACTAATTAGAAATAATTATAAATAAATAGAAATAATTAGCAATAATTAAGAATAATTAGCAATAATTTGGAATAACTAGCAATAATTAAGAATAATTAGTAATAAATAGGAATAAATTGTAATAATTAGTAATAAATTGTAATAAGTACTAATAATTAGTAATAAATAGTAATAAATAGTAATAAATAGTAATAAATAGTAATAAATAGTAATACTTAGTAATAAATTGTAATAGTTAGTAATAAATAGTAATAAATAGTAATAAATATGAATAATTAGTTGTAAATAAGAATAATTAGTAATAAATAAGAATAATTAGTAATAAATAGAAATAATTAGCAATAAATAGTAATAAATAGTAATAATTAGTAATTAATAGTAATAATTAGTTAGGAACAGTTAGAAATAAATTTTAATAAATTTTAATAAATTTTAATAAATTCCAAGAACTTGGCACAATTTCCAGTGGATTGACGACACTTTTTTTGCTCGATGAATTTTCTCCTTTCAACTCTCACCGACTCAAAACAATATGAAAAATGTGATGATACATAGGCATATTCAATCTCGTATACACAAGATTGGATATGCATTCGTAGGATCATATTTTTTATAATATTTTCATGCGGTGACAGTTGGAAGAAGACGATTCATCGATGAAAAGGGGGTTCTTTTGTCCGACGACTCATTTACTTGCATCTTTCTCACAATGAAATCACAATGAAGAATCTGGTCGAAGATACGCATATTCATTCTCGTGCATACAAGAATGAATATGCGTACCTCCGAACAGATTCTTCATTGTGATTTCAGTGTGAGAAATATGCAAGTAAATGAGCCATCAGACAAAAGAGTAGCCGTCAATCCACTGGAAATTGTGACACCTTTAATTAATGGTAATTATTAATAAGTAGTAGTAATTATTTATCTTCTTTTTTTAGATAATATTATTATAATTTCAAATTATTCAAAAACAGTGATGATTTTATATTTTGTAGAAAAATATGGAACAAGGAAGTCGACATCAGTCATTATTAGATGATCACACTTGGATAAATCAGCACAGAAATCCAAATGGTTCTGGTTTAAATCTTGTATATATTGAGGGTGTTGAAGCTTTCTTAGCATTTTCATCATCAAAACTAGAATATGTTTCAGAAGGCACAATTAAGTGTCCTTGTAAAAAATGTGCTCTGAGAACGTTTGACACATTTGACAAGGTTGGGGGACATCTTTCGCAGTTTGGTTTTCAACCAGATTATGTTTTTTGGTATCAACATGGTGAACGTAGTTCCAGAGAAGATACTAATAACTTGATTCCAGATCCATCACAGTTCCAAAATTTAGTACATGACGTTGCAGGTCCATCTGTTCAACAAATTGAAACTCACGATGATATTGATTGAACTCCTGATTTGGCACCATCCAAATTTTATGAGTTTTTGAGTTCTACTGAGGATGTATTATATCCTGGTTGCAAGATAAGAAAATTAGAAGCAGTTGCAAAATTTATGGCTATTAAATCAGATAATGAAATGTCAAACAACTGTTTTGATCAGATATTTTCTTTGGTTAAAACACTGTTACCTGAAAGAAATGTGTTGCCTGCAAATTACTTGAGAGAAAGAGGTTGGTTCGTAATCTATGCCTTAGTTATCGAAATATTCATGCATGTGAAAATGATTGAATCTTATATTCTGGTGAAAATGATTCGTTGGATAGTTGTCCAACATGTGGACAATCGAGGTATAAAGAAGCTCAACTAGGAAAGTCTGGATTGATTCCTGTAAAATAGTTGAGATATTTCCCCCTCACACCTAGGCTGCAACGTTTATTTATGTCTCATAACACAACGTCAATGATGTCATGGAACAAAACCAATATTTTAATTGGTAAAATCTTGAATCATCCATCTGATGGTGATTCATGGAAACATTTTGATCATCTGCGATTGGGTATTTCTACTAACGGTTTCTATCTGTTTGGTTCTTATGGTAGTCAGTATTCATATTGGCCTATCTTTATATCTCTTTACAATCTACCTCCATGAACGTTGATGAAGGAGCCCTATATATTTTTGACCTTATTAATCCCAGGACATCCAAAAAAGAATATTGATGTTTATTTGAAACCATTTATTGATGAGTTAAATGCATTGCAGAGTAATGGTGTTAGTACATATGATGTTGCTACGAAACAAAATTTCACATTAAAAGATGCATTGATGTGGATGATTAGTGACTTTCTGGCACATGACATGTTATCTGGATAGAGTACACATGGTCCAAAATCATGTCCTTACTGTATGAAAGACAACAAAGCTTTTATGCTCGTCAATGGAAAAAAACCTTGCTATTTTGACTGTCATCGCAAATTTCTTCCAACCGATCATCCTTTTCGAAGGAACAAATCTCATTTCAAAAAAGGCACAATTGAAAGGGATGAACCTCCAAAAACGATCTCAGGTACAGAGTTTAAATCAGTTGTATTTTCATTACCTCCCATCACATTTGGGCCAATAGTAAACCAACAGAAAATTCATGGATTTGGGAAAAAACATAATTGGATAAAACGAAGTATTTTTTGGGATCTCCCATATTGCTCTAATTTATTGGTCTGCCACATGTTGGATGTCATGCACATTAAGAAGAACTATTTTGATAATTTATTTCATACAGTTTTGGATACACCAGGTAAGACCAAAGATACTGTAAAAGCATGATTAAATCTTGCCCAAATTTGCAGGCGACTAGAACTTAAACTATTTGAAAATGTCAGATCACAGAGGTTAATGAATCCAAAAGCATCTTATACACTTTCCAAAGAGAGTCATTTATTATTTTGTCAGTGGATTTTAGATTTGAGACTTCCAGATGGCTATGCTTCCAATTTGGGTAGATGTGTTAAGAATGGTCATATTACTGGATTAAAAAGTCATGATTTTCATGTTATAATGGAAAGACTTATGTCGATTGGATTCAGAGGTTTGTTGAATTCTATGATTTGGGATTCGATAATAGACATATCATATTTTTTTCAAGACATTTGTGTAGCGACAACTGACTATGATGCGCTAAGCAAACTGGAAGAAGATGTTGCTGTAATTATATGTAAATTGGAAAAAATCTTTCCACCTTCTTTCTTTGACTCAAGGGAACATATGATATTACATTTTCCACATGAAGCTAAATGTGGAGGTCCAATACAGTTTCTATGGATATACCCATTCGAGAGATGCATGCAGAAATTGAAGAAAAAAGTACGTAACAAAGTATCAGTTGAAGACTCAATTGCTGAAGCTTATTTGCAAGAGGAAATTTCTTTTTTCCGCTCTCACTATTTTGAATCTAAATATCCCTCAAAACAAAACCGCATGGAATGAAATGAGGGAAATTTTAATGATGAAATGGACAATCATTTATCAGTTTTTAATCAGTTAAATCTTGACTTCGGTGGAGTTCAAGAATGATGGATTTCAGACGATGAACATCACAGAGCTCATACATATGTTCTGATCAACTATGAAGAAATGACATCATTTGTACTGTGAGTTCTTCTATCACTTATTCTATAATTTCTATTACAGTATGTAAAATTATTTTATTTGTAGGTTATATGATAATCATATCAAGAAACAAGTTCCATAAATTACAACAGCTGCTCTTGAAGAGCGTAGAAAAAAAATTTCTCAATGGTTTCAAAAGCTGGTAACATAAATTATTGATGGTTTAATATCAATTCAGTTTACTATTTACTATATTGATAATTGTTTTACAGATTTTCAGTTGTCTCAACATGCTGATAAAATTGATAAGAGACTGTGTATATTGAGTAATCCACCATCCAAAATGGTTAAATATTATAATACATATGTGGTGAATGGTTTTCTATTTCATACACGTACATATGGGGAATAAAAAAAACAAGGAACAATGGAGTTTGTTTGAGAGGATCGCATCATAGAGAAACTGAAGTTGACTTTTACGACATTCTGGATGAAATTATTGAGCTATGTTATCTTGGAAAAAATTACATAACAATGTTTAAATGTCGGTGGTTGGATACTGAGAGAGGTTTTCTTGTTCATCCGACTCATGGAATCGTCGATATTAAATATAAAAGTCTTCTTGAAGTAAATGAACCATTTTTACTAGCTCAACAGGCACATCAAATTTATTATGCAAAGTATTGTGCTACTTCAAGAGACCTGAGTGATTGGTGGAGCATAATAAAAATAAAATCCTGGGAAAATCAATTTACTCAAACTGAATGTGGTTCTGCTGAAGTGGAAGAAATTGAAATTTTTCAAGAGACTACTCAAAATCCATCTTTTTCACAAAGAAACATGAATATCGATGAGGACACCCCACAATTAAGGGTCCATGGTGAAGAAGATGTTAATGATGTTACAAATGAAATTGAAATGACAAGGGATGATGAAAGTGAAACTCATATGGATATTGATGATGCCAATGAGGAATATGAAGACATTGACATCATTAGATATGAAGATGATGATGAAGGTGAACATTGGCATAGTTAAATGCTGATTATGATCATAACTAATATATATCTATAATAGTTATTTTCAACTATCTGCTAACAACAATCATTTTCTGTTTTAGATGGACTCTGATCTATTGCGTGAGTTAGAGGAGGCTGAGCTACCTTTGGATGAGGGGGATGTGGGATCATCTGAGCCTCAGCCTACTGGTGGTTCAGGAGGTACACGAAGGGGGCATAGTCTTGTGTGACTGATGATTCCTAACCCTATCCCCGAGCGACGTCCACGTCTTGGATTCGATCCACACACACGGAGGTATGGTAACCTGTATATTTTAGTTAGATTTCATTAATTTATTTATATATATACTAATTGTTTGATTATTTATTCTTTTTTCACAGTTTTGCGCATGTAGCTGTTGGGCAGGGGAGCGCTATCTTGCGCAATTATTTTTCTCAGCCATGGACCACATGGGAACAGATTCCCGTTGATGTACAGTTTGGCATGTACAATCATTGGCTGGTACGTAAATAAATAATATTTATTTTGAAATTTATTTTATTAATAACTTGATATTATAAATTATTTGTAGGGTTTATGGTATCCCATCGATGATATCATGCATGACGATATCCATGCAGCATGGGAGGTGGCTATGTGTGAGTGTTTGTGTCAGTTTTTGCACAATTTGAGAAAGAAAACCATTAAAAAAGTAGGAGCAACAATATTTGATGAGCCGTGTAGAGCCCACCGACCAGAGTACATTTCATCTCAGGTTTGGGATGGATTATGTGCACACTGTTTGGGTGGTGGATTTCAGAGGAGGTCTTCATTGGGTCGGAAGAACCGGGGGAGACAGGAGGTGACACATCGAACTGGTAGCCGTACATTCAGTACGCATAGAGAGTATCTGATAAGTATTTTTTTAAATATTTTATATAACTTCAAATATAAACAGTTTATTTTATATTCATACAGGCAGTCGAGCATCCCGATATTATAGAGTACGATGTTTATCGGAGGATGTACAATGATCCAGCCACCAGAGAGATTAGAGGTGATCGTCAGTGTCAAATTGTGGTTAGTCTTATTTTTTTTTTCAGTTTGACAATTAACTGCATATAATATTTTCACAATTTTAATTTCAAATTGGAATTGAAGGAATCATATGAGGCAGTGACTTCTCAGACACAGGCTGAGGTTCAGGACGAGGCGACTGATCAGACCAGTTCCCACCATTTCGACGAGGCGGCATAGATGCAGACGACTCAGTATGGCTTTGAGAAGAGCCGAGTAGTTGGTATCGGCTCTCATGTGACTCCTGGTACTTATTATGGTACCACTGTGATGTCGGCGTCCAGCTCGAGAGGAGCTCTTGGAGAGGCATCATCTTCTGGCTCACAGTATCAGGAGCAGTTCTGAGCTCAGAATGACCTTGTAGAGAGTTTGCAGAAGCAGCAAGAAGAGATGCGTCGGTAGCAGCAACAGCAGTAGCAGCAACACGAGAAGGAGATGCATTGATGGCAGTAGCAGCAGCAGCAGCAACACGAGGAGGAGATGCGTCGATGACAACAACAGCATCACGAGTAGATGGAGTACATGCGCCGTCTGACTCATAGTTTAGGGATGAAGTTTCCTCTACCAGCTCCTTCAACTCCTCCACCTTCTCCAGAAGACGACCCCCAGTGATTTTTTTATATCAAAGACATTTGAATTTAAATTTGTTGTAATATGAACTATTTACAGTTTCTGTATTTTATATCGGTGCAATTATTACATAATTTAATTTTTAATATTTTATGATTTTTTTTGTGAATATTGAGAATTTTAATATTTTTATTTTTTTATTTTAATAATGTTTATATTATTGTTTCATTAATCATAATTTTATTAAATATATTTTTTCAGTGTTATATTTTTTAATATTTGTTTATTTTACCAATAATAATAATAATAATAATATTTTATGATTTTTTAATATTTTTTTGTGAATATTGAGAATTTTAATATTTTTTATTTTTTTATTATTTTAATAATATTAAAATTAATTTTTCAATAATCATAATAATATATTATGATTTTTTTTATATTTTTTTGTGAATATTGAGAATTTTAATATTTTTTTTTTTTTTATTATTTTAATAATATTAAAATTAATTTTTCAATAATCATAATAATATTTTATGATTTTTTTTTATATTTTTTTGTGAATATTTAGAATTTTAATATTTATTATTTTTTTATTATTTTAATAATATTAAAATTAATTTTTCAATAATCATAATTTTATTAAATTTTCTTTTAAAATTTATTTATTATTTGTGACGGGATCTGTTGCGACGGGATCCCGTCGCAAATAGTCTAAATAATTTTTTCTTAAAAAAGGTATTTACGACGGGATTACGGGCCCGTCCCAAATACTATTTGTGATGGGCCCATCGCAAATAGTCTAAAAAAATATTTTTAAAAAGCATTTGCGATGGGATTAGAGGCCCGTCGCAAAAAAGTATTTGCGACGGGCCCATCACAAAAGAGCCTATATATATATATAAAGTATATAATCTAAGACTTATTTACGACGGTAAAGTTTCCCATCGCAAATAATATTTTTTGCAACGACATTTTCTGCAATGGGCTATTTGCGACGGGGCCCCGTCGCTAAAGCTTATTTGCGACGGGATCCCGTCACAAATAACCCATCGCAAATAACCCGTCGCAAATACCTTGAGTTATTTTAGTGCAGCAATGTAGTGTTGATGCCATCAGAAGAGTGTTCCCAGGTCCGCACCAAGTTTCCAACAAGCACCATCGAACCAGATCAACGAAATGACCAAAAAACCAAACGAGACCAGATCTATAAGGATGATCCCTCAAATCGTCGCTCGATGCTAGATCCATCAACCACCAAAGGCACTGATAGCCAGAAAATCAAATCCGAATGCCCAATGAAAATCCTGATGCCCTTTCCAGAATCGCTGAGCTCACCAAACAAAGCCACACCCAACAAAAATACACCCCAAACTGTCGTCGTTCAAGGAAGACAAATCCTTGCTTGACCATCATGAACCGTACATCCGCCCTCACAAAATCACCAGCACGAAGCATCAGACAAACCCCAAACAGGATCCATAATAGGTCTAGAGAAGAGTGGGCCCATGTTGATAGATTCAGGAGCCATCGAAGCTATAGAGACTATCAGGAAGAGGACAAACCAATTTCGTAAATCCCAGATCAATGGAAAGAAACACCCATGAGTTCTATCAGCACCGCTATGCACAGATCTACCCCAACAGTGATCTACCTCTGTAGTGAAGTCACAATCCTAATAATGAAGTAAGAGGTTAAAACCAGAGTAGAAATAGTATGATCAGTAATGAGAAGAAGACACGAGAAGGCCAGTTAGATGAAATAGAGAAACAAATAGTGCATCATAGAGGGATCCACCACCATTATAGAACCGGGAGAGAAACCCTAATGAGAATCTAGTTCAAGGACACCTGCGTGAGTGAGAATATGTGATTACGACACTATCTCAGGTATTCCTCAATCACATCTTTACAATTAGTGAATCATCACCAATCGGAAGAGGGATGAGGCTTCCTGCTTAAGAACCACCAGATGTGGTTTCTCCCAATATTAGAGACTTTCCACAATTGAGGTACCCCGTGTTCATCTTTAATCAAGTTCCTCTCCTTAGTATTAGAGTAATTATTTTGGATTACTAGTGGGGAAAACATAATGTAGGTTTACTTCCCCTCTTCATCAACTTGGGGTTGAGGGTGCACATGTACTAATGTGGGAAATGTTGGATGTGAATTATCTTTTGGTTAAATTAATTCATTATACTCTTCTTTGACAAAAAAATGTTTGAACATCCACTTTTGGTCTTATGAACATCTCAAATAGTTAATCTTCAATAGTACCTCCCAAACTCAAATTTTCATCCGGAATTGGGAGTTCCTATAGCTCCTCAGTAGATGCATCTCCAACTTCTGCACTCTCCAGGAAATAAAAAAAGCAAGATGCATATACAATACCTAAAAATGGAGAAAAACATTCAACGTTAGTTTAAATACAATCCAAGTCAAATAAAAATACATCTTCTACCATGAAATTATATACTCTCTGTAATAGTGTTTATTGTTCCTCCTTGTGATGGAATAGTGATCCTCAGAGAATGTTTGGGGTAGGAGAGAGGTAGTCAACCTCCTCCAACCTCTCTTCAAAACACAAAACCTCATTATCTGAATATTTAAAGGCAAATGAGATAATGACTTGTGTTGTTTACACCTCTTGAATCAGTTAAAAATATATAGAAAATTCCTTATAATCAAAAATCATCAGTATGAAAATTAGGGAAATAATGATCATCAGAAAAATGTCCAAAATCATGAATTTTTGCATGTTACATCTCCTTCCATCCATTGAAAAAATATCCATAGGGTGATTCTGGAATTTCCATCCTTGGCTCCAAGGGAAAATCTAGATCTAAGTTAGGAAACTCTAATTTCTTCTTTCTTCTGTTTCTTTTCTCCAGCACACTATGTTGCTTTCCAAAAAGTTTTACTTCATTGGGAAGTTGGAGTCCTGTCTTATCTTCTTGGTTACCTCTGACCTTATCCATATCATTCTTTATCATTACCATGATTTAATGAGCATATTTTCTCTCATAATCACTAAGGTATTGATGTTTCCTTTCTTGTATCCAACATTGAAATCTAGCAACATCCTTCTTAAGTTTTTAAAACAGATCAAAAAGTGAAAATGAATAAATTTTTTTATAGTTCATCCCTATTCCGTGTGTGTCTTTTTTATATTTTATTGTTTTTGTTTTGAATTAAAAAAATTGGAAAAACCACTCAGGAAAACGTTTCTTCCTCGGTAATAGTGCAAATATTTGAAGGCATCCTTCTTGCGAGGACAATCATGTTTTCATTTATAAGAACCGATATATAGCACAATGGATAACCTCAGGGTCTCTCTCAAGGATTTAGTGTACAATTCCCTAGTGTTATTTCTAAAAATATTTTTCTATTTTTAATATATTGAAAATAGTAAACTAAAACATCAAAAATAGCGAAACATGGTGATGAAAATATTAGAAGGAATACAAACTAATGAACTGAAGAATCACATTGGAGACAAAAAGGAAGAAAAATAAAAGGGAGAAAGACATAGAAGTCCAAAGTTTTCAATAACAAAGCCAAATATAGGTTGATCCAACAATAACATCCCATAAAAGATGTACTTATGATAAACCCAATAACTCTCAACTCACTCAATGTATGACAAATGACTTGAACCACACATCTCTCTCCCATAATATTGAACACACGAACACAAAATTTCTTCAATGCTTGAGAATTCCTCCATATTACAAATTGAATTCCCTAGTGAATGTATTATGGAAATAAATTATCATAAGAAGGAATGATTCCTTTAAGATCATCACATTGCACAACCAATACTAGTTTCTTAGTTTGAGAAATCGAGAAAGGAAGCAGAGAAAAAAAGTGATGATAGAGTAACAAACTGATTATATACACGTTTTAGATTTCCCTTAGCCAAATTCATAAATGCGATCTGCTAAGGTGAAGAAGAAGAAGGTGATTACATTGAAGATCAAATCTATAGGTCACTTTGGGTTTCACTTTCTGAATATGGAACCACAAATTTTATCTCCTTTTTTAGAGATATGAGATCACAAAAAAATAAAATTGGGGAAGAAACAAACAACATGAACATCACAATTCAATTAATAAAACAACCATTACATGAAATTAATTACAGACAGAAAAGAAAATAGAAAAAAATAGAGCAGAAGTAGAGGATTTCGCTAGAGGATAAGGTTCCCTATATCCAATGTTTAAGATAAGTTACCAATCCAGGAGGTGTGGATGGATTGTGGAGTTTGAGGTGTAGAGTGTCCCCCCTTGAAACAAGAGAGGATGAGTCTCCTCTTATTTGGGGAAGGATAATAAGAAAAAATGGAAACTAACAGGCTTCAGTTTAATCCAAGTGGCGCCCCTTGAGATGCATGTGACCCGCTCTAAGTTAATTTCCAGTTAGTGTAGCCAATGTCCCAGAATGACCTGAAAATCCCCCATTATTCAATTCAACCCTCCCCCACGAATAGCTTCCAACTCTATCATTAAAATAGAAGAAAATGAAAAGTAGGTAACAAAATTATAAAAATTTCAATTTTTGGTCTTGGGCATCTCTCGATTACATCCATGAAATTTTTAAACATTTATATATATATATATAATTATAAATATTTAAATACTAGATAAATTAATTAATTATAGTTTTATTAAGTAAAATTACATAAAATTATTAAATAAAATAGAAATCATGTTTAATTATGTATTATATAAATTATATTATGTTTATTATTATTGTTATCATTATATTTATAATATATATTATATATCTTATATTATATATTATATTATATTATAAATAATAGAATTAAAAAGGGAAAATGGGGGTGGTATCGTGAGAGGAAATCTGAGGAAAAAGGAGGGAGATAGGTTTCGAGTGGCTAGAAAAGGGGAGAAGACTGGTCTGGTGGCACAAAATTCAGCTGAGGGTGTGGATGGAAGTGAATCTTCGACACATAGGGGAAGTTTAACTCCAGAAGGGGGCTTGGCTTGTGAAGGAGGCTTCAGGTTGGGAGATCGGTGGAGCGGCCTTGGTATGGGAGTGAACAACAGTTCAAAAATCCGAGGGTTGTACAGAGAGCTCAGGTGGTGATGATTCATGGTCTGATGGGGGTTTGGATTTTTGATAGGTGAAGGTGACTCATATTTATTCTTCACGACACTTGCAATGGTGGAATGATGCAGAAAATTCAGATCTGGAAGTGGTTCACAGGTTTCATGGGTGTATCTAGATATATTTTTAGTTGTTGTTCTTATTTTAAAGTTGGGGGTTCTTCTACTTTTGTGTTCAATTAATCAGCTATGAATTTTTGAATTATTGGTTTTAATTTTGTTGAGTTTTGACAACAATATCATTGCCTCATGGTTGGTGGATGCTGAAGAAGACCGCAATAGTAGTGGGTGACCACTTTTGATGACTAGGTGCTGGAAACCTGCTTTAGCAGTTGGTGGCCACCTAGGAAGAAAAAGCCTACAGGAGTTGGTTACCACCCAAAGAAAACATGCAACAACCATTATTTTCTCCTATGTATCTAGTGATATACATGTGTATTGTTGTATAAAAAAATGGATATGTGTGATTTTTAATCTTTGTCCCATTTGAATTATATGAATCATCGTCCTTCCTCGTGGATGTAGGTCATTCGACCAAACCACGTAAAATTCATGCATGTCCTTGTGTTTTTGTTTCTCTATTTTATGTGCGATTTAGAGAGAGTGAGGCTTCCGTCCCAACAAAGTGGTATCAAAGGTTTGATTGTTAAATCACCTGGGAATCACACTCTTGAAAACCCATTGTTGTCCACACCCTACTCGAATCTTCTTTTTTGAAACCTGTTGTCCATAGAACTACAACCGCTGACGTCTGCACTTCCTCCCGGAAGCTGGTGTATACAGATCTGTCCCAAAAACACTGATGTCCACTTATTCTAACTTGCATCCTTTGCTTTCTACATTTCCTGCTTAGTGTTGGAGTTTCGAAATAGGTTCTTCCGCATTGCATCGGGGTGCCTCTACTGTTAGAACCCATCCAATGGTTTTTTTATATTCTTCCCTCGTTTTTGGGTTTCATTAGTGGTAGATTGGTGTGGCGTGGGAGACAAACAAGGCAATTTTACAATTTAAAATAAGAGGGTTGAAGGCAAGGTCATGGAAAGAAGTTAAAATGTGGTGTTTTTTTCTTTCTATATTAATTTTTTTGCCTTCTTTTTGAATGCGAGTGTCAAAAAGAACAGAAAGCATTAAAGTAAAAAAAAGGTGATTGATTTTTTTTCCTTCCACCACATGTGAAGGAGGGCCACACCCGAACTAAGAGAAAAGGGGCTTGTTTTTTTGATGGGGGTGCATGAATTGGGTATGCCCCAACTAAAAAAATAAAAAAAATTAAGGGGATTAAAAAATTTTGAGTGGGAATTTTTATTGGGAAACAAATGAATTTTTATTTGGGATCTGATTGAACCAATCAAATAATTGATTTCAGCTTTGTTGACTATTCTAAATTCATTAGTGGTGTCTATTTTTGGAAATTATGATCAGTTTTTGTGATGGAGGATATCGAAACCGAAAGTAATTTGGTACCACCCCAGGAGACCCAAGAGTCTGTTCCAGCTACCCAAGTCGGTACTGTAAATACTTCTGAACATATAAGTATGATGTCTAGTACCAAATTTGAGGTGGAGAAATTCTACAGGACAAACAACTTCAATATGTGGCAATGCGACATTTTGGATACTCTAACTCAATAGAAGTTAGATATCACCTTAGAAGAAAGACCCGCCAACATCTCCGATGGTGATCGTAAGAGACTCAACCGTCAAGACAGCGATACGATCCGACTTTGTTTGGATAATAATAAAAAATATAGTGTGATGAAAGAAACTTCAGCATAAATTTTGTGGAGTATTTTAGATAATATTTATATTTCCAAAAGCATTGAAAATTGGCTATACCTGAAAAATAAATTGTTCAAATTTCAGTACAAGCAAGGAATGTCTATGATTGGGCACCTTGATTCGTTTAACAAGATCCTGGCAGATTTGCAAAGTTTGGAGGTATCAATTGGAGATGAAGATAAGGCTATGTTGCTATTGAACTGTCTACTGGAGAGTTATTATCACCTTATTACAACATTATTGTATGGTAAAGATGAGGTGAAATTTGTTGATGTTTCAAATGCTTTAGTTAACAATGAGTACTGATGGAAGGACAAATATGACCATTGGGATTCCACATTGGAGGATTGATGACAATTATAGGAAGTCCATTTGATAGAAAATCTAAAAGATTCATAAGAGATGAATCATGATCGACGTCAAAAGGTGATTCTAGCTTTAGATGTCCAGTGAAAGAAAAGTGTGCCTACTGTCATGAAAAAGGGAACTGGAAGAAGGATTGTCCCAAAATTTGGAAATCAAAGGAAATTTTTGTACAGAGAACTGAGGATGTTGAAGGTACTATCCTTGTTTTCTTGACGATCAACCATTCAGAAGGTTGGATTCTTGATTCAGGTTGTTCATTTTATATTTGTAGGAATCGAGATTGGTTTTCAAACCTCAATGAGTCAGATGAAGGTGTGGTGCTTATGATCAATAACCACCCTTGCTATACGAGAGGTATTGGAACAATACAGTTGAAGATGCATGATGGTGGAACTCAATGCCTTACAGATGTGATATATGTACCATAATTAAAGAAGAACCTCATATCACTTGGAGTTTTGGATAATCTTGGTTACTAGATAACCATTGAAGATAGATTCATGAAATTTATTCACGATGCACTTCTTACGACGAAAGTTATTAAAAAATTTTCTTTGTATTATTTGAATGATGAGACTATTATAGGTGGAGCAGTGACATAAGATAAGAGTATCACTACTAGTGGAACATGAAGGATTATACGAAGACCTTATAGGTATAGAAAATCAGTTAGTTATGCTATTTCTATAGTTGAATATGGTGTTCCAGATTGCTATTGAGATATTTTGGATAACAAATAAATGAACCAATGGAAGTCTGTTATGGAAGAAGATATGAATTCACTGCATCAAAATATGATATGGGATATTGTTCCTCATCCAAAGGACAAGAAAGATTCTACATGGATCAAGTTCCAACATAGTTCGGACATGATCAATATGACTCAAACTTGAGATGCCTATGGGCATCGGGAAGGCAACATCAAGAAGAAAGATTTGTTTCAGTAGCAGCATGATTTTTTTCAGTTATATGATGACTTGTTTGAGCGGCAACATGGTGATATTTTTAGTCAAAGTGGATATTGTTGAGTTTTAACAATAATATCACCACCTCATGGTTGGTGGATTCCGAAGAATACCACAACATGAGTGCGTGACCACCTTTGATAACCACCTACTGGAAACCTGCTTTAGCAGTTGGTGGTCACTAAGGAAGAAAAAGCCCGCAGGATTTGGTTACCACTAGGAGAAAACTTGCAGCAACCTTTGTTTTCTCCTCTCCATCCACATCTATATATGTGTGTTGTTTTATAAAAAAGATAGATATGTGTGATTTTTAATCTATGTCCCATTTGAATTATATGAATTTGTTTCCTTCCCCATGGATGTAGGTCATCCGACCTAACCATGTAAAATTTGTATGCATCCTTATGTTTTTGATTCTCTATTTTGTGCACGATTTCGAGAGATTGAGGATTCTATCCCAACAAATTTTAATGGTGATTTGTTACTTCTGTTAATGGTTCCACATGAGAAATTCTGTTTACTATTGTGTTTGATGCAATTGTGTTTTTCTAGTTGTAAGAATTATTCTTCTTCTATTGGTTTGAGTTGTGGTGGTGCCACAGGTGTAGTGGTGTGAGGGACTCACTGCCATAGGCCGGTAGTGTGGGGAGAACTGGTGGCTAGAAGTGAGTCTTAGGAGGGAAAGAAGAAATTTGTGGTGTGAAAGGAATAAAGAGGCTAACAGTGTAACAGGGGGAGTGGTGTGAAGGGAGGAGTTGTGGTGTGACAGGAGGTACCACCATGCTGGATGTGTGTCTCTGAAGCGCTGTTAGCAGAGGGCTCGTGGTGTGAGAATAAGGCACCAATATTAGATTACGCTAGCGGTGTGAGGATGAGGCATCTCCAGACTTGACGGTATATAAGGGAAAGTCTAGCTGTATGCCACGAGACACCTCTAGGGTAGTCTGGCGGTGTATAGATACAACATCACTAAAAGTAGTGATAGTGGCATATCCGGGTGGTGTGAAACAGATGGTGGAACATTGGAGGTGTGTGAGTGCTGCAATAGAAACAAAAATAAAAAAAAATAAAATATTTAATTTTATAAATGTTGCATTAAATTTATTTTACTTAAAAAATCAAATTCTAAAATAACAGCAGAGAAATAGAATTCAAACATACAAATTCAAATTTAAATTTATCAAAAACAAAATTATTCGTGTCATAATTATTAATCACATAATTTAATCCACATTTCATTTTTCTAAAATTAAATTAACATTTAATAAAAAAAATTATTAAAGGAAACTTAAAACCAAAATTCATATCAGTTTGCTTCAAATAATTAACAAATTAATTAATTAAAAATTTAATGAAATTTAAAAAAATAAATTAAAACTAAATAAAACCATGTAAACAAATATTTACAAAAAATAATTAGTTTATACAATTATATAAATTATCAAAGATGAAGAGAAATGTATTTATTTGCAAATAAAAATAATAAATTAATTAAATTGAACAATTTAACTAAAATAATTTTTTTTTTAAAAACAAAAAAATAAAAGAAATAAAAGTCCTAATGAAAGAATGAAAAGAATGAAAAATTATAATTTAAATAAAAGAAAAAGAATACAAAATAAAAGTTAAAGAAAAATGAATGAATGAATTTTATAATTATTCAAAACAACAAAATTAATAACTAAACTACATGATTTTAACAAAAAAACATATTTCAAACAATTTAATCTACAAAATACATCACTTGTTCCTTATATCACAAAATACATTATTTTAATTCCAAAAAGTGAATTGAAAATGAAAAATGACCTACCAAAAAAACATCAAAAAACAACCACATCAATTAAAAATATTTTGTTAGAAAAACAAATAGAACCCAAAGAGTGTGTATGGTTCAAAATAAATTGACTTGAGACAGAACCACCGAAATCATACATGGATCTCATGCAAAACACTATAACACTACACACCAGAAGGGAATAGAACACTTTAAAAGTAAAGTGGTGACCCTAAACATCAATTATAAAATATTTTACCTAATTTTCCATAATCACATTCTTGTTATAGATGATATATCACCACAAACCTCAAAGGATACACATTCCATAACACAACAAACATGAGATCCGACCTCCGACTATAAAACAGATCACAAATATAAATGAAATTGATAATGAAATGTCACAAAATATATAAATATGATTAATACAACATATATCAACTTTAATTTATTAGGAGGATGGTATAATTGGATTACGTGCAATCTAACATACAAGACATTTGAATACCGATTGATATGGCATCCAAATTCCATACAGAGAAGTAAGAAGGAGCCAAAAATGCCAAAATTAAACATCTATAAGAGCCTGTGTTTGATTAGGTTCTAATGATAAAGATGAAAGTGAATGAGAAAGGAGGTGGTAACTCAAAAAATTTAATCTAATGGAACATATAACAATCATGGTTTGAATTATGGATTCACATCCGAAACTTTTAAAATAGTTGGAACACTAAAAATTGCATCTCTATATCTTAAAATTATCAATTACGTATAGATTTCATAAATTATATATAATTATATTCCTGGATTTTCATGTATAGAGTAATAATTTATGGATTTTATGTAGAATCAATTTACATCATTAACATTAATTCACGGTGTAAACCGAAACCTTTAGCATGTTTTCTAGCTTTGAGCATTTCCTTCTATAAGAACCCCAAAAATACATTAAATCATTTTCCTAATCAGTATAATATTTTTCAATTATAAAAATTAGGACTTCCATATAATCATGAATGTTACTATTTTACCCACTATATGGATTTCAATCCCCATAATTTTAGGTGGAAGAAGGATAAACTGAGAAGTGATGTGGCCAAAGCTCCCTCACCAACAATTCCCTCTCCCCAATTTCATGAAAATATGATATATTACTATAATAAAAACTTAAAAAAGAATATATTTCTCTAAATAACATTAATATATAAGTCAATGATCTCTACTGTATTCTCCACAACACACATATCTAGCTCTAATATAATTTCCTCCCATCTCACAAAAAGAGAAAGATCGAGGTGATATTTATTAAGATTAGAAATATGGTAATCATATTGAATACACATCAACTGATCCATAAAATAAAATTGATAACATATCATGTTTTATTGGTGGCCTCAAACTACACAACATATCTTTGAGATGACATCCCATGTTTCCAAAGTTAATAGTGACCCAACTGAGTGGAAAATTTTAAGAAGGATCAATCACTAACATAGAACACTTAAGGATGACATCAGGGATCCCCATAATTTCTTTTCTCTAACATTGATATGAAATCCATTATAAGTTTATATTTTTGGATCCCATCCAATATCTCCAGAATTATACTCATCCCCATGATAGAGGCCTCACCCACCCCTGACCAACAAAGAGACAACTAACATGGGAAACCATATAATTTCTAAAATAGATCAATTATGATAGGTGAATGGTTTATGTTATTATATAAAAAACAACCACTACAATATGTCTATCAAAATATCCTCCAAAATCTAAAACACAGTAAATATCATATCCTCCAAAATTTGAGTAACATAATCTATCTGTCCATGAGTATATCGATGATATGATGTACTCGATCTGACCTGAGTCCTCATTAACCCTTATAGATGTTTCCATAGAATATAGGTATTCATGTGATATAATTAAAATACAATGGTAGAGGGAACCACATGAAACAACATATTTTCATATACATAAAACTTACACAGATTATTAAACTTGGTGGTGTCCCTAATCAGAATAAAATAATCTAATTTGCAGAACTAATCCATTACCGCACACATAAGGTTAATTACTTTATGAGTTAGGACTAATATAACTATTATTTTCATGGATACCATATCCTATTTCCATATCAACCCATGAAGAGGATACAAAATTATAGAAGGATTCTGGTTCACTATCTTAATATACTGGTAGCTGTAACAATGAAACAAATAATCAGCAATGTTATGATTCATTCCAAGACACCATAAAAGTTGTCTCATACCATAATAAATATTCAAAGTGAATGGATGAAAAATACATGAAGAATAATGATAATATTTCATCCCTTGATTTTAGGGAGAAAAAGGGATGATGAACCGAACCTTGAAGTGAATAATTCCATCATAGGTGAGAGTCCATCTAGGAGTGGTATCCCAACCATATATAGATTCTTAGATTTCACTACTATATTCATCATGATACTTTCCATATTGAATCTACTCAAGGAGAGATTATAAAAACATAAAACTAGTTATAAAAATACTTGAACAATCCTTTTATACATCCCTATGGAACTATGTGAAAATACTGAAAGGATACCAATATTTTTTTTCCATTCAAATAAATTGCAGTATGAAAATTTATTTTTGAGAGAATAAGTTACAATATTCTCATTCACATGGGTGAAGGTAACGATAAATTCATATATTTAGATATAATACATACATTTCTTCTACTAGAGGTTATGATCTTTCTTGGGGAAGATAAAATAGAATCTCTTGTGATCAAAATAGATAGTGAACATCTCCCCAAAATGGTAGTGTCTTCTACCTGAATGGCCCCAAGACCTTTGATATTTTATTTATTTTTGGATAAGAACCATTTTAAGGGTTGATGGGGAACCCAAACATGGCCTGTAGGCCTAGTGAAATGAGGCCCATTACATGACCTAAAGGTCTAGTGTTACATGGCCTAGTACATGACCAGAATCCCCAACCATGACCCTTGGAACATCCCCTCCCTTGCATCTTCATCATTGAAGGATTTAGTTCTCCACTTCACATGGATAGTTGGCACCATTTCCCCATGACCATTCAATATATATACACATCCTTGTCCATCCCTAGAATAATCATAAGAAACTATGTTTCCCTTATAGGGTTCCATAGCATCAGGGAAAGTGTAGATGTGAGATTCCATTTCAACTCATTGAAAGAGGCATAACACTAATAATACCATGAGAATTTCATCCTTTTTTATTAATAGTCGTAAAAAATGATCTCGACATTGAGAAATATTTTACTAACCTAAAATATTACCAATCTAGGAATAGGAAGCTCTATATATTTAGGTCGATTCATAATTCATCCTGTGACAAGACATACTTCATAATTTCCTAATCAACTAAGAGACCACATTCTAAAATCAAGTGCCCCATGAGCTTCACCTCTCAGATCAAGAATTAAATTTTAATCAATTTTTATAAAGGAAATGAATCATCAACATTTCAATAACATATTATAGTTGTAACACATTCCATTTCTCATTTCTCAAAGCATCCATGATTTTATCAAGTAATACCAAAATAAATGTAATGAAGTAATAGTTGAATACACTATTCATCAAATCCATAAACATTATAGGAGTGTTAGTTATTCCAAATAGATTCCCAAGATATTAGTAGCAACCTTAACTTATCCTGAAAGAAGAATTTGAGATATCTAACTCTAACTCATAGCTGATTATACCTCAACCAAAGGATGATTTAAAAAAACCAATTTTACCCATTTAACTTATTTAAAAAGTCATCTAGAAGGGAAAATGAGTTCCTATTATTACCTAATTCCATATTTATCTTTTTGATAGTCAATACAGAGATGAATTGAGTCATCATCCTTCTTGGTATATAGCATATTGGCTTCCCATGGAGGGGCACTTAGGAGAATAAAGACCATGTATATTAGGTCTTATAATAGAACGATGACCACTTTAAAAATAGCATGTGACATTCACTAAGAGGGGTTTGAAATTAGTTTTGTACAAGAAACCAGATCAATAGAAAACTCTAACTCCCTTTCTGGAGGAGGATAAGTGATTTCCTTGCTGTAATCCTTATGAACTTCTATAACAATTGAGGGAAGATCAACATGGAAAAAACATAATTAGGAATAATTGAAATAGTATTCAAAAGACTCATATTATTTTATTAAAATTGTAATACATGAATGGAGATCAGATCCCACTCCACTATAAAAATTCTAGATCTCCATTTGGTATCTATTAATGAAACACACCAATGAAAACAATCAATCTCATCATGGTGAGAAACTATCTAATCAATATATATGATGACATAAAATATATGTAGATCAATAACTAAAAATCCTCAAATACGATCCACATCATATATGGAAAGAGAACACAAAGTAATATGAAACATAATCTCTATCCAATTTCCATGAGGCATATCTGGATCCATTTAACAAGACATGATCTCTGTCTAATGATTCAACACATCCAAAAAATGGGAAGATATAAAATATTTATATGCACCAGTATAAAATGATGTAATTTAAATAGAATATGTTACAAAAATTGTACATCTCACTATATCCAGACCTGCAACAACATCCATTAGAATCTCTTACACTGAATAAAATTACATCACTCATAAAACTTGTTGTTTTTGACTTGTTGAATGTGAAGATTATAAAAGCTCAAGAGTGGCCTTTTGGATTAGATAATCTATAACAATATCAGTGTAGGTGATGATCCTTATAAAATCTTTATAAACACCCATAGTTATCACATTCCCATTAGTTCTTTAGAGGTGTGGAAAAAATTTACCATATATCAACCATGCTCTTTAGTTCAAATTAGTATAAGATTTATTACATATGTTTACAAATAATACATCCCAAAAGATCAATAAGTCCAGTGTATTTGGAAATTAAGTACATTACCAAACAACATAATACAAGGAATACATCATATTTATTGAAAACCTTATTAACATGTTCATAATATTCCTTCATACATAAAACTAAATAGGATAATTTGGGGAGATACATAAGAAAGGTGTGATCTGTAAAGCACAGTAAGAGAGTAAACATGAAATAACATGAAAAAAATAATATATCCTAGAAAATTGGAATATCAATGGGGCATAAAAGCAGTGATTATTATAAACATTAATAATGAGACATGATATAACATGATAATCATAAAGGCAACATGGGAAATATGGAAATAAATTAAAACATTACATCATAAACACAAGTCAGGTATGATTTCGAAGACATCAAAACTAAAAAATTCCCATAAATGAATCAGGTTTAATCCATGTCCCAACATGAAATCTCATGAGTCTAAACATTACCCAATACAATAGAGTGCTATACAATTTTTGGTGTACCAATCACTTTCATTTCATTATAATTATTATGTGTTCCACATAAGTCCAAAGTCAATTAAGTACAAGTTTATAAATATGAACTCCCATTATATGTAATGGTTATGGTATTCACTACACAATTGTTTTGGCATGGAATACCGTGGTGAAATTTTGGCATCATAACGGTGTGACATAAAAATTCATAAAATGGGTTGATTTTAGTGAAATGGGTCTCTCATCATTTACACATAAAATGTGATGTAATAGGTACATATAAAGGAATATCCCAAATTTAGTAATTCTAAGTAGAAGGCATAATATAATAATAAAAATTGAATAAATAAGAGATCATGAGGATCCCTTACCTTGAGAATGTGACTAAAAATTCATGATAGGGGATTCTTGAGAGCATAGTATAGCCACCCAAGAATAAAATACATAGATATGATAACATTTTAGATGAATATTTATTATATTATGAAAATAAATGCACAAGGACTGTAATAGTTTAGTTTCATTGGATACTTGGAAAGAAAATATTCTATCATAGTGAAAGATCTTCAAAATATCCCATAAAGATATCCACCTTTAGTAATTCTACCTAAAACCATTCTCCATAACCTATGGGAAGGAAACATAAGAAGGGGGTGACCTTAGATGATCATTAAGGGTAAATAATGAAAATTCATAAGCATAACATGAACAAAAGGGTATGGAACTTGAGCATAAAATTTTAAGATCATACTCTTCATATTAGAGAACATAAAAAAATATTGGGAGTTCAGAAGACATGAATAATTAGGCAATAATGAAGATATCCATGAAATAAAAACATAGGAATAAATCTTGGAATTGTGGAAAACACATAAAAATATAGTAACCCTTTTCAAAGGTGGCCTACCTAGGCCTTTTGGTAACATGTTAGACTTGGGTTAATCAACCATTTACCTGCTTCAGGCTTGAGATTAACTCTTTTGTACCCTCTTGTTTTAGGTATGGGATGGACTCCCATGTACCCTTTTGTTTCAGGTTTGGGATGTAATCATGTGTACTCTCTTGTTTCGGGCATGGTATGCCTCTTATTTACCATTTTATTATGGGATTGGGATGTCCTCCCATATACCCTCTTGTTTTGGGATTGGGATGTCTTCCCATGTACTCTTTGAGATCATAAAATATTTATCATTACCTAAGGTATTGGAAGGAGATATAAGTCTCACCATTCTCATAATAAAATCATACATACATGTTCCGCAAAATAATAAATGATCATATCATAACCCATGAAATGAAATGGGTATCATAAATATGTAATCATATCATAACCTGTGCAAAAATATAAAAGTTTCATAATTATTTCATCAAAGACATAACCCCTGATATAAAAATAGAGTTCATAAAAATTTAACCCGTGAATGAGAAATGAGTTTCATAAAGACCATGAAATCAGTAAAAACCATTTAAAAAAATATGAATAGATACTTTAGATCATTTCCAGGAAATACATGAGTAAAATCAACATATGTTATCTTTGATGGGAAATAATTTTGAAATATCTTTTAATGAAATTTCTAGGGGAAAATATCCTTCATCATTAAAAATTTATTTTTAACACATTAAACATTTTGAACACTATTTTCATTGAAATTAAACATTCAAATTTATAAAATAAGCATTGAAAATATTTTTAAATCCCTTTTCATTTGAAAACATATATTTGATCTTGAACACTATTTGAAAATTGTTTTTCTGGGAAACTTATCAAAGAAGCTTGAAAATTATTTGAAAACCATTTCACTAAAAATATCATTAAATAAAATTTTAATAAAAATTAACCTTTTAAACAAGAAATTAAGCTTCAATGAAATGGTGGTGGGTAAATATATACATGTCGTATGAGGTAAAAAGAATATTCCATTGTAGGGTAAAAACTTTAGAAATGTGACTTAACTGGAAAAAAACAAGAATTTTCCTTTTTAAAAAACCTTTTTAAGGAAAAAATGGTAAAAATTTCATTTAAAGGTCATAGTATAATATTATAATATTATTTATTTTTTTAGAAAACTTGGTTTTGAAGGAATCACATATTTCAGACTGAATAGAGAGGTAGGGTCATATTTTCTTAAAAACATTTTCTTAATTGTATTAAGTAAGAAAGAGAATAAAAATGTTCTAATATATGAATACATCAAGAATAAATATAGGTGAATAAAATTCATTAGTGTTATTTAATGATGGATAATAATATTTCACTAATGAAAACATGGTCATAAACATTCTTGATAAATGGTGAGATTGTTACAATAAACTCTTACCACATGGTAAATTTGAATCATATTTCCCATGTAGGAAAATAAAATTACATGGAGATTTATAATAAAATGAGAAGAATTAGATTCATGTTACAACATTTAAATGGAATTTTACACACCTCATATAAAAATTTAGGTGTATAACATGGCATGTGTCTCAAATAAGCCCAATTGAGACAAAATTAATTTACCAATTTGGTAACTTTTGAAACACAAACCCTATGATGGAATGATTATAAGTATTTATGTAAATAATAATATATTTTACTATAATAGGCATATAATACATTAATGGGCAATATATACAGCACACAAAATAAGTGAGCGGTGAATAAGGCATGTATCTCACTGAAATAAAGGGTGACATGAAATTCCCTTAGTTTATGTCATGAATCTATTCGTACTCGTACAAACCTCATATATAATAAATATAAATTATTTTTTAATATATAAAACAACCATTTTCTTATATCTTATACCATATATGGATTTATTATGGCTTTATATAACCATCATGTTAAGAAATCTCTGTTAAGGTTTCACTTTGGGTAATATCCTCTTTGTTTTTCACATGTGTCTTAATTTATCATATATTTGGTCCTTATATTTATATAATTATTTCCAAAATGTAAAATATTATTTAAATATAATTTATATTAATTATATGTGTATTTTAATAATACTTATAATATAGAGGTATCAAATGGAATACACTGTTCATGGAGGTGGTATGTCATCTGTATGCATAAACGCTGTTTCAGTTTAATTGTCATGTTGAAAGAAAGAATTTAAAATATATATATATATATAATTATTAAATTAGATTTATTATATCATATATATAATATATATTCAATTAACACATCCTTAATACATTCTAGGTATTTTATGAACAAATCACATAGCTTTGAGTGGGTTGTAGTCCACACTTCCTCAAACGAAATTATCACATTAACAAAAAATGAAAAGTATAATGATATGTGTGGTAAAATAATTACATAAGCATAAATAAATAATAAATATAATATATAACATACAAAACCATAATTTACATAATAATATCCACCATTACTAGAGGTAAAATAAAATTGAACAATCATCATTTAGTGAGGTGGTAGTCTTCATTACATGTAAACAGTATGTTCGTTACAAATTTGATGGAAGTGTGAGTAAGTGTAGGTGGAATCATTAGAATAAAAACATAATATTATATTTAGGGTACTATATTTTGTTATAAAATCATGGAATAATAATATTTTAAGTATTGGAGAAAGAAAATAAAAGAAAGAAGTTTGAGGGAGGGTGTTACCTCTTAATCGAGTAACTCCTTTTAGTTTCCACCAAAGGGCTTCCTGGTTAGGCTTTCTTCCAAAGAGAAGATTAATAAAGGATGTTGTGGATTTTGGGGAGAAATTTTGGAAGATTTTTTAATGATAAAAAGTGTCTTTATAGGTTTGAGGAAGTGGGAGGAGAGGAGGCCTTTTATAACCGAGTAGGAGTGGCACTCTAGTAATATTTTAAAAGAAAGAAACACCACCCACGTTTGTGTATTGAAAGTGGATCAATAATGGTCCTATATTAATAAAAGGTATTATAGGGTCGATATATGGCCATAAAATGGCTTTGGTACAATTTTATAGGTCCTTTTGGGCCTTAAGGTTATGGTTTAGTCCCTCATTAAGCTTACTTTAACCTTAATCATTGTAAATATTTTTAAAAAAATTCACTAATATTTTTGGTCAAGAACAAATATGAACTTAATTGAAATTATAAATTATGATGATTCCAAATATATAATCCATTTAAAGAAATTAAAATCACATAATTGATATAAATTAATTTAAATATAATCCCACAGATGGGATGATATGTGGGTTTTTAAAGTAAAAACGTTCAAAAGCTTGCTAACTTTTTATATCCAATTTCAATGTAAAATTGGTTCTAATGACATAAATTGGATTATTTATAAAAATATTATATAATTAAAATTTTAAACCAATTTAAAACGGAATTTATACTTATAAATAAATTATATTAAAAAGCAATTTTGAATTAAAATACAATATTTTTCACTATTCAGTAAAACAAATTTCATAGAAAAATATAGAAAATTCACCCTAACCTATTTCTTATGACTCGCTTCCTAATATTTTTTTTTATTTTTAAAAATTAAAAATACAACTGTTCTGAAAATTAGATTTAAAATTGGTTCTCTATTAAAAGGCAGTAAAATGACCTTAATAAAAATATTGGGTTTTATGTGTTAAATTTGTTTTATTATTATCTTATGCTAAGAAAATATATTTGATGATTCTAAAAAATATTTACCTGGATATATAACATATATATTACATTAAAATTACTTAATAATTATAATTAATTTAATTTATTAGTATTAAAATAACTTTGTGAGAATAATAATAGTTTTCTATAAAAATACGCCCTTTATATTCAATTGGTTCTTATATTCATTTATAAATAATATGTAACAAATTAATTAATTTTATATTTTATAAAAACAATACATTTAAATTATTTAGTTAATAATATTCATAAAATATAATTTATTGGCTTTGTTATATATTAAAAAAAATATATTTTTTAATAATATATTATAGTTTTGTAACACTCAGTCTTGCATGTTATGAAATCCATCATGGAATGTCCTTATTGTGTGTAATGAAATCCAACCGCGATGTTCCATTTAGAGGAAGATAACCATTATATTTCATGTAGTGCACGATTAACATGGAATTGCAGATAATGCAAGACATTATTACTGTATTAATATATATACAATAACAATTTTTTAGTGTTGTGTGAAATGAAAAATATCAAAAATATCAAATTAATTTGAAAAAAATATTTCACAAAATCTCAAGTTGTTACATTCTACCCACCATAAAATGAATTTCAGAATCAAAAATTTTTTGGGTTATCAAAGGTTGAATACATTAGAGTTCCTTTAATAGAAACTCCCAATATTAAAATGAAGACTAAAACATCCCTTAGAAAGGGAATGTTGGAACCATAATAGTTACGCAATGTAACATATAACCAGGTTTCCTCATAAGAGAACATAGTTTGAGAGTGAAGATTAAGGATGGGGTGAAAATGTAAATATTTATATGGAGTGATTGAGTTCATCAATAAAAAAAAGTAAATGATAAAAGAAAAGTTTGTGGCCTCAAAGTCCTAAATTTGTGACGATTTAAAAGGAAATTGGTCCAAAAAAAATTAAGGTATTAGGATATTTTTTTTATCATTTTCCTATCATTGAGTAATTATTTTAATTTACCAATAATATATGGAAATATACTAACTTTATTTTATTACCTTTCATATAAACAATCCCTCCATTTGGTTAGGCCTTCATAGATTTCTACATAATCTCTTACCCTATGAAATGATAGAAAATTTTTCATTCCTAAAGTACTAACAAATAAAGAGATCCATGATAAGTCATCCCATCTTTCATCAGTTACCATAAACACAAATTGTTTAGAACAAGTTATCCAATATGCATAAATCCTCATGCGGTGAGATAATTCTTTATTCTAACAAAATCTATTATAAGTTTAACATAATCATTATATAAATGGTTAACCTTATAACCTTTGCAAAATATAATACACCCTTTATTACTTAAATATTCTCTTATTTGATATTGAAAACATTTTTATTGGATACATGGGTTCATCATTATACTAATAGGACATTAAATTTTATTTTATTATTCCATAATAAATATAAGTAATGATAATCACATGAAATCTTACCAAAGGACAAACAATAAGTCTTTCATTTGGGATTATTCATACAAAATCAAACATGAAATTTCCAATATAAAAGTGAAGTATAAGCATGCCATAATTATATTTATTTACTCCATCCATTATTATTGGATAGGTTTACTTTTATCATTCAAATTAAGGGATTGTTGATGTCTATATTCATTATTAGCTGTTGGTTTTAATCAATTGCTAACATAATTACCATACTCCTTACATTTCAAACACTAAATTGTGGGAGGTGAATTCTTTGGATCATTATCTTTATTCCCATTAGCTCAATATTCAGCCAATTTATGACCTTTATTTCCACACTTAAAACATTTAATAGCCCCCCTATGCCAATTTCATCTATGTTACCTTCCACATATTGAGTATAAAGTTAATATAATCTCCTTATCTCAATAATATTTAGAGTTTCATTTGAATTCGATGTTTATTTTTATATCATAATCATGTGATTGATGATATGTATCAATATACATATTTGTAAGAAGAATATGATGAATGTACTTACTAAAAAGAAGTTATTGAACTCGTCCCAATCCATCGATTCAATTTTATCTTGTTGACTCATATTATTGATGAAGTTACACCACTGTTTCTCTTCACCTTCTAAGAGATATGTTCCTAACATAACTATTTCGTGTTATAGACAATGATGAATGAATTATATCTTTTTAGTGGTATAGATCCATTTCTTGGTGACTAGTGCATCAGTCCTTAGACTAAAACAAGGTGGGTGTTTCCATAAAAAGGATTCAATATAACATTGTTCCCTTCTTTGGTTATTTGGAAATTCATCATGATTCATGGCATGATAAGGTTTTGTGGTTATAGAAATGAATTTTTTTTACTACATCATCCATAAAAATAAGTTGTTTAGGGGGAATCATTTCATTGTCCATTACATTCCTCATTTTCATAGTTCTTTTGGGTTCTATCCATTTAATAAAATCAGATAGCATAGAGTAAGACATAATTATCATAGAGTGGAACCACATAATCATGAAAAATAACATATAGGATGACCAATGTATGAAACCTTACTTAATATATAACATATTAGGTTTATACTAGGTTATTAGTAGAAATATTCAATTTAAATCGTCCATGATGGTTTGTGAAGAGTTTGTGAATTCCTAAAGCATATCCCCCGGGAGATTCAAAATAGGTGTGTAGAAAGGTCCATTGTCATGTACTAGATTACCCCGATTCAGGCCTAGGACATCTTGTCAAAGTTATTATCCCTAGGTACATCTTTTCTAGAGCCACATACACTTATAGTATCCAGATAGGGATGTATTTCTAGAAAACCACTTCATCCTTTACAAAAAATTATAAGACATTTTCCTAAATGTTAACTCATCCTTATACTTATCCTTAGAGACATATCTAGACATATAATTATAAATATAACTAAGGATATCACTAAATTTTTATCCTCCTAGTTTCCAAAGGTTGACTAAACATTTCCTTTGATACCAACTACAACAACCTAGGAATAACATAAATGGATATTACATCATTATAGATATATATTCCATACATTACAAAAATACATACCCAAGGACCATAATATTTAAGTGTTTTTGGAAACATGGGAAGAAAATAATATATCCTGTTGAAATATCTACAACATATCCAATAAATACCTCATCCTTTAGTACTTATACCTAAAACCATTCTTTATAACCTGGGGAAAGGAAACATAATAAAGGGGTGGCCTTAGATTCAATGTAACGGTAAATAAAGGAAATTAATAAACATAACAAGAAAAAAGGGTATGAAACTTGAGCATAACATTTGAATATCATACCCTGCATATTATAGAACATAAAAAATGATTTTAATTTCATAATACACAAATCAACGGGAAATAAAGAACATATCCATGAGAGTATAACATTTAAATAAAACATGGAATTTTGGAAAACACATAATCATTTAATAACCCTATGACAAGGTGTACTACCAAGGCATTTGTAACATGTTATGCTTTGGTTAATCACTCATGTACCTGCTTCAGGCTTGGGATTCCTCCCCATGTACCCTCTTGGTTTGGGTTTGGGATGTCTTCCCATACACCCTTTTGTTTTTTTTCTTGGGATTTCTTCCCATATACGCTCTTGTTTCGGGCATGGATTTTCCTCCCGCTTACCCTCTTATTTTGGTATTGAGATTTCCTCTAGTACACCCTCTTGTTTTGGGCTTGGGATTCTATACATTGTACCCTTTTGTCACATAAAACATTTTTAATTACCCAATACATTGGAGGGAGATATAGGTCCCACCCATCTCATAATGAAATCATACATACATGTTCCAATAAATCATAAATGATCATATCATAACCCATGAAATTAAATGGGTATTATAAAAATGTAATCATAGCATAACCTATGAAAAAAATATATGTTTCATAATCATTTCATCAAATACATAACCATTTAATGAAAAATATATTTTATAAACATATAACCCATGAAAGAGAAACGAGTTTCATAAATACCATGAAATAAATCATAAACCATTCATATAAATAGTATGAATAAAGACTTTAGATCATTTCCATGTAATACATGAGTAACATCAATGAATATTATCTTAGATGGGAAATAATTTTGAAATATATTTTAAAAACATTTATTTAGGAAAATATCATTATTATTTGGAAAATAATTTTTAAAACATAAACACCATTGAGAACTATTTTTATTGAAAATAAAATTTAAAATTTATAAATGATGCATTGAAAATATTTTTAAATCCTTTTTCATTTGAAAACATATAGTGGAGCATGAAAACTATATAAAAACTATTTTCCTTGAAACTTATAAAATAATATTGAAAATGATTCGAAAACCAATTCATTGAAAATAGATTTTAATAAAATATTTTCTTAAAAATTCACATTTTAAACATGCAATGGATGCTTCAAAGAAATTATGGTAGGTAAATATGTACATATCTTATGAGGTAAAAATATTATTCATTTTACATGGTAAAAATCTTAGAAATGTGTCTTGACCAAAAAATAATAATAAGATTCATTTTTTAAAAAATATTTTTGTTTAAAATGAAAAATAAGGGTAAAAATTCCTTTTCAATGTAATAAGATAATATTATAATATTCTTTGAATCATTTTTATAAAACATGGTTTTTAAGGAATCACATATTTCCGACGAAAGAGAGTGGTAAGGTCTTTTTTTCTTAAAAACATTTTCTTAATTATCTTAAGTACCAAAGAGAAAAAAAGTAATAATACATGAATATATCAAGACTAAAAATATGTGAATAAAGTTCATGAGTGTTCTTGAAATATATATCATAATATTTCACTAATGAAAATGTGGTCATGAACAATCTCGTTAAACATTGAGATTGTTTCAAAAAACTCTCACCACATGGTAACTATGAATAATACTTCCCATGTATGAAAATGAAATTAGATGGAGCATTAAAATATCATTAGAATAATTATATTCATGTTAAAAAATGTAAATGTTAGTTTATACACCTCATATAAAAATATACATGAATAACATGGCATGTGTCTCAATGAAGGAAAATTGAGAAAAAATTAATTTACCGATTTGGTAACTTTTGAAACATAATACCTATGCCATAAAGATATTAAATTGTTATGTAAATACACATATATTTATGTATAATAGTAATGGAATAAAATCATGGGAAGTATATACATCATAAAAAATAACTGAGTGGTGAATAAGGCATGTATCTCACAGAAATAAAGAGTGAGACGAAATTCCCTTACCTTATGTCTTGAATATCTTCAAACTCATAAAAACCTCCTGTATAATAAATATAAATTTATTATAAATATATATAAAATTAAAATTATTATATATGATAGCATATATGTTTTTATTATGTATTTATATTCCCCATGTGTTAATAATTCCATGCTAAGGTTTCACTTTGGGAAATATCTACTTTGTTTTTCACACGTGTCTTAATTTGTCATATATTTGGACCTTATATTTATCTCATGATTTTAAGAATTTAAAACATGATTTAAATATAATTTATATTCATTATATGTGTATTATAATAATCCTTAGAATATAAAAGTATCAAAGGAAATACATTGTTCATTGAGATGGTAAGCCGTACATACACAAGAACGCTATTTACGTTTAATTATCATGTTGAAAGAAAGAAAGTAAAAGAAATATATATATATATATATATAATTTTTAAATTATATTTATTATATCAAATAAATCATATGTATTCACAAAAATAATACTTAAAACATTCCATACAGTGTATGAAGGAATCACATCGATTTGAGTGGGCGGTAGACCACACTTCCTCAAAAGAAATTATCACATTAACACAAAATGAAAAGTATAAAGATATGTGTTGTAAAAGAATTAAATAAGATTAAATATAGATTAAATATAATATATATCATATATAAACATATTTTCCATCATAATATCCACAATTAGAGTATGTAAGGGAAAATTGAACAGTCATCCTTTAGTGAGACGGTAGTCCAATATACACATAAATAGTATGTGCATTACCCATTAGATGGAACTGTGTATAAGTGTAGGTAGAATAATTACAATAAAAAAATCCTAGTACATTTAGGATGCCTTTATTTTTATAAAATCAAGAATAATAAGGTTTTATTGAGTGAAGATCAAAAATAAAATAAAGGAGATTGAGTGAGGGTATTACCTCTTAATCTGGAAACTCCTTTTGTTTTTCACCAAAGGGCTTCCTTGGATGGATTTATGCCCAAGGGGGGATTAAATAATGAAGTGAGGGATGTTTGAGAACTATTTTTTTTTCATATTTTGATCAAGCCAAAGTGTCATGGGAGGTAAGAGGAAGTGGGAGGATATGATGCCTTTTATAATGAAGGAGGAGTGACAAACTTCTAATATTTTAAAAGAAAGGAACACCACCCACATTTTTATTGAGAGTTGATTAATAATGGTCCAAAGTATATCCAAGGGAGTATAGGGTATATATATTTATATAAAAATGTATTTTGGACATTTTTATAATTTATTTTGGGCCTCAAGGTTATGGTTTAGTCCATTATTAATCTTAATATAACAAGAATCATTGAAATTAAATTTAATTACTTTCACTAATATTTTTGGTAAAAAAACTATGTTTAACTTATTATATATTATAAGTTATTCTTATTCAAAATATTTAATCAATTTACCAAAGTTAAAATAAAAAAATTGGCATAAAGAAATTTAAATATAATCTCATAGACGGGATTTCAATGCATGTTTTTAAAGTAAAAATGTTCAAAAGTTTGCTATGTTTTTATATCCTATTTAAATGTGAAATTGGTTATAATGAGATACATTAGATTAATTGAAAAAAATTATCTAATTATAATTTAAAACAAATTTAAAATGTAATTTATCCTTATAAATAAATTAGATGAAAAAAATAATTTTGAATTAAAATATAGTATTTTTAATTATTCATTAAAAAATAAATCATCATAGAAAAATACCAAAAAATTTACCCTAACTTTATTATTATGTTGTTTCTTCTAAATATGAAGCTTATTAGTAAATATAAAGTTTAAAATTTCCAAAAAATTTATTTAAAATTGTTTTTCCATTAAAAGGCTGTAAAACTAATTTAATAAAAATATTATGTTTTATGTGTTAATTTTATTTATTCTTATTTGATGCTAATAAAATATATTTGATGATTATCAAAAATATTTACTTGGATACATAAAATATATATTAAATTAAAAATAATTAAAAATAATTAATTATTTTAATTTATTAGGATTAAAACAACTTTGTGAGCATAATAATTGTTTTCTATAAAAATAGTCCCTTTATATTTAATTGGTTCTTATATCTTTTTCAAAATAAATTTTAACTAATAAATTCATTTTATTTTTTTGTAAAAACCATATATTTATTTAATTTTGTAAATAATATTAATAAAATATAATTTAAGGTCTAGGTTATATATTATTATTATTATATATATATGAATAATATATTATCGTTTGGTAACACTCAGTCATACGTGTTATGACATCCATCGTGGAAAATATTTATTGCATGTAATGAAAGATAACCTTGATGTTCTGTGTAGAGGAAGATAACCATTATATTTCTTTTATTTTATGATTAAATTTTCATTGTGTGTAATGTAATCCAAACATAGTTCTTCAATATATATATATATATATAATAAATATTTTTTGTGTTGTGTTAAATAAAAAATATCAAAAAGATTAAATTATTTCAAAAAAATAATATTTCAAAAAATCTCAGGGTGTTACACTTAGAGAAACCTAAGGAGGGATCTAGATATGTAAGGTTATAGTAAGGATGTGCTCTAAGGATTTTGAGTGAATAAAAGAGGGATCATGGAAGGGTTCATATAGGAAATGATTGGCGAATTGTTTATTATTTCTCAAACATTGGTTGTGGACTCTATATAATAAAATAACCAAAATCACAATCCTTCCCCTAGGTTTTCCCATATTTTCATCCAAATAGGTGTGGTTTTAATTATTTTAAAATAAAAAGGTTTTAAATTAATAAAATAATAACCTTGATGATGTGTAAGTCAGTCATACTCTTATAAAAATTATTTTAAAAGCTTAAAATATATTGAGGGTTTTTGGAGGATTTATAAAGGACATATAAAATTAATCAAATAAAAATAAAATCGATTTATTTTAAAGGTAAAAAATATTATTGGTCATGTATACCATTTATATTATTTATTACATCACTTTTGGGTCTTCATTATGTCATAATACAAACCAAATATTTTTACAGTATTTAATTTTACCCAAAAATTCAATTGTCTCATAATATTTTGATAAATCACCATTGGATATTTTCAATTTTATGATTCCAATAGTAATATTCACTTTATAAAAATTATTTTATAAATATTTTAATTTTCACTTTTAAAATGATAATCTAAATTTATTGAGAAATGATGGGTTTTTTTTGAAAAAAACACTTTTTAAACTATTATAAAAATTACATAGTCTTCAATAAATCTAAATGATCATGTAGATTTAATAAATATTATTTAAAAATAACATTTTATTAAAATATTATTTATTTAAAAAATCTATTAATTCATCAAAATAAACAACTTAATTGAAACTGAATGTTAATTAAAAAAATAAATTCAGTGTTTAATTGTATAAAAAATAAGTCATTTATAATGTAATGATAAGATGAAAATATGAATGTTAATATATTGAAAATAAAATATAAATATTCATATTATTATGGTATTGATACATATCCCTTTAATACACTTGAAAAATCCATAAGGGTATGGTGTGCAATGGTGACACTTTCGTGGGGTGGTTTCATGTATCTGGTTTGGGTCCTGATCTCAAGAAGCTTCAAATTATCTTGTAAATAGTTTCAATCATGCTTAATTTATTGGATATAATCTTGTATATGGTCAATAAAAAATCCCAGTGATGTTATCTCCCTCTAAATCTCTAATAAATGGGCTTCATAGGGTATGATCCAATAGGTTGAGGCCATCGATTCCCTTGATTGTGTCTATTGGATTTGTCAAAACCCTATATTTATACTCATCATGTGATCACTATTCAACATCTATATTATAAATGGTAATTATTCTTAACATTATTTTAATTCTAATAGGATATAATAAAAAAAATAATTGAATGTGTTTTCTATAACCATAATACATAATAAGAAATTTAATTTAAATCATAAGGGAAATTTTATTTATAAAATTTCAGGTAGATATAATCTTCCCCCTTCAGAAATTTTACCCTTACTATTTTAAATTCCCACACTAAAACAGAAGAGGGTAATTATGTTTCATTTCATCCTTTGGTTCCAAAATTTCTTCATCAAACATTTGGTTTCTCCACAATAATTTTACCACATGCATTTTCCTATTCCGTAGAACCTTGTCTCTACCATCTAATATCATCACCGATAGCTCCTCATAAGTAAGGTCATTCTCCAACGGTACCACCTCTAGATTGAGTACATGTGAATGTTTGGATTTGTACCTTATCAATAGGTATACATGGAATAAATCATTTACTTTTTATAGGTTAGGTGGTAATTTTAATACCTTATGATTTTATGGTATGTTTTATTTTTAAATAAATTTAATATCTTTCATTGCATGAAACACCAAGTTCAAATGCACCAAGATATATTAATAAGAGACTATTATAACCAAATCATTAAAATAGAATTAATAAAAAAAGTATCCAAATTATGAAATTTATAAATTTAATGTTGTGACATTCATTACAAATATTTAATAGGAATATCATAATTTATATTGGTTTATTTATTGTATTTTTCGATTAATGTTTTGATGAATAGTGATATAATATTGCATTTTAAGTGAAAACCGATATTTTTTCTGAATAATTTATATGTTAAATTATATTTTTAATTGGTTTTAAAGTGTAATTAAAATAATTTTTTATCATTTAATCTAATTTAGGTCATTGGAATCAATTTCACATTGAATTTTTATATAAAACAATTTCTATATTTTGAATGTTTTCACATTTAAAAATCCTTTTCAAATTACATCAATGGGATAAATTTTAAATTAAATATAGAAACTTCCATATTTTTAATTTATAAAAATGGATTCCATATTTTTTATCATTACGTCTGAATTATATAAATATGTTGATTTTATTTTTGAACATTATGAATAGTAACTTTAGTAATTTTTTAATTAACACGGTTAATGGTAAATCATGTGATTAAGGGTAAAAATAATGCTATAAATATTATAAAATTACCCTAGTATATGTTAAAATATCATTTGGATAATTGTTTTTAGTACATAATAATCCTTGGGCTGATATTACAACCTTTTTAATCCACTTGGATGAGAGTATGACATTTATTATAATTTATTAAATGAAAAGTTAAAGATGTTATACTCGTATCTTTAATTACTATATCATATCTAATATAGGGTAATAAAAAAGATAAATTAGAATATAAATAGTAATTATAATGATAAGTATTTATATTCATCATGATAATTTATTTGTCATTTTTTAGAAATAAATAATTACCTGAAAGTCTTATTCAATAATGATGCAGTGATTATTTAATTAATGGAAATATAAAATAAATGATATTAAAAATATTAAAATATATATAATTTGAGATAAATAAAATCATCCACGAATTTTATAGACACCTCTGACATGTTAGTGATATATTATAAGTGTTCTTTCGATGGTATATTGATTTTTTTTATTTTTTTTAAAAGTAAAAATAATTAATAGTATCAAAATTTTCATTAATGTTATTTTAAAATAAATTATAGTTTATTAAATGATATAAAATTTATAAAAACAAAAAATATGGCCATAAAATTGGGATAAAGTTAAAAATGTAATTTATTATCCATTAAAGGTTATTTTTTCATTTTATAAAACTATATTAACCTTCAATAAGTAAAAATACATGTTGTCGCAATAAGAGTTAAAGGGTTTAAATAAAGGTTAAAAGATAAAAATAAGAATAAGAATGTGAAGTAAACTTGTCTAAAAATTACTTTTTGAGAGTATTTATACTTATACTCATCTAAGATTCCAAATAAATCACTTTTGAGAAATTTTTAATTTTAAATTAATTTATATTAATTAAATATTTTTGGAGTTTCCCAAAGTGACCACCACCTCAATTATAAAAGGACACATCCTCCCTCACTTCTTCACACCACATTAAGCCTTATATATATAAAAAAACTATCTATTTATCTATAAAAAATACTTATACATGTTCTATATATCATTTTCTTACAAAAATACTAACCCTAGATCCCTTAATAAGAGATCTAAAGGATGTCTTCCAAAGAAGAGGTAATCGTTTTTACTAATTCATTTATGTTCATTTCTTCTTCTACTTCATCTTCATGTGTTTTTCCATTATAAAGTAATAATTCAAATATAAAATATATCCTGATATATTATTATTATTATGGGATAACCATAATATACATTTTATCCATCCTATTAAAAATAAAATCATTGCTCGTGCGTACGTACAACTTACTGTCTCCATGTCACGGTGTAATTTATTTTCCATCACAACTTTATTTTGATGGGAATAATGTTGGATATAATAGATATAAATAAAAAATATGACATGATATTATTTCTATATAATTAATATACCATCCAATTTCTTACCCTTTCAACATTAATGGAATGATATCATCACTCGTGCGTACGTATAAACTACTGTCTCTATGACACAATGTGATTCATTTTCCATGTTAACCTTTCAAGAATAATTATTGAAATATATATAATTAGTAAATATAATATCTATGAACTTAATATAATTTTATATATTAATTAAATATATTTTATGCATAATAAATATTAACTACATGAAAATACATTCATAAGAAAATGAAGAAAGTAACACCCAAAACAAGTGTTATAATGAAATATTATTTACAAAATGATATAATAGGATCATATATGATATAATAAATATAGATATTATTATTGTAAAAATTAATAAAATCTATTAAGTCATTATATAGGAGGTTAAAGAATATTAGTCAAAAGGAAAGTACAAGTTAAGTTTTAATTTCATAATCTCATTATTATTCGTGATTTTTTATTCATAAGTTTCAGTTGGGGAATATTTATCATCCATGTACATGTTTCATAAAAATGTTTTTCCAAAATATTTTTACTATTATCCTACAAATTTTTTATTTCTTTTTACCCTTTTTATACTTTTTATAAAATATTTTTAATGGAATAATTTTATCATTTTCCAGACAAGGCACTTTATGACTTTTTCAACAAAAATATGCAAGGAATGGTTTTTAACTTATATGGAATGAGTAGCTTTTTATGAAATAATGACACCTTAATATCTTGATTCTTACTTTAAATGTTTGTAATATTCTTTTAAATAAAATTTCTTTCATTTAAATTGAATGACCTTCTAAATAACTGATTTCAATGTAAAAAAGGTGTATTCTTCTCAAGAAAATTTTTATTATTTTATTCAAGTATTTTCATCTATGTCAACATCCTTTATTGTATATTATGATTTATTGAGGTTGATATCTTATGATACCTCATAAAATATATTTATTGACGGTTTTAGGATCATTTTGATTATGGATGTTCTATTTTGATACAATTCATGGTTTATGGTTAATGTATTCACATTTCTGATGCTAGTTTTTCAATATGAATGTTTATATTTTTTTTTCATATGAGGAATAAATTATACTAATTATTTTATGGGGGTGACCCACTATATCCCATCGATGCATCGTTAGGTTTCAATAGAAAAATTAGTTTGGGTATTGTCTGAGGCCTAACCCTTTTATGTATGGTCTCTTCACCGAAGCCATGATGATATGTTTATGATGTCTGTCATTATGTATTCCCTCATTATGAGATTAGTTAATGATATTCAATGTGTTTATTTTATTAGTATAATATCCATGTGATTATTTTTGTGGAATTATTTTATTTTCATTTATTCATACCGTATTATGCTAAATATTATGTTTAAATGGCTTTTGTTTTAGTTATATACCTTTCCATAATTTTTATGATTATTTTTTCATAATAGATTCTATTGTATACATACCCTTAATAAGAATTTATATCATACCTCTCTTATGTTTTATTTTTCCTAGGATTCCAAGATGTATATTATGATTGACATTAAGGGTTAATCTAGGAGAATATTGGTTCTCTCAATGGATTTATTACATTTTATTTTATAATTTCAATTGTAATTTAAGGTTCATGTATATAATATGGTTTCCAAAACTACTAAACTGATTGGCCCTTTGGGATTCAAATTTTATATCAATAACAATGTAATAAAGCGATGCATAAGCTCTAGGTTTCTTGAGTTGGGGTATTTATAGTTTTTATCAGAGAATGTTTGGTAGAAATATTGGAAAATAGATTTAGAAAAATATAGATTAGGGAAACACAACCCTATAACAAACATTGATAATATTCCCAATGTAACCTAGCTTATGACTTTGATATTAGTTATACCTAAATTTTCAATTTATATTAATTTTATTAAATATTTAAAATATGCATTATGATTAATAACCTAGTCTCATGTATTCTATTGTTAAGAAATATAGATTAGTGGAACTAATGTAAATTGTATCAACTCATGTAATCCATGTAGGGATTTACCTCTTATGAAAGAAAATGATGTTGGATCTAGAATTGAAACTTGATCTGAGAAAATTATAACAATATTGGGACAATGGACTCAGGTTATGAACAATTACCATAACCATATGGAGCATCCAGATCCACTACATAGAGGAAAAACCTTATACTACTTCATGAGACTACAACCTCCACTATTAACTAGGACTAAAAATTCATTTCTATATGAGAAATGGATAAAATCCTTAGTGAATATATTTTATTCATTAGGAATTAGAAAAATTGAGAAGGTTTTCCTAGAATTTTATCATCTCTATGGAGATGTAGATCAATGGTTGTCATGTATTCAAAACAAGAAGGATTAGGAATAAATAATAAACATAGAATGGAAGAAATTTAAGAAACATTTCTTAGAAAAATATTTCACTTGAAAACAACAAACAAATATGGAGGTAAAATTCATGAATCTTAGGAAAAAGGATTATGATAATGTTTCTAAATATGAATCAAACTTTACAAGTATAGCAAGGCATACTAAATATTATGTACTTAATCTAAATAGAAATATTTATTTATACTTTGATGGGTTAAAATCATTCCTATGAAGGGAACTAGTCTCCCAAAATTTCATATCATATGTAAATATTGTCTCATGTCCTATCAAGATAAGGAAAAAATTCTCTAGGTACTATGAATTTATGGGAAATCAAGAGAATAATAAGGCTATTAAACACTCTAGAAAAGAAAATAAGGAAAATGTGAATAATGGAAGAGTTTAATTTCCATACTATATAAATGTGGAAAGAAACATCATGAAACATGACTATTGGGGAAGGGAGTTTATTTCATGTGTGGAGAAAAAAATCCACCAATCTAATGATTGAAAGGGAAATAAAGATGTTGTTAATGTGATGTGTCTTAACAATAAGAATACGGGACACTATGAAAATGATTATCCTAAGAGTCTAGGAAAGTTTCCCTAGAAAAGGACAAGTGATCAAGGATAAGATTATTCAATCACAATTGCCGAGGTTGATGTTCCTAATGACATGGTGGTAGGTACTTTAATCATCTCCTTATACATAGATAATGCTTTATTTGATGATGGATCATTTCATTATTTTATATCATCCCAGTTTTCCAAGAAAATTATACATTTCCCTTTTGATTTAATAAAGGAGTTGTTAGTCAAAACTCCTAAGGGAAGTATCATTAAAGAAAAATGTGTCAGGAAGTACCCTTTATGACACATTAACATGCTTTACATGATTACCTTTTCATCATAAATAGCATTGAATTTGATATAATACTTGATATGGACTTTCTATCAAAATAGGATGTGGATGTTTATTGTAATAAGAAATAAATTATGATTTGAGAGGAAGAAGAACAATCACATATCATTAGAGTAGAAACTTCATCATCTGATTCTTATCTAGATCCAACCTTAATTTCTCTACATAATGAAATTTGTTATGAGGAAGAGAAAACAACATCTAGGTATGAATAATGTTATCTTAAAATCTATAATGTATATATTAGAAATGAATACATTGATATATTTCATGAGGAATTATCTGGACACCCCCAAATTGTGAAGTTGAGTTTTCTATTGATTTAATCCCTAATGCAAGACCAATATCAAAAAATCCCTATATAATAGACATAGTGGAATTAGTGGAGCTGAAGAAACAATTTGAGGAGTTGGGTAAAAATGGATCCATCCACCCTAGTGTTTCTCTATGGGGAGCCTATATTTTCATTGTTAAGAAGAAATATGGATCCATGAGGATGTGTATTGATTATAAAAATATAAATGTCATTATAATAAAAAACAAGTATCATTTTCCTGCAATCGAGGATTAATTTGATAACATTAACAAAGCTCAATTTTTTAAAAATATTGACCTTCATACTGTATATCATCAACTATGAGTAAATAAGGAATAAATTTCAAAGATATCTTTTCAAACATGGAATAGAAATTATGAGTTTACAGTAATTCTATTTGGATTGACCAATTCACTCTCAATTATTATAGATCTAATGAATATATTATTCAAGGAATATCTTGATGATTTGGTTTTCGTATTCATTGATGATATTCTGGTGTATTTTAAAATCTATTAATATCATGAGAATAAATTGTGGATCATTCTTGAAACTCCCAAAAAGGAAGGGTTATACAGTAAATTTTCAAATTGAGATTTCTGGCTTTAGGAAATTTATTTTCATGGCTATATTGTCTATGAGGATGGATTATCTGTTGATCCTGTAAATAAAAATGAAATCCAAGAATGTACTACACTGACAAACATAACTGAGGTACATAGTTTCATTGGTTTAGTGGGTTACTATCAGTGTATCATTCATAATTTTTCCCAATTGGCTATCAAGTTAACCAAGAACCCAAGTAATGGGGTTAAGTTTGTATGGTAAAAAGAATGTGAATATTGTTTTTAAGAATTTAAAAGAATATTGTTCAATTATCCAATCTTTACAATACCATAGGGGAATGGTGGGTTTTTGATATATAATGATACATCAAGAAAGGTACATGGTTTTGTGCTTATACAGAATGATATATTTATTTCATATGCATCAAGGTAGTTAAAAAATCATGAATAGAACAATACAACTCATGACATTGAGTTATAAACTATCATCTTTTATATGATGTTATGGAGACACTATCCTTTTGGTGAAATATGTGATAAATATACAGTTCACAAGAGTTTTAAATATATCTTCTAAAAAAATATCTTAATATGAGGAAAAAGAGATATCTCGAGCTACTCAAGTATTATTATTGATTAATACACTACCACCTAGGGAAGGAAAATAAAGTGGATGATTCATTGAGTAAAAAAGATCATTGAGTTATGAACAAAATGAGAATCTAAAGGGATCATGTGTACATGGATCTAGTAAAGATGGATCTATAAGTTAATAAGGAAGGTGAAACATCACTACTATTTCAAATGGTTACAAAACCTTATTTATTGAAAATGATAAAAATTTCTCAGTCTAGTGATGAGAATATCCAATATAAAACTAAAGTAGTGAATGAAAGAAAATTGATAGACTTCATATTTGAATATAGTATTTTGAAATTTAGAAGGAGAATTTTTGTTCCCTTTATACCCATACTAAAAATGGAATTATTAGATTATGCTCATTTTGGATCTTGTGCACTAGAACCAAATTAAATATATTTTTTGAAAACATTTATTCATAGATTTGAATATTAATAAACTACTTATCACATTGTTATTGTGATTTAGCATAACATAGTTTGTGATAATGTCCCTAGAGTAGCTATCACACTAAATGGTCATAGAAGTTCTCCACTATGATGAGAACATGGAAGTGCTATGACATTATTCTCAAATATATGTTTTGTTACCAGATGATATCATTTGAGGGAAACAATTGATACAAGTTATCAGGGGTGGTGACTCATATGACATCAAGGCAACTTTTCATGGTGTACACCCTTGGTAATATCTAGTAGGATATTATGAGAACTGGACCAGCCTGTAGGAAATCAACATTTATATGTGTCATTGGATGTTACTATCATAAGACATGGGTATTGGTCCTTAGACATTATGATTATTATTAATGAGTATTATGAGTCATGTACATTGATGTATTTTCAAAAACCATGATGAAATATGTTTACAACAAGGTTGGATACATTGGGTGCATCAAGAGTAATATTGCATTAATGAATAATGCAAGAAAGGATTTATCCCTTATTTTATTTAATAGAAGTTAATATCTTAGTCCCTTTAATGGTAATGATATAGCCTAAATAAATCCATGGCATGCTGTTCTATATGCAAGTTCTATTTATAAAAATTCAAAGAAAGATATATTGAGAACATAATTTGATGGCACCATTATGAAACCAACTTGATTTGAGATACTATAATAAATGGGAAATATTACATAGTAATTGTCAGTATGATTATTATGTCATTGCGTCTTTAAATTATTTCCCTATGGGTGCCTTGGTGTGTTTCTAGAAGCTAACCTTGGACTTTAGGCTACTTTACCTAATTCCATTGAGAAAGAGGCCTAGAGGGTCACAAGCTACATGCATCCAAAATATCATTTAAATAATAATAATATTATTTATTATTTAAAAATTTGAAAAATATTATTCTCACTCATGGTTTAATAATTATTCTTGTTTTCTTGATCACATTTATTCATTCACCATTTATTCTAGAGAATATAATGTGAGCAGAATATTTAAAAAAAATTATTTTCTATTTAGTGAATATAATATTTATTTATTTATTGGAAAAATTATATAGTGATATCTATTTAATAAATAAATAGTTATTATTCAAGGCCCCATAAAAATTCTAGAGGAATGTCGGACAAATTTAAACTGGTATGGTGAGAAAATAATAAATATTGAATATTATTTGATTAAATAATATTCAATTTTAATTATCATGTTAATCACGTATTGAGAAATAATAAAAATATTATTATTTGACATTGGATCTTTTCTTGGATTAAATTATTAATTAAGGGCACTTGTAAAATAATTTTATTTTAACCCTAGCGATATATAAAACTAGTTATTTTATTTTCTCATTACAATAATTCATTTGTTTGGGTTTTGCACAATGGAATTAGAGAATTCTCTCAAGCCCTTCAGATCTCTATTTTTATTAGAGTGAGTATCTCAAGAGGGGGGGGGGGATGTGAATTTAGTACCCAATAAAAATTTCTATTTAAAATTGATTAATTTGAAATCCACCAAATATTTAAATAATGCCCAGTTTATCAAAATAAGTAGTATAATATAGATCTCAATCATTCTAAGTATTTCTTTGAATATTTATTAGGTCTATGATGAATAATATACAATATTATTGGATCCTTTGAAATATGTTTACTTGATTAAAATACTATATGAACACACATTAAGATAGACTATCAAAATAATATTTTTTTTATAGTTAATAAAATTTAGTTTTAAATAGGAAATAATGTAAATCAAAATTAAGGCACATAACAAAAATAATGAATACAATAGTTTCAATCTCAAGAGTAGACTTAGTCCTCTCCACTTGGTGATCAGCTGCCAACATGATGTTTATATAAAATAAAAAAGATGATCCACTACCTGGATCAGGTTTTACAAAATTTTATAAACCATCTAGGTCACAAATGAACTCTTCCATAATTATATATGGGAGAAAAACTAAAAAATCCACACAAGGACCTATGCCACTCTTATCCATGGGAAAAAAATAAGAGAAGAGTTTGAGAAGATATAGAGTATCATCCAGTTTATCACATGATACAATGTGTGTGTATAAAAAAAGAGTATAGAACACATTGCTCAAAATGTATTAAAGATAAAAAAGAGTGAAATATAATAGTGTAGAGTTTATAGATTCTCAATCCTTTTCAATGAATCTTGTGACTCTTGATTTTATTCTATTGTGATGCTATAGTTGGATTCTCTTGTAAAATCCAGGAAAATAGCGTGTCACAAACTCGTCATCTTTAACTGGACAAAAGCACTGGACTTGATGACATAGTTTCGCTTCCCTATCATGTTTTTATAGTATGTGAGATCTTATTGTTTGCAATTAGTTTCAGATATACATATGTTTCTAAAGTTATATCTCTCTACTTTCTATCAACCCACCTCATCCAATATTACATCACTACTATACTAGGGCATGTGGTGCACTTTTTTCAGCAGCAACAAAAGAAATAATATATAGATCAACTATATTCTCATACTACACATTATGAAACTCTCTTAAATGATTTTTGTCGATCATTTAAGTAGAAATAATTAAAATACTAATAGAATTAACTTCAATAAATATTTCTATTAGAAAATATTCCACATTAGTAAAGTCAGAAAATTAATAGCGGTGGCTTTGTATAGCGGTGTATTTTTATGGCGGCATCACATTAGTGGTATGATATTGGTAGTATGACACTGGCGGTGTCTTAAACATAGCCAAATTTTCTCTACACTGGAGGCATCTCAACTAGCGGTGTTTGGTCTGATGTTGTTTGGTTTGATGGTGTCTTTGACTTAACCAAAATTCTGTGATGGTAGTATGACATTGATGGTGTCTCATCTGGGGGTATCTTGTACTTAGACAAATTTTCATTCAAGTGGCATGAAATCCTAATCGTATGTCAACTGATGGCGTCTCAAAAATTGTCAATTTTTTTATCCAATGGTATAACATTTGGGTAGGGTGATATCCTGGCGGTATCTCAGACTTAGCAAGATTATCATGGTAATGAAGAGTCATGGATAACGATGTATCAAATTGGGAGTACTAATCTCAGTGGTGTCTAATCCTTAGAGATTTTTGTCTCCTGGATCAGAATAAAAATTACTTACAAAGAAACATGAAACTCGTTAAAAACAGTAGAATCCTGATTTTGTTATCATTAAAACTGGGATGCCAACAATCTCTCCCTTTTTGATGATAAAAAATCATGGAATTAAAAGTATTAAAATTGTTTAAACATGATATACAAGGTATTATGAACTAAAACATACCATTCTTAGTAAAGTAAGATGGTATTAATGAATGAATAAGAATATAGTATGTATCAAAAGTAAGTATCATTAATATAATGATTAAAAACATATGGTATCAAAGATAGCACGGAAAAACAATACAGTATTAGATAAAAAATTCCATAAGTTTTTCTAATATTCCATAAGAATTATCTACCTTTTGGGATACAAAAAAGATAAGGATTTTAAGAATAAAGATAGTAAAATCAGTAAAAGTGAACAATTATAATAAGATTTAAGAAAGAAAACCATCGAAATTAGAAAAAAGTTATTACAATATAAGTCCCATCGAAGACATACAGTGTAAACCAAAAAATGAAAAGGTTTATGATTTGATAGATGGGTTCATTGGTTATTTTTCTTTAGATGTTTTATTCTCTTAATCCTTATATGGGACAGTAGGATCATCCCAAGGTAAGATAGAAGGAACACCATAAAAAAGTCTAGCTATATTCTGAGGATGACCTTCTACTATAGAAATATGCCAAATCTATCTCAAATATTGAGCATGAGACATAAAAAAAAGCAAGAATTGGGCAACCAAAGGTGCTAGAGTTTCTCAAGAAGCACTTGGTATGATAGAAAAATAGAGAGTAATATAATCATTTTCCTAAGAAACAACGTCCTGATCATGAACATGAATAAATAACTTCATGATATTGATAAAATCCATTATGATTTGGCCACCACTTTTCATTGAACTAAAGATATCATATTTCAATTCCATAAATTGGTTCAATACTGGAGTCAGCTCCTTCAGATGTCTTACTTGTTGTTTGAAATCCTGGGTCACTTGAGTCATCCTCAAATTTTCATCCAAGAATTTGAAATTGGCATTAGTAACATAATTGTTATAAATCCTCAAGGGATTGAACATGAAGGACTTAGTTATAGATTCCATGTTAGCATTCTTGTTATGGGAATAACTGGAAACTAAATTTATAACATGATCAGAGTTATACCAAATTTATTTGAAGGTATCTTGGGGATGATCAGTGAAACTTTAGAAAGAATTGGCTGAATTAGATCATACCTCATCTCTAAAAACTATCTTTATATGATCAACATCAAACACTGGAGGAGGAGGAGTAATAGTAGAAATAGAAGTATCTAAAGATGTATTCTCAAGAATTTTGAGGATTCCATTTATGGAATCATGAAAACCATAAATAATTTCTTAAATTGATGACTTGAGGGATTCCAGTTCAACACTTATCTGCTTATTCTCAATCCCTATTTCATAAATATGATGTATTTTCATGGCTGTATATGGAAACCAACCAACTCAAACGAATAAAATGCATAATTTTCACTTAATTTTGTTATGATTGTTGAGATATTATTTAAATAGTTAATAAATTCATAAAGAAAATTTTCACTGAATTTTTTCAGGTCATCTTGAGTGACTACATCCACTGGAATTACAGAAAGAGCTAGAGTAACCAGTTCTAGAGTAGGAGTTATAACAGAAGTGAGCTTTTCAAAAATCCCATCAAAATCTACTTGGGCTATCAAGGATCCCTTAACATATTCTTCAATTCAAACCTTAGTTCCACCATGATTTAGTATACTCCTTACAAAGATGGAAAACTTTCCATATTCTTATTTTCTTGGATCAACCCATCCATTTAAAACAACAGCTAAGACAAATGAAGTTGAAGGAGGCACCACACCAATAGGTACAAACACCACTATCTCAACACTCCTAAGAATTTCATAACTCTATCTAGCTACAACCTATACAATGAATTTAGGTATTTATTTTAATTTTTGACCATATGATATCAGTGAAATTGCACTGGAAGACTTATTTTATTACTCCATACCAATAGTTGGTGCATCTAGCATCAGAACATCCTTTTCTCGAACAACATCAATGGATTAACCTTCCATATTCTCATCCGTGGGAGTCTTATGAACACTTCAATCAAATAAAAATTCATTCCAAGATTCTTCCTCAATAATATTCTTTTTATCTTGACCAACTACATAATATTCTATAGATATAGTAACTCTCATATACTTAGTCGTAGAAGAATTAGAAACTTTTTGACTAGTGGAAAAGAAGCTATCCCCAACATTATAAATTGATGGAGCTTCATGAAATATTTCAACATATGGGGATTGGTGCACCTCAACAAGTGAATCCTGAAGCTCAAGAGGAATCACCACTTCTTTCCTCTTAATTCGACCACTAGCACCATTAGGGTCATAATCACCACCATCAGTTCCATCATCTACATCTCTTTTATCATCATCATCATTTTCAAAATTTACATTATCATATTATTATTACTTTTCTTCCTCCTCTAAATTATCATCATCTACATAAGATGATTTAGATTTTTTATATTGATCCTATCTAGAGACCTCATTCTCCTATTCAATACTTTTAACCAATTTTTCTCTTTTTATAAACCTGTTGGGTAGACTAAGAGCTCCAAAATTAATGGTAGACGAAATCTGATACAAATACAGATCACTCCCTACATCAACATATGGTTCCTTTTCCTCTTATTCAGAAACATATTCCCATTTATCCTCATCAATGTATTCAAAAACTTTATCAGGCTACAAGACTAGATCAACTTCATCCCTTGGTCTGGTTGGATGATCAACCAAATTATATTCCGAATATAATTTCTCATTATCTCCAACTCACTATTTATTCCAGGGATTACAAATAATCTTCATCCATGAAAAAGTATAACTTTTAATACATAAACCACCATATTCTATACTAGACTCATCATCCTAATCTACTAGGCCCTTGATCTTCAACATGGAAGAAATCAACTTTGGGCAGATTAAGGAATCAGATCTTGAGGATGGACTGGTAATCTCAAACATATGCCCCATGATATATCTACATAGATTTATATTCTGACCTTTTATCACAAGAAAAAGAATATAAACATCTTAGTACATTCAGGTTGCGAAATCACCCTTTCGTGTATAGATCATGTTTTGTAAAAACATAAACAACCACCTATACTCTCCATCCAAAATTGAGGCAACATGCCTTTTGGTTGTGCTATCTCCTGTCAGCATAACAAGAATATCCTCATATATAAATAAATCACTATCTTTTAAAATACTACCTTCATAGTTATCATAAATTTCATCATGATTTACACCTAAAAACTTATACCATTTTATTTATTAAAAACCAAAAACAATTCATTTCACACAACATCATACTTTATAAGCACCATATTCATCAAATTAAAACTCTATATGCTGATAAAACTCATAAAATAGATTAGGGTAGAAAGGTATTTTATTTTATGAAAACCATTATAAATACCCTTGTTCTTGGGTAACATTGGGTACCAAATACTTAATAGAGAACAACCACTTTGATTCATCTTCATATCTAGTACAAAAATTCCGTTGGCATGTTTAGGGATAACTAGTGCAACTAGAGTGGGTACACTCGATTATTTCTATTTTTATTAGAATATCTACACTTATAATGTGAATATATGAAATTATGCTTCATTATTGGCATTTATATTGGTTTGGAATGATTGGTTGAGGGTATGGATAAGGTTCGAAAAGTGGTAGGCAAAGGTTTTCATTAGGGTCGAGAGAGAAAGATACGGGAGTATAACGCAGGGCTCATCACAATGGAAATAACATAAACCAGGAAATAAATAGGCATTTCAAAATATGATGAAACAGAAAAATTTACAATGGAATGAAAAGAAATGACATGACATAAGAAAATTATAGAATTGAAACTGTATGACAAAGAAATTGTATGACAAGACAATGAAATGAGAGTCCAATGGTGTGTTACCACAATGACATGTCATCACAATGATGTGTCAGTCTCAACGGTATGTAAATCAGAATGGTATGTCACCAAAAATTATACACAAAAAAATTTTTCATTACAAAATCATGTTTGATATAATTAATTCTCTATGAATTAAATGGATTTGAAAATATATCAGCTAAATGATGTTCTGTTCTAATAAATTTGAGAGTGATATATCCTTTTTGAAACTGGTCAATTAAAAAGTAATGTCTTATATCAATATTTTTTGTCTTAGAATGAGAAATAAGGCTCTTAGAAATGTTAATTGCACTTTTATTTTCACATTTTATGGGGACATGTTGGAATTGATATCCATAGTATAGTTGAGTGTGTTTCATACAAAATTTTTTTGCATAGCAACTGCCTGTAGATATTTACTCAGCTTTAGCAGTAGACAATGAAACCTAATTTTTCTTTTTACTACACCATAAAACTAGAGACTTGCATAAGAAGTGTCATTTTATAAAGGTTATTTTTCCATCTAAATTTCATTCACCAAAATCAGCATCATAATAACTTACTAAATAAAATCCTTATATTCTTGAGTAGAATAATCTTAAATTGGTTATGTACTTCAGATATTTGAAAATTATTTTAACAGCAAGAAGGTGTAACCATTTTGGGTTTGGTTGAAAATGATCACACATACATAAACTAAACATAATATATGGTGATAAAGTAGTCAAGTAGAGAAGACTATCAATCATAACTTTGTAACTAGTTTTATCAACTAGTTTCCCTATTTCATCAAGATCCAATTTACATGTGGCAATCAAAGGAGTATCACTACTATAAGTTTTATCCATGATAAAACATTTTATAAGTCCTTTTTTATATTTACATTGATTTCAAGTAATTATTTCTTTGTTATAAATGATATGAAATCCATGAAAGAATATTATTTCACCCATTAAAATAATTTCAATTTCTTTCTTTCTTCATTTTAGAAAAATCCATACATAAATAATTTCTTGTAGATCCAAAAATAATATCATCAACATATATTTGTAATAGTATTACATATTTTGGAATTTTATTTATGAAAATATTTGGATCATCTATTCCTTTATAAAAACATTTTGATATAAGAATGTTGCTGAGTATATAAAACCAAGCTATATGAGCCTTTTTTAAACCATATAAAGCATTATTTAATTTATAAACTTGATTTAGAAAGTGATAGTTTTAAAAACCAGGGGGTTTTAAAAAAACATCACAAACTATAAAACCATATAAGAATACACTCTTGAAATCTAGTTCATAAATATTGAAATCTAAATGTGCTACCTAATCAAGGAGTCTTATTGATTCAAGTTTGGATACACGTGCAATGGTTTCCTTATAGTCTATCCCTTCTTAACTATAACCTTGTGTAACAAGTCTAGCCTTATTTTTAAATATAGTTCCTGAATCATCAACTTTATTACTAAACACCCATTTAGTTCCAATAGTCTAGGTGTAATTGCGTCTATCTACAAGTTCCCACTAATTGTTTCTTTTAAACTAATTTAATTTTTCTTGCATTTAAATTACCTAGAATTCATCATTAATAACTTCATTGATATTCTTAGGTTCAACCAGAGACAATAAAGATTGATGTTCAACTTGATTTATAAGAGAAGGTCTAGTTTGGGTTCCTCTAGTTAGGTAAACTACAATAGCATTTAAGGGATGAGATTTAATGGTCTTATCAGCTCTATAAAAAGAGGGACGGGTCACTTATAGATTTTCATGATTAGGTTATGGATGTTTTGGAATATCTTCAGAACTGGATAATTTTTCTACTTGTTTTATAGTAGAGTATAAAGGTTTTGAATTTATGTTCATAGAAGCTAAATCATCCTCAATGTTTTCTAGTGAGGTTTTAGGATCATGTGGATCAGTTTCATCAAATTTGACATGGAATGATTCTTCCACTGTTTTTTTTTCTTCTTGCTAAAAACCCTATAAGATTTACTATATATTGAATAACCATTAGAAATCCATTCATAACTTTTGGATGAAATTTTTTCAAGACTATCCATAGTGTTACGAATAAATTCATTGTAAGCAAAAAATATAAAGTAATTAACCACAGGTTTCCTATTATTCCACAACTCATAAGGGGTGTTTTTAAGGATATGTTAGATAAAAAATATATTGATGATATAGAAGTATGTATTGAAATATTCTACCGAAAAATAGATAAGTAGGTCATATTCATTCATCATTTTCTAACCTATCTCTTATAAAGTTATATTTATTCTTTCAATAACTCCATTCTACTGGGGTGTCCTAGGATCAGAAAAGTTATGTGTGTAGAAATTTTTAAGAAAAATGATTGGAATGATTTATTTTAAAACTCACATCCATGATCACTCCTTATGGTTCTAATTCTAAGTCCACTATGATTTTCCACTAACTTAGCATACATGGTAATGTAAGATAAGGCTTAACTTTTGTCATCTAGAAATTATAACCAAGTATACCTATAATAGTAATCTACATGAGCATAAACACAGTTCTTCACATTAAGAGTTGAAACTCTAGATGGTCCAAACAAATCCATGTGAACCAACTCAAGGGGTTGAGAAGTCGATAATAATTTCATTAATTTAGAAGAATCATTGTGATGTTTCCCTTTTTAATAGGGGTTACAAAATTCATCAGTTGGGATCTAATTCTTGGATAGATCCCTAAATGACCATTTCCTAGTTATATTTATAAGTGAGTTAATATTTCAATGTCCTAGTATCCTATTAAAATTATACAACTCTTTGTGAAAGACACTTAAGCATGAAACATTTTGAGAGATCAAATAATTTAAATATACAGAATGAAAATTTTCATTTCTCAAAGTAGTAAATACTAATATATTTTTTGAATAAAAAAAATTTCAAGAATCATTCCTGAATTTAATATAAAAACAATCATCACATAACTGTTAAATATATAGAATATTATACTTTAAACCATCAACATAAAAAACATAATAAATTAAAACTGATGTTTTACCCATCAAGCCTAGGCTAATGATTTTTCCTTTTTCATTATCACCAATGGTGACATGTCAACCATAAACCTTTATAAGGATATTGAAACATGAATAATATCCTATAATATTTCTTGAACAACCACTTTTTAAGTACCATAAACTCTTACTTGAGGTCTTCAAGCATTTTTCCTACAAAACATGTTTTAAACAAGAAATGATTTTGGTACCCAAATCATTGTAGGTCAAGAAATGTTAGAAATTAGTGATTAGGGAACCGAAAATTTCCTAATGGGTATCCTATAAATAGATTGACAACTTTTATAAATAAAAACCCTTTTAGGTCATTTTAAAAAATTCTTAGAAGTAAAAATTTCAGGTCTATATTTAGGAACTAAAGTACTCTTAGATATTCTCCTATGTGCAGGTTCATATCCTATTCCAGAACCATATTTTGGTGCAACATTATTTCCCAAAATTTTTATGAGTGTATCTCTTCCATTTGTAATCAATTCAAGATATGTCATCAATTTACTATTTTCAAATTTGACTTTAGTGTTTCCTTTGAGGATTTGAGAATTTTTCCATTTTTCTATAGATAGTTCAGATTTTATATTTATTGTTAGAGAATTATATCTTTTAATAATGTTATAATTATACTTTAATTCATTAAAGGTGTCTTCCAATATATTAAAGTATTCAAATATTTCTTCATTTGATATATTATAATGTTTTTCTTTATTAGAATCATCAGAATTATGCACATATAAAATATTAGTAACAATAGGAAAATCAAGTACCTCACTGAATTTAGTCATGAAACACATATTGGATCAGTTTGGATTTTCTTCTGGTGATACATCAAAGTCAATGGAGCTATACTATGAATAATTCCATATTTTCATCATTTCCTTTTTTATCATCTATCCTTATCGTCATATTTCTTTATATACATAATCTTTAGATAGTTAGTTTTTATAGGACATTTACTTTTACATTCACAGTAGATAACATCCTTTGGATCATCATCCTTCTTCTAATATTTCTTCTAATTTCATCTATTGTCATACATTGCTTTGTAGTTTGAATTTCTAAAAATATTTTTTTTGAAATTTCTTGAATCATCTGTCCAGGTGATATATCTTCTCATCACTATTAGAAGGTGATTCACTATCACTTGAATCTATAGCTTGGAATTTCCCATTCTATTTTATCCTATTGTTATATAGGGGAAACATTTTTGAAAGAAACTAATATTCTTTTAGGTTTTTCATCTTCATCAGTTTTTAAAATTAATTCATATTATTAAATCATATTTTTTCCAATCAAATCTTTCATAGGATGTTTACTTATGTCATATGATTTTATGATTGAAACTGATTTGCCTCTCCATCTCTCAAGTATGTATCTTAGTAATTTCATAATCTAATCATTATCTAATACAGGTTTTCCATGTGAGGTAATTGTGTTGAAAATATCATTGAACCAGAGATACATATCAAAAATGGGTTGATGAGCCTTCATTTAAAAATTATTATACTTAACTGTATAATTACTCATCCTCTTCTCTTTAACATTACATGTTACTGCATGGTAAATAGACAAAGTATCCCAAATCTCAAAATTCATTTTACAAGTATCTATCCCATTAAATTTCTCATATATTAAGGAATAGTAAAAGGAATTCATTTTTTTATAATAATTATTGTAAGCTAGTTTTGATGCATCATCCCAAGTGCTTCCAACAGTATTTGGTATAACATATTCATCTTCTATAACAGACCAAATATCAAAATCTATGATCTCTATAAGAATTTTCAACATAATTTTCAATTGATTATAATTTTTACCATTAAATAATGGTATGATAGTAGAAAAACCTTCATGACTATAATCCATTTAAAGAACTAAATTTAGAAATGAAATAATTTCTAGATATTTAATGTAAAACTAAAATAACGGTTGAAATTAATTTGAAATCATTAATAACAAAGATTTAAACCTTTGATACCAATTTTTTTTAGAGTGAGTATATTAAGAGGGGGTGAACTGAGCACCCCATAGTTTTTTTGTTTAAATGGTTTAATTTGAAATCCCCTAAATATTTAAATACAACCTAGTTTATAAAAGTAATTAGTATGATATGGATTTTAATATTTCTAAGGATTTATCTGAGGATTGGTTAGGCATTGGACAAATAATATACAATATTATTGGATCCTATTAAATCAGTTCACTTGATCAAAATACTACATGAAAAAAAATTAAGATAAACTATAAATGTATATTTTTTTAACAGTTAAAAAAATATTCTATTTTAAATGGAAAATTAAGTAAAAAAAATTAAATCACATAGTGGAAAGAACAAATAAAATAGGTTTTGTCTAAAGTAGATACGTAGTCCTCTCCACATAGTGATCAACCACCACCAAGTAGTTTATAAAAAATAATAAAGATAATCCATAACCTGGATTGAGTTTTACAATAATTGAAAAACTGTATAGGTCACACATGACCTCTACCACTGTTATGCATTGGATAAAAACTAATCCAGCCACATAAAGACCTCTAACACTCTTATCTATGAGAGAAAAAAAATATGAGAATATATTGAGAAGATATCAAGTATCTCCCAGTTTAGCATAAGAGAGGATGTGAGTATATATAAAAAAAGTATATCACACACATCTAAAAATGTAATAAAGATTGAATAGTGAAATATAAAATTTAAGAGTTTAGAGACTCTCAATTTATTTCAATATAGCTTTTGAATCTTGATTTGATTTTACAGTGAAGCTTGAGTCAGTTTCTATTGAAAACTTTAGTAAAACAAAGTGTCTGAAACTCATGTTATCTAACTAGTTAGAAGCACTAGATGTGATGATGTTGTTTGGATTCCCAATCATGTTTTTTAGCAGGTGATATATTCTAGATCTCAATTTGGTCCATATCTATTTATGTTTAGGATGTTTGAACTCTTTGTGTGCTCTTAGTCCACTTCATCCAATACAATATCACAACTGTACGAGGGACTGTGGTGCACTTGTTTCAGCACCAGAAGTAGGAAGAATATTTGGATCATGCCATTCTTTATACCACACATTATGACACTTTATTCAATGATTTATTCCAAGAATTTAAGATATAATCAATAAAATAATAAATGAAATTAACTTCAACAAATATAGCCATTGTAAAAGATTCAATATAAGTAAAGTGTGAAAATTATTAGGGGTGACTTAGTCTACTAGTGTGTTGTTCTGGAAATCCAATTAGTAGTATGACATAGGCGGTATGAAAATGGTAGTGTCTTAGACATATAAAAATTTCCACTATGCTGGCGGTGTCTCAACTAGTAGTTCTTGTTCTAATGGTGTGTGGTCTGATGGTTTCTTAGACATAACTAAAATTATATGTTGGTGGAATGACATTGAAAGTGTCATCTGGAGGCATCTCATACTGATCCAAATTTTTGTTCTAGTTGTGTGAGATCCTGACCTTATATCAACTGATTATGTCTCATAATTCTTCAATTTTCTAGTCCAGTGGTACAACATTCAGGTGGTGTGTTATCCCAGTGGTATCTTACACTTAGTGATATTTTCATGCTGATGGTGAGTCATGGATAACGGTCTCTTGGATTGGTGGTCCCAATCTCAACAGTGTATCATCCTTAGAATTTTTATCACTTGGATTAGAATACATATTACATACATAGAAACATTAAACTCATTAATAACAATAGAATCATGATTTTTTGATCATTAAAACTAGGTGTTCAACATTCTTTTCTCTAAGATCACTCCCAAGAACGGAGACGAATCTTCCTCCACCAGATTAATGAGAATTATTTGGAAGAAATTCTCATAGAGATAAAATGTTATCGATGAAAGCATAAGGATACATCATGCTATCACATGGATATTCTTTCAGCGACATATAGAGATTCATGGAACACCTATGAATCAATGCTAGAGGGAATATACACTTGATTCCAACAACACAATGATGCAACAATGTATATCTGTTTCCATATTCATCATTAAAGAAATAATTCCATCAAAGTAAATTATTTAATTAATTAAATTAATTATGAATAATATGTGATGATCCTTCCTCTTGTCCTGGTGTTATTTCTATTTTCTAATATTTCATTTAATTTCATTGATTACTATGTTCAATGTTGTGTAAAATCTCGAATTAATCATCGATCAGGGGAAAAAGTTGGGAACTTCCTATAGCATGCTTTAGATACACTGAAAACATACAAGGGGTATCAAAGGGGTCACATAATTATTTATAATTAATTAAAGATCATTGGTTGGTTACACATTTGTAATTTAGTTTTTTAATTCAATTTTAATCATTCTTTCAATACAGATTGTGAGATCAGATTATTCCACCTTTTTTTCTCATATATATAATCAAAATGAATAATTTTATGATTAAAATAAAATATAGGAACTAATCCAAAGGTGCCGAAGATTCTTTTCAGACAACACATGAGTACAAGTCATGTCACCGGAGTTATATGATGTGTACTTGAGGTTAATGCACCATGAGTTAAATCAGGATTTACTCAAACCATGTGCATTTATGACACACAATATAGTTAATTCTCACAACTCTTGTTGATGGGGATATATTGGTGCATGGTCAGCCGAAGTATATGTCATGTAGGCCATATACACAGTGTGTATTCCCTTTGATTCAAATATGGGTCATGTATTTTAACCCATGGACAACCTGAATGGTGACCATGTAATTCAGAGATCACACGATGTGTATCCCATTAGACATCCCATGTAATATAGTTTCTGAGGTATGATTTACATGTCGAGTCCCTAGGCATGTGCCTCAGATAAATAGTGAAAGATATACATGATGTGTATCTCGAATTCACACACCTTGTACATATACCAAGTTACACATATTTAAAATTTATTTATTATATTATGTAATCCTTGAGACATGTTGTTTTGTTTGGTCATTAAGTTTATAGGATATGCCATGTGATGGGTTTAAATATATTTATATATAAATTTTTAATTAATATATATGTGTAACGTTCATGATATCTATATCATGTATGAGTTTTATTATAGTTGTTACTCTACGTGCATTAATGCATAATTTGTTACAAAAAAAATATAATTCATGTAATAATTATATTGATACTACATGTGATGAAAGTACAAGATATGTTGTGTATGATATATTTCACAAAAAATAAACTGTATATGATTATAATTCAGGTTGGGTTGATTTGGATAGGTATTCACCACATTTTCTATAAGGTACATTTATGTACACAATTATATTTAAATGAATTTTTTTAATTTGTTTAAAATTATAATGGATGATAATCTCAAGGAAATTTGGATGAGAATTAAGAAAAAATAATTGACTAATTAAAGATAATAGTTAATTGATTCGAGTTTAATTTATCTTAAATAACAAATATTAAGAATTGAATTCTATTTTTATTAAAGAAAAAATTCATTTCATGCATATGGGTGATCATGATCTAGGCTAGATCTATGTATGTGATTGCTTTCATTTAAATTATTTTTAAACTTAATTGTTTTCCCACATGCCTTGTCTCATTTTATTATATAGGTATACAATTCCCATTGTTTCTTTTATATAAACCCCCTTTCCCTCACTAATGTGTGAGTAAAATAATATGTAATGGATGGAGCTCCTATGCCCGTGGAGACAGTTCAATTTTGGAGGAAAGGAGAAACCAATCAAAGAGTGATACATTGGTGGATATGTGTAAAGATGTAATAAGAACCTTAAATGGTTCAAGGTGTTTTCCCCTAGATAAATAGTTACTTTATAAACCTTTATATAAACTAACCACTAGTGTAATATCATGATCATAACAATTTATTATTTTATTTCTGTCAAGTTCTATGGTAATTTCATTATGGGTGTTTTGTCGTGATCAAAAAATTAATGAAATAAATCAGCATGCAATGTAGAACTCAAATACATTGTCTTATGTGTAAATATTATCTAATGAATGGTTAATCACTCACGTAAATCCACTTAATATTAAAAATATTTTAATAAATGTAATAATTGTAAATTTTCATATAAAAGGATGAAATCCATCAATAAAATATTAAGTCGTTATAGACTTCCACTACTTCAGTAAAAATCGAACTATAGTGAAAAGTTCTTATCAAGACAAAGTTGGGGAACTTTCAATTATTGGTTAATTATAACTAGTTGTTTTGGGTTGAGTTAAATTAGATCACATAAACAAGTGATTATAAAATCAAGACTTGGAGTAACTGAGAGGCAAAAGTTGTTCAAATAAAATTTAAGGATTTTAGGATTGGGGAGTCCACTTAGAAAATCAAGTAATTGTGAGTTAATATAGTTAGAATTTGGAAAGCCTTCCTAAAACCATTCATATTTATTTAACAACCAATGTTGGGGTAATGAGAAGAGGAAAATGGATCCTTTCCATTAGAATGTCCAAGCAACAGGATATTATGAACTCAATGGTGAGGGCTATTTGATTTTGATAAAATAGTGGAAGTATAAAATATTTACTTATTTATTTATTTGTATAAATTTTTCGAGATAAATTACTAAAATTATTCTCATATTATTTTTTAAAAACAACAATAAAATTACATCAAGCATATCATTGTGATCCATACTTGAGAATGACAACCTTCTCCCCAGTACAAATTTCTAAGAATGGAAAAAGGTTTATATGTGTCATCCTTCATCATGAAATGAAATTATATGTGTTGGAAGAACCTTTTACAGTTTTGGATGGTAACGAGGAATGTGATGAAGAGATATATACCTATGAGAAATAGTTGAATGATGATATAAATGGTTAGTTCTTCATGTTATCATCTATGTCTAATGATATTTTGAAGTAACATGAGGACATGGATGCATATAGTATGATGACTCTCCTTCAGGATATCTATAAAGAGAAAGTGATACAAGAGAGGTATGAGTTCTCTAATGCATTGATCACAACTAATATTTTATAGTTTTCAAAATATGAGCCACATTTAGTCAAAATTATTGGATACATTGAAAGCTTATACATCTTAAGGATTAAATTTCTGGATGATCTCCTTACATATCTTATACTTTCATCACTTCCCAAGACTTTATCCTATTTTATTTTCAATTTTAATATGATCAATAATGAGAATATTATTTAGGGAATTCTTACCTTGATTATCCATATAGATAAAAAACACGGGGCATGATAAACCTATGGTACATATGGTGAATAATAAAAGAAGAACAATAAAAAGGGTCCCAAGAACAATAAATAGTTTAATTCTCTTGAGAACCATCCTTCAATGAAGGAGATGATCTAGAGGAAGTGCAATGAAATAGAGGCATTATGTTTTTCATGTGAAAATTCAGGCCACCAGAAGATAAAATTCACCCAAAAGTAAGGGGATGCTAAAGGTGCATTCTTTATAGAGTGAAATATTTCCATATCTACACATTGGGTATTAGATACATCATTTGGTGCTCAAATATATATCAAAATTCAAGAGCCGTGTATATTTCAAAATATTTATAAAGGGGAGGTGGATCTAAGAGCTTCCAATAGGGAAATACTAGACACCGTAGCCATTAGTGACTTCCACATTTCATTTCCAAAAGGATTAATTTTCATTCTAAAATAATGTTATTATGTACATATGGTTACCAAGAACATAATTTTTGTATCATTACTAGATACAATTAGGTTTATTTTCAAATTTGGAAACAAAATTTGTTTCTTTTATAAGGAAATAATATGTTATGGTATGTCACATTCCAATAGCGGTATTTATGTATTAAATTATGAAAACTAGGTGTTGGTAATTGATAATGAATCATGTTCACATGACTCAAATAACTCCCAGATATGGCATAATAATCTTGTTCATGTAAATAAGAAGTGTTTGAGAAATCTCTTTCAAGATGGTCATTTTTACTCTTATGAGATAATACCAATTGAAATATGTCATGCTTGTATACAATGAAAAATAACCAAACCACCATTTGGTGGACAAGGTTAAATGGAAAAAGAGCTTCTAGGATTAGTACACACTGATGTGTGTGGACCATTTCTTGTAGAAGATAGAGGTTGATATTCTTATTTCATAACTTTTACTTATTAAATGAGTAGATATCACTATATCTACTTGATTAGGTATAATTTCTAGTCCTTTTATAAATTCAAGGAATTCAATAACATTGTATAGAATCATCACGGTAAGAAGATAAATAATATTCGATGAGATCAAGTTAGATAATGTCTTAACCAAGAATTTATTGACTTCCTACGAGAGTTTGGGATTCTATCTCAAATCACTCCACCATATACACCAAAATGGTATGGTGTTAGTGAAAGGATGAGTTTTACCATTCTGGACATGGTAAGGCTGATAATGAGTTATTCAGATCTTTCATTATCCTTTTGGGGATATGCATTATAAACTATGACATACACATTAAACTGAGTACCAACTTAAGTGTAAAATGGAATTTCATCCGAGCTTTAGAGTGGAATGAAACCCATTTTATCACATACATGCGTATGGGGTTATGATGAGTTTGTTAAGTCATTCTATGGAAATAAACAAGCACCTTGGGGTACGAAGTTTATCATTATAGGGTATCCTAAGGAAATAAATGGATATTATGTATACAAACCCTTATAAAATAAAGTGAATGTAATAAGACAAGCCATGTATCTTGAGAGGGATCACATACTAAAAAAGGATAGTGGGAGAAAGATTTACTTTTGTGTAGTTGATGCTCATGATACATAATAGTTGTATAGGAATAGATTCCACAGGTTCCTATGGAAGAAGTAGTTCCTAAAACAAATTTACTACTTAATAGTGTAAGAGTGGTAAGATAAACATAGAGATATGGTTTTCTAGTCACCAACGATGGTAAATCATTATTTTTTGACAATGATGAACCTCTCTCCTATAATGAGGAAATAATGATCTCAGAAGCATCAAGATTGTTAGAATCCATGAGTTCTGAAATGGATTCCATGTATCAGAACCAATTTTGGTTTTTGGTTGATATGCCAGTTGATGTAAAGTATGTTGGATGGAAATGGGTATTCAAAAGGAAACTTGACATATAAGGTAACGTAAATACATATAAAGTAAGGCTAGTGGATAAAGGGTTTAAACAACATGAATGAATTGAATAAGATGATTCTTTTTCAAAAATTTCCATGTTTAAATACATTAAAATTCTACTTTCTATTGTAGATTACCATGAATATGAGATTTGGAATATGGATGTCAAAATTGCATTATTTAATGGGATCCTTCAAGAATATGTCTATATGAAATAACTAGAAGTGTTTGTAACTCGAGGTGATTCCAAATGGATTTTCATTTTTCAGAGATCCATTTATGGATTGAAGTAAACATCCAAGTCATGGAACTTTTTATTTGATGAATCCATAAAATAATTTGGTTTTATTAAGGAAGAATGTGAGCCATGTGTTTATAAGAGGTTTAGGTGGAATGTGGACATTATCCTAATAGTATATTATGATGACATATTACTTATTGGAAATGACATTGAATTATTACAATCTGTTAAATAATGGTTAATTATGTGTTTCTCCATGAAGGATTTAGCATAAAAAACCTATATTCTAGGTATAAAGACCATTCGTGATAGATCCAAGAGGCTACATGGACTAAAAAAAAAGTAAATATGATGAATTGATACTAAAAATATTTAGTAAGTAAAAATCCAAGAGGGAATTGGTTCTAGTGTCACATGGTTTACATCTTTCTAAGAAAATGTGTCCTCAAACGCAAAATGAGAAATAGATAATGAGTAATATACCATATTATTAGGTGATTGGATCAATCATGTATGACATGTTATGTATTAGACTTGATGTTGCCTATTCACTGATCATAGTAGAAAGATATAAATAAGATCCCAGAGAACAACATTGGTCTTATGTTAAGGATATCATTAAGTATCTAAAAAGAACTAAGGATATATTCCTGGTGTATAGAGGAGATGATAAGATGTTAATAAGAGGTTACATAGATTCTAGTTTTTCAGATAGATTAGAATGATTTGAAGTCATAATAAGGATATGTTTTTGTCTCAATAGAGGAGTTGTGAGATGGAAGAGTTCAAAGAAGCAAGTTTTCATTGATCCTAGTGTGGATTTTGAATATATAGTGGCTTCTGATGCAACCAAGGAAACCATTTGGATTTAGAACTTTTTTTAGGATCTTGATGTGGTACCTATCAATAAATACCTTATCACATTGTATTGTGATAATACTGTAGCGATGGCTCTTTAAAAATAAACAAGGTCACACCAACAGACAACAAACACATTTCAGAAGTAATACCTCTTGAGGGATTTTTATCAAAGGGGTGATGTTGTAATGAATAGAGTACCCACAAATAATAATTTTTTAGACCCCTTGACTAAAGTCCAATCTCAACAGAAGCACGAGTATCATGTGAGAGTAAGTGGATTGAAGGTTGTTAGTAGTTATAACCAGTGCAAGTGGGAGTTAGTTGGAGTTGGTTCCCTAAAACCAACTTCTATATACTTAATGATATCATTTATTCATATTTTTAAATATTAATAAAATATTTATCACATCATGATTGTTATTATGCATAAAATAGTATGTCATAATGTCCCTAGAGCAGTTATCGCACAAAAATATCATAATAGTCCCCCTATATGATGAGAACCTAGATATGATATGATACAATTCTCAAATATATGTGCTATAGCCGGATAATATGATTTGAGAGAGAGAAATGATACAAGATATCAGGGGTGGACACTCATAGGACTTTGAGGCACTTTCTCATGGTATACTCCCTTGGTAATATCTAGTAGAATATTATGAGAATGAGACTCGCCAGTAGAAAATCCACATTTATATATGTCATTGGATGATCCTATCTGCTGTCATGTGTATTGGTCCTTAGATTTAAATATTATTATTAATGAGTATTATGAGTCAAATAATTTGATTTATTGATGAAAACAATGATGATAAATTTTTGTGATGAGGTATGATATGTTTGGAGTGTCACGAGTAATATTGAATTAATGAATAATGTGAGAAAGGTTTTATCCCTTCAGTTTTTTCTATAGAATTTAATATCATAGTCCATTTGATGAAAATGATATGTCCTAAATAAATCCATGGACATGGTGTTTTAAATGCAAGTTCAATGCCTAGAAAGTCAAAGAAAGTGAAATTGAGAACATAGGTTGATGTTACTAGAATTAAATCTTCTTTATTGGAGATATTGTGATTAAGTGAATACATTACATAGTAAGAATCCATATGATGAAATTTTTCATTGGGGTCATTAACTTATTTCTCTATTGGTGCCTTGGCGTATTACTAAATGATAACCTTGTACTTCGGGTTTCTTCACCAAATTCCCCAAAGAAAGCAGCCTAGAGGCTAACACACTAAGTGTATTCATAATCTCAGTTAAATAATAATAGTATTATTTATTATTTAAAAATTTGAATTAATATTATCCCCACATTTCGTTTAATAATTATTCACATTTTCTTGATCAAATTGATTTAGTATCCATTAATTCTAGAGAATATAATGTGAGAGGAATATATAATAAATATTTTAATTTCCATATAGTTATTATAATATTTATTTTTTTATTGTAAAACAATAAAATTATTTTTATTCAATAAACTAACAGTCATTATTCAAGGCTCGATAAATATTATGGAGGAATGGCTGACCAAATGTAAATAATCTAGTGAGATAATAATTAATATTGAATATTATTTGATTAAATAATATTTAATTTTAATTCTCATGTTAAGAACATTTTCTAAAATAATAATAATAATATTATTTCATATGGGGTTTTTTCTAAGATTAAATAAATAATTAAGGGCACCTTTGAAATTATTTTATTTTAACCCTAGTGATATATAAATCCAGTTATGTTATTTTTAAATTACTCCAATTCATTTGTTTGGGTTATGCACAATAGAATTAGATAATTCTCTCAAGACCTTGAGATCTCTCTATCCAAGATCACTCTCTTGAATAGAGAGAAATATTCCTCTACAATATAAATGAGAACACTTTAGAATAAATTTCCATAGACATCAAAGGTGTACGACTCAAGTGTAAGGATCTACCATGGTAACACCCATAGAATATTCCAATAATGTATAGAGATTCATGGAACACATGTGGATCACCAATAGAGAGAATCCTCACTAGATTCTTACAACATAACAACACAAAAATGAAAATTTATTTCCAGATTCATCAATGAAGAAAAAATTCCATTAATGGTAATTATTTAATTAATAAAATTATTTATAAATAATATGTGATGAACCTCCCTCTGGTTCTGGCCTGATCTCTATTTTCCGATTCTTTGATTTAATTCTGTTGATCACTATGCTCAACTTATGTAAAATAATAGATTAATCATCGATCATAGAAAAATGAAAAGTAAGGCACCACCCATTTCATACTTCTTCTAAACTTAAAACCTATATCCCATAGTTCAAATTTATCTATACACCTGGGTAGCATAATGATGTATAGATATTTGAAGGAAAATTTTTAGTGGGATAATATGAAGTGGAAAATTACTGACTATGTGTCATGATGTCTAGTTTTTTACTAATTTATGGTTGTGAGACAACATCCAATATGAGTCATGAAACCTCTTATTATACATTTTTTTGAAATGGGATGACATTATAATTGACTTTTTCATGGGACTACAATGGATTCCTAGAAGGAATGATGTAATCTAAGTTATTATTGATCACCTTACCAAATAAAAATTTTTATTTATATAATAGAAGATTTTACTCTTAAATTACTAGTAATAAATTATAATAATTAATTGACAAAAATAAATGGAGAATATCTATTGATTTTGTTAGACCGAGATCCCCATTTTACATTAAAATTCTAGAAAAGGCTTCAGAAGGCTCTAGATACCGAGCTTTATTTGAGAACCACCTACCATTATCAAACTAATGGATAGTTTGGAAGGAAAATTTATACATTATAAGAAATATTGAGATCATGCTCACATTAATTTCAAGGTATATAGGATCAGTATTTAACTTTGTTATAGTTTTCCTATAATAATAGCTTCCATTCAAGTATTAAAATGGCACCATATAGAAGCATTATATGTAAAGAGATGTCTCTCACCAACTTGTTGGGATAAAATTAGTGAAAGGAATCTTATAGGTCCAAAACTTTTATATGAAATAATAGCAATGGTAAATACTATTCAAACACATATCAAAGCAATTAAAAGTAGGAAAATGAGCTATGTAGATAATTTAATGAAGGATTTGGAATTTCAATTAGGAGATAATGTATTCTTGAAGGTATATCCATGGAAGGGTGTTATAGGATTTGGTATGAAAAATAAACTGATCCCAATTAAATAAAACCATTTTAAATTCTATAATGAATTGGAAATATGGATTATCATTTACCAATACCACCAAGTCCTTCCAAACATTATTATTCCACTAATACTTGTTGTGTACATTCCAAACACAATGAATGTTATAAAATATGAAGAGTTATAACTGGAACTTGATCTGTATTATAGTGATGATCCTATTGAGATTTTATATACTAGTGAATATGTGTTTAGTAATCAGACGACTTGGCTGGTAAAAGTACTGTGACAAAATCATATATTAGTATAGGTGACAAGGGAAAATGAGGAAATAATGATAAAGAACTACCCAAATAATTTTATGAGGTGATATTCTATAAATTTTGAGGATTAAATTTTTTGAAGGACGAAATAAAGAAACACTTCAAGATTTTATGGTACATTTTCTTTTTAAATAAATTTAATAGATTGAGTTGTACACCAAACCGAGTTCAAACGCACCATGATATATTAATAAGAGACTATTATAACATAACTTTCAAAATAGAAATATTTATTAGTATTAGCCACATTATTAAATATATATATATATATATATTTTAATTTATCCAAAATATTTTATAGGTATAAGATAATAATAAACCCAATTTTACGCATTAAAATGCTATATTTTTTTAATGGTAGTTTTACTGCCTTTTGATGGTGTAATTGTTTTTAATCTAGTTTTCAAAAAAATTATAAATTATATTTGAAAATGTAAATTTCTTACTTTAAATAAGAATATCATGATGTACATTGGTTCAATTTTTGGTATTTTTCTAATAAGTTTCATGTTTTGATGAATAATTATAAAATATTTCATTTTAATTGAAATAATATTTTTCATCTAAATAATTTACAATGTTATATTATATCATTAATTAGTTTTAAAGATTAATTTGATTAATTTTTTATCATTTAATCTAATATAAGTCATTGTAATCAATTTCACATTGAATTTGTATATAAAAACATTTCAATATTTAGAACGTTTTCACTATTAAAACTTGTTTTCTCCTTCCATCACTTTGATTAATATTAAGTTAATTTATACAAATTATATGTTTTTAATTTTGAAAAATGGATTCAATATTTGTAATAAATGGTTCCAAATTATTTAAATAGGTTTTATTTATTTTTGGACATTATTAATAGTAACAATAATAATTTTTTATCAACATGGTTAAAGGTAAATCAAGTGATTAAGGGTAAAAATATTATTATAAATAAAATAAAATTTCCCTAAAATTTTCCCAAATTTCATTGAATTTGTGGTATTCTATTAATATAATCCTTGGGAATATATTATAACACTTTGAAGCCACTTTGATGAGAGTGTGATATTTGTTATATTTTATTTAAAGAAAAGATAATGATGTCATACACATATATTTAAAAACTATATAATTTTTAATATTGGGTTATATAAGAGATAAATTCTAATATATATAGTAATTTTGATGCTAAAATATTTAGCTTCCTCATGATAATTTATTTTTAATTTTTATGAAATAAATAATTACTTTAACAGATTGCACAACGATGACGGAATAATTATTTTATTCATTAAAATATGAAATAAATTATATTAAAAATATTACAATAATTATAATTTGAGATAATTAATGTTTTCCATGAATTTTATAGATAAATGATTCATGATATTAAAATTTTACATGTTTTTTGAAAATATCATATTATATTGATTTTTGTAAATGTCAAAGTAATGAATAATATAAAAATTGTTATTAATTTTATTTTAAAATAAATAACAATTTATTAAATGAAATAAAATTCATTAAAAACTAATATTAATCCAAAGTATTAGGATGATGTTAAATCATTCATTAATGATCCATTTATGGTTATTTTTTCATTTTATTGTTACTATATTAACCTTCAACAAGTAAAAATACATGTTGTCATGGTAAGAGTTAAAGGGTTTAAATAAGGGTTAAAACCAAAAGATAATGGTAGGAATTGACTGAAAATTTATTAAAATTATCAATTGAGATTATTTTTACCCACACTTATCTAAGATTATAAATATATCACTTTTTATTAATTTTTAACTGAAAATAAGTTTATATTAATTAAATATTTTAAAAGTTTCTAAAAGCGACTCTCACCTCAATTATAATAAGAAACATCCTCCCTCACTTCATTACACAACATTGAGAATTATATATTCAATAAAAACTTCCAATTTATCCTCCAAACATCCTTAAACAAGTTATAGATATCCTATTATTACAAAAAGGCCAACCCTATATCCCTTAAGAAGAGATCAAAATGAAGTCCAAAAAAGAAGATGTAATCATTTTTACCAATTCATACAAGTTAATTTCTTCTTCTACTTGATCTTGATGTGTTGTTTACATTATAAATTAGTAAATCTAGTATCTTATATATTCTAATATTTTATTATGAATATGGTGAAACCTTATTCAAGCTTTTATCCATCCTATGAAAAACAAAAGCCCCATGCATGCGTACTCACAACCTACAATCTCCATGTCATGGTGTAATTTTCTTCATCCCAACTTTATTTTTGAAGTGTATAATGATGGATATAATGGATATAAATAATAAATATTAAATAATATTAATTATATATAATTAATATAACATATAATTCCTTACCCATTCACTATTAAGGGAATGATAACATCACTTGTGCATACGTACGACCTACCATCTCTACGACACGATATGATTCATTTTCTATATTAAAACTTAAATATTTCATATTCATAATAAATAGGAATTACAAGAAAAGACATGCAAAAGAAAATGAAGCTGTTAACACCCAAAAAAATGGTTATAAGAAATTATTAATAACAAAACAATATAAGAGGGTCATATATGATATAATAAATATTTATATGGCTATGGTATAACTTAATAAAAGGAAATAAACCATTATACAAGTGGTTAAATATCACTCAACTAAAGAAATGCGTAATTTAAGTGTTAATTTTACAATCTCATTATTATTTGGAATTGTTTATATGTAAGTATCTTTTGGGGAATATTTATCATCCATGTCCATGTTTCTTAAAAATACATTCCTAAATATTTTTACAATTATCCTAAAAATGTTTAAAGTATTTTTACCCACGTTATAATTTTTATAAACCAGTTTTAAAAGGAATATTTCTGTTTTTATCCAAATGAGGTAATTTATGACTTTTTGGACAAAAATATAGAAGCAATGTTTTTTTAAACTTGTACAACATCAGCATCTGTTTACACCATCATGAAACTATAATGTCTTGATGTTTTATTTTAACATTTTCAATATTAATTTCAATGCAATTTTTTAATTTTAAAATTGCATGTCCTTTAAAATAACTGCATTCAATGTAATAAAAGGGTATTAATCTAAAGAAATTTTTAATGATTTTATTAGAGAATTTTCAACTATGTCAACATCCATTGTTTGATATTTTTCTTGATTGATTTTTATCTCTTATGATACCATATACCATATTTTATTAAAGGTTTTATGATAATTTTGATTATGGATTGGCTATTTTGATACCATTCATGGTTTTTGGTTAAAATATTCACATTTTGTATTCTAGTTTCTCAATATGAGTTTTTATTTTGTTTGTGGTTTCATATGAAGAATGAATCTCACATAGTGAGTGATGGTTATAGACCACTATATCTCCTAAATGTGTGGGTCAATATCATGAGACAAAATAGTTTGGGTATTGGCTAATTCATTACCTGTTTATGTATGGTGTCTTGGTCTAAGCCTTAATAGTATCTTTAGGATGTCCGAAATTATGAATTCCCACTTTATGATACTAGTTATTGATATTCCATGTGATTATTTGATTAGTAAAATATCTATATAATTATTTTTATGTAATTATTTTATTTTCATTTATTCATTCCATATTATTCTCAAGATTATGTGTAATGGAATGTGTTTCAATTATATACCTTTTCATAATGTTTATGCTTATTTATTCGTAATAGTTTTCATTGTACGCTTACCCTTACTGAGAATATGAGATATCCCCTTTAATTTGTTTTATTTTTCATAGTATTATAAGATGTATATTATGATTTATATGTAGGGTTATTCAAGGAGAATATTGGTGTTTACAAAGGATTGAATATATTATATTTTGTATTTTAATTGTAATGTAAGGTTCATATATGAAATATAGTTTCCAAAACTGCTAAACTGATCGGTCCTTTGGTATTAAAGTCTTATATCTATGACAATGTAAAAAAGTGATGCACGGTCACATGGATACTAAGGTTAGGGTCCTTACAGGAGTGATAGTTGATAAGAAACTTCTCCAATGTGATCAAGGATCTAAAAGAGAATAATGAATCTTGTACTATGATTTCCCTTCTTCCCAAATCACATGACATTATTCCATGGAGATATATGGAGAAATACCATGTTTTAAACATCAAATTATAGGTCACATCAACAATTTTCAGCATGATATTTTTTTGACTCAGACATGCCTTTATGTGATGCCAAATGGTCTTAACCCTTTCCACCATTTCCTTGACCATTTCAAGACCTAACAGTTTTCATTCCTAAACTTCATCCAAGCATGAAGGTGTTTTCCACATCTTCCTATAAAGGGATTCAAATTCATCCATTTGGATACTTGAGTGGAAACTATTATTGTATAAGAACTCAACCAGAGGGATATGTTGATCCCATCCTCCATTGAAGAAAATTGAGAAAGATTTAAACATACCCTGATGTGTTTGGATAGTCCACTCAGATTTCCATTAGATTGAGCATGATCAGTCATGATGAAGTTCAAATCAGTATTTAGATCTTGTTGGAGACTCTTCTAGAACATGGATTTAAATATTTGGTCTTGATCAGATACAATTTATGTCTATGTTCCTTGTAGCCTCACCACTTCTCTAATGTATATCCTTGTAGGTTGATCAATTTAGAAATCATCTCAAACCGAAATAAAGTGTGCAGTATTTGTAATACAATCCACCACAACCCATTTAGAATTATTTCCTCTTGATGTATTCAAAATACCAGTGACAAATTCCATGGTGATGTTTTCCCATTTCCTTGTACCTATGGGTGATGGTTGCATAATACCCTTGTATTTTTTCCATTCATTATTCAAATGATAACATAAAAGACATATTGATGTATATTCCATGATCTAATTCTTCATATTATCCCACCAATAGTAGTCTCATATATGTCGATACATCTTTGTGCTTCTTGGGTTTATGGAGAAGGTTGATATATGTGAATCATCCAAAAATTCCTTCTCTAACTCATGATTTAATGGTACAGAAAGTATTGAACCAAATTTTAAAACTCCTTATTATTTAAATTTAACTCTTAGGATTTCCCTTTTCTTATAGTTCCCAATTTCTTCAAAATTCCTACATGATCCCTTTGATAATACATTATATTCTCCAGAAGGGATGGTTGATAAATAATTTGTGAAATGGTTGATAATGTTCCTTCCTTTATGATTCCCATGTCCATCCTTTCCAAATATAAAAAGATCAGACACCTCTCAATTCTCATCAATGATAGAATTTATAGATCCATTATACTTAAAGCATCTAACACTTTATTATCTTTCCCAGAATGGTATTGAATTGATATTTTATAGTTCTTGATCAGATATAACCATCTTCATTATCTCATATTCATCTCTTTATGTGTGAATATATATACTTGATGATTTTATGATCCATATATATTTAATAATTCCCCCCAAAGAGATAGTTCCATTATATTTTTAAAGAAATGATCTCTATAGCCAAATCCATATCATGTGTTTGGTAGTTTTGTTAATGAATATTCAACTACCTTGAATCATAGGCTATCACTTTTTCATTTTTCATTGACATCCACCCCAATCCCTTCTTCGAAGCATCAATGAATACCAAAAAACGTTATCCACTTGTGGTTTGTATGAGTATTGGTGTAGTGATAAGCCACATTTTCAAATCCTTGAAGCTCTCTCTCATCATTTAAAGAAAACATTACTCACTTTTGAGTTATCTTTGTTATAGGTTTTGATAATTGTGAGAAATTTCACTCCAATAGACAATTATACCAAGCTAATCCATGGAAACTACAAATATCTATCATAGATGTTGGCCTCAACCATCCTTTAATTTCATTAATTTTTTAAGGGTCTATAGATATCCCATTACTTTTGATGACATTCCCAAATAATGATACATCCTTTAACAATAACTCCAATTTGACATACTTGTAAAAAAATATTCTCCTTTTGGAATGTCTTTAGAATAGTGCTTAGATTCTCATCATGATACTCTATAGTCATGAATAATATTAGAATATAATCTATAAATACAACCACAAATTTTTCAGGTAATATTTAAAGACTCTTTTCATTGAATCCATGATTTTTTAGAGTATTAGTGAGTAGGAATGGAATTACTATGAACTCATAGTGACCATACCTTGTTTGAAAGGAAATATTTGGCATATCCTCCTTTTTCACCCTTACTTGATAATATATTGACCAAAGATATACCATGGAAATGTATTTTTCTCAATGTAGATGATGAAACAAGTAATCAATTTTTTGAATAAGAGACTTATTATTTATCATGATCTTTTTGAGATGAAGATAATTAATGAAAAATAACATTGTCTCATCCTTCTTCTTGATGAAGAGGATAGATGCACCCCAAGGTAAAGAACGTGAGTGTATGAACACTTTTTCCATATTCTCCTATAGTTGTTTCTTTATCTCCTCAAGTTCCACAATATGAATTATCTATGGAGTCATGGATAATGGTAACACCCAATGTATAAGCTCAATTGGAAATTTAACGTATTGGTTAGGTGGAAGACCAAGAAATTATTTTGGAAACACATCAATGTATTCCCTGAATGTGGGAATGTCTTGAAGTATGATATTTTATTTAGAATAAATCATTTCACCTAGATATGATTTCTTGAAGGGAAATATATTCCATTCTTGAGATGTTGGTGCTAAATAAGATTCATCCTCCTCTGTAAACTTTTATAGAATCAATGCTTGGTTTATGATATGGAGATTGATTTCTTTCTCACAGTAATTTACGAGGGATCTATACAAGGAAATACAATCCATAACCATACTTACATAAAATTACACCAAAGAGAGTATGAAAAGTAATTCTAGGAAGTTCAACCACCACATTTTTAATGGGTAGGAGTTATATACATGGGATAAAATATTTTCTACATTTTCCATTTTCACCAACGTCACAGATTCTTTGCTTTTTGGTGGTTTCTAAATTGTTCTACTAAAATTTCATTATATAGAGGAATTAATATAACCAAAATCAATGAGTAGGTTTTCTATTCATGAATGAATAACTAGTATACCCATCAAAAAATCATATTTGGGATCCACTTAAATGGTTGTGATGGAAAAATATATCCATTGGTGCATTGGAGGTTGTTGGTTGTCTCTAAAAACCTTTTTCTTAGTGTATTATTTTAAAAAGGTCCCTAGTATCTTATAGTTAAAGAAATGAAAAAATAATTGAGGGTTGATCAGATCATTCATTTCTTCAATCGCATTGGCGGGTTTCACCTACCAAAAATCACTAGCTTGGTTCCCTTCCTTCACATAGTTAAAGAATTTCCTCATCCCTAATAAGAAATTTTCAGGGTACTTCTTTCTGTACCTTTGAAACATGGGATGTAGAAATTTATTTACAAAATTATATTTCTCTATCAGACTACCACAATTATACCCCACTTTCCACTTTTTATCCCCATGATACCCTTGAGATTCACTAATCCCCATTTCGACTTTGAGGTCACATCAGACAATTTACTCACAGATATCAAAGTCTTAGATTACCAGAGATTTTTTTGACTATGTTTTAGCCCACCAAAAAAGTTTTAAACCTTACATTATAGTATAATGAAAAAGTTAGAGGCATATTGTATAGGTCTTCTGATGTTTACTCATACGCACCAATAGATTCATCATATTTCTGCTTGAGGTCAAGGAAATACCTTTCTATTTTAATTTTTTGAGTATGAGGAAAATATTTATCAAAAAACATTTTCCAGAATTAATTCCACCCCATCACTTGAATCTCTTCCTTAGGATTCATATTCTTAATCAATTCCCACCACTGACCTGCTTCTACCTCTATATGATAAATATCCAGTAGAACCTTCTCTTTCTCATAACATTGAGGGATTAATAATATATTCACAATAGAGTTTATGAATTATTCCATGATTAAGGGTTCAAATCATCCATTGAATTTTTGAGTCCTTTGTCACATAATGCTCTCAATTGTAGCTTATTCATTCTTAGGGGTATTTGGGTGACCCTCTTGATATAGGTAACTATTCAGAACCTGGGTCATTTGAGTGTGTATGATCATAAATTATATGATTCCAGCTCCCATTTAGTTGGTTATCTCAATGGGGAAGTCATCACATTGCCCATCACATTGACTGTTTAACCATTTCCTCATATTTTAAGACATTTTCTAGAATAAAGGAAAAATAGGTACAATTATTTTAAAACTATTAAACTTTTAGAAGGAAATACAATGACAATAAAGAGATAACTTATAAATCACATGTATTTTTTTAACTTATGAATTTATAGGCTTCATTATATGTTATCCATGATCTATTTCCTTAAATATACTCTTATTGGCATTTCTTTCCTTAATAATGGTTTTTAATGAGCTTATGAATTTACCAAATAATTTCCCTTGGGAGTGTTAAACTAGGTGTTCTGCAATGCCCACTTTCATGCACCAGTTCCCGGTTGAGTCTAGCTAAATGCGGTGTTTTCAGTTTTTACCACTATGTACATTTTTACCAAAGACACATCTACTTTTAGTATCCAGAAAGGGATGTATTTTCATGATAAACCAATTACTATATACTTACAAAAATTTAGGGCTGTTTTCTTACACTTATTATTATTCTTATTTATTTTACTATATTTTTCTAATCCTATTCCAAAAAATACATAAACCTTTTCTTTGATACAATCTATAACAACCCGACTCCCTATTACACATTAATACATGATTTATTACATATTTTTCACATAATAAAACCCATAAGATTAGTAATTATAATGTCTTTAGAATTAGGTACATTACATAACAATATAAAAAAAGGAAAACATCATCTTTATTGAAAACCTCCTTAACCTGTTCATAATATTCATTTGTACATAAAACTATATTGGATAACCTGATGGAATACATAAGATAGGGGTGATATATAATGTCCATTAATGTAATAAACATGGAATAACATGAAGAATTTAATACATGTTATATTATAGGCATATCTATAGGGCATAATATGAGTGATCATGATAAACATGAACAATGAGCCATGATATAGAATGATAATCACAATGTAAATATGGTAAATGTGGCAACAACTTAAAAAATACTACATCATAAAAATAGTTTAAGGCTAAAAACTAAGACATAATGATGGAAAGAGTCCCATAAAGTAAATAGGTTTACTCATTGTCCCAACATGATGAATCATGATACTGAACATTACCCAATTAATTTGAGTGCTATATAATTTTGGGTGCACCTATCAAATTCATTTCATTCTAATACTTAAGTGAGTCACATAGATCATACAATATGCATTCATTTGTCATCACATTTTATTCCATGATCAAGGATTGTATAATACATAAATTTATGTCCTAATTAGGTGAAGTGTAGGTGTATAAAGGCAAATATCCATTATAGGAAATGGGTATTCTATTCACTACATAATTATTTTGGCATGGAAAGTCATGGTGAAATTTTGGTAGCATGACAACGTCACTTAAAAATTAATAAAATGGGCTGATGAGAGAGAAATGAGTATCAAATAATTTGGACATAAAATGGGAATTAATTGGGACATGGTTAGACCTATCATAAAAATAGTCATTATAGATAGAAGGCATAATATAATAATGAAAATTGAATAAATAATAGATGGATAGGATCCCTTACCTTTAGATTGTGACTCCAAATGTTTGGGAGGGGATTGTTGAGATATTGGGGCACCTTGGGAGTACTATATATAGGATAGGTCATAGTAAGGACATTCTAAAAGGATTTGCTGTGAAGGGAAGTTGGATCTTGGGTGGGTTTATATAGTAAATGAGTGTGTAATTCTTTATTATTTATAAAAATTAGGTTTTGGGCCCTGTATGATAAAATAACCAAAACCAAAAACCATCCATGGTATTCCCCATAGTTTCTAAAAAATATTGGTTTTTTTCTTTATTTTATATCTCCAAGGGAAGAACATAATAAAATAATACCCTTGTTGATGTGGAAGTGATTCATACTCTTAATGAAATTATTTTAAAACCATAAAATATATTAATGGTTTTGATGGATTCATAAAGGCATTATAAAATAAATAAAATAAACATAAAATCACATTATTTTAAATATAAAACATATATTTGGTCATGTATACCATTTATAGTACTTATTAAATCACTTTTCGGTCATTATGATGTCATAATACACACTGTATATTTAAATGGTATTTAATTTTTAACTGAAAATTATACTATCTTAGAGAATTATGAAAAATTCACCATTAGATTATTTTTATTTTTGATTCAAAATATATTTTTTCATTTTTTCAAAATAATTTTCTAGATATGTGAATTTTAAATTTTAAAATAATAATCGACATTTATCAAGAAATGCTAGGATTTTTTTGACAAATTTAGTTTTCAAACCCTTATAAAAATTAAATTTGACTTCATAAAAACTATATGTTTATTTATATTTAATAAAAATTATTTAATAAAATTATTTTATTAAATAATTATTTATTTCAAAAATCCAATAATTTCTCAAAATAAATATCTTAATTGAATATCAATAAAAATTAAAAATTTATGTTTTGTCTTTTATTGTTTAAAAATAAAATTCATTTATAAAGTAATGATAAGAAGAAAATATAAACATTATTCTACTAAAATCACCATATAAATATTCTTATTATTATGGTCTTGATATATATCACTTTAATACATCATTAAATGCCATAATTGTAAGGTGTACGATAATGAGACTTTCATGGGGTGGTTCGGCGTACATGGTTTGGGCCATGATCTCGACAAGCTTGAACTTCTCCCTTAAATGATTTAAAAAATTCTTAAGTTGTTGGATCTTATTTTGGGATAGGTAAAGGGAAATTCCCAATGATTATATCTCCCTCAAAAGCTCCGTTAAAAGAGATTAATAGGGTATGATCCTACTAGTTGAGGCTATAACTTCCTTTGTCTATGTCAATTGGATTTTTTAAAACCCTATATTTATACTAATAATGGGACATTGTTGAGTTGATATATTATCCAAATTAATGATGCTTATTAGTATTTTAATTTCAATATAACGTAATAAATCCAAATAAGTGCATGTGTTTTCAATAACTATGATATATAATAAGATATTTAATTTTAATCATTATGAGAATTTTATTTATAAAAATTTAGGCGGTGAAACACTAGGTGTGCACTACATTTCCACACTGGTTGTGAGTCATGGGTACATTTAAAGTCTCTTATAAGGGAGTATAGAATTCTTGATTTATAAAAATACTTCCAACACCTTTTTGACTATCATTCCACTTTATCTTCTTCCAACTAGTTCCACATAAATTCCCACCAGAAGAAGATATGATCCGAAAAATCATATATTTTATTCCCTATCAGTCCCTTAAATCATTTCCTTTTTAACCACATCAATATAGGTGGTGATCTTTAGTATATATACAAGTGATAGACTATATTTTTAAAATACTTATAGGTATTTTTAAACCTTCATATTTTCATTCATCCCTATCTTAGGAGAGAAATGAAGAAAATCAGAAAGATGGGTGGTGTAAACTATAACTAAACCCTCTCCAAACATAAAATAAAATATATCAACAGAATTCTTCAAAAACATGTATTCCTATCAAAATTAATAAAACAATGTGGTCTTAATGTCTTTATACTCTAAGTTCACATAATGGTTCACCTAAATCATATAGTCCCACCACCTCATTCTTGGACCCCCAATCTCAAACTTCTTACACTTTATGTCGATAGACTTAGGTGTATCCATGAAATAATAGACTAGATCATTTTTTTATAATCGTACATTACCTATTAAGGTTTATTACCCCCCAAAATATAGTGGTATCTTGTGTATAAATTATTATACTCAATCCATGTATACTATAATTCATAGTTTTCTAACATTAAATTAGTTATGAGAATGAAGTGCATTATGATCTATTTGAAGAAAATCCTACCAAATAGAATTGATGAGATTTTAATAGAGGAGAGGATTCCCTTGAGAAGAATATTCTACTGAATCCTCATAATGAATCCATAGATAACATCTCATAGGTATTATTCTAAATAAAAAAAATAAATGAAGACTACCAGATAATGAAACAATCCCAGATTAAATGAATTGATGTTATGAAAAATTGAAATTTATATCCAAACCCAACAAAGGATGCACATATTCTAACATCTTTTGGTGAATTATAGTTTTTTATGATGACAGTTTTATAGACACTCACTTATAGTATACCACTTAATTCCTGAAAACCCTATATCATTACTACAAAACATTCAAAGAGAATAAAAATAGAGTATTTATCATCTTTAATGGAAAATTATCTAAATATGACCCAAAAAACCCATAAAATAGTTCTATGAAATGGACTGTGATAATATTCAAAGTTCATTTTTTAACCCCACTAGATAGAAACTAGAACCTGAAATTTAATAAACAAATAGAGTGAATGAATTACCAATCCTAAAATAATAAATTTGTGTTATATATAGATAAAGGTAGTAGTAATGAAAATATTCCATAAAAAGCTAAAAGTGGTAGCGATATAGCTAAAGATCCAAGACAAAACCATGATTAGGTATAGGGAAAGAAATAAAATAAAAAACCAACAACTAATCCACATCATACAGAAGAATCATACATATATATGTTTTCTAAAGATTTTTTAATGATATTTATATAATCATCTAAGTATTTATTGATGAAATTTTTATTAATTCTTGACTTTTCAAAAATGATTTAGATGTATTTTTCTTTTAATTTTATAAAAGATGTAATGTTTTACTTATTCTACAAAAATATTATAGAATTTTTTAACACATATGACATCAATGAAATTTCACAACTTTATGACTGCTCAATGATGTGAAGATTCTTTTATAAGTTTCCATAGTTATTTTAAAATGAAAAATTTTCCATAATTTTTTTTTGATTTTAATAAAGTTATTTTAAAATGAAATAGTTAGTTTATTCATGAATGATTTTAATGATCTTTTAGTTAATTAATGACATAATGATTCAATGTTTCTTATTCTTTAGAGGGTATATTATAACAACCCAATTCTTTTTAATACATTTATAAATGATTTAATTACATATAATTACACTTAATACAACCCAAAATATTGATAAGTCTATTGTATTTGGGAATTAGGTACATTATATATCAACATAATGTTGGAACCGGGCGTGCAGCGGAAGCCCCAAATAAGTGGGTTTTTAAAATTTTTCCACCGCCGTTCGCCGTAAACTTGACGACGTCGGTGAAGAGCAGCCCGGTCAAAGCCGAGGACCACGCGTGGAGGATTTTAAGCACAAAATTAAACCGTAAAATACCTGGTTTGAATCCAAAGCCGCACACGACGTCTGCTCGTCGTTGGCGATCGCTGCTCGAAGAATCCGAAGCCGAATTCCTCTAGATCGTCCACACGCGCTTCAAGGAATCTGCGGGAGCGCCGTTCGTCGTAATCCGGATGCTAGCGCGGATCTGCGACGATGCCTTCGATGCTCCAACGACCACCGCATCGCTTCGCTAGCGATGACCGAGAGAGAGCTCCATCCGAGCTCCTTGGATCCAGAACATCTCTCTCTAGAATGTGGGAGAGAGGAGAGGAGAGATAAACTCCATGAATAGTCTTTGGCAAAGTCCCCTCCTCTTATATTTATAGTGCTCAATTAAAATACCCGGTATCGCCTCGCTAGCCCCGAATACTTAACACACTATTAACGAAATTTTATGACTACTAAACTGAGCCATAAATATTATTATCATTCACTTGTAATATATTAAAATATATTACATGATAATAATTGAGTCATTAACCTGACTCGTCGCTCCCATAAATATTAATTGAACCTTGAATAATTTAATATTCGTCAATTAATATTTTTCATGTATTTACTTACAACTCGTAAATACATTTAATAAATAAATTCAATACTCATTATTCTAAACTCGAATAATATGAATATATTTATCGTATTGGTGATCGTTTAACTTTGGACAATTCCCGGACCCCTAGGGCGGGGCCCACTATGTCCAATACTCCTATTCAACTGAATATGGCAGATTCTTGAATACACTATTGTGTGTGACCCTCTAGGCCCTTATTTCGACAGCCGTGAATAATATTCACAGACCAAGAGCGGGATCTAACAACCCATCATGGCCCCTGAAGAAATAAGGATTGTCACAGCAGCGACAACCAACCTACGAACACGCACTGTGTAATATAATCTCTTTGTCTATAATATCTCATAAAGCAGGACGCACTCTCATGTCATCGCCCTTTTCTTGCTTTATTGTTTGTTGATGTAACTGGATGGATTTACCCTCGACTGCCATGGCCATGGTCTTATTAAGGTACTGCCATCCATATCAACATGGCCAGAGATATATTACTTCCATAACCCGGAAGCGACAAATCCTTTCTTGACCATTCAACCAATGAAATGCCACTAATGACGCACCCGACACAAACTACCTCGCCACGACTTCATTGCCATGGTTTTCGTCTTGCATCAAAGTACGCGATCAAATGACATACATTGGTAATGATCTCAAGTCAGGAGACCATTACACATGATCGTAGATAGGAACATCCAATGACACCTGAAACATGTGGTGTTCCTATTGGCGGGTCAGTCCTCATGATCTCACTACTAGAGATCACCAAGTGCGAACTTCATGAGAAGAAGTCTCAATGCTTATGAGCCCCCAACACCTGATGGTCAGACATCTACTATGTCCAATTAGTAAGATGTATCTAGACCATAGAACATATATTTAAGATTAATGTCATAGTATCTAGAGGTTCTCATTATAGCCTGGGAACTGCTATAACCTTTCGATATGACAATTAATCTTTGGACATTACCATTTCAATAGTGGACGCAGAAAAGTCTACACTATAATGGTAAGATGACATCATGCATAGTTAACTCTATACACGATATGGTAATCAAAAGCACAGAATAGTTGGGTCTAGGGCACCCACTATTTCAACACATAAAACATGAAATACAACATCATTATTGAAAACATACTTTACATGACTACACCATTCCTTCATACTTAACATTTCTTGGGATAACATGAGGATGTATATAAAAAAAAGATGACATATAAGGCACAATAATGGAGTAAACATTGCATAACCTGAAGATAATAATACATGTTCGGTAAGGAATATCAGTTAGGAATAATATAACATGAATCATAAATCCTGATATAACCTGATATTCATAACACGGAAATATAGCAACAACTTAAAACATTGCATCATAGGTCAAGAATAAACTTCCAATACATCATAGTTGAAAAATTACCATAAAGGTATCAGGTAAAACCCTATACAAACATGTCATATCATTATACTAAACATTAGCCAATGCATTGGAGTGCTATATAATTCCGAGTGCACCCGTCACCTTCATTTCATTCTCATGCTTAAGTGTTCCACATAGATCATAAATCATGGATTAATTCATCATCATAATTTATTCCATGATAAATGGGAGTGGAATACATACATGTAAGTCCTAAATAAAAATTTATATGTGTATAAAAGTGAAAAAACTTGATAGGTAAGGGGTATGGTATTCATTTGCACAATTTCTTTGGAATAGAGATTCACAGTGCAATTTCGAGAGCCTAATGGTGTGACATAAAAATTAAAAAAAATTGTTTATGAGAGATAAACAAGTATATCATCATATATAAAAAAATGGAAAGTAATAGGGTCATATAAATACATGTCCCAGCATAATGAATTTATAAATATAAGGCATAATATAAGAAAGAATCTTTAAGAAAGAGGAGAAATGGAATAACTCTTATGAAATTTCAGCATGGTAATAAGTGTATGTGGGGGGGATTAATGAGAGAGAAAGGGGTATCTAATAATTAGAACATAATAAGGGATATATGGGTATGTTGAGAAAATATACACCGTCATTTTTAAATAAAAATAAAATGGTTTAACAATATAAGGAATCCTGGAAAAAAATGAGAATAGGAGGAACCCTTACTTGAATGTGTGACATCAAAAGCTTAAAGAAGGTATTATTAAGAGAATGGGGTGCCTTGGGAGGATTATAGAGAGGGGAGGATAGAGTAATTACGTCCTCCATGTATTTTGGGTGAAGAGAAGTGGGATAATTGGTGTGTTTCTATTGGAAATGAGAGGGGAATTATTTAATATTTCACAAACTTAGGTTTTAGAATCTATATAATTAAATATTAAAAACAAAACATCTTCCAAGGGTTTTTTCAAAAGTGGAGTAAAAAATATTATTTTATAAGGATATGGGTTAAATAAATTAAAATATCATCCTCACTTATGTGGAGGTGAGTCACATTATTAAAGAAATAATCTTAAAATCATAAAATATATCATATGTTTTTGAGGATTCACTAGGGCTTTATAAAATAAGTCAATCAAATATTAAATCACATTATTTTGAAGTTAAAACTTATATTTGGATGAATATCCCTTTTATAGTGTTTATTACAACACTATTGGGACATTATGATTTTATAAAACACACAATATTTTTATATGGTATTTAATTTTTTCCAAAAAAATCAATTATCTCAGAAAATTATGAAAAATTTACCCGTGGATAATTTTAACATCCCGATTCCAAAAAAAAAATTCATTTTATCAAAATAATTATCGAAATACATTAGTTTTAATTTTTAAAATAAAAACCTACATTTATTAAAAAATTTTCAAGTTTTGAAAAAATTAGTTTTTAAACCTTAATAAAAATTACTTTTGAATTTATAAAATGTATATGATCATTTATATTTAATAAAAGTAATTTAATAATAATATTTTATTAAGATATTATTTATTAATTCATCAAAATAATTTTCTTAATTCAATTTGAATATTAACCAAAAATAATATTTTTTGTTTTTAAAAACAATAATAAAATGAAAGTATATTCATTATTCTATACAAAAATAATGTACTAATAATAATGCTAGGGTCTTGATACATATCCATTTATTACACAAGAATACACCCTAATAGTAAGGTATGCGATGTTGGGTCTTTCATTGGGTTATTCGGTGAACATGGTTTGGGACGTGATCTCGATGAGCTTGAACTTCTCTTGTAAATGGTTTCTCTCATGCTTAAGTTTTTGGATACATGCTTGGGATTGGTCTAGGGAAAATCCCAAAAATGATATCTCCCTCAAAAGCTCTGATAAATGGGCTTCATGGGGAATGATCTTACTGGTTGAGGCCATCACCTCCTTTTTCTATGTTGAAAGGATTTTTTAAAACCCTATATTTATACTAGTCATGTGATCATTGTTCAAAGTTTATATTATCAATGGTAATGATACTTAATGGTCCTTTAAATCCGATTGAATTTTATAAAAAAATAGAGTGAATGTTTTTTCTATATCAATTTTAAAAAATAAGACATTTAATTAAATCAAAAGGGAAATTTCACTTATGATAGTTTAGTTCATTACAATATTTCACCCTTAAGAAATTTTACCCTCTAAATTTTCATTTATGACCTTAAAATAGATGAGGGTAACTCTATTTCATCACCTCATCTAGTTCCCATGTTTCTTCTCCTGACTTTTGGTTTCTCCACAACACTTTGACTAGGTGCATTATCTTATTCAATAAAACCTTTTCCCTACAATATAATATCTTCACTGGATTATCCTCATAAGAGATTTCATTCTCCAATGGTAACACCTCTAGATTGAGTACATGATAGGGGTTTGGTATGTACATTGTCAAAAGTGATACATGAAATACATAATATACTTGAGATAGGTTAGGTGGGAGTACTAGTCGGTAGGCCCCCACTCTAATGCGATCAAGGATTTGAAAAGGGCCTATATACCTTGGAATTAGCTTTACCTTCTTCCAAAATCTCGTTACTCTCTTACATGGTGATATGTAGAGGAATAAAATGTATAAAACATCAAAATATAGGTCTTGTAGATGATTGTCAGCATAGATTTTATATTGACTATGAGCAGCCTTTATGTGTTGTTGAATAGTCATAAACTTCTCCACCATTTCCTCAACCATTTTAGGACCCAGAAATTTTCATTACCCAACTTCATCCTAGAATGTAGGTGTTATGAAACTCTTTCCATAAAGGTATTCATAGGGAGACATTTGGAAGCATTAGTGGGAACTGTTGTTGTAAGAGAACTCAATAAGAGGAAGCTGTTGATCCCATCCTCTTTTGAATTCCATTGATATTACTCTCAACATGTCCTCAGGTGTTTGGATAGTATGCTCATATTGTACATTAGTTTGAGGGTTATAGTATGTGATGAAGTTTCACTCAGTATTTGGAGCATGTTGTAAACTCTTACAGAACATAGAGGTGAATCTTGTATCTTGATCAGATACAATCGATAGTGGTACACCATGCAACCTCACTACTTATCTGATGTATATTCTTACAAATTGATCCAATGGGAAATCCTATCAAATATTAATAATATGTGATTTATTTTTAATATGATCCACCAAAATCTAGATAGCATTGTTTCCTCTAGATGTCTTAGGAAGCCTGGTGACAAAGTCCATGATTATGTTTTCCCGTTTCCATGTAGGTATGGATAATGGTTGATTTATCCCCTTATATTTTTTCCTTTCTTCCTTCAATTGTAAATATACAAGAAATATTGATGTATATTCTAGGATCACATTCTTGATATTGTCCCAGTAATAGTGTTCTTGTATATCTCAATACATCTTTGTGCTTCTAGGGTGGATAGAGAAGGTTGAACTATGTGTATCATGCAAAAACTTCTTCTTTAACTCAGAGTTTGATGATACATATAGTCTTGACCCAAATATTACAACACCTTATTTATTAACATCTAACTCCTAGTATTTAACTTCCCTAATAGTTTTCACTTTCTTTGGAATTCCCAAATCATCTCTTTGAGCATCCTTTAACCTCTCTATAAAAGATGGTTGAACAATCATTTGTGAAAGGATTGATGATGTGTGTTCCTTTATGATTCCCATTTACACCCTCTCCTAGTCTAAGAAGATCGAATTGTTATAAATTCTAATCAATTAAAGTGTTTCTCAATCCTTTCTACTTAGAGTGTCTATAATAGTATTCTCTTACCTTGGATGATAGTGAATTGACTTGTCATAGTCTTTGATCATCTCTAACCATCTTAATTGGAACATATTCAACTCTTTATGTGTGAATATATACATGAGGATTTTGTGATCCATATATATTTCTCACTTCTCCCCAAAGATGTAATGTCACCAAATTTTCAATGCGAAGATTACTGTAGCTAACTGTAGATCATGTGTCAGACTATTCTAATCATGAACATTCAACTTCCTTGAATCATAGGCAATGATTTGTCATTTTTCATTAACACATAACCCATGCCATCTTTGAAGCATCACTAAATACCAAAAAAATATCTCAACTTGGTTGTAGTGTGATCCCAAGAATAATGATAAACCTATTTTTCAAATCCTTGAATTTCCCTTCATATTCATCAGTCCAAGAAAACTTGACTCCCTTTTGAGTTAGCTTGGTTAGAGGGTTTCAAAATCCTGAGAAATAGAACATAAATCAATGATAATACCCAAATAATCTAAGGAAACCATGGATATCTGTCATAGATGTTGGCCTTGGTCATCATTCAATTTCCTCAGACTTTTAAGGGTCCATCGATATCTCATTACTTGGGATAATAGGCCCCAATAAAGTGATTTCGGTCAACCAGAACTCACAATTGTTGTACATGGCATACAAATTTTCCTTTCACACAGTTTTTAGTAGAGTAATTAAATGATACTTTTTAATTTTTGAGTATATTAGAATATCATCAATATTGACTACCACAAATTTGTCTTGGTAATATCTAAATAATCTATTCATAAATTACAAGAAGATTACTAGAGAATTAGTGAGTCTGGATGGAATCACTATGAACTCATACTGCTAGTACCTTGTATGAAAATTAGCCTTGGGGTTATCCTCCTTTACCATTACATGGTAATATCCCAACCATAGATCCACCTTGTAGAAGTATTGTGCTCCATTTAGCTGATCTCACAAGTCATCAATTCAGGGAATAGGATACTTGTTCATTGGGGTTATTTTTTTTAGCTCACGATAATCAATGCAAAGGCACATTTTCCTATAATTATTCTTGAAGAAGAGGACTGGTTCACCCCATGGTGAAGCACTTGGTCATATAAACCCTTTATCCAGATTATCCTATAGTTGTTTCTCTAGCTCCTCAAGTTCCAAAATATCCATTATATACGGATTCTTAGATATTGGAAATTCACTAGGTATAATATTAATTGATAATTCAACATCATTGCTAGTAGGAAGACCCAAAAATTCCTCAGGAAACACATCAACAAATTACCTCACAATAGGCATGTCTTTGAGGATGGATCCTTACTTCGAATCGATCATCTGATCAAGATACACATGATCATATAGAAGTAATATCCATGCTTGGGATGATGGTGCTCAATAAGATTCATCATACTCCTTGCACTCATATATAATCATGGGTTGATTTTCCATATGGAGAGTGATTTCCCTCTCACAACAATTTATGTTGTCTCTATATAGGGAAAGCTAATAAATTACAAGAATTGCATCAAATTACGCTAAGGGAAGTATGATAAGGTTATACAGTAAGTTTAATACACAAATTTTGATAGGGGAGGAGTTATATAAGTGGGATGCTTTGATTACCCATTTGAAATTTTCACTGACATCACTACTTCTATTCTTTGAGGTGGTGTTTGGATTTTTTTGCTAAACATTTTGGATATAAAAGAATGAATAGAAATAGAATAAAAATGTATGCACATAATTCTTTTATGAATAACTTGTGCAACTTTTACCACTTCATTTTCGATATTCACTTTGGCAGTAGTGATGGTAAAAGTTCACCCTTTCTACCTTGGAGGTTGTTGGTTTCCTATGAAAACCCTTGGATTAGTGCATTGGTTTGAGAAATTCCCTATTTCCTTGAAGTTGTAGCAATGAACAATGCATTAAAGGTTTACCAAAGCATTCCTTTCCTCTATCTCAATACCAGGTTTTCTTATTGATGATCTCTGGCTAGGTGCCCTTCTTTCCCACACCTAAACCATTTCCTCATCCTCTTCAAGAAATTTACATGGTTCTTCTTTCAACACCTTTGACAAGTGCGGTGATGAAATTTATTGGCACTCTTAGATCTCTCTATCGGACTGCCAAAATTTAACTCCACATTCTTCTTCTTATCCCTATGATACCCCTAAGATTTTCCGATCTACATTTAGAATATGAGGACACATCATACAATTTACTCATAGCAATCAAAGTCACAAATCACCATGGCTTTCCTTAGGCTAGGTTTCATCCAACCAAAGAAGTGATTAACATTTCATTAGGGGATAATGATGAATAAAGAGGTGTATCATGAGAGCCTTGTGATGTTTTCATCATATGCTCTGATGGATTCATCATCTTTTTTCTTGAGGGAAATGAAGTCCCTTTCCATCTTAAGTCATAGGGTGAAAAATATTTATCAAAAACATTTTCTAGAAATCCTTCCATCCCATCACCTTAATATCTTCCTCAGGCATCATATTATTGATCAATTTCAATTATTGATATGCTTCATCCTCTATATTATAAGTATACCTAAGAACATTCTCTTGTTTGGAGCATTGAAGGATGGAGGATAACTTCTCAATAGAGTTGATCCATTTTTTTGTGATCGAGGTATCAGATGATCCATTGAAAGTAGGAGGCCTTTGTCTCATGAATCTCTTGATTGTGAACATTTATTTCTTTAAGGGGGTCATAATTTCCTCTTGATCTAGGTTTCTATTCAAAACATGAGTTAATTGATAGAGTATCGTGACAACGTGTTCAATTCCCACTCCCATCAGACTGGGAATCTATTTAGGGAAGTCATTACATTGATCTTCATATCGATCATTAGACTGATTCCTCCTATTACCGTCCATTGGATGGAAGAAAAGGAAAAATAAGGGTCAGTAGTTTAAAATATTATACACATAAAGGGAAATCCAATGACAATAAATGGATAACATATAAATTAAATTTATTTCCTTAACTTATGAATTTCTAGGCTTCAATCTATGTTATCCATGAACTATTTCCTAACATATATTATTATGGGATTTCTTTTTTGGTTACATTAATAATGGTTCATACTAATATCATTTATTTACCAAAAAATATCTCCCAGGAGTATCAAACAATGAGTGAATCAGGGCTCATTATCATGCACCACTTCCCATTCGAGTCTAGCTCAAAGTGGTGATTTTCTTATTTACCCCTAGATACAACTGAGCTAGAGACACATCCACTTGATCATATCTATATGGGAATGTATTGTATTGATAAAACACTTACTCTATACTCACCAAGATTTATGGATATTTTTATTATACTTAGTCTTATCCCTAAGGTTTTCACTAGAGTTTTTAAATCCTAATCCCCAAAATAACCAATCTTTCCTCTAATACCAACTATAACAACCTCTTTCTTTTTATTACATTCATACATGATTTAATTACATAAAATTACACTTAATACAACCCTAAAGGTTGATAATTATAGTTCCTTTGAGAATTAGGTACATTACATTTCAACTTGAAACTTGAAATATAACATCTTTATTGAAAAATTCCTTTACATGACCACAACATTCCTTCATACTTAACATTGCGTGGGATAACCTAAGAATGTACATAAGAAAGGGGTGATCTATAAAGACCAACAAGGGAGTAAAAATTTCATAACATGAAGATAATAATACTTTTTAGTGAATCCATATCAATGAGGCATAAAAGAAAATGAATCATAAAGCATGATATAACAAGATACTCATAACATGGAAATGTGGAAAGAATATAAAAAACTACATCATAGGTCAAGGATAAAATACCAAGACATCATAGTAGAAAAAGTACCACAAATGAATCAGGTTAAACACTCTCCTAACATGTCGTATCATGATTCTAAATATTAACCAATGCATTGGAGCACCATCAAATTCTGGGCGCACCCATAACTTTCATTTCATTGTCATGCTTAATTGTGCCACATAGATCATAATGCATGGATTAATTCATCATAATAATTTATTCCATGATCAAGGGATGTGGAATAAATATATTTAAGTAGTCTGTTGGGAAAAAATCCCTCAAGGTATCATTGCAACATTTTTGAGGTGATTGTGTTTGTTGACAAAGTGGACATCTGTGTTGTGATTGTTGACAAAGAAAACCATGACATACAATTTTGTTGACAAAGGGGAATTCATGGTGTAATGTCAAGTTCAAGAGCTGTGGTCAATGTTCCATGTTTGATTCAAGGACACTGACAAAGGAATGGATGATCTGGAGACGGTACAAAAATAATAGTTACAAGGTGGAACCATTTTCCAGTGTTTGCCAAATTTGTGGGCCTGGAAATCTACAAATGAAGAAAAGTGGTTTTTGGCAAAGGGACTTGTGTGCCATGTACTTGAAGGAGAGGAAACTTTCACGCCTAATTATTTTCAAGATCAGAGGGTCAAAATATGGCAATGGAAAGAGGGTCACGCAGGTATTGGTGTGGTCGCGCAGGTGACCTGCGCGCCGTGAAAGGACCTGCACGCCGGTGCCTAGGAGGGTTGGGAAGTTGCGTGCCATATGTTTTTCAAGATCAGATCTTCAAAATATGGAAAAGGAAATAGGGCCGTGAAGGTGTCTTGTAGGAGAAGAAACCTGCGTTCCGGGACTTGCATGCTGAGGGGAGACTTGCGTGCCGCTGCGGAGGTTGACCAAATGCCTATAAATATAGGACCAACCCTCCTCATTTTCAACAAAGTTCAACACTTAGAAAAATCAGAGCTCCCGTCGTGATGGTGTAGTGGTCGCACAGGTGGTGTGTGGTCGTGTAGGTGGACTTGGGCGCCAGTGTTTGAAGTTGCGCGCTGGTTGGTAGTTGTGCGCTAATATTTGATTGAGTGTAAAAGGAGTTGAGTCGCGTAGGTTTGGAGTTGTAGAAGATTATGCCGCGCAAGTGGTTGAGGTTGACTTGCATTTCAGTTGTGACCTATGCGCTGATACTTGCGCACCAGGTTATACTTGTGCACCAAGTAAGGTTGATTCATGACGGCTATTCAGGGCTGCGTGAATGCTGGAAAGTTGCCCGATACCTTTGGTGTAAAGTGAGATTCATCTATGGGTGAAAGTTGGACTTCAACAGAGCATCTACATACAGAGGAAGATTCATTCCTTCATGAAAATGAACATACCTAAAATTCTCTAAACTGTGAGTGGATATTTTCCAGAGCAGTGAGCAAAGGAAGAGGAAGAAGGCGATCTTCTCCACCGGCAGTGAGCTAGAGAGAGAGAAACAGGGAGTGAACCTTAGGAAAGTAGTGAGCTGACCCTAAAATTTGTAAATGCAGTGAGCCTGGGCATATAAGTGATCTATCCCAAAACATTGTAATCCAAAACTAGTGAAGAATAATGGAATTTGGTACGACTGAAAACTTGTCGGTGTATGCTCCTTGGACGTAGCCCAGTGAGGGTGAACCAAGTAAAAATCTCTGTGTCTGCCTGCTTACTTCCCTACATTGCATTTAAAGCATCATCATCAGATAAAGAAGAAAATAAGTGGTCATAATAAACACACAAGTGAAAATAAAGTGACCCTTGTAATAAAGAGGTTAAGATCCAATGGGGCAGGAAGAATATTGAAAAAGAATATCCATACCCTGATTCACCCCCCCTTTCAGGTTATATATGCCCCTATTGGTCCTAAAAATTGGTATCAAAGGGAAGGTTGCTTTTATCATACTTGTTTTCTACGACTTGGTGTAGTCGATTTGCGTGTCTGCTCTTATCTCGGTGTGCCATGGAAAATGGAAAAACATCAAAGAATAATCAGAAGTCATGATATATCCCTCATTGCGGAAGTGTTTATGGAAAAAGTGTGATTCAACTAAAATAATCAAACAGCTTACTGAAGGAAGGTTTGGATGAATATGATAGGGAAAATATTGATTCCCTCAATCATGATTTTGGAATGAGTGAAGTACATGAACATCAAATTGATATTGAAAAAACTGATGATGAAGAAGTTTTGAGAAGAAATCCACCAGTAGATGTTGTCAACATGACAAAGAAATTGGATGAAGAAGTTAAATCTAAAGATATCAGGATCCAAATATTGGAAATTGAGGTCAATAAGCTAAGAGGCTTAAATCAAAGGCTTATTGATGTGGCTACTGACCTAAAGGAAAAGAATTATTCTGAAGGTGAAGAACTAAAAAAGATGACTAAAATGAAAGGAAAACAAAAGGCTGGTGATTATGAAGAGAATAAAAAGTCAGATGAAGTTCAGAATCTGAAAGCCAAAAATGATGATCTAGCAACACAGTTGTCTGAATAAGTTCAGAAGAATCAAAGGCTACAACAAGAGAATGCATGTTGTTCTGATTTTATTGAAGAAGAAAAATTAAAAGTGAAGGAGAAAAGTGACATGGTGGAAAAGCTCACATGGGAACTAGAAGATGAGTTGTGAAGTGGGAAGAATCTCAGAAAAGAACTCAATTCTTAACTTGAATCAAGAGATAAGAAGATTCAACAATTAGAGGAACATATAGAAAAATCAAATAAGGAAATGGAGATATCAAAAGAAAAAGGAAAACCTAAGTTGAAGGATGCACTGCACTTAATATTAGATTGTCCTTCGGAAGGTGATGATAAAATGAAAAGGAAGTATGAGATTTCTGAGGAGAAACAACAAAATATTTTCTCAGCTTAAAGACCATAAAGTTTAGGACAAACTGGCATTGGATTTGATAAATAACCTCCCATGCATGATAATAAGAGAGTTTTGAACAGTTCCAGATGTGAAGAAAATTCTGTAGGTGCTGGAGATAGGCCTAAGAGGACAATTACAAAAAGAAGTGACGACATGTGCTATTTCTTCAAGATTCATGGCCACACATCAAGATTCTGTTCAGAGGCTTTGGAATACATTTCAGGTTATGAAAAATAGAAACTTTGATAAACTTGAGAATAAGAAGAAGCATTATGAGAAATCAGAGAGAAGATTATCTCATAGGAAAGCATTCATTAGATGCTATTACTGTGGAAGAATGAGACACACCATGAATATGTGTCAGGAATCTCAGGAGCTCAACGTCAGAAGAAGAACTCAAGCTACATCAACATCTCTGATGAGAGATGAGGAAATGAGTTATGCATTTAATGGAAGATGTTTCATATGTTCTAATCATGGGCATTTGGCAAGATATTGCAGCAAGAAGAATGCGAGAAAGGAAAGGGAGATGAGAAAGAGATTATTGACTCCAGTGATGTATAAAGAGAAATATTACATTGGGAGACAAAGTGGAAAGTTAGAGAATAGGTTTAGAGGCTCCGTGGAATCACATGGAGCTGAATGAAAGGTGTATCTGTCACCTCCTCTGTCACACTCACAAACTCCCTCTAATAAAGAACATGAAAAAATCTGGAAGAAAAAGGGAGGAAACGCTATAGATGTGAGTAAGAAGAATGTACGTTCAGTGGAGGACCCACCACCAATGCGAAATAGGGTGGTAACTCAGAAATATGATAAAAGAAAAATAAACAAAGAATGAATTGAAATATTTTCATGTCATGTGCCACCACAAGAAGTGGAGGAAAGAGGAATATCCCTACAATGGAGGAAGGAGAAAGGGAAGATGAAAAAAAACGATATTCCTGCTTAGATAAGGAATCAAGGGAAATGGAATTTTGGTGGAACATCAAAGAGATAAATGTGTACTAGTGGGTTTAAACCCCAAATGGTGAGAAAGGCTAGGCCTGCAGAATCTACATATCAGAAAAAGACTCAGCATGCAGGTAATGAATGCTTAGTCATATGGCCAGAGCAATTGAATTTGGCTAGGTAGCTAGAAGAAGCAAAGAAGAAGTGTGATGCTCTCCAAGAAAGAATCAAAGGGTTGACCCATCAAGATCAACCATAATCCTCATCTTGAGGATTCCAGAAACACCCCCTCTCCCTATGTATATAAATTCTATTAACTGATGAGTCATGTGTTTCAGGTCTTAGGGAGATACAATCCAAGGGGAAGTGGCATCTAAGGATTCAAAATGGAGAAGTGATATGATTTAGAGTTTTAATTGACTCAAATCAGGTACCAAATTCGAAGAAGAAAGGGAGAAACAGTGCGAAATAGGAAGTGATTGTGTTATTAAATTTATCTCTTGTTTCCTACACTGAGTTCCAAATCAGCAGGCTTAGAGATTTTGTTAATGGATCAATTTCGAGTGGAAGATGAGAATAAATGATACAGGAGATGATGAATGTTTATAGGTCTAAATGGTGGGCCTAACCTTGGGAAGGGTTTCATAACATTGGGAGAGAATTAAATATTATAATCAGATGCAAGATCCATCAAAGAAATAATTGGATGACCCAGCTCAGGTGTTGTCTATCGAGAGAAGACATATTTCCCGAGAATCATCAATAATCATGCATCTCATGCTTATATATTTTGTTCTAACAATGTGGTATCAGCTAACTATTTTCAGGATACCAAGAAGCTGTGAGAGAGAGTATAAAAAATGTTTCAACAAGAAGATCAGAAAATTTGTTGAAAGAAATGAAATCATTGAACAATGAAACAGTAACATGTTTTCTATTTGAAAGTGAAGAAGTGGTAAGAGACTCAAGGGGAGTAAAAGTGGTTGATACTAATTTAGAAGATAATTAGACATGGGAGATTGTTTCGAGGCCAGTAGATAAGAATGTCATCTGGACTAAATGGGTCTATCGCAATAAGATGAATGAAGATGGAACAATGATTCAGAAAAAAGAATAACTATTGTAAAAGGGGTACTCCCAGATAGAGGGAATATATGTTGATGAGACATTTGCACCGGTTCTAAGGCTGGAGACAATCAGATTATTCCTAGCCATTGCAGTGCAACAGATGTTCAAAGTGTTCCAGATGGATGATAAATCTACATTTATGAATGGGATTCTAGAGGAGGAAGTTTATATTGAGCAACTAGATGGTTTTATCATTCATGAAGATGAGAACAAAGTTTTTTGGTTGAAGAAAGAACTATATGAGTTGAAACAAGCACCAAGAGCATGGTACTCAAGGCTTGATCAGTACTTGAAGAAGCTTGGTTTCCAGTATGGGGGAGTTGATTACAATCTCTATTTCAACAAAAACAGTAATCAAAGGATGATGGTGCTGGTTTATTTCGATGACATAATATTTGGTGGATCAGATGAATCTCAGTGCAAACAGTTTTCTGAATTCATGAAAAGTGAGTTTGAAATGTCAATGATTGGTGGTATGACGTTTTTCCTTGGTTTATAGGTGACACAAGGAAGTAATGAAACTTTCATTTCTCAATCCAAATATGCCAAGAAGGTTCTGAGAAGGTTTGGAATGGAGAATTCCAAGGAGATTAAGACTTCAGTTGCTACCCGGATGAAATTATCAAAAGATGAAAGTGGCAGGGCAGTAAATATCACTTAATACAGGAAGATTTTCGGTAGTTTACTATACCTAACAGCAACAAGACTTGATATTGTATTTTCCACATGCCAAGCAGCACGTTACCAAAGCAATCCAAAGGAAATCCACATGCTCGAAATACAAAGAATACTTTGGTATATCAAAGGCACTGTGGATTTCGGTCTGATGTATAATGAAAAATCTCTGCCAGAGTTATTAGGATATACAGTTGCAGATTGGGCTGGATCAACAGACAAAAAAAAATCAACGTCAGGAGGTGCATTCTATCTTGGTAGATTGTGTATTTCTTGGCTAATCAAGAAACAAGATTTCATTTCTCTGAGCACTGCAGAGGCTGAGTATATTGCGGCCACTCAAGCATGCACCCAATTATTGTGGATGAAGCAGTAGCTTGAAGATATGGGAGTTGAAGTGAAGTCTTAGATAAAAATCTAGTGTGATAACTCAAGTGCTATCAATCTTAGCAAAAATCCAGTTCATTACTCAAGGACAAAGAACATTGAGATAAAATATCATTTCATCAAGTAGAAGGTGGAGCAAGGAATCATGAAGTTGGAGTATGTGCCTATAGAGCTACAGGTTGTAGATATTCTGACAAAGTCCTTACCCAATGAATCTTTTGAGAGACATCAACTAGCTCTAGGAGTTTAGTAGACTCCTCGCACTTGAAAGAGTGTGGATGTGGAACACCCCCCTCTCCTCAAGGTATGATGTGTTTTACCTACTGTTCTGATATGTGTTCTCTACTCTGTTATAGACTGCAAAGGAGTGACCTTTGGGTTCGTTGAAAAAGGGGGAGAAAATAGTGATTGTTAAAGGGGGAGACAGTGTGGCTATTTGATAAATCATGAATGATATGGGGAGAATCTGATAGGTGGAGCAACAAGATAGGGGGAGCAATGAGAAAGGGGGAGAATATAAAATATGACGATGCTAGAAGTGATCGATCAAAGAATAGATATCACGACAGCTGAGGATCGTGATAAAAGAAAAACAGGGTAGTGTTGGAATGTGGTAAGAATATTTCCAACAATTGGTATCAGTTTGGTAAAAATTGGTATTAGTTTGGTGTCAACAGTGGGTGTCAGAGTTAAAGTGATTCATTGATGAACTTTTAATTTACTCTTGTTTCTCACACTGAGCATTTCTCATGTGGGCTTAGAGTATGTGTTGAGTAAATCCTTGGTCTCTATTAGAATCGAAACAGGTGAATGGTGGCTGAAGAATTAACGATGTATCTTTTTATGGAAGAGTTGTCAACAAACCCAAAGGGGGAGATTGTTGGGAAAAAAATCCCTCAAGGTATCATTGAAGCATTTTTGAGGTGATTGTGTTTGTTGAAAAAGTGGACATCTGTGTTGTGATTGTTGACAAAGCAAACCATGACATACAATTTTGTTGAAAAAGGGGAATTCATGGTGGAATGTCGAGTTCAAGACCTGTGGTCAACGATCCATGTTTGATTCAAGGACGCCGACAAAGGAATGGATGATCTGGAGATGGTACAAAAAGAATAGATATAAGGTGGTGACGTTTTCCAGTGTTTGCCAAATTTTTGAGCCTGAAAATCAACAAATGAAGAAAAGTGGTTTTTGGTAAAGGTACTTGCATGCCATGTACTTAAAGGAGAGGAAACTTGCGCGCCTAACATTTTTCAAGATTTGAAGGTTAAAATATGGAAAAGGAAAGAGGGTCGTGTAGATATTGGTGTGGTCACACAGGTGACCTGTGTGCCATGAAAGGACCTACGCGCTGGTGCCTAGGAGGGTTGGAAAGTTGCGCGCCACATGTTTTTCAAGATCAGATCTTCGAAATATGGCAAAGGAAATAGGGTCACGCAGGTGTCTTGCAGGAGAAGAAACCTGCGCGTCGGGACTTGTGCACCGAGGGGACACTTGCACCCCGCCACGTAGGTTGACCAAATTCCTATAAATACAGGACCACCCCTCCTCATTTTCAACAGATTTCAACACTTAGAAAAATCAGAGCTCCCGTCGCGCTGGTGTGGTGGTCGCGCAGGTGGTGTGTAGTCGCGCAGGTGGACTTGTGAACCAGTGTTTGAAGCTGCGCGCTGGTTGGTAGTTGCGCGCCAATATTATCTTGGGCATAAAAGGAGTTGAGTCACGTAGATTTGGAGTTGCAGAAGATTGTGCCACGCAAGTGGTTGAGGTAGACTTGTGCGCTAGTTGTGACATGCGCGCTAATACTTGCACACCGGGTTAGACTTGCGCGCCAAGTAAGGTTGATTCACAACAGCTATTTAGGGATACGTGAAAGCTGGAAAGTTGCTCGATACCTTCAGTGTAAAGTGAGATTCATCTAGGGGAGAAAGTTGGACTTCAACAGAGCATCTACATACAGAGGAAGATGCATTCATTCATGAAAATGAACAGACCTACAAGTCTATAAACTGTGAGTGGATCCTTTCTAGAGCAGTGAGCAAAGGAAGAGGAAGAAGGTGATCCTCTCCACCGACAGTGAGCCAGAGAGAGAGAAACATGGAGTGACCCTTGGGAAAGTAGTGAGATGACCCTAAACTTTGTAAAGGCAGTGAGCCTAGGCGTGGAAGTGATCTATCCCAAACCTTTGTAATCCAAAACTAGTGAAGAATAGTGGAATTTGGTACGACTGGAAACTTGTCGGCGTATTCTCCTTGGACGTAGCCCAGTGAGGGTGAACCAAGTAAAAATCTCTGTGTCTGTCTGCTTACTTCCCTAAATTGCATTTAAAGCATCATCATCAAATAAAGAATAAAATAAGTGGTCATAATATACACACAAGTGAAAACAAAGTGACCCTTGTAATAAAGAGGTCAAGATCCAGTGGGGCAGGAAGAATTTTGAAAAAGAATATCCATACCCTGATTCACCCCCCTCTCAGGGTATATAGGCCCCTATTGGTCCTAACATAGTCAATAAAAAGTTATATGTTTATAAAATTGGACACCCTTGATAGGGAATGGGTATGATATTCACATACATAATTACTTTGGAATGGAGATTCACGGTGCAATTTCGACAACCTAACAACATGACATAAAAATTCATAAAAAGAGATGATGACAGATAAAGTAGTCTCTAATAGTATATAAATGAAATGGATAGTAATGGGGTCATATAAAAACATGTCCCAACATAAGGAATTTTGAAATAGAAGGCATAATATAATAAATAAACTAAAAGAAAGAGGAGAAATGGAATAACTCTTATGAATTTTACGCATGGTAATAGGTGTATGTTAGAGGGATTAATGATATAGAAAGGGGTATATCATCATTCAAACATAATAATGGAAGTATGAGAAAGGTGAGAAAACATACCCCATCATTTTAAATTAAAATAAAAGGGTGTAACAATATAAGGAAACTTGGATAAAAATAAGAATACGGGGAACCCTTACTTGAGTGTGTGATTTAAAAATCTTGAAGAGGGGCTTCTCAAGAGCCTTGGGAGTCTTGGTAGGATTATAGAGAGGGGATTACATAGTAAGAACGTTTTACATGTATTTTTAGTAAATATAATTGGGAGCTTGGGAGGGTTTATATATGAAATGAGAGGGGAATTCTTTAATATTTCACAAACATAGGTTTTGGAATCTATATAATGAAATATTCAAAAAACAAAAACCTTACCATGTTTTTTGGACATGGTTTTCTTCCATATAGGATTGTAAAAAATTATTTTATAATCCCATGGGATAAATATATTAAAATATTATCCTTTCTTATGTGGACGTGAGTTACATTATTAAATAAATGAACTTAAAATAATAAAATATATTATACATTTTGGGTGGTTCACTAAGTCTTTATAAAATAAGTCAAAAAATCTAAAATCAAATTATTTTAAATTCAAAACTTATATTTGTCTGATTATACATTTTATAGTGTTTATTACATCACTATTGGTCTATTATTATTTCATAAAACACACTATATATTTATATGGTATTTACTTTTTACCCAAAACTTTAGATGTCTAAGAAAATTATAAAAAAATTACCATCTTATAATTTTGATATATTGATTCCAAAAACAATATTCATTTTATTCTAATAACTTTCTAAATATGTCAATTTTTACTTTTAAAATAATAACATACATTTATTGAAAATTTATTTGTTTTGACAAAAACAGCTTTAAAACCTTAATAAAAATTACCTTTGACTTCATAAAAATTATATGATCGTTTATATTTATTAAATGTAATTTAATAATAATATTTTATTAAAATATTATTTATTAATTAATAAAAATATATTTCTTAATTCAATTTGAATATTAACCAAAAATATTATTTGTGATTTGAAAATAATAATAAAATGAAAGTATATTCATTATTCTATAAAAAAACAATGTACATAATCATAATTCTAGGGTCTTCATACATATATTATTATTACTCCAGCTTATTCCCTAAGAGTAAGGTGTGCGATGGTGGGGCTTTCATGGGGCTGTTCAGTGAACATGGTTTGGGCCGTGATCTCAATGATCTTGAACTTCTCCTGTAAATGGTTTCTCTAATGCTCATGTTCTTGGATCTTGGATTGGGATTAGTATATGGAAAATCCCAGAGATGCTATCTCCCTCGTATGTATCGATAAATGGGCTTCATAGGGAATAGTCATACCAGTTGAGACCATGACCTCCTTTATTTGCGTCTAAAGGATTTGTTAAAACCCAACATTTATACTAGTCATGTGATCACTCTTCAACAAATATATTATCAATGGTAATGATACTTAATAGTCATTTAAATCCAATTGGATATAATAGTAAAAATTTAGTGCATGTGTTTTCTATATCCATTTAAAAAACAATACATTTAATTAAATCAAAAGGGAAATTTCACTTATAATAGTTCAGGTCGTTACATATATGATACAAGAATTCAATATTAGTTATTTCTATATATAATTTATGTTTAAGTTAATGAGGTGGTTATGAAAACCATTTATTTTCCATGGGTTATTCATTAATGAATGGACTAAATGTTTATGAAACCCTTTTTCTTTTTAGGGGTTATTATGTGTTGATATGATGAATGTTTTATTATCTTGATGCACACATATGTATGTTTTTTATTTTGAAATGTTAGTTACATTATAACCATGAATTTTGATTATGTTATAACAATGGATGGTGGTTATGTTATAACCAAGGATGGTGGATAGTTTATAACCAATGATAGGTGAGACCAATATCTCCCTAAAATTCATTAGGAAAATATTGTTATCTAATGAGATAAACATGACTAAAATGGGGACTGAACCTATTTTAGTAACATATTTTTCCACTATAATTGTCTTGGGAGTGAACATTGATCACTATGATGGTTTGGGTAGTGAACCCAATACACAATGATTGTCCTATAATTTTTCCATGACAACTTAGGTAATTATTATCTTTTCTTATATGTATGTTACAAGTTTACATTTTATACCGATGTTATACTACCATGGAACAAATTCTTTGATTCCATTATTATTCTACCCTATGAACAACAAATATTTATGTGATGAATTAAGATTATGACATTTGATATGCAAGGTATGGTTTTTAATATTATGCTCTTATTTTCATACCCTTATTCTCATAGTATTCTATATAATAATTTATATCTCTCTTATTTACCATTAGTGGTCATCAGATCTCACTCGATTCTTTTTTCCGTTTCCATAGGTTATTAAGAAAGTTATTATGTATGATATTTCTATAAAGGATTCCGGTTATTAAGGACTATGTGAGAGACTTTGTGGTTTATTTTTTAATCAATTTTTATGTATCCATGTTTTCTAAGGCCCTAGACCTATACTATATTGTCATAGACCATCATGTTATGTAATGAATATTTATCTAATATGATTTAATATCTATTAATGAGACATATGATTCATTATAATAGGGAACATGAAAACACCCCATGATTTAACCCCCTAATGAAACAAATATATGGACTAATATTAATCCCACTCCTATGATCCAACAATTTTCATGTGTTGTATAGGTGAAGACATTTAAAATGTGCTCATTGAATTTCATAGATAACATCCAAAAACTAATAATCCTAGAAAATTCATTATTTTAATACTTATTTCATAAATCATATTATAGATCCATGAAATACTCTTTCTTTTACTAAGAATAGTGGAAAATCCATTTATATTGAAAAAAATTTAAATAATCATATTAATTGAATTAAGGATCATCCCCATTATTTTTTAGAATACAAGTAAAAAAGCAAAGATGTTTTATGGTCAAAAAATAAACTACTTGAGAAAGAAACATTCATCACATAATTGGGTCACACAAAGCCTACAAGGGGATCCACAAACCATAATATATGGTAAGTTTATCACCAAGTGCATCAGAAATTTCGAAATTCAAGAATGAATTGGAACTGTGGATTATCATTTAGAAATTCCAACAGGTCTCTCCAATGTTCATGATGTGTTCCAAAAATCATTGTTAAAGAATTAAATTCTATAACAAATACATGTTCTCACCTACAATCAAATAGAACTAGAACTTGATTAGTCATACTGTACAGATCCTATCCATATTCTAGATACTAGATAACATGTGTTGGGGAATCAAACAACTCAGATGCTAAAAGTACTATAGGAAAATAATATAATATAATAGGCGATATGGGAAAATGGGAAAATTATGATGATGAAATACCCAAATAATTTTATGAGGTGATATTTAGGAAATTTTAAGGATGAAATTTTGTTAATAATGAAATAATGTAACACCATAATATGTTATGATGAATATAATTTTTAAATAAATTTAATAGACTGCATTGTACACAACAAATAGTTAAAACACACCATGATCTATCAACAAGAGACTATTATATCTTATCCATTAAAATACCTTGAATGAACTGTATTAACCAAATTATTAAATTTATATATTTAATGTTTTTACATTTATACAAAATATTTTATTAAAATCAGATAATAATGAATCCACTTTTAAGCATTAAAAGTATATAATTTTCTAAAGGTAGTTTTACCGCCTTTTGAAAGAGTACATTTTTTTACTATATTATTGAAACATTTAGAAATTTTATTTGAAAATATAAAATTATTCATTGAATGAGTAATATCATAATGTATTTTGGTCCATTTTTTCTTTTTTTTATAATTTTCTTGTTCTGATGAATATGGATAAAATTTTACATTTTAATTAAGAACAACTTTTTTATCCAAATAATTTATAGTGTTAAATTATATATTTAATTATTTTTAAAGTGTAATTAGATTAATATTTTATCATTTAATCAAATTTAGACCATTGGAATCATTTTCATATTGAATTTTGATATAAAAAAATTTCAATATTTTGAACGTTTTCACTTTAAAAACCTGTTTTCTCGTTCTGTCAATGGGATGAATATTAAATTAATTACACCAAATTCTGTGTTTTTAATTTTTATAAATGAATTCTATATTTTTAATAAATGGGTCCAATTTATTTAAATATGTTTATTTTATTTTTGGACATTATGAATAGTAACTTTAGTAATATTTTTTCAACACGGTTAAAGATAAATCAAGTGAATAAGGGTAAAAATAATATTATAAATATTAGAAAATTACCCTAAAAATTGTTTTAATTTCATATTAAAATTGGTTTTCTACCTATATAATCCTTGAGAAGACATTATAACCTTTTGAATCCACTTATATGAGAGTATAAAACTTATTATATTTTATTTAAATAAGATTTAAAGATATCATACTCATATCATTAATAATATATAATTTTTAATATAATGTTATATAGAAGATAAATTCAACTAAAAATATTAATTTTTAAGATAAATAATTCATATTCATCATGATAATTTATTTTTTGATTTTTAAGAAATAAATTATTACGTTAAAGGATTATACAATGATGATGTAATAAATATTAAATTAATGTAAATATCAAATAAATGATATTAAAAATATTAAAATAAATATAATTTTAGATAATTAATGTCATAAAATAATTTAATTGATATATTTTACTTGTTAGTGATATATTAGAAGTGTTGTTTTGAAGATATCTTGTTTTATTGTTTCTTTGTAAAATTCAAAATAATGAATTGTATCAAAATATTCATTAATGTTCTTTTAAAATAATGAATAGTTTATTAGATTCTATTGAATTCATAAAATTATAATATTAGGCCCAATTGTTTGTATGAAGTTAAAAATTTCATTAATGATCCATTTATGTTTCTTTTATCATTTTATTTCTACTATATTAACCTTCAAAAAGTAAAAATACATGTTGTCACGATAAGAGTTTAAGGGTTCAAAAATGGGTTAAAACCAAAATATATGGGTAGAAATGTGACCTAAAACTATCTGAAAATTATTGGATGAGATTATTTACACCCATAATAATATAATACTTTAAATAATTAACTTTTTATCTATTTATAATTGAAAATTAAATTTTATTAATTTAATATTTTGGGAGTTTCCAAAAGTGACCCTCACCTCAATTATAAAAGGACACCTACTCCCTCACGTAATCACACTACATTTATCATTTTATCTTGAAAAAACCTAGAAAATATCTCATCAAAACATACTTATACAAGTTTTTTATGTTTTGGTTATACCAAAGACCAACCCTAGATCCCTTAAGAGGAGATCTAAAGGATGTTCGAAAATAAATAGTTAATCATTTTTAATGATTAATTCAAGTTAATTTAATCTTTTACTTCTTATATTCATGTTGTTACAATTTCTATGTATTAACTCTAGTATCATATATATTATTATATGTTATTATTATTATGTGACAACTGTATTATACATTTTATACATCCTATGAAAAACAAAAGCACCGTGCGTGCGTGCGTACGACTTACAGTCTCCATGATGTAGTGTAATTGTTTTTCATCACCACATTAATCAAATGTGTATAATAGTGGTTATAGTTGATATAGATAATAAATCTTAAATTATATTAATCATATATAATTAATATGAAATCCAATTTCTTACCCTTACACCATTAAGGGAATGACGTCATCGCTTGTGCATATGTACGACCTACCGTCTCCACGACGTGATGTGATTCATTTTCCATGTAAACCATTCAATAATGATTATAAAAATGTATATAATTAGTAAATATAACATATATGAACTTAATATAATTATTTATATGAAATAAATATTTCATATTCATAAGAAATAAGACTTATATTATATGACATGCATAAGAAAATGAATCAGTTAACATCCAAAACAAGTGTCATAATGAAATATTATTAGAAAAATGATATAATAGGAACATTTATGATATCATAAATATGGTTATGGTTATGGTATAAATTAATAACACACTTTATAACATTATAAAACATGTTAACTAATGTTAAAATAATGGAATATTCAAGTTAAGTGTTAATTTCACAATATCATTATTATTTTAGATTGTTTATACGTAAATATCTACTGGGGAATATTTATCATCCATGTCCATGTTAATTAAAAATATTTTCCAAAATATTTTTACTATTATCCTACAAATTTATATAGTCTTTTTACACATGTTCATCTTTTTATAAAATGAGTTTAAAGTAAACTTTTTGTCATTCTCCAAATGAGTTGCATTATGACTTTTTGGACAAAAATACCAAAGAAATGTTTTTTAACTTTTATTACATGTGTGGATTTTTCCACCATCATGAAACCATAATTTCTAGAAGCATCATTAACAAGTTTATAATATTATTTATAATGAAATTTTTTCATTGAAAATTTCATAGCCTTTTAAATAAATAATTTCAAAGTAAAAGGGTGAATTTATCTCAAGAAATTTTTAATGATTTTATTAGATTATTTCCATCTATGAAAAAATAAATTGTTTGATATTATGCATAATTGAGTTTGATCTCTTTTGACTATATCTACCATATTTTATTGAAGGGTTTATGATCATTTTGAATGTGGATGTTCAATTTTGATACCATTCAAGGTTTATGGTTAATGTATTCATATTTTTCAAGCTAGTTTTTCAATTTGAATGTTTATATGGTCTATGTTTTAATATGAGTAATTAATTGGACTTAATAAGTAATGGGAAAGAACTTCTATATCCCATCGACGCATCAATAGGTCTTAGGAGAAAAACTAGTTTTGGTATTGGCTGAGGCCTTACCCATTTATGTATGGAGACTTCTATGAAGCATTGAAGGTATGTTTATGATGTTTGACATTATGAGTTCCCACATTATGATATTCGTTATTGATATTCCATGTGATTATTCAATTATTACAATATAAATGTGATTATTTATATGTAATTATTTTATTTTCATTTATTATTTCCATATTATGATCAAAATTATGTTTAAATGTCTTGTGTTTCAATTATACACCTTTCCATAATTTTTATGCCTATTTATTTGTAATAGCTTCTATTGTACACTTACCCTTACTAAGTATCTTAGCTCTCCCATTTATTTTGTTTTATTTTTCCATAAATTTCAAAATGTATATTATGATTGATATATTAGTAATTATATGAGAATATTAGTTCTCTGAAATGATTGACTATATGGTATTTTATATTTTCATTTGTACTGTATGGTTTATTTATGTAATATGGTTTAAAACAAATGCTAAACTGATTTTTTATTTGGGATTAGAGTCTTGTATCTATGTTAATGTAATAATGTGAAGTACGAGCTCTAAGATACTAGGGTGTGTGTCTTTACAAGAATTATTGTCAATAATTCATCAATTTAATGTGATCATGTATCTCAACAGGACCGATTTATCTAGTACTAATCTTTCAATTCTTCCCTAATATCATGACTTTCTTTTATGGATACATGTGACATAATATAATGTTTTCGTCATCAAAATTTAGTACTCATAGATGATTGTTATCATAAATATTTTGTAGAATCTAAGAATCCTTGATGTGATGCTGAATGGTCTTAACCTTTTCCACCACTTCCAAAACCATTTTATGACCTAGTTGTTTTTGTTCCCCAACATCAACAATGTATGCAGGTGTTTTTCAGATCGTCCCATAAAGGGATTTAGAGTGATCTAGTTAGATGCTTAAGTGGGAGCTATTATTTTATGATAACTCAACTAGAGGAAGATGCTGACCACATCATCATTTAAAGAAAATTAATTATTCTCTCAACATATCATGATGTGCATGGATAGTCCACTCAAATTGTGCATCAGTTGGATGATGATAAATCGTGCTGAAATTCAACTCTATATTTAGAGCATGATGAAGACTCATCATAAACATGGATGTAAATCTTGGGTATTGATAATATAAAATTGATATTGGTGTTCCTTGTAGCCTTACCACTTCTATAATGTATATCCTTGTATATTAATTGAGTGATAAATCCAATCGAATCAAAAATAAGTGTCCAGTCTTTTTATGAAAATCCACCACAACCCATATAACATTATTTCCATTTGATTTCATCGAAAGACCAGCGAGAAAGTCCATGGTGAGGTTTTTACCATTTCTATGTAGGTATGGGTAATGGTTTCATCATACCCTTCAATTTTTTCTTTTCAACCCTAACTTTATGACATACAATACATATTGATGTATACTCCATAATCTCATTCTTCATATTATCCCACCAATGGTTCTCTTAGAGATATCGATACATCTTTGTGATTAATGGGTTGATGGATAAGGTTGACCTATTTTCATCATCCAAAATCTCTTTCTTTTACTCAGGATTTGTTGGTACACATAGTCTTGACCCAAATCGTACAAATCCTTATTCATTAAAATTGAACTCCAAGGTTTTATTATTTATTATAGTTCCAAATTTCTTCTAAATTCCGACATCATCCCCTTGAGCGCCCATTATATTCTCCAAATGGAATGGTTAAGATATCATTTGTGAAAGTAATGATGATATTCCTTCCTTTATGATTCCCATGTATATCCTTTCCAAATCTTGGAAGATTGGACCACTCTCAATTCTCATCAATGATATAATTTCTAGATACTTTCTACATATAGAATCTACCACATTATTATATTTCCCATGATGATAGTGAATTGATAAGTCATAGTCCTTGATGAGCTCTAACCATATTCGTTGGTGTATATTCATCTATTTCTATGTGAAAATATACTTGTGGATTTTTTTATTTGTATATATTTCACACTTCCCCCAAAAGAGACAATGCTTCAATTATTTTCAAAGTAGAGATAACTATATAAAAATCTAGATCATGAATTGTGTTGTTCTATTCATGAAATTTGAAATGCCTTGAATCATATTATATCACTTTTTCATTTCTCATTAACACGTACCCCAATCCCATCTTCAAAGAATCACTCAATACCACAAAATGTTTTCCATATGTGGGTATTGTGGGCATAGGTGCTGTGATAAGCCTCCCTTTAAACTGTTTGAATGTTTCTTCAAATTCATCATTCCATGAAAAAATTACTCCCTTCAAAGTTATATTGGCTAGTGGTTTTGACAATCATTAGAAATTTCTCACAAATTGACAATAATACCCAGATAATCCAAGGAAACTAGAGATATTTATCACAAATTTTGGCCCCAACAATCCATCAATTGATTCTTTTTTTGAAGGTTCTATGGATATATGATTTTTCTTGTGATGATATGATCCAATAATGAGAGGAACTATAACCAAAACAAACATTTTTTTGTAAATTTCCAAAATATACTCCTTTCGTAAGGTCTTTATCATTGTTCTAAGATGCTCCCCATGTTCCTCCTTGTTCTTGGATAATATTAGAATATAATCAATAAATATGATGACATATTTTTCAAGGTAATCACTAAAGACTATATTCATAAAATCCATAAATATTTCTAGAGAATTAGTGAGTCTGAATGTAATTATAATGGAATCATATTTCCAATACCGTGTACAAAAATATATGTTTAGGATATCCACCTTCTTCACCCTTACTTGATAATATCTCAACTGAATATCCACTGTGGATAAGTATTGTGCTCCATGTAGCTAATAGAACAAGTCAACAATCCATATATGGAGATACTTGTTCATTATTGTGATCTTTTTGATCTCACAATAATCAATGTAAAGGCCCATTTACCTATCATACTTTTTGAAGAAGACGATTGGTGCACCCCAATGTAAAGCACATGGGCGTATGTACCCTTTATCTAGATTATCCTATAGTTGTTTCATTAGCTCACCAAGTTACAAAATAACCATTATCTACATAGTCTTGGATAATGGTAACACTCCAAGTATAATCTCAATTTAAAATTCAACCTCTCCATTAGCTGGAATTCTAAGAAATTCCTCAGAAAATAGATCAATGTATTCCCTCCCAATGAGCATGTATTGAAGGTTGATATTTTCCTTAAACTCATTCATTTGATCTAGATATGATTTCTTGAATTGTAATACTATCCATGCATGAGATGTTGGGGATAAAGAAGATTCATCCTCCTCTTTTAACATGTATAGAATTGGGGGTCAGTTCATGATACATAAATTGATTTCCTTCTCACATCAATTTATATTGGATATATATAGGGAAATCCAATCCATACATAGAATTGGTTAAAATGAAACAAAATAGAGTTTTAAAAGGCTCATTGGGAAGTTCAACACCCAAATATTTATAGGGGAGTATTTATATACCTGGGATGAAATAATTTCTCTATTTTTTATTTTCAATAATAGCTCAAATTCCATGATTTGTGGTTGTGTTTGAATAGTTCTAGTAAAAATTCGTGATATGAAAGAATTCACAGAACTATAATAAAAAATTACATTCATTATTCTTGAATGAATAACTAGTGTACCAATCACAAAATTATTTTTTGGATCCATCTTAACAGTTGTGATGGAAAAATCTCACCCTTGGTTCCTTGGATGTTATTGGTTCTATCCGAAAACTCTTTTCTTAGTGTATTGGTTTTCAAGGTTCCTACGTTCCTTATAGTTGATGAGATTAACAACATTTTTAGGGTTGGAAGGATAATTCATTTCTTCCATCACATTGGTGGGATTATCTTTCCAAAAATCACTTGGTAGGTTCCCTTCCTTCCCACACCTAAATAATTTCCTCTTCCCCATTATGAAATTTCTGGGTTTCATCTTTATGCACGATTGAAAAGTGGGATGTTGAAATTTATTGGCACCATTAAATTTTTGTATCAAACCACTAGAAATAAACTCTTATTTCTTCTTCTTATTCCAATTATACCATTGATTTCCACCGATCCTCTATTTTAATTTGAGCATGTCAGACAATTTCCACATAACAATCAATGTTTTGGATCACCAAGAATTTTTGTAGGATAGTTTTTATCCCACCAAAGAAGAGGTCAACCTTGTATTAGAGGGTAAAAAAAGAAGAAGGTGTATCAAGAAAATATTTTGAAGTTTTCTTCATAATCCCTGATAAATTCATCATCCTTTTAATTAAGGGAAATAAAATACCTTTCCATTTTATGTTGGAGAGTGTGAGAAAAATATTTTTTGAAATTTTTTTTCTGGAATTCCTTCCATCCAATTGCATCAATCTCTTCATCAAGATTTATATTCTTGATAAATTTAATCTACTAATAATCTTATCCCTACATATAATAATTATCATGTAGAAACTTCTCTTTATTATGACATTAAAATATAAAGAAAATCTTCTTAAATTGATTTTCACCACTATCCCACGATTAAAGAATTAGACGATCCATTGAATGTAGGAGGCCTTTTTCAAATAAATCTCTCTATTTAATCTTGTTCTTTATTAGGATTATTTATAAACTCCTCCTGATATTGGTTTCTATTCTGAAGTTGAGTAATCTGATGGATTATTTTCACATATTTATGATTCTTTCTCTCATCAGATTGGGAAACTCATTGGGGGCAGTCATCACATTGCATGCCACATTGATTGTTTACTTGATTCCTCATATTTATAGCCATTGGGTAGAATAAAGAAAAAATTAAGGATGATTATTATTAAATGATTAAACCCAAAGAAGGTAATTCAATGATATTAAAGAGTGAACTTATAAATTACATGCATTTACTTAGCTTAAAAATTTCTAGTTATCCATGATCTATTTCATAACATATACTCTTATAGGAATTTTCTAACCAGAATAATGGTTTGTAATGAGATTATGAATTCACCAATTCATATCCCTCAGTAGTTTCAAACTAGTTGTGCAGCAAGTCCTGTTTTCATGCACTAGTTACCAGTCAAGTCAAGCTCAATGCGGTATTTTTGGGTTTTACCACTATGTACATCTATGCCAATGCCACGTCAAATTGTAGTATCCCAAATGGGATGTATGTTCTTGATAAAAAAATTACTCTATACTTACCAAAATATATGGATTTTTCTTATAATTAGTAATATCATTAATTCTTTCACTAGAGTTTTATAATCCCAATACCAAAAATACCTAAACTGATCCTTCCAACCATCACATTAATACATGATTTATAAAATAAGAGTACACATAATACTACCCAGAAGATCAAAATGTGTAGTATATTTGGGAATTAGGTATATTAAATAACAATTAAAAATAAGGAAGACATTACCTTTATTGAAAACCTCCTTAACATGTTCATAATATTCATTAATACTTAAAACTATAGGTGATAACCAAAGGAAATATTTAAGAAGGTGGTGAGCTATAAAACCCATTAAGGGAATGAATATGGAATAAAGTGAATAAAACTAATACATGTTAGAAAATAGTAATATCAATGTGAAAAATAGGTGTGATTATCATAAACATAAACAATGAGATATGATATAACATGATAATCATAAAGGCAACACGAGAAATGTGAGAACACCATAAAACACTACATTATTAACACAGGTTAAAGATAAATGCTATGAAATCATGATGGAAAAAGTCCCATAATGAAATCATGTTTACTCCCTATCCCAACATGATGTCTCAAGAGACTAAACATTACCCAATGTATTAGAGGTCTATAAAATTCAAGGCGCACCCGTCACTTTCATTTCATTCTCATGCTTAAATGTGCCACATAGATCATAAAACATGGATTTATTATACATCATATTTTATTCCCCAATCAATAATTTTGGAATCAATAAATGTATCTCCCAATAAAAATAGGTTTAATTGTATAAATATGAAAATCCTTGATCGAAAATGCGTATGATATTCACTACAAAAATGTTTTTGGCATGGAAAATCACGATGAAATTTTGGCAGCATAACATCATTGCATAAAAATCCATAAAATGGGAAGATGAGAGATAAATGTGTATCTAATAATTTGGAAATAACATGGGAAGTAATATGTATATGTAATTACATATCCCAATAATATTTTTTTTGAATAGATGGCATAAGATTATAACGAAACATGAATAAATAAGATCTAATGAGGATCCCTTACCTTGATATTGTGAATACAAATACTTAAGAGGGGATTCTTGAAGGAATGGGACACCTTTGGAGTACTATAGAGAGGAGAGGGATTATTAAGGGTGTGATCCATATATTTTTGGTGAAGATAAGTGATTTTTGTTGGTTTATATAGGAAATGTGTTGGAAAATCTCTATTATTTCTCAAATGTAGGTTTTGGACTCTATATGATAAAATAACTAAAACCAAAAAATATCCCCTGATTTTTTCACTTTTTTTTGAAAAATAGGGGTGTATTTCATTATTATATAATTACAAGGGCCTAAAATAATAAAATAATACCCTTTTTGAAGTGGATGTGTGAAATACTCTTAATGAAATTATTTTGAAACCTTAAATATTTTTTTCAAAGGATAAATAAAGGATTTATAAAATTTATAAAAAAATAACATTATATTAAATTTAAAACAATTATTTGACCATATATACCCTTATAGTTTTTATTAAATCACTTTTGGGTCATTATTATTTCATAATACACACCGTATATTTATATGGTATTTAGTTTTTACCTAAAAATTTGGCTATCTCCTAAATCATTGAAAAAATTACCATTGGATAATTTTGACATTTTGATTCCAAAAAATATTTTTCATTTTATTAAAATAAATTTCTAAATATTTTAATTTTCACTTTTAAAATAATTATAGACATTTATCAAGAAATACTAGGCTTTTTTGAAATAAATAGTTTTCGAACCTTTATAAAAATTAAAATTCTCACCATAAAAACTATATGATCATTTATATTTAATAAAATTTATTAATTGATAATAATTTATTAAAATATTATTTATGTCAAAAATCCAATAATTTATCAAAAAAAGATCTTAATTGAAATTTAATATAAATAAAAAATATATTTTTTGTTTTATTGTATAAAAATAAAATTCATTTATAATGTAACAATATGAAGAAAATAGGATCATTATTCTATTGGAAAAACACTATACATATTCTAATAATTATTGTATTGATACATATGACATTAATACACCAGAAAACACCATAAGTGTAAGGTGTGTGATGGTGAGACATTCATAGGGTGGTTTGGCGTATATGGTTTGGGCTGTGATCTCGACGATCTTGAACTTCTCTTGTAAAATGTTTCGATCGTTCTTATATTGTTGGATCTCAGCTTGGGTTTTGTCAAGGGAAAAGACATGTGGTTTTATCTCTATCAGAATATATGATAAATGGAAGCCATAGTGTTTGATTCTACTATTTGAGACTATCTGTTCCCTTGTCTCTTCCATGTGGATGTTTTAAAACACTATATTTATACTAATCACGCGATCAATGTTCAATGGATAAATTATCAATAGTAATGATGCTTAATGGTTTTTAAAATGATTTTTATATAAAAAAATAATAATTTCTTGTGTTTTTTATAACAATAATATATAATGAGACATTTAATTTAAATCATAAGGGGAATTTTATATATAAATGTTTGAGTCATTAGAAACTGGGTGTGAACAACATTTCCACACTAGTTGTGAGTCATGGGTGCACTTATAGTCGATTCCAAGGTACTAGAAAACCCCCAATATAGGGAATAAAATCCAACACCTTTTTGACTATAATTCCACTTTCTCTTATTTCTACTTGTTCTACTTAAATTTTAACTAGGTTAACAGATGATTCAATGAATCATGTATTTCTTACCCTATAAGTCTCTTCCCACAATGAATTTTTAAACAAATTAGTATAGCTGGTCATATTTATCCTATACAAAAGTGATTAAATATCAGGTTCTAATAAATGTAGGTATTTTTGAGCCTTCATATTATCATTCATCACCACCTTAGAAGAGAAAAATGAACCAAATCAGAAAAATGGTTGGTGTAAACTGTAATTGAACCCTCTCGCAATGTTAAATATAAGATATCAATAGAATTAATCAAAATCATGTATTCCAAATAGAAATTATAAAAAAGTGGTCTTGATGGATTTATAATCTATGATCACAAACTATTTCACCTAAATCATATAGTCCCAACACCTCAATATTGGACTCCCAATATCAAACATCTTACACTTCATGTCAATAGACTCAGGTTTCCCAATGAAATCAGAGACAAGAATGATTTATTTCTACAAGTTCACTACCTCCTAAGAATAATCTGTAACCTAAAAATATATCGTAATCTTGTGTATAAACTATTACACTCAATCCATGTGTAATATAATTCCAAGTTTCCCAATATTATCTTGGTTATGAACATGTAGCACATTTTGATCTCTAACATGAACATACCACCAAATAGAATCGATTAGATTTTAATTGATGGGAATATTAACTTTTATATAATATTTCATTGAAACCTCATAATGAATTTATAGATAACATATCAGAGTATTGATTCTAAATAAAAAATAAAAATAAAAATATAAGATAATGAAACAATACTAGATTAAACAAATTTAAGTTAACAAAAAATATTATCTAGATCAAAACCCAACATAGGAGGAACATATACCAATATCCTATAGTGAGTAATGGGTTTTTATGATGAGTTTCATCCAGAAACTCTCATGTATTATAACCCTTAATTCCCAAAAACCCTAACTCATTACTAAAAAATATTCAAAGATAATAACAATTGAGTATTTACCAAATTTAATGTAAAATTATCTGAATCTAAAAAAACCAACTCTTAAAACAATTCTCTAAATCGGACTGTGACAAACCCATGTTCATTCTTATTCCCCACTAGCTAGTTACTAGAACATCACATCCCAAAACAAATAGATTGAATTACTTATGAATGCAGAAACAAGAAAATTAGGTTATATATGGATAATTACAATAGGAAAGGAAATATACCATAAAAATCAAATAGTGGTAGAGATATGACTAAGAGCCAAGCCAAAAACCTGTATAGGTCTAGGAAAAAAATCATATAAAAAACCAACAATAATTCATATAATTAAAGGGAAGTATCCATATCTATGTTTTCTAAAATAATTCAATGATATTTATAGAATTATCAATGTATTTATTAAAGAAATTTTTACCCATGCTTAACTTTTCAAAAATGTTTTAGAATGAATTTTCTTCTCATTTCCTAAAAGTGTACATTTTTAATTTTTATAGAAAAATATGAAAGGATTTTTTTTAACATATATGACATGAACGAAATTTCACACCTTCATGATGACTCAATAATTTGAATAATCCATTATAGGTTTCCATGGTTATTTTAAAATGAATTTTTCCATAAAATTTAATAATATTTTTATTTTAATAAGTGATTTTAAAATAGAAAAATTATTTTCCTCAAGAATGATTTTAATGATATTTTAATTCATCAATGATAGAAACATTAAAATTTTAATATTATTTATGGGGGATATGATCCAATAATTCCATATTTTTTTTTCTGTGGATATTTTATGTCAATGTTGATGAGTTGTTTATGAAAACCATTTATTTTCCATAAATTATGGTTTCATGAATGGATGAAATGTTTTTGAAACCCTTTTTTTCAAGGGTTATTACATGTTTATATGATGAATGTTTTATTAACTTATAGTACACAAATATATGGTTTTCATTTGGAAATGATGGTTACATTATAACAAAGAAATGTTATTATGTTATAACCAGGGATGATGGTCATGTTATAACCAAGTATGATGGTTAGTTTATAACCAATGATGGGTGAGACCTATATCTTCCTCAAATACATTAGTTAAATATTGTTATCTCATGATATGAATAATATTGTAAGGGGAGTGAACCTAGTTTATAAAGGAAAATTTTCCACTATAATTTTCTTGGTGGTGAACATTCACTACAATGATAGTTTGGGGAGTGAACCCAATCCATAACGATTGTCCTAAAAGTGAGCCTTAAAAACTAGGGAAATGATTTTCAATGATTATGTATATGTTAAAAATTTGCATCATATACCTATGTTATAATCTTATGGAACATATTCTATGATTCCTTTATGATTCATATATTATGAACTAACATCATTTATGTGATGACTTAAGATTATGATATTTGATATGAAGTATATGGTTTTAAATATGTTTCTCATGTTTTATAAACTTATTCCCAGGTTATTTCTATAAAATAACTGGTATTCCCCTTATTTACCCTTATTGGGCATCATAGCTCACCCCAATATTTTTTTTCCTTCACCTAGGTTTTTAAGAAAGTTATTATGTATGAAATGTCTATAAAGGGTTCCATTTGTGAAGGACTAAATGAGTGACTATGTGGATTATTTATGAAACAATTTTTATGTATCGATGTTTTCAAAGGCACTAGACCTATAACATGCTGGAATAGACCATATTATTTTGTAATGAATATTTATCTAATAAGATTTAATATCTATTCATGATAATTATGGGTCATTATACTAGGGAACATGAGAATACCCCATGATTGAACCCCCAAATGAAATTAGTATATGAAATAATATTAATCCACCTCCTATGTTCCAATGGATTTCATATGTTGTGTATGTGAAAACATTTCAAATGTTATCATGGAATTTCTTAGATAATATCCAATAAAACATTTTTCAATAAAAATTATTCTTTGAAAAAAAAATTCAAAACCATTTCAAAGTTCTATAGAGACCTCTTTCATTAACTAAGAAGAGTGGAAAATTCATCTTTTATCAAAAAATTCATTTACACAATATTATAAATATAATTAAGGATCATCCTAATTATTTTTTAGAATAAATGTAAAATAAAAAATCTCATGTATGGTTCAAAAATAAATTACTTAAGACCGAACCATCCATCTCATAATTGGGTCACACACAAACCACTAGGGGATCCACACACTAGAAGATATTGGAACACATGAAAAAAAGAACAAAACATAAACACTGATTCACACATTCTAATAATTTACACATTCTAAACCATGGATGACATGAAATTTGGCCTCCATATATAAAACACATGATATATATACAAGAAGAAAAAAACATAATATAAAACCATCGATAAAACCATTCAACATAGCATATATTTTCTTCCATTTCCACTATGGAAGAAAAAACGAGATAATACTTTATCAAACATTTAAAATAATTGACTATCAATTATTATGTACTAAAATGATAAGTAAATAAGTTTTATAAAATCAAAACATTTAAACTTATCAAATAGGAACCAATCATTGAATAAATCACTATGGCAAAAAAGGCATTTAGCGGCGGTTTTCAAAAACCGCCGCTAAATCGTGCGTCGGGAAACTATTCGCGATGGTTTTCAAAACCATCGCAGAACGTTTCACGGCAGTTTTTTAGCGGCGGTTTTTTTTATTTTTTTATTTTTTTTGTTATTTTTGTTATTTTTTTAATTTTTTTTATTTTTAATTTTATATATTTATTTATATATATATATATATATTTATTTATATATTTATTTTTCGTATTTATTTATATATTTATTTCGTATTTATTTATATATTTATTTTTCG